>OX422192.1:3232084-4465834 GCA_949130485.1 Agelas oroides | reverse complement strand
TACCCCGCCCCTCCACGCATGCGCAGTATAAGGAATATTGACTTACGTGCTGAGACTAAGTCCAAAAAGTGTGCGTCAGATAAAAATTCGCATACCGGACTGAGTCATCAATAATTTGATTTCCAGAGGGCACTGTCAAGAGCAATTAGCTATGACCCTAGGTACATAGCAGAGGTCAACTACATGCAACGTGCTTATTTACTTGTTTCAAAACCTCATCAAGCAAATTTTACATCACATTGAATACATTCAGACCATACATTTTGTGCAAACCATATGACATTCAAAGTCCATGGAAGTATTTTCCTTATACTTTGAACACTTATACGACATCTTCCCAGGATGGTACGGTTCAAGAAGGATGTGATTGCACGGTGTCTTACACACAAGAGCAAGTGTCATTTACCTCACTGTAGGTGACCATTGTAGGGTCTTTCCATTGCATATGATGTATGAGCGTGTAGATACTGCTGTCGTAATTTGGTGCTGGACATCAGGCTAGATGAGCTTTGCTTGGTATTGCATGAGTGTAGCTACTGACGTTTTCTTCTTAATCCAACACATTTTCACTCACAATGCTGCCAATACATGTACTTTTATACTGCAACCAGTGTTGGAACTGTCATAGTAAGTTCCATCAATAATTAAGCACAATTTCAGGAGCTTTTTAAAGTCTAACTCATGGGTCTGAAGCAGTAAATCCAAGAGTACAATCTCTGTCAATGACATCACCTTGTCTTAATTTGCCTTGATGAAAGGCTTCTTGGAGGTGCCAATTTCACATCACTGAGCTCACTTTCTCCACTGCAATTATCCTTAAGTGTAAGCAACTTCCCAAACTTTTCTCGTTTTCTTCACAAAGTCTTATAGTTTCATTCCTCAGAATTCAGCTGGAGGGATGGTGAGTTAAAATCCCTTTACCATATGGGAATCAGTGTCTGCGAAATCACATTCATGAACTGACTGTTTTTTTCAAGTGTGAACCCGACAGGTAAGATAGAAATAAATGCCATGTTAGTCTTACAATTGAGACTCATTCCATTCAGCAGCATCGATCTCTTCTAGTAATGGCTGTGAGACATAAGCCGGAAGCAATCAATGCTGCAGAACAGAATGTATCTGGCTTGCGAGATACTATATAAGTATCACCATAGTACAAAGCTATACTGAAGATATCACGAGTTTGTTGCCATCCGTATTGTTACGAGTGCACAGCACGGCCAACGGCGACAAACAAGTGATATTTTTTCTGGTATATCTTGGTACTATGGTGATAATGATTTTATTATACGAACCTTCGATTTCATTGCACGGTCAGACACAGCGCACATGACTTGCAGTAACTGATACGGATTATCGTGTGACTTGCAGTACTGATACAGATTCTTGCGTGACTTGTAGTAACAACTACGGCTTTTTATAAACGGGGCGCACTAAGTTCACAACATCTGGTGCCCATGACGTAATTGCAATTACATCACCACAGAAGAATGACCTTTGTACCGAAGAGCTACGAGATAGACCACATGGAGCGTATCTAGTCAAGTCACTGGACGAGGTCAGTCTACCACTTAGAAAAGCTAGATTCACAGTTGTTTATTTATTTGGTAGAGAAAGGGGACTCTGGAGCTGACTCTGGCATAAAATTTCACCTTGGGAGGCTGTTCTAGTCTTAGATGAAAGTCCATGCTGACTTGTATAATTTGTTAGGTCCAGATATAGTGAAATACCCTTGGAAACTGCCTCAACCAACAGTAGTGGGATCTGCATTGGACACTTGATGGTTATTAAGCATTTAAAAGCCTCACATCTGTGCCTCGATCTCGAACTTTGTTGCTTGTTGAGAATCTTGAAGTAATTTGTGATGTGAAATGCACCACCTTGAATGCCATTCACAGTTTTCTTAATTTAGGGCAATGTCTCAGATACAGCACTTTTGATGTAGCAAAGGTCAATGCCACAGTTGATCTGGCGTTAATTGATATTCGGACACTTAAGAAACATTTCGCTCCTGTTGCGCGCACAGAGATCCAGCAGACATATGAACTGTAGGATAGTTGCGCTAATGGTTGATAATCAACATATCTGAAATTCAACTCCAAACAGTCTTCTACCCAGGATTCAGCAAATGAAATATTTCATCCATTTAAGCAGTTATTCTCGGAAAATAAGATTCTACTAGCAGACAAGTCTGATAACCATGTATTGTATCGTCGCTAGCCAAATCTTGTAACACCAGCATGGTATGGGCTCATATGCAAAGCTAATGAAGGGCAAGAACTATTGTCTTTCCTTTCCAGAGGAGACAGAAAAAAGTTATTTGTTTTACAATGTATTTTCAGACATGATTTTCTATCCCTGCGTACTGCAAGTCTCGGGTATCAAAAACTATTCAAGTGCCTGCATGTCTTGTTGTTCTGATGATCTGTCACTGTTGTTACCGTGCTTAGATCTTTGAAGTCAGGGATCCGAGAATGTATCAGTCCAAGAATAAATTTTCGCCTCTAGTTGGCATAAATATATAGATGTTCAAAACCAGTTCTAACAAAAATACCTTCTCTGACTGTGTCAAATTTTTGTAGAACACCTACAAGTCTGAAGTTTAGGTTGTTTTCCCTGTATGCAGGCTCACACATCCAGTGCCTATAGCTTACTATGCCAAATGTGACGTAAACTAGGTCTTTGATCCAATTATGAAGGCCTTAGGCATGGCTAATTTGTTTCCACTCCCTTTGTTTTAATTCTGTACAGTTCAAGAGGGAGAAGTACTGAAAATGAGGATCATCCTGTTAGGATGTTTGGTGTAGGAGAGTCTGCAGTCTACGTCTGACAGTTCTAGATCAGAGTTCCTAATTTGTGTGACCTAGCAATAGAACACCAGAATAGTTCTGTTGATTATGCTCCCTTTAATTTTATGAAGAGTTGGTGTAGCCCTGCTCTCAGACTGCATTTTGTTTCTTGCAGTATGTACTGAAAGTGATGGAAAGCTAAACAAGGGCCTGGCACCAAGGCTACATTTTTGTGTGTCATATGTTAGGAAAAAAGTCTCATCAACATAGGTGCTCGTATGCGTGTGTGTGTGTACGCATGTGCATGTGTGTGTACGTGCATGTGTGTGCATGTGGGAGGGGGAGGACTTCCACATCACTCATTGCCTTGTATGTGAACTTGAAGCTGCCGCAGTTGTCAGAATCACCTGAGGTTCTACTTGTATCATTTCTAGCATTAGCTGCATATGCCTCCTTCAGCAGTATACAGCTCACTTGCAGATAGCTCCAGGTAGTGCATTCATAAAGCATACCAGGCTGATCGTCAGCATGGACTTTCATCCAAGACTGGAACAGCCTCCCAAGGTGAAATTTTATGCCAGAGTCAGCTCCAGAGTCCCCTTTCTCTACCTGAAAATGAGCAACTGAATCTAGCTTTTCTAAGTGGTAGACTGACCTCGTCCAGTGACTTGACTAGTTGCGCTCTATCTCGTAGCTCTTCGGTACAAAGGTCATTCTTCTGTGGTGATGTAATTGCAATTACGTCATGGGCACCCGATGTTGTGAACTTAGTGCACCCCTTTCATAAACTGCGTGCAGCTGCAATTAAGGCTTCCCCATTGACTCCCATACATTAGTGTGAGTTAGACGTATGATAATAGTTTTGCAGGCCAGACTATCATGGAAAGATAGTCTGCACAGGCCAAATTCGGATCATTGCATTTGTTAATTGATGAATGTGCAGTTGGCTTTCAGCATGTGACCCAATCATGTTAGCAGTGTAGTGCCCAGACCCTGTTGGTCTGGGCATGACTAGTCAGCTAGCTCTTCATGAAATATCCACTGCTGGTGGAAATTTGAATTCTCCTTAATGGGCTATTCCATTTATTAAGGATACACCCCCATAGAAGAGTCTTAATTATGTCTTGAGGGTTGGTCAAGACTACATTAATTATTGTCCTAATGGTCATCTGAGGAGTGTTAATGAAGTCTTGAGGGTTGGTCAAGACTACATTAATTATTGTCCTAATGGTCATCTGAGGAGTGTTAATGAAGTCTTGAGGGTTGGTCAAGACTACATTAATTATTGTCCTAATGGTCATCTGAGGAGTGTTAATGAAGTCTTGAGGGTTGGTCAAGACTACATTAATTATTGTCCTAATGGTCATCTGAGGAGTGTTAATGAAGTCTTGATGGTTGGTCAAGACTACATTAATTATTGTCCTAATGGTCATCTGAGGAGTGTTAATAGTTATATCCCTCCCTGGGAGGTGGTTGTTTTGTGCAAGACCACACCCCAGGGAGGGATATAACTATTATATAACCTGTTACCTAGGCAACATCTTTGTAGAAGAGAGATATGAGCAACATTCTTATATGTTGCCTAGGTAACTGATGTCTTGATGGTTGGTCAAGACTACATTAATTATTGTCCTGATGGTCATAGTCTTGAGGGTTGGTCAAGTCTACAATTATTGTCCTAATGGTCATCTGTGCATATTAATTGCATTAGAGGGGCGATCACTGTGGATATTAATTGCGTCAGAGGGGCGATTACTGTTGATACTAATTGCATCAAACAGGCGATTACTATAGTGATGAGTCAGATAACTGTGGATATGTGTTAGTTTACATCAGGGGATATCCCATCACAGCCCATAGACCTACACCACTGGATGTAGCATCAGAAGGGGATCATTGTGGATGTTAATGCATATGAGTGTGGATATTATTAACATAAAAGGGTCAATCATTATAGGCCTTGGTAGATCATGCTAGCATAATTTTGGGAATAATAGGTGCTTCTGAGCATCAAGAATTATGCTTGCATAATATGCCAATTTTCCAGATCAGATCCCATTAAGAAGTTACTTTTGTTCACAGCAAGAATTTTCTTTGGGAGGACTACATACAACTTTCAGTAATGCTAGAATACAATCACCTAACTGTAACTACTTTTGGATTGTCATTTTGTATATACATACGAACGTGTGAAATTCAGTTAGCATAATTGAGAATAATAGGTGCATTGAAAAGAACATTAGGTAAAAAATTATGGGATAGAATAATGGGTATAAGTTCGAGCATAATCTACCAAGGCCTATCAATCAATTGCATAAAAAGGTGTACTACAGTACTATCACTGCAGATAATAATTTATGCAACCACCTAGTGACTCAGCAGTTACTTTACTCCAAGATGGCATTATTAAATGATGCAACCACCCAGTTACTCAACACTATGATTGTGAGACTTGCTCTTTAGGCAACTGCCCAGTGGCTCAGCAGTTAAAACCACTGACAGTGTTAAATGACTTGATCCTGCTGAAATAGTAAACAGCCACTCCATTTCACATTGTGTGGCTGAGTGCATGTGCATGTGATACTTGAAGGTTACTGAACAAAGTTCTACTGCCCACTAGTCTTATATACAACAAAATAGAATACTTGAAAGTGGCAAGCGGTGAGTTATACTACATTATCAATCAGTGCAATTAGTGGAATTGGATATTTCTGAGTACACACTAAGGTTCGCAGGTTGGTTGAGGGATCCTAGCTGCAGAGTAGGAAGTCACTCATGCATGCATAATTAAATAATGGCAGGCGTAAAATAAGTGTACCATTTGTTTCACAATCCCTATAGTCGCTCTGTTCAGTGAAGGAGCATGGATAGTGTAGTGAAGGTAGATTGCTCATTAGTAATGTGGAAGCACATAATTTATTCCCAAACCAGTACATGTAACAACAGGGTTGCAAATCACTCCTGTGCATAAATTAAATAATGGCAAGTGCTGTTTGATACAAGCCTGCCATTATTTAATTATGCATGCATGAGTGACTTCCTTCTCTGCAGCTAGGATCCCTCAACCAACCTGCAAACCTTAGTGTGTACTTTGTAATGCATTCATGACGGCAAAGCCCGAGGGAATAATATTGCATTCTAAGAACCCCACTGGTAGACTTGAAAGTAGCTCCTTGGAGTCTGTAGCTCAAGACTGAGACTGAGCTTTGCTACAATCCTGTCATGTACACAGTCAGAAAGGTTGTGACCTCTAAAGTAGATATTAGCTACATCAAGTGTGCATAAGAATGGCTACATATATCTCATGGGCTGGCTAGGTGACATTATTAATTGATTTATGTCCGTACAGAAACATGGTGCAGAGATGTTTGAGAACTTGTATGCTAACGTCCACTAAGAGGACTTATAGACTTAGCATTGGTGCATCTGTGAGGCTATCGATGATAGCCTGCAGAACAATGTGACATTCACTGAGTTGGCTTCCTCACCGCAAACCACTTAGCTTTACTCATCACACCTTTACAGACCTACTTAGCACACCTCCAATTTACTGAAGCCCAGCAAGCGACTTCAAAGGCTTAGCGGAGTCCAACAGCTTTCCTCTTTGGAGGGGGGTCTGGTTGAGACTAGGTGTCATGGGTGCATCAACTCTAGGGTGTAAGGTTGCTTACTACTGTTCAATAGTTGTCGGGAAAACCATGAATCATGGTACAGATCCACCAGAGGAAAGGATATCTACTGTTTACCTCCAACTTTCTATTTGGCTCACTTGACAATTGTCTTGCTTCACAACAGCATGGGACTACCCCTCCACATAAAATGTCAATCTGGCCTCCATACCTTATTTCAGCCTTTGATTACACTGTTAGATTAAACAAGGTAAAGAGAATGATGACAGAGCTCCTATACACATGAATGAATAAGCTTTCATCTTCTGACAACACCCTGGCTGGACAGATAACACAAACTGGTTCTAAGATGATAAGGTACACTGGTCAAGAGAGGAAATAGGAGATACCAGGTGGAGGTCAGGATGGTAGAGGCAAAAAATTATTCTCGGACTGATAAATTTTCTGACCACAGATTTTAAAGATCTAAGCATGGTAGCAGCTGTGCCAGATCATCAGAGCAACAAGACATACTGGCGCTGGGATATTTTTTGATACCCGAAACTTTTGTAGTACGCGGAAATATAAAATCACATCTGAAAATACATTGTAAAACATGGAGTATCTTTTTTGCCGCCTCCTCTGAAAAGGAAATACCAAAGTTCTTGCCCTTCCATTGGCCTTGCCTACAGCCGATACCATGCTGCAGCAAGTGCCAAATTTGGCTAGCGATGCAATATAATACATGATTATCACACTTGTCCACGAGTAGAATCTTTTTTCCGAGGATAGGTGCTTGAACAGATGTAATATTCTGTTTGCTAAATCCCTGGTAGAAGACTGTTTGGAATTGAATTTTACAATTATTATTATTATTATTTATTCTACAATTTTTATGTCTGCTGGACCTCAGGGCACGCAACAAGAGCGCAACATTTCTTAAGTGTCCGAGCATCAATTAGTCCCTCTATATGTAGCTACATGTACAGTACACAAGCACTGTGAAGAAATGGATATGCTAACTATTGCTTATGTGTCAGAACCAATTTTAAACCTATGATGAAGAGTTACTGCCATCACTCTCTAACGGTAGCGTAAAACTGTTATTGTCTCCCCTCATGTAAATATTTGGGTATAATACAATTAAGTTTGTTGAGTTAGTCACAAATAACTTATCTGTTGATATGTGGTTTATTCTTGTGTTCGTTTGTCATGACATTGTTATGTTCCAGCTTGAAAGCAAAAAACAGGTTTGGCTTTGCAACAGGTCAAGTATTGGCACACTAATGTAAGAGTTTGTTTGGGAGATACAAATTGTCTGATAGTGGATAGAATAGTGGATGGAAAGGGAAGGGTGCAGCAACATTATTGTCCAGAGGGTACCTGACCAGCAAATTATCTGTCTTGAGGGTCAAACTATCATACAATTGCTGTCTAGAGGGTATCTGACCAGCAAATTATCTGTCTTGAGGGTCAAACTATCATACAATTGCTGTCTAGAGGGTATCTGACCAGCAAATTATCTGTCTTGAGGGTCAAATATCTTGTCTAGAGGGTACCTGACCAGCAAATTATCTGTCTTGAGGGTCAAATATCTTGTCTAGAGGGTACCTGACCAGCAAATTATCTGTCTTGAGGGTCAAAATCTCATACAATTATTGTCCCGAGGGTATCTCACCAGCAAATTATCTGTCTTGAGGGTCAAAATACCAAAATGGTGAATGGAAGGGGACATACAAAGTAAGATTATTGTCTAGACACTATCTAACCGCCACACACATTGAGAGGATAGAAGAGATGATGATTTGTCTTGAGGGTATTTGTGGCCAAAATTAATAGCGTCCGGAGGGTCACATGCAATTTTAATATGTCTTGAGGGTAATTCCTCAAAATCAATTAAAGTCTTGAGGGCTTTTTGCAAAATTAATTGAAGTCTTGAGGGTATACCCAAATTCACTCTTCTATGGGGGTGTATCTTTAATAAATGGAATAGCCCAATGAGATTCTAGCCTCAAGACTACTGCAATCTGATTGGAGCTACAATATTTTTGCAGCTGGGACAGGACAGATATAGGCATGATACCACACTAGCCTTCCCTGCTTCCAGTTTTATCATAATTTCCGTATGAGGTAATATGGCTGGGCCTAGGCTGGTACTTCATTTCTCCGTTTTTACAGTAGGTAAAAGGTAGAGGTTATACACTGAGAAGAATTAAGACTCACCTCTCACAAGACAGTGCAAGACACAACTTTAACTTGGAATCTTGTGCCGCCAGGCAGATCCGCAATCTCCGCGTGTGCGGCTTGGCCACGTGGAGAGGTGTAGCATTCACGTGATCAAGTCACCCGCCCATCTTCGGTGTCAATAGTAAGTTTGTGGCCTATTGTGCCACCGACCGGTGTCAATAGTCAGTTTGTGGCTTTATTGCCACCGATCCGGTGTCACAGGACATGGCCTCCCCCCGGACAGTAGCTCCGGGGGAGCTTCCGTCCTAAGGATATTATCTCCCCCCGGAGATTCTGTCCTAGGACAGAAGCTCCTACCCCAGGGCGAGAGCTCCCCCTGTACAGGAACTCTTGCCGTAGGATATTTCCTCCGGCGGAGTGCCTATCCTAGGACGTTTCCTCCGCCGGAGCTCCTGTCCTAGGGCATCTCCTCCGGCGGAGTACTTGTATGTAGGCCAAGGGTATAGGTTATACATCTACTCTCTAACTGTTGCTTAGAGAATGACAACAATCGGTGAAATACTAATCATTTACAGTGACTACCGATTTGTAGCTAGCTACATGAGAAAGCAAAGTCTTCTCTCAGGCCTGCGTTACCACGACCATGCATGCAGTCGTTTGTCTAGGTCCCCGAGATCCTTGCCCTCTTCAACCATGTCGCTGGCCAGAGGTGTGACCAGCAAGACGATTCCCGATGCTAGCTGCAGGCTTTATTCTACGCGCAAGCTAAAACGTTGCGTGAGCCCTGGGAACGACGCCACGACGCGTAGTCACTTCATCACATTGGCTTTCACGCCCATGCTTCTTGGCACAGTGGATTTTGCGTCACATTGCGTCAGATTGTTGCACTGTAAGCCATCACAAAAGCTTGACTGTAGGAGTATTTTGGGCCTTTTTGTCGTATAACGAGTAGACAGCCCGCTTCGCATTACCCGGAGATTTCACGCCAGGGGCGGAGTTTCCGTCCTAGTGCAGCAAGTCCGGGGGGGGGGGAGGCCGTATCCTTAGACCGCTGGCTCCGGGGGAGAAATATCACCTATGACACCGGTGGCAATAGCCATTCAGTGGCGGTAATCGCCACCGGTTATCCGGTGGCAATAGCCGGGGCAAAAAAATAGAGAAAGTAGAAAGCTAAGGTCAAAGATCAGTTTTTAGCAGTGCGAGCGCAAGTTTCATGTGGACTTGAAGCGAGCATACAGGTAAGACCGAAGAATGGTAACTTGGTGGCCGAAAACGGCTTGAGATGCGATCTCAGAGTGTATAAATTTTTCAGGGTGTCTGCCTGTCTGTTTGTCTGTCTGCTGTCTATTTGTCTGCCTGTTTTGTCCCAGGTCACCAGCAGATGCGCGTAACTTGTGCACGCACTGCATGAGTGTGCCCATGCTGTGGCCACGTAACTTGTTCATCCTGGCTACGCCACTGTCTGATGCACCATAACATCTCGCAGGGGCGGATCCAGAGGTTGAAGAAGGGGGGGGGGCACACACAGAGTGGGTTTGGTGAGGTGATGCGGCGCGCGCAGCGCGCGGAATTTTTTTGCTCACGTATAACGCACAGCATTCTAGGGGGTCTGGGGGCATAAATTTAGACCATATGAGAGTGCTTCTGAGGCCGTCGGAGACCACCATAACCACGCAAAAGTTATGGCAACTCAGTAGTTCCGCTAGCGTAGTATTTTAATTCCTGGCGCGTAAAGCGGAAGTAGCACTTCTTGTCAATGAACGGTCAACTTACCCAAATGTGCGGCAACTTCAACTTGATTTTTCTCAGGAACTATACGGTCTATGAACACGCGGTTTTCACAGTTTTGACAAGCGACAAGTCCTCTATTCAGGTTTCAACCCACTCAAACACCAAAGAGAAACAGGCTAAATGAGTAGTAAAGCTTCCTATGGTCAAAATATTCACTAACTGATGTGGTACACATTTCTACTGCACAAATCCAGCTCACAAACAGAATTCCATCAGAAGTGAGATCATTTGAAAGGGGATTGGTACAACATCTTTGCATGAACTAAAGAAGTGTGTCTACGTATTAGTTTAGCTACCACAGCTCATAGAAAATGACTTAAATTTCATTAAGAATGTACATGGTAATCTACATCAAATACAGTTACTATTATGTAATTCAGAATTTACAATACATAAACAGATCCTCACTAATGCCATCATTAAATCTAGAGCATTTGAAGTACTTGTAAAATATTTATCAAGTCGAAGTGCTTGAATTGATTAATCTTCAGCATGGCCGATCTCACTCCAATCTGAAAGGCTAGAGCACTCAGGGCCAGCCAGGCCTATCCAGGTGTGAATGTACACATTGTGCAATGAAAATGACAACTGTTATGCACGTTCAGTAAACTGGAGGCCAAGCAAAGGTATACTTCTCCAACTGGCTCCAGATGTAGCTGGAACGGTCTGTATCTGTCAGGCCTGTGGTGAAGAGTATAACGAAGGTTTCATTCCAGTGAATACACCCCAAGATAGCCTCGTTTCCAAGCCTTCCCTGCAAGTTATCAAACACTGGAGGTGAAAAAGGCCTGGGAATGAGGCTACCTCAAGGTTGGTGTAAAGGTGACGACAATTGGAACAATTAAGGAGTTGAAGAAGGTACTAAATTGGAATGAAAGTAATGAAAATTTTGAGGACGGCTTACCTCTGCATTCAATCTACTGCAACGAATTCCACCATGGTGTTAGCCTGTTTGCTCCTTGTCCCAGTTGTCGGGTACGGCCTGGAAAAGGGAGAAGTTTTTTCATCATCCCCAATGCTAGTCAACAGACTCATTGAAAACATTAAAAGGGAGCAGCACAGGACCATCTGCTGATGCATATTTAAAATTTCCACACGAACACCTGCAAAGTAGCTTTGTTTGCAGGTTCTCCCTGCTAAGGAGGGAGACAGCCTGGTACATTTTATCATGTGTGTGATGTCAAGGGTACACACAAGGTAGATACACCTTAATTGCATGCATCTCAGAACTTGTGATCATGGCAAGTGTATGCATTGCTACAATGGCATAAAAATAATTTGTTACAACAGCCATGAACTGCAATGTAGACAGTGCAGTGGATTCCCAAGTATGCAGTATACGGCACCTGACTGGCAGAATGGCCAGAAATGTTGTTTGTTGAGCATTGTAAGCTAGCATAGTTATTGTCTAAGTTGTTGACAATGACTCAAGAAATCAACTAGTTCCAGTGTATATCGCTGTCTACAAACATGAAGGTAACACACTAAAGCCATACCCACTCAAAAGAAACTATAGTAGTCTTGAGAGCGCTTATGCTTGAATGTGTGTAGGTATCCTGGTCAGTCCATCCCTGTGTGGTCTACCATTAGTCTCGCAACCCTGACCCACTTCTGCAAGAGAAGGAAAGGGTCTGGTGAGCTGCGTATACAAGCAGTGTCCCACCGGAATGCAATTAGTTGGATGACATAATCAGATTTCAAATTTCAAATAATGCACTCTTGAATTACCTGTTGTGGAGTAAGCAAGCTCCCTGAGAAGTATAGTCGAAGTGTTTTTACAGTTCCTACAGTAGCAGAAAAGATGTCCTAGCTCTCTTTCACCATTTTCAAGACGGCTATTGCTACTCAAACAGTGACGTAATGTGTCATGTGACAAAATACTGCAATGTGATTGTACCGCACTGTACGGTGCGGCAGGACACGGTTTGTATACGCAGCTCACCAGACCCTACCCTTCTCTTGTGGAAGTGGGTCAGACTTGCGAGACTAGTCTACCATAAGATACCAGGCTCTCTCCCTTTTCAGCGGGAAGAGCCTGATTATGAGGCTAGCTAAATAGATAAACTCAAATTCTGAATATATACAACACCTTAGGAGGTGAGTTCAGAACGTGAAGGTGAAGAGAATGAGATACAGTGAAGAAGTAGTCACTTGTATTTCCCCTGTAGTAGCGTTTGCAACCGGGATCAGAATGGAATGAAGTGATCGTCTTTTTAAGAGCTGATTATACGAACTGCAAAATCAACGAATCAAGGATACCAAGAACACACGGCTGCCAATTTGGCCTTTGAGCTACAGTAATGAAATGGTCCAGAGCTTCGGAAGGGAACAATCAAGCATTCAAGCGCATTTTTGCCGATCAAAAATCTTGATCCTGGTCCCAAATGCTTCTCAGGCAACATAATTTTACGATTGACTACCCCTTGACAGTGTCTGGAGGTGGATGACTGAGAAATTGATGAATTACTACACTTGTAAGTATTTTATCCCCATACAACAGCAGTCAATACCATTCAAGCTGTATACAGTAAACATTAAAAATTGATCAAAATTTCACCGTCTCTAGCTACCTAACTAAACTAAAGACACAGACCAAATCAGACCTGTGAAGCCTTCCACCCATGTACTAAACATATGTGGGCACAAACAGTCCATACCTGCTGTGAGCTGGGTGTCTGCAGTAGCTTCTGTGACGACATCGCTGACTCGCGATTTGGAGGAGTCTGATATTTCCCGTTGTTAAAACCCAGCACTTCACTCTGCATGTTTATAACAAGATTCGTTTGAAAGACAATGCTTTCAGCTACCGTCTAGCATAAACTGCTTTGCTGTGGTCCACACGGTTCTCAAGAAAATTCGAGTTGAAAATAGCGCTTATTTAGGTCGCTCAATCCGTGCTGACCGGATGGGTCCCTTGTACTTATTTCCTGTGTAAATAAAATGTATGTAAATTCGGCCGCTAGCGGAACTACTGAACTGGACTGTAACTAAGGCGATTCATCATGTGGTCGTTTCTCGGACACCCCCTTCCCTTCGGAATCAGCCTTTGTATGTGAGACACTGCCACAGACTGTCCGACGGAGCTGCAGATTCGAGTGTTTTATGTTTGCAGGACATGAAGCAGTGATTCATACAGAGATGTGCGCTGTGTTGGAGTAGCTACATGCCCCAAGCGCGTGGTAAACCTCCGCGTTTAGCGCTTGCTCAGTCCCGAAGGGTACTTTAGACGTAGCCTCGTCCCCAGGCCCCACCCAAAACTCGGGAAAGGGGCCTGGTGTTACTTGCAAAAATTCCCGTATGTGCTGTGTCAGCAGTCTTCGTTTGGAGTAGAGGAATCACGTTCGCCCATTACCAATTACTAAATTCTTGACACGTGAAAGTAGTAGACTCGTTCCAAGACCATTTGAAAATGGGAACGAGGCAAGCAGACTTTTCAGAAACCTCGGATTTCAGAAACTTAGAGCGTAGTTACGCTTGCTAGGCTACTACTCTTGCCTCACAAGATTTGTCTGTAGTCGCTCCGTAGCAAGATCTGTTTATCTCCTCTGTAATGCCATCGTCAACAGTAGCTGGCTACCACGTGATCACGTAAGGCATGTAATTCTTACATAATATGCTGACTCAGCACATACGAGAAAGTTTGCAAGTGACACCAGGCCCCTTTCCCGATTTTTGGGTGGGGCCTGGGGACGAGGCTACTTTAGACGTGGAGCAATTAGGTCACGTGACAATATAAGCTACGATCTGGGGGGGTTGCCGAGAAGTATGGCTGAAGTCGGTGGCATGGGTGAGTTGGTTCAGACATTGGTTTCTTGTTCATGTTAGGCCTATCCCCGTATTTCATTACGTAGATGAAATTTAGTCTTCTCTACGGCTGCAGGCAAAATTTTTGTAGAAGTTGAGCTGGTGCTTTGGCTTCAGTCCGTGTGTATTATTAGACGTAGACCTAAATTAGGACAGTCAACACAGGTAGACTCTGTGTGCAGCGCCAGCTAGCTCATACAAAAGGTCAGACTGCCAATCGCCTCCGTTATGAGTCTTTTATTGCTTGAGTAATACCACCACACACCCAGTTCATAATTTATAGCACTCATAAACATTTTGTGGTACTACTAGACTTGTAGTAGCTACCACTGGATAAATCTGGCATCAAGAGGCTTGAGGCTGTAAGGGGGCAGACATAGTACAAGTACAAAACCAACTTGATATGCAAGAGTGTCAGACTCTCTCCTGCATTCACTTTATGCCAGACTGGCCTCTTTATGATTTATTTGACATCTGTGACACGCCCAGTTCATGACAGTCTTAAGGTTTAGCTTTATTCCTTTTGTAGTTTCCATTTATAATGGTGCCATTTGTACTAAACTGTACAACTCTTATCTTCTCTCACCAGCTGCGTCTACATGTCTGACGCTGAGGGAGATTGAGAATGAGCTCAGTGAGGTCGCTGGTGAAGACTGGTACCCACTGGGGGTACAACTGAGACTGCGGCCAGCCACACTGAGGGAAATTCAGAGGAATTACCCTCTCGATACTGAGCGTTGTAAGCAAGAAGTGCTTCACCTCTGGCTTCATAGTGCACCAGAGGTCTCCTGGAAGACACTGGCACACACTGTGCAAGCACTTGGCAGATACGAGTCTTTAGCACAAAAACTGAGAAGAAAAATACCCCCTGCACCAAAACGTAAGTGTAATATCTTCTAGTAGTTTATAAAATAGCATGCTCTAATCCCCCAAAATATGCTAACCCTTGAAAATATACCAATCCCCATTTTTGAGTTAATGGCCACTCAAAAGTATCGCCCACCTAGTACATGCAGTTATGTTACAAGAAGCATTATATAAGCTGCACTCTCAGGCGAACTAAGGCATGTTTTTTTTTACACTAGATACACAGGTATTTATAAAAATCAATAATGTGTATGGAAATCTGAAAGACCAGATGAAACTTGATTTGTGTAGCGTACAGTGCCAATTATCGAACGCGACTTGTACTTGCCTTCATATCTCAGTCCAGGAACGACATAGGAACTTGGTTCTTGCACCAAACGATAGAGTGGGCTCTCGCCGATTTGAATAACCCCTTTCAGCCGAGTGATAGCATGCACGAGCAGCACTTTTTTCATATCGACATATCATCATGCCAATTATCGAAGACCGGTACCAATTATCGACTGCTCATACATTTTCCTCACTGTAAAAAATTGGAGGTTGATTTAACCCAGAAAAGGTCAGCTCAGTTGCAGTCTGGATTCATCTAGGTCCAGGCAGTGGCTCACCTACTTTTGCCAGGGTTTAGGGCTACACCCCTTGTCCAGTGCAGGTTTCTAGCAAACAATGAATTGGGTTGCAAATGAAATTCAATTTGTTATTGCATGTTTGTGCCAAAAGGGGGTGGAACTCTCACTATATTCATGTATTATTGGATTGACTCTGAAAAATATTCATGGCTAACCTTTGGGCAGTATTTATGTGCTTTTATGCAAGTATCATGCCATATTGGAACTTTGAGTACACAAACACTGTAACCCTACACTGTGGTACAAGTGGGAGGTGGTATAGATCCTGCAACTGAGGTAACCCATTTTAAACTGAATGATGAATCCAGACTGCAACTGAGATGACCTTTTCTGGGTTAAATTAACCTCCAATTTTTTACAGTGCTAATACTAATTATCGAACAGCAACAAGATTCTGAACACTTAGCTTGAAAGAAGTTTAACACCACCATGCCTCCTGCACCATACTGTTACACTAGCACCTGGCATTACACAAGAGCTGAGTTGAACGAATAAAAACATGACTCATGCAAATATAGCATGCCATACAGTCACTGAAACTGTTCAAACAACTGTATTCAATAACTAGAGCTATAAACAGCTAACAGCTAACAAGAAAATGGCAGACTTAGCAAGATGGACCATCACCATGGACAGACACACAGGTAGTAGGGTGTTTCTGAGACCCAGAGCTGCTGCCAAAACTACTAGACTTTCTCTACTGGTTTAGACGAACGGAAGCTCCAATCAATGCCATTCTTTCGCAAAATCGGAAGCATCTGCCACCATCTTGTTAAAGAAACTTGGTAAACAGCGTAAAACTGTCTTGCTGAGTGCGCTATGCATTGACCGGAAGTTAAATGCCGTGCAGTTACTACACATTCACGTAAAACTACTCAATATTCGCGTGAAATTTTTCCGTATTCTTCCGTTTGATAATTGGTACCGTTCGATAATTGGCACCGTACGCTATATATGAAGCTCTAAGCTCCACGTACGTTACCATGAAAACTGTATTTGTGGGCGTGGCTATCAATTACCACTAATATCAATTAAGCTAATATTTGAGAATATATTGTCGAAGGTAGAGCAGAAGATGACGGTTGCTCGCTACCAAACTTACTATACTAATTCAACTGAAGGTAGTATACATGAAAGTATCTGGAAGAACCAGGAGCCTCCTACAGTATTCCTGCATGATGCCAAAAACCATAGATATTGGCTAGCAGTGAGACACTACGCACGCTACAGAAGCACCACTAACAACAAGCTTAACATCTTCCAGAAAGTTTTGGTATTCTATGATGGTAAGCAATCCTTGAAGCCGTATCCGATTGTTCTGTTTGTTGTTCTTCTGCTCTGCCTCGACACAAACAGTTCCCACACGCACGGTCGGCAGTACAGAGTACAAAGGTCACTTGCAGTTGAAGCGCTCAACCGCTGAACGGCCTATAAAGACCACGCTTCTGCGTCCTTCATACAGCTTACAGGCTGCATAGTTCATTCACCAGGGTAACACAACGATATAGTCGCAGAGCACGACGTAGAATGTCACTACACCTCGCTTGCATTTTACGGTTAAGCCCACTTCTGTTAGTCACGTGAGATTTACGTTGACATTACATAAAAATTAAATCCCATGCCTTAATCGCCCTGAGCTATATAACAATTTGAAGGGAGATATCCTTTATGGTTGTTGCATAAGTAGGCACATCATAAGAAAGGCTAGCTGAATCACTGCATGTGTACATCTGTGGGGCTAATTGCATGTGTGGTGGGTGTATTTACTAGAGAATTTGTTATATAACACCCATCCTCCTCACTTTCGGGAGATTGCCCATAATACTTGCCTGCTATAACACACACATTAGCACCCTCTGCACCTACCATTGTGTCCGTTGAGGCAATATCCTCGACCTCCATATCTGTCCAATGGAACACAAGCAAAAAGGATGGGGGCAGTCTCATTACTGCCTACCTGGTGGAGTATCATGCAGCCTCAGATCCTGCATCCTCATTTGAGACACAGGTGGTCAGACACAATGTCTTCTCCACAACTCTGGATGGCCTCACTCCCTCCACTGAGTATGCTGTGCGGGTGAGGGGGGAGAATGCAGTGGGTCACAGCGTCCCCAGTGCAACCATGAGAACAAAGACTGATGGTGAGTTGATTAAGAGATATTACTAGGGGCTTATACAATGCATGTACTACTACCAGACCGACTAAGTAGATGAATGTGTGTAACTTGCAAGTGATTGCCAATCAGAACCCATCCCTCTCAACCTATGTTAACATCATACCTGCTCAATCCTTGGCCCAATTGCTTGGGATTCAAACTATCGTTATTCAACCTATGCAATTACATTTTCTGCAGAACTTGCCCCACCATCTGGTTACCACTATCCACCTCCTCAGCATCTGTACAGTGGAGGTGGTGGATACCAGCCAACATTTATCTCATCTCAACTTCAGCAAGGTATGACTCATTGTGATCATTCTCTCCCTGTACAGCTATCCTGTTTTAAACCTACTGGTCATCTTTCTTGGTTTACTTTTACATCATGATTCACACTAGGGGAATGTACAACATTGTGGGGTGAGTGTGAGCAAGCAATGCACTACAGCATTGACTGTTATGTAGCTATTAAAGGCTTACCAGTGAAGCATCAGATCCTAGCACAAAGGCCCATTCATGCATGGCATGTAGCTAAAACGAGGTTTGTAACTATTCTGCCTACAGAAGTGCTCATAGCTCAAGAAAATTGTCATGGTTGCAGAGAAGAGCTTTTCACGGGGTAGTACCACACAACAGAGCCATTTGTCCTACCAGCACACAGCTACTCTGGTTGTTGCAGTTACAGGTTAGCCTAAGTCAGAACACAGTCTGGCATGCATAGTCCTTCAAGACTTCTTGGACTTGGAGTGATGTCCAGATTTGGCATCACTGTTCCTGAGTCCTGTCAGGACATCCCAAAGTCCCCTTGGGACTATGGGATGTCCTCAGGAGTCCCATTTCCCACCAGAGACATCACTGTCCTTCCCATCCCAAAGTCCCAAGAGGATTGTGGGATGTCCGCGGGACTCCCATGTCCCACCAAAGACATCACAGTCCCACTGTCCTTCCCATCCCATAGTCCCAAGGGGACTGTGGGATGTCCTCGGGACTCCCATGTCCCACCAGAGACATCACAGTCCCGCTGTCCTTCCCATCCCTAAGTCCCCTTGGGACTATGGGATGTCCCAGGGACTCCTGTGTCCCACCAAAGACATCACAGTCCCGCTGTTGTTCCCATCCCACAGTCGACTCCCGTGTCCCACCAGAGACATCACAGTTCCACTGTCCTTCCCATCCCAAAGTCGACTGCCGTGTCCCACCAGAGACATCACAGTCCCACTATCCTTCCCATCCCAAAGTCCCAAGGGGATTGTGGGATGTCCTCGGGACTCCCATGTCCCACCAAAGACATCACAGTCCCGCTGTCCTTCCCATCCCAAAGTCCCCTTGGGACTATGGGATGTCCTCGGGACTCCCGTGTCCCACCGGAGACATCACAGTCCCGCTGTCCTTCTCATCCCAAAGTCCCAAGGGGACTGTGGGATATCCTCGGGACTCCCATGTCCCACCAAAACATCACAGTCCTGTTGTCCTTCCCATCCCAAAGTCCCAAGGGGACTGTGGGATGTCCTCGGGACTCCCATGTCCTACCAGAGACATCACAGTCCCACTGTCCTTCCCATCCCAAAGTCCCTTGGGGCTATGGGATGTCCTCAGGAGTCCCATTTCCTACCAGAGACATCACTGTCCTTCCCATCCCAAAGTCCCAAGGGGACTGTGGGATGTCCTCCGGACTCCCATGTCCCACCAAGGACATCACAGTCCCACTGTCTTTCCCATCCCAAAGTCGACTCCCGTGTCCCACCAGAGACATCACAGTCCCGCTGTCCTTCCCATCCCGAAGTTCCAAGGCAACTTTGGGATGTCCTCGGGACTATGAAGAGCTTCATAGAGAAGTATGGCAGAAAACAACAACAACTTCAAAGACTACTTGCAATGGATGGTCTACTTTCTGGTAAGGACTGTGCAGGTGTATCATCAATCTTGAACTTTGGAACCCTGTCTTTGCATGACTCTCCTCATGAGGCTGGGTGCTATACACAATTCTGCCTTCACATAAAAATGCTTCTACTAGCTCTAAAACATGCAAATCCAGTATATGCCATCTTGATAGATACCACAGCAATAGTAGACATGCCAATTACTGCACTTTGATAGCATGGGTTGCAATGGGTTGTCATGCAACAAATTAGTTATTACGCGAGGGCTGCCACATGGGGCTCTGATGTCATACAGTGCCAATATCTGGTATATGGCGTGTGCTGTTGTGTAGATGTGTCTTCTCCCTTCTTTAACCCACAAGTTCTTACGTAAGTGTCCACTTGTTGAAACATCCTGTGTTGAATACACCGCAGATTGAAAAATTGTGAAGGATGGACATTATAATTTTGAGATAGGCTCAGACAGAGGCAGGTCAAAGTAATGGGTTCTCAGGTGGCTTCTGCACTTCAGTTGTCATCAGGGCAAATGGAATGAGCTCAGGCAGAGGTGGGTCAAAGACCACTGTTGTTGTTTTTGCCCATAGGGCTAAGTGTAATCCAGATTACACCCCAAGTGGAAAGAAGAAAAAAAATTATAGTAATGAATGAATGAATAAAAAGCCACAAAAGTGTATGTGTTCGTCTAATGTTTTAGCCTTTCCAAGCCTGAGAGGACTTACTGAAGTTTGACACCACAGCTAGATACAGTTATCATTGAAGTATCTTCAGTTAAAGCACTATGCCTGAGAGGTAATTCATGGAGACTATACAGGGCCAAAACATTTGCCATCACGAAATGAGACCTATGGTGACACAGGATATTACAGTGGCCAAACTAGCTATGTTAAAATGAAGGTACTTACATTGTACATTTGCTAAAGATAAAAAAAAAAAAAGAAAACACCAGTGGTCTTTGACCTACCTCTGTCTGAGCCCATCCCTGAAATTACCCGGTGTTTAGGTCTGCTACATGTAGAATACCTTGTGTGCCATGTTATTGCTACTAGAAAAGCCAGCGTAAAGTGTACACACTTCATTCCTAGGCCACCACTCAGGTTTTCATCACTTGAGTACAAAAGCGTGGGTCATTTCCTGTCACACTGCTGCCTCTCTTGTGTAGGAAGTACCACCAGTTGCTAGAAATTTCTTGTGATATATCACCAAAAATATTTTGGCTCTTTTTGCAAAGTTGTCATGAATAGGAGTGCGTAGTTGATCTAGAGGCTGAGGTGGTGTATAGTGAGCATATCTGCTTAGGCAAGATGCTCTTTATACTACTGAGCCACTGGACCCGCGGCAGAGGAGCAGAAGCAAGCCTTGTAACAGGCAGGCAAGAAATTCAGCTAGCTGTCTAAAGCTTATGTTAGGTATTATAAGCTTGCAACTCCTTGCCAACAAGCTGGGCTGGAAGGCTGTAAGAACAGAGTGATGGCTTAAACCAACCAGCCAGTCTTGCTAATAGCTGCAAACATATCTGTTTTTTACTGTTAGGACAATCTTCTACTCATTTGGCAGTCCAGCATTCTTTAAACAGCAGCTCTAGAACACTATTTACTGTCCAACTGAGTCCAAAATGAAGTCCATAATCCAGTCCATAGTCCAGTCCATGGTCCAGTCCAGAGTCCAGAGTCCAGGTTTTGTACCATCCCGGATCTGATTGGTCAGCAACTCATGCATACTAATAACATCTGCTAGACCATCTCTCACACTTCTGGAGGGTGAGAGATTGATAGACTTATTGGGGTGAGCAGGAGTGTGTTCTACTGCAATTTTTCGTATATTTTCTGTTGTACGCTGTTCAGTATATTCTTAATGCTGTAATTTAACGTGATAGCCGCGGGCCGCATGCAGAGTGTAAGTAAAATTTTCAAACCACTCGATGCTCTGGCAGCAAGCTAGGGTGAGCTTGAATGACGACAGTTACGAATGATAGCCAGGAATGGCAGCTGGTGTGTGCGCACCTATTGTACGATAGTTAGCAGTTGTGTTTTGATGACGACATTCGGGATAGTGTTACATAGCACCTACTGAGTAAGTGTACAAGGGCTAACAGTTGTGTAGAAAGGCTCATGCAGCTTACCGAATGCAGTTGGCGGCAGAGATTTTGCACCATAGCTGATGCGTGGCGACTTCCCTATTTCTCAAAGATGCCTCAAGTCTTCACTCATGTACAGAGACGCCAACAGCAATCCCATTCCCTACATGACTATCCCAAGTCCCACTGAATGGTGAGGGAGTCCCTGGGACATCTGTTACGGACTCCCACGTTTTGGGAGTTGGCCTAGTGTCGTGTCTGTCCCACAGTCCAACTGGGAGTTGCCAGGGCATCCCAAGGACTCCCACATCTTTGAAGTTGTCCCAGTGTCCTGTCTGTCCCACAGTCCCGCGATTGGCAGTTGTCCCAGTGTCCTGTCTGTCCCACTGTCCCATTGGGAGTCCCTGGGACATCCCAAGGACTCCCACCCTTGGGAGTTGTCCCAGTGTCCTGTCTGTCCCACTGTCCCATGGGAGTCCCCAGGACATCCCAAGGACTCCCACCCTTGGGAGTTGTCCAGTGTCCTGTCGGTCCCCCAGTCCCACTGGGAGTCCCTGGGACATCCCTAGGACTCCCACCCTTGGGAGTTGTCCCAGTGTCCTGTCTGTCCCACAGTCCCATAGGGAGTCTCCAGGACATCCCAAGGATTCCCATGGAGTTGTTCCAGTGTTCTGTCTGTCCCGCAGTCTCACCAGGAGTCCCCAGGACATCCCAAGGACTCCCACTATTGGCAGTTGTCCCAAGTCTCCTGTCTGTCCCCCAGTCCCATTGGGAGTCCCCGGGACATCCAAAGGACTCCCACCCTTGGGAGTGTCCTGTCTGTACCACATCCTACTGGGAGTTCTGGGACACCTAATGGCCCAATGTCTTAACATTACTGCATCTCAAGTGAAGCATGATAGACTGAAACTTGAAGTCACACTACGTGTTAAACACAACAAAATCACGAGCTATCACAGTACATGGATGAACACAATCACTGAAGTGTGTATAGTACTATCATGAAGCAATGTATCTGATTGTCCAACTTAGGTGATTGTGGTAGGTGTTGGTATCTACCGCTTCCACTTCTTTGGGGTAGCTGTTGGGCTCTTAGGTTCTCAACCTCCCTAGTGGCATAAGCACACTTGGAAGCAGCTATGACTCCTAGCGTTCAGCTGATGGTTTGCAGTTGCACATGCAAGTATCAATCCGCATTCTAGTTTAGTTTAAAGTAATGTAAGCTTGCAAGGCACCCTCCTTGTTCCCTCATCATATGAACTTCTTGTCTTTCAGAAGTGCTGAGAGATCAAGCTGGTTTCCTGGGAGGGTCAAGCACAAAGCCACATTGGATTTACCTCCTGGTGGCATTTGAACCTTCGACCCTTCAGTTGGTCCTAGGGTACAACACATGCACATAAACATACTTTGGTACACTCGCGCTAATACACTTCCACCCCCTTTCTACGCTACTTTGAGTCTCAAAGTGAGTAGGGGCATTCACTTGAATATTGATAGTCTTGCAAGCCCACTCTTCGCAAGGGTATATGGCTTGCGAGACTACTTGGCCTCTAGCTCAATTACCTATCTCCCGATGCATTGTCTAGGCCTTAACGCTGCCATGTACGCTGAAAAAATGCATAAGAATCTAACCTTTGGCACACGACTGGAAGCAATCAAAAACTGGACTGTGGAAAGGCCTGGAAAGTTCCAAAACATGAGGTTAGTTCATACATAATGCTGTTCAGTCCAAAATCAAGTCCAAAATCGAGTCCATAATCCAGTCCATAGTCCAGTCCATAGTCCAGTCCAGAGTCCAGAGTCCAGGTTTTGTACCTACCCATCAGATCCTACTGTTTGCAGTAGCAACACCTTGGCTTCAGTATTTAATGCAGTTTTAGGGTTGCAGGTTAACAAGTTGTGAACTATGAATACTAAGAACCTTTACAGCATGATTAGTCTACCTTCTCACATTTTTGGAGGGTGAGAGATGGTCTGGCTTGATAGACTAGATTCATATGTAAATTGTACAGATCTTTAGCATGGACTTTGACAGTCTACCCTTCCCTCATCATGTCATAACTATTTACACAAGAAATATGAGTATGGAGGTAGGGAGGAAGGAGGGAGATACATGAAGCCTCATGATCAAAAACAAGGGAAAGGGGAGTGTGTGAAAATGGGAAGAGAGAGAGAGGATAGAAAGGTGATAGAGAACAGAAGAGGAAGAATAGAAAAGAAGAGGGAGAAAGGGATCGAGGCAAGTACATAGGGAGGGAGTGGGTGAAGCAGGAAGAGACAAACAAACAGGAGTGGGAGTACATGCACACAGTTCTGTCGTAAGTGTACCACAGAAGTTGCTGTGGACTCAAATTTTCTGGTCCTCATCTGTCCAGTGTATTTTCTCTGAATACGAGTGAATATGCCTTCAACTACACAGCAGCTGATCAGGGAGGAAGCAGACCATGTGTGAGTCACACGACAGTCACACCACAGCTAACTGACTGTGTATGTCTCAGTCACACTACACCGGCATGCAACCCTTCCTCTTTCCCCAACCAGCCTCACTTTACAAATAATTCCATTTTGAGTGAACCATCCAAGTCCTTCATGTACCTTACGGATAATTCTTTTCAGAATTTACTGTGGAATTGACCCAGGATCACTGCTACTGTAGTTGGATAATTTTTAAGGCTATGTGGATATGCAATAGCCTCGTTCCCAGGCCTCCCCCATTTTTTGCTCTTCGGTTCGCATTCAGTATACTACATGGAAGCGGAAGAGCGGTGAAGAATGGGGAAAGCCTGGGAACACCTATCACGTGAATTACATCTGGTGGATATGAGGTGGACATGGGGGGGAGAGGTCCACATTCAAATAATGTAGTAGACTTCATCATCAAGTTCTCCTATGATAGCCAGGACCCCAGACATTCACAAGATTGACAGTACTTGACTTCACCAGTAAGAAACTTGCCCTATTGTTTATTGCACGAGTTTGTAGATGGGCATCACCATGCAACCAGTACCGGTGTACATGTATGTGTACACACTAGTCTATCAAGCCAGACCTTCCCTCTCTTTTCTGGAGGTTGAGAGATGGTCTGGCTTGATAGATTAGATTCATATGTAAAGGCCAATACTATTTCTTATTTGTATCTGACCTCTTGTCAATACATGTGTAATTTAGCAACTATTGGAGTACAGAATGAGTGAGGAAATTGGGACTTGAGATTGAGAACCGATCTCATCCAGCTATGATAATCACAATTTTTCTGCAGTATTTGCCCAACCTTCTGGTATGCTGTATGCAAGTGGTTATCATATTCCATCACCTTGGCAACTGTACAGTGAAGGTGGTGGACAACAATGGCCTACATTTACCCCATCTCAACTTTCTCAGCAAGGTATTTATTTACTAGCCTCATTCCATTTCTGTGAGGAATGTAACCAATTCATAAGCACAAGGCAAAAAGACGCACAAAGCCCATGTGCCGAATGCTTATAAAGTGGTTTCATCCCAAATGGGCATGATCTACTGTGCATTCCTAGGTGGTCTTACAGCTAGCAAGTTGTTCAGTCCTGGTAAATTCAACGCACCGAGCCAACGCAACTTGTTGCTAGCCCATTGGTTTTTTCATGTGCCAGGTACAAGGGTGGGCTAGCTGGCTATCTACTTTGAATTCGGAAAACATCCATGAAAAACGATTGAAGGGCACCTACAACACTTGCTCTTGCACTTCAAAATGGCTGTATACAATAATTAATGCACTTTCAAATAGTTGTTGCTCTGGCAGGAAGTTGTAGGTTTGTAAAGTAGATTTAGCAATCATTGTCACATCTCCCTTTCTAACGGATTATACAAGTGGAATGCAATTAACCTCAAATGCGGAAATATACATTAACCTCACGTGATGTTATTTTGAACCTAGGTATGTTTTCTGAAGTTATATGTAACCGGTTTATACGGAGGATGCTTACCTGCTGCGTGTTGTGTGTACCGTCTTTGGCTTTGCTCGTTGACTAACACGGCACAGCTCGACATGTGTTAAGATATTTATAACCTAAGAGGCGCTGTGCCTCTGCTTATTGGTGTTGAGAGGAAAATGTGGCCAATGGGTCGTTTTCTCGATCGAGGAGATCAACAACCACCCAGGCTGTAATCTCTCACTGTAATCTGCCCCTTGAGGGCTTCCGGACCAGCCCACTTATCGCAGTAGGGGAAGCCCAAGCTTATCACAGACTGGATACAAAGTTGATAGCTATTTGCCCTGGGCCGTGATAATGCTTAGCCATAACCGTGACACCAATTGGTGTCTTGGTCAGCTTTCCATTAGGTGCTATATGCAAGTGTGTATGTACCATGGTGGTAGATGCTGGTATTATGAGACAGCTAAACTGAACTACTGTACTCATTAGTGTAATGTATTTTTTCAGTTTCATCTAAAAGTTTGAAATATTTCTCCTGAGAATGTACCACTTACAAAATTCGTATTTTCCCCCCTAGGCAGTGGTTCTAAAAGTAACAGCCCATGAAAATCACTCTTGCATGTATTATGAGTTGACGGCTGGTATTATGAGTCACCAGGTGCTTTGTTGATTGAAACATTTTCAGTTGGAGTTCAAACTGTATCGTAGCATTTTGTAACCTCTGTTTTTGCTGACAGTAATTTTTCTTCACTAGGGCACCTTCCATTCTATCATGGTATTAGTGCTAGCATACACTGTTCAGGGTTCATAATTAGGGGTCTCTAAAATCATCAAACCATGAAAAGTACTACAGAGTGAACACATTTTGATGGGAAAGTTGCTAGATAATGGCACCTTTATATACCCTAAATGGTGTCGAGTTTGGAAATTTTAGGAGTAAAAGTTATATGCCATAATAGTATCCCTCTGACTCAATACCAGCATCTACTTTATGAGCTAAAGGACAGACTGATTTATGTGACTTGCAATTGATTGGCATTCAGAGCCAGGCTCCCCAGCTTACTGTCACCGTGCAGATTTATTCTACAGGATTTGTTGCACCTTATGGGGATTTGCTCCAGAACAGTGGAGTTGGTGGATGCTATGCCCAAAATGACCCTCAGGTGCATGTGTGTGTGTGCTTAGGTAGAAAGTTGGCTGGACTGCATCTGGCAATTGTGCTCCGTGTGTATGTGTGAACTTGTACATGCCAGCTAACTAACTGTCAATTTTTTTTCATGTAAAACAGTTGCATTTGGCATAGCATGGTAATGTGTCCTGTGCATTGAGTAATATTTATGCCACAGCATACATGCAATGTGCTAATACTTCAGGAAAGAAGGGCCCCAATATTCACATTGACTCAGCATCTGTAAGGCTCCCATTGATTGCAACTTATTGTAGTGTATTCGTGTCACTGTAGGAGAAATTAGTGAAGACACTCCGAGAAAGCATTGAACAACGCGATGTGGACTCCTTCCACCGTCACCTTGATGAGTTGGAGGGGCTTCTTCAGAATAGTGAGAGGATGAAAGGACTACTAGAAGCAGATGGACTATTGTGCTATGCTGCATACATGGGGTCCAATCCAGTGGTGGACACCCTTATTCAGAAGGGTGTAGGTAAGGAGAAGATATACTTTATAGTTGTAACTTCAAATTAGTACAGACAGAAGTTTCAGAACAAAATCTTTTTGAATAACGTATGCCTCTTCCCCCTCCCCACCCCCTTTACACAAATTTTTATTTGTTGTCTAGGTAAAAGGTTATAATCGGCTGTACTCTGCTATATCAATGTATGTAAACACTCATACACATACCATCATCATGTATCATCGCATGTCAGAGATATTAGCTCTTGAGCAGTTGTGCATGGTTATGGATCACATTTTCCTAGTCTTACATATTGGTGTTCAACTTACCCTAACACCAATATGTAAAATGACCATGATATGTATAAAACAACCATCCCTATGTATAAGCTTTATGACTTTAGTGAGATATTGGTTGTACCGTAATTCGCTTTATTATCGTTGTAAAAAACTTTTCGTACAAAGAAAACGTACGAAAATATTTTACGCGAATATAATTTTACGAGAATTTTCCCACTTTGGTTGGCTCCCTGCTACACACAAGTAATTCCCCAATTGCTGCTGCCCATGTATTCTTGTATACGTCGTAGCCTCTAACACAACAACCCATCTCCTTTTCGCAAGCCATCTCTTCAGCACGCGGTGCGATCATTCTCAATTAATGCCCACCACATGCGACTTGTAAAATTGTTTTCGATCAATTTGGTCTGTGCGAAAATTATTTTACGTGAATATTTTTTGGCGAAATTTACAGACGAAATAAAAGCGAATTACGGTATTTGCCAGTACTTATAGTGTAACATTCAAAAGTGAAATGACCATGCATCCCTAGGGCAAGATAATAACTATTACATATTAACATTAGTTCTAACGAGCATAACCGCACCCCAAGATGCTCATAAGAGGTTAGTGCTGCAGGTTGCTGAATGGCTCACTGCTGGGTTCAAGGGAGGAGCCAGACATGAGTTGACTACATAACCTTTAGTACAGGCTTTAAAAAGTATATGAAAGCACTGCCATGTATTTACTATTGTCTGCAAGGGAAGGAAGCCCATAAGCTGTGATACAGGGATTGAAAAAAAAAGAACAAAAAGTGCTACCCAATCTTGAGGATTGAATCCTAACCATTAGACCACCGCGTACTGCAACATAGCACTGGTAAATAAGGCTATTTAGCACTTTAATAGTTTACATAGCACCTACTTCACATCAGTGAGGTAGACTACCGCACACCTGTATTAATAAATGGAAAATGAGCAAGCAGACACGGAGACCGTTTATTGTTTTCTTATTTAGCACTACTTTCCCACGCTTGTTGGTGAACCAAATTTTCATTCCTGGGGTAGGTGCACCATGGCACTAACCAATATGCACTCAGATTTGAGATTCAATCCTTCCTCTGGCCTGGCATTTTTTCATATTCTTGTATGGCTGTTAAGTTCTTCCCTATTCCAACTATTTACTTCGCATCTTGGGGTGTAATGAGCAAAGTAACCGCACCCCAAGATGCTCATAAGCAGTTTAGTGCTGCAGGTTTTCCTTGGCTCAAACACATTAGAATTCAGTGGTGGGTAGGGTACAAACTTCGGTAGTAGGCTTCAACAAAACACAGTTCATTGCTACTTATGAACAGCTCAAAACACATGTTGACCAAGCTACTTGTGTGATCATATTTGACAAGATGTGAGGTAAGCACTACTTATCTAAAAACTTGATCAATTGGTTTATATCAAAATGCAGTTCACTGGTATTTAGCTAAAAGGCTTTATGTTAGCATAAGGCTTCTTTTACCCTCAAGGGAGGAGCCAGACATAAGTTTATCAATCATGAATAGCAAGGCACGCCTTCACCAGCTTATGCCCGTGCGTTACGCACGTATTGTTAGCCTGAAGCACAGTAACATGATCAATACACGTAGCAATGGTTTTATACGTGGCATATTGAACGCATGACATCACCTAAGCGGGAAAATCGCTTTGCGAGTCACTGTGAGGGGTGACGGTGGTGTAGCTGGTGAAGGGAGAATTGTTGGTATACCAAAGTTTCATTCCTGGGGCAAGTGCACCATGCCATTAACGAATATCAACTCAGATTGGATGTCCAATGCTTCCTCTGGCCTGTGTATTATATTGGGTTAATTATATTATATTACACGGGTTTTTTTTTTTTTCATCTTTGGGTGTAATAATGTTGGGATTACGGCTTCACTGAGTGTTGTGTGAATGTAAACCAGTAGTTGTGAAGTGATCAGATGACTTATTCTCCTGTAGGTATCAACACCAAGTCAAAAGTGCCTGAACATCCTGAATATTTTTATGTGAAGGTAAGTGATATTCTTACTAACCTAATTTACTGACCCAACTTCTGGTATGAACGTACATGATATTATTATTGACTGAACTTTATATGTCCATTAAATCTACATGTTCTTGTTACTAGGGCATGTAGCTGACCAGTTGTGTATCCTCCACAACATGCCCTAGTTACCTGCAAACAGGTCAAGCTCAGGATGTACGTAGCAACCTGTATTTTCAATTAGTACATGTACTACACAGCTAGTCTGAAGGTGTGTATATATCAATTCTTGTTGGATGTTGCTTAGCAACCAAAACTTTGAACTTAAATAACACGAAGTAGAATGGGTACAGGTGGTAATGGGTGTGGCAGTGGGTTGCTAGGGGTAACATCCAACCAATAAGTTACATTCCCCAGACTTAACAGCATTCGCCCTTCGGGCTCATGCTGCTCCATCTGGGGAATGTAACTACTATTTACATTGCCATTATTGAGTAGCTTGTCACCTTCAATATGGCAGCCAGCTGTATGCTGTGTATCAATGCTTACATTGCCATTATTGAGTAGCTTGTAACCTTCAATATGGCAGCCAGCTGTATACTGTGTATCAATGCTTGTTAGATGTTGCTTAGCAACCAAAACTTTGTACTTGAATAACACAAAGTAGAATGGGTGGACGTGGTTATGGGTGTGGCAGTGGGTTGCTAGGGGTAACATCTAACAAATAAGTTACATTCCCCAGACAGAACAGCATTCGCCCTTCAGGCTCATGCTACTCCGTCTGGGGAATGTAACTATTATTTACATTGCCATTATTTAGTAGCTTGTCACCTTCAATATGGCAGCCAGCTGTATACTAGGCCAACTGGACATTTATAGAGGACCATGCTATATTTGTTCTTTCTCTCCATCAGAGTTCTCCCCTACACTGGGCAGCTGACAAAGGCCATGTGGACACAGTTAAATGCCTCATTGAAAATGGAGCCAAAATCAATGACAAAGATGATGAACTTGGGGTAAGTAAATGAGATTGTACTGCTGACTGTGGATTAGTTTAAGTGTGAGTTAACCTTGTTCCCAAGTACCTGACTGGTATCCTCTGTTGGTGGGTGTGTAACTGATTTCCCAAACTAGAATGTCAGATTGCGATCACTAATTAGTCTGCATGGATATCACACAATCAAAAATCATTCAGTATACAATTAGTATAATGCCCAACTAGTGTCACATATTCCGCCACATTCCAGAATCTGTATGAAGATTGTGCATTGATAAGCTTTAAAGTATCACTCTCGATACACTAATTTTGCAGCCAATTTTATAGTACGCTGACTATTCATGGTGGACTACACTTGAAATTTGTTTACTTCTTTCTCCCCATCTCCCATTAACAATGCTAATTAGGTTATGAGTTAGCCTCATTTCCAGATACCTACAAAGGGACTGGTATTCAGTATTCACTGTATAACTAAGTATTCATTGTATAGCTAGTTACTAAAATACAATCATTTGGGTGCAAAGAGACTGGTATCCACTGGTAATGATAGTTACCAAAATACAATCATTTGATTATCATCACTAATTAGCTCTTCTGGAAGTCTAGCCTCATACCCAGGCCGCGTGGGAGGAGAAAAACAGGCCTGGTATCGACTGCTTGCGCATGTGCGATCATTCCCAGAAAACCTGAGAATCAGTTTACGTTTCTAAATTGTCGGTAAAATCAATACGTATATGTCCAATATATTTCCGTATCATCGAAAGATACAGCCGTTTACCAATTTAAATACCTTCAACTCCATGAATGTAGAGGATAATCGCTATCTATATGAAGGCAAAGATGCTTTCTTGCGGCTACCAACTAGTTTTTGTAAGTCAGTACAATACGAGGTGCTGTCATTTATTTGTGTGCTTGACCATAAACACAGTGAGTTGGGTACAGGGCGGGGTAGCTATGCTGTTGTCTTGTTAGTCTCGTAGTTGGAGTCACTTACGATTGCCAAATTTAATGGCGTGAGTGTGCATTGTTTTGTTGTAGCTCATTTTTCAGCTTTGTACGTATACTACTCTTTAATGTCTTGTCTGTATATTTTGCATGTGGACAATCTATGTAAACGTTACAGTTTTATGGAAATATTCTGGCCGCGGCCGCACATGCGCAAGCAGGCCGTCTTTCTCCTCCCACACGGCCTGGGTACGAGGCTACTGGAAGTCAAGTGAGCATTAACAATGCATATGTAATGCACTCAAACAATCCATAGCCTCTCAATCCCACACATTCCACAGCCTTAAGGTGTGTGTTGGCTGTTTACAGTACAATGTTGGGAAGCTTCATAACTTTTATTCAATTTCACATTTTGTACCACTTCCAGTTAGTGCAATTATTCATACAATGCACAGCTATTTCGAGAGAACTTGTACATGTAAACTAGGCTAACTGGACATTCATGGATTGACCATGTTCAGATTTGTTTCTTCTCATCAGATGACTCCTTTGCACCGGGCTGCTGGAGGAGGCCATGTTGACTTAATCAAATATCTTATTGGAGCGGGAGGTGACATTCACAGCAAAGATCGTGGTGGGGTAAGTGAATGAAAGTGTAGTACTGACTGAGGATGAATGCTGCTTATTAGGTTATGAGTTAGCCTTGTTCCCAGGTACCTCCAAGGAGACTGGTATCCAGTGTTAATGATAGTTACCAAAATATAATCATTTGATTATCTTGCTAAAACCACTAATTACCTCTTCTGGAAATCAAGCGAGCATAGTTATGTGATGCACTCAAACAATCCATAGCCTCTCAGGCCTGTAGACCATTCCACAGGCTTAAGGTGTGTGTTGGCTGTTTACAGTACACTGTTGAGAAGCTTCAAGACATTTTGAGTCACTTTCATGAGGTCAATTTTACAATAAGGTGCATACTAGGTAACTCTGCACGGCATAGCCAAGTATCAAAATATATTATTTTTGAGTTGTATTACTAATAATTATTAGCATACGAAAGTCAGGAAAAATCATCCATTTTGCAGCACTTCGAATCAGTGCATGTACACTACTACGCACAGTTATTTCACCATATTCCAGTACTTATACATGTATATTAGGTGAACTGGGGATTCATGGAGGACCATGTTCAAATTTGGTCGCTTCTCCCCATCAGAAAACTCTTCTATGCCAGGCTGCGGCAAAAGGCCATGTTGACACAGTGCAATGCCTTATTGAGGCAGGAGGTGACATTCACAGTAAAGATTATGAAGGGGTAAGTGAATAACGGGTAAGTACTGGCTATGGATTATTACACCAAAGATGAATGCTGCTTATTAGGTTATGAGTTAGCCTTGTTCCCAGGTACTTGCAAAGAGACTGGTATCCACTGGTAATGATAGTTACCAAAATATAATCATTTGATTATAATTACTAATTACCTCTCCTGGAAGTCAAGCATGGATAAACAGTGCTGCTTTAGTTATCTAAAACCAAAACTAAAATGCATTTAATAAGGCATAGAACCCTTAAAACTAAAGCTAAAATTGACGCTGCCTTAGTCTGTTAATTAGAAATCACCAAAAATAGTAGTTAACTACAATTAAAAGGACTGATACCAACCCTTTTTAGATTTAGTCATTAAAACTGAAACTAAACTAACAATTTGGATCTGTAGCCTAATTAAAGTAAAACTAAACTACTGATCCGAACATTAAACTAAAACAACACATAAACAATGAATTATGTGATGCACTCAAACCATCCATAGCCTCTCAGGCCTGTAGCCCATTCCACAGCCTTAAGGTGTGTGTTGGCTGTTTACAGTATACTGTTGGGAAGCTTCAAAAGATTTTGAGTCGTTTTCATTTGGTGAATTTCACAATCAGCTGTATACTAGGCTAAGTCAGCATTTCATAGCCAAGTATCAAAATACATTATTTTTCAGCTGTATTAGCATACGCATTATGCTGCACTTTCAATTAGTGCATGCATACACTCATACAATGCACAGCTATTTCACCACATTCCAGAACATGCATGTATACTAGGCTAACTGGATATTCACGTGGATTGACCATGTTCAATTTTGGTTGTTTCCCATTAGTGTACTCCCCTACACTATGCTGCTGCAATGGGCCATGCTGACACACTGCAATACCTCGTAGAAGCAGGAGGTGACATTCACAGCGAAGATGATGAAGGGGTAAGTGACTAAGACTACAGTACTGACTGGATTATTACACCAAAGATAATGAGCACATAAGTGAATGAGAGTGTAGTACTGACTGAGGATTAATGCTGTTACTTAGGTTGTGAATTAGCCTTGTTCCCAGGTACCTACAAAGGGACTGGTATTTAGTGTTCATTGTATAACTATTTACCAAATACAATCGTTTGGGTGCAAAGGACTGGTATCCACTGGTAATGATAGTTAGTAGCGGATTATTAGTTACCAAAATATAATCATTTGATTATCTTGCTAAAATCTCTAATTACCTCTTCTGGAAATCAAGTGAGCACAAACCAAACAATCCATAGCCTCTCAGGCCTGTAGTCCATTCCATCGCCTTAAGGTGTTTGTTGGCTGTTTACAGTACACTGTTGAGAAGCTTCAAAACATTTTGAGTCACTTTCATGAGGTCAGTTTCACAATAAGGTGTATCTAGGCTAACTCAGCATGGCATAGCAAGTACCAAAAACAATTATGTTATTTTGAGCTGTATCACTAATTAGCGTATAAAGTTTAGGTGAAATCATTCATTATGCAGCACTTCCAATTAATGCATGTACTCATACAGTGCACAGCTAATTTACCACATTCCTGACCTTGTACATGTATACGAGGCTAATTGGGCATTCATGGTGGACCATGTTCAAATTTCTCACCATCAGCGTACTCCCCTACACCGGGCTGCTGTAGTAGGCCATGTTGACACAGTGCAATGCCTTATTGAGGCAGGAGGTGATATTCACAGTAAAGATTATGAAGGGGTAAGTGAATAAGACTATACAGTACTGGCTGTGGATTATTATACCAAAGATAATGAGGACATAAGTGAATGAGAGTGTAGTACTGACTGAGGATTAATGCCGCTTATTAGGTTATGAGTTAGCCTTGTTCCCAGGTACCTCCAAGGAGACTAGTATCCAGTGTTAATGATAGTTACCAAAATATAATCATTTGATTATCTTGTTAATATCACTGATTAGTTCTTCTGGAAGTCAAGTGAGCATAAACAATGCATTATGTGATGCACTCATACAATCCGTAGCCTCTCAGGCCTGTAGACCATTCCACAGCCTTAAGGTGTGTGTTGGCTGTTTACAGTGCACTGTTGAGAAGCTTCAAAAAATTTTGAGTCACTTTCAAGGGGTCAATTTTACAATAAGGTGTATACTAGGCTACCTCAGCATGGCATAGCCAAGTACCATAATCTCTCAAAAATAGGCCCACCCTCGCAAATAAGCCCATCCCCTTTTTTTGAATGAAGTTGTTGCAAAGGGTGTCTTTCTCTTGAAAGTGTGCCCACCTATTTATGTAATAGTGCAAGCCGTTGTATGGACCAAAGAAGCTGCACTGTGCAAGAGGAGGGACTAAAAATAAGGCAAATACCATTTGCTGCTATTGCTTAAGCAAGCCCATGACAAAAAAAGCATTGCAGAATCACTACATGTGTACATAAATAGGGCTAGACTAATTGTGTGTGAGATGGGTGTATTACCGAGAGAAATATCACAACTCCCAAAAATACGCCCACCCCCCTGTTTGAGGAGCTCCTTAAGTTCATTGCCCATGAGCGTATTTTCAGGAGATTACGGTATCAAAATAGATTTTTAGCTGTATTACTAATTAACATACGAAAGTCAGGCAAAATCATCCACTTCACAGCACTTCCAGTTAGTGCATGTACTCATACAATGCACAGCTATTTCACAAAGAAAGTGTACATGTATACTAGGCTAACTAGGCATACACAGTGGATGTTATTCAAATTTGTTTTTACCTGGCAGATGACTCCCCTACACTCGGTTGCTATAGGAGGTGATGCGAGTACAGCACAAGTCCTTGTAGAGAAGGGAGCAGACGTCAACATCAAAGACAGTAATGGAGTACGTGAATTAGTCTGTAATACTAACAATATATTAGTACTGTTGATTATAGGATATGATTTCCACAATTGTGTAGCTAATTTCAAAAGTCTTGTGAGTTAAATACATTATTAGAATCACAGGTCAGTTTTGCCTGGAAACCCGGCAGCAAAATTAACCATTATACAAGTAATTAGTGCATGTATCCACACAGTGTGCAGTTGGTATGACAACCTCACCACATTGTATGAAGCTGTTTACATTAGGTGCTAGTCAGAAATCAAAAAACCAAACGAAATGGTAAAATGAAAGCCACGCCCACAATAATTGCAAATTTGCAAATCTCAGTGCGCATCTGACACCTGCAGTAGCTACATATGCTACCTAGAGCTCATGTAGGTAAGAGTATAGATCTACATTGCTGTTTTGTACTTTTATTGTATTGTGATACTTGGAGAGGCCGAGAGCTGGCCATTGTGAAATTTGTTTAGCCCTGTAGCTTCCCCACGCGCTTTGTTTTGCTGGCAAACTTCAGCCTATGGTTTATGCTCCTTATCATACACAAAGTGGCGACATATACCGTATTTCCTTGATTTCTTCCCGCTCTTGAATTAGCCCCACACACAAGCGCTCACTTGAGCTGAAGAAAATTAACCCTGCCCAGGAATAGTTCCTACTCAGTTACGTAGCCACACTCATTTGTGGCAACGAGGATGACTTGGACGACTCAGATCGGTTATATAGCCGGTCTGTACTCACGCATTGTACTGTGCTGTACATACCTAATATACGTGCCGTATAAAGATGTCAGTCGTGTGCATTTTGATGGTGCACACACGACTGGAGCACACAACGGACAAGGCTGAAGTTAAATGAACCCGCCCTCCTTTTGTTCCAGCCCTCGTATTGTACCCGCGGTTAAGTTCGGTCTGAAATTAATAGTACCCACAGGAAGTAATCAAGGAAATACGGTAATAACCAATGAGTTAGTTTAGCTAACAGATGACCCCCGGCATTGTTATGTACTGGTGTCAGACAGCTCCCGTTCTTTGCAGCGTTCTAATTAAAGTGCCACTCCGTACTCATGATGCAACCAGCACAACGAGCATGCCCAGGCTGCAAGTAGATACTCTGTATTTACCAAGGTATTCGACCCACATGTGGCTACATGTTCAGTGTATAGAAAAGAGAGCCCACTACTGAAAACTAGCTACTGAAGACTGATGTCAACTGTCAGCATGCAGGTAAATGATAAGAACTACTTAAGAAAGTAGTTGCCACAGCAAGGAACACACAGAGAATAACATTAGCCTTGCCTTACTAACACTGCCGATGCTGGGGAGAGAGCCATAGCACAGGAGAAAATACGCTCGCTGTGATGTACTTGCATGGAACCTGTAATTTTGTGGGTGTGGCTTCCCTTTCCTTTGGTTTCATCATTTCGATTTGTTTCTTGATTTACTAACACCAGTTTACATTACACTGTTATTGCAAACCTTAATACCAGTTTTTGATTTACATTAGGCTAATTTACAGACAGCTTATTCTAAGCTACTTGCACATACATAGTATACCATTTGTTTGAATTTCTTCCTATTGAACAACTCGAGATCACTCACCCTCATTTACAAGTACCTACGAAGGTGCCCTGTATTCACGGAATGTGTAGAGCGCAGCGTAGATTGAGACTCTGTGTTACAATTAGCTGTATATCACCTTGCCCATATGCCAGTCACTTTGTCGTAGCTGTGTTGTTTTGTTAAATTTGTTGTTTTGCTTCCATCAGGACACTCCCCTGGATGTGGCAGCTGAATTCAGGCGTGAGGAAGTAGTGGCATACCTCCAGAGTGCTACTGATCCAAAAATGTTGAGGGTAAGTACGTGAGACTGTACCATTGAGGGTATTTGCGGTGTCAATATAGAAACACCCACAAGTCACATCACAGCTATCATTTGTTTCACATGTGGGAGTTCCACACATGAATTATCATTGTTGGTGACTGAGGAGAACATGTCTCCTCTTAATGCATGAAGTGGGCGGTGAGGAGCTGCTTTAGGGACTGGACTAAAGTTTAGGTGGGGATATGTGAGTTTACGCACCCACTTCTTCATAGTGTGGAAATTAGTAAACACTCCTAGGGGAGCAAGAAGTCTCTGATGCGTGGACTGAAGGGTGCTTAAGGGACAGACCAACAATGTGGGTATAGAATGATGTATCCAGAGTATGTAGTAAATGATTCAGACCTCATCAGTGTTATATAGTAGACGCAGAGACAAAGGGAACTACACAATTTAGAAACCGTAGGGCCTGAGGCTGTCGCATCCCAAGCATAGCGAGGATGTTACTTGGGGCTCAAAGGTTTCCATAAATCGTGTAGGTCTCATTGGTCAAAGTGTCTAACTTAGAGTACAGTAACTGCTATAAATACGATGCTATATCATTTAAAATGATGAAAAGGGTGGATTTTTGGCAAAACTGTAGTGATTCAGCTATCAAACAGTGTGACATTAACGGCGACTAAGTCAAATGGCGACATTGTCTCTCGCTGAGTGCATGCACTTGAAGGTATACCACACCCACGATAGTACTGCTGGAGTCTGTAAACCACCACACCCACTAACAAGCTCCACTTTATGTGCAATTAACTGAAACACCACCAGACCATTTGCAGCAACGAAGACACAGCTGATGCGAAGGTGAGTCTGCAGTACTGGGAAAAAACACACTATTTGGTTACGTTGTGGTGCCAACACACAGTAGAATATTGCAGAGGCTCAGTCAGTAAACTAACGGACCTAAAGCCAAATAATTTGCTGCACTGGCTAGCTAACCTGCTTAATTCAGCGGCTTGAAGTGAAGAGGAAAGACAGTTAAAGTTCAACTTCAATGGCCATCATGCACCAGCACTGTTTAGTCTATGTATTTATTGTTTGTATGCCATAACAATATGCAGTTTTGTAAGAACAAATCATTGTTGTTAATGATTGCTATTATTGTTTACAGGACATTCTGTGGGAGGTAACTATCAGGTCTGATAGTTACCTCCCACGACCTGATTACCTCTGAGAGGTTGCTATCACATTTAGTTACCATGCATTGACCGATCAAATTGCTAGAAATGAGTGAGCTGTACTCTATTACTGGGTATTCTTGTGTTCTGATGTGATGGATTACTGCAGGAAAGTGAGTCCACTGGAAGGCAGAAAGAGTCTCAAGAAACTGGTGAGTGTGTGTGTGTGTGTGTGTGTCTCAAACCCAGCCACCCGAGGTTCTGGGTTCGAGACCATGTCTGTATATTTGTGTGTGTGTGTGTCTGAATATTTTCAATAGGTCTTGCAGATGTATAATTAACACTCATGAAGTTTAGACCTAGGTCACATTCTACAGGTTTCTGTAAATTAGATGGGAAAATGCAGGGTTGGTATATCTCGATCCAAGTGTGCACACACTGGTAATGTTAAGGTGAATAAGAAGCTTGGTCAAACCCTCTACTGGACAAAAGTAAGTCACCTTGTAGCTCTTCATTCGGAAGTAGTCTAGTATGCTCATGATCTTTGTATGATGCCATGTGGAGGGTGCATCAACATATTATGTGCATATACATGAACTGCTTATCAGTTCCAACTCAATGCTGGCTTACCCAGATTCAACTGAGGGTGTGAGTGCAACGGCCTCATCTGTTTTTGTTTTCATTTGTTCAAGAAGTACACCACAATGGAGTTTTCATATAATGAACAATTTAGTATTTGGTGGTGGTTCAGCACTGACAGGAAAGTTTGCAAGTGAGACCAGGATGGAGCCTAGGAAGGAGAGTGATGGTGGGATGAAGCGTGAAGTGTGTGTGCGTACTTGTGCATTTATGTGTGTGTTTTGATATCAAAGGAATTGCAGGGGTGAAAGCGACAAGTGAACCAGTGGATGTTGAATATGGACCGAGTGTCATAGTGTGTATGTATAAAGAGAGGAATAGAGTGGAACAGTGAAAAAAATGGATTCTTTTCCCTTTTATTCCAACAGCTGCACTCAGGACTGCTCTGAAGCGTTACACAGTGAAAGCCAAGCCAACAGGAATAGAGTTAGGCAATGGAACCTATGGCCGGGTTATAGAACTATTATCAGCTGGTGAGATTGTTGCTGGAAAGGTGTTTAAAACTTTATCAAACAAGCATCAGCAAACATTGAAAAACAAATTGTTTGGAGAACTGAGCCTCATGACTCAAGTTCACCACCCAACCGTTGCCCAGTGTAAAGGAGTGTGTTTTCTAGAGAATGAAACCATGCCAGTGCTTCTAATGGAACGACTGATGAGTAGTCTGCATGCCTACCTTCTTAAACCCGCCAATTTGAATACAGCACTTGAGAAAAGACTCTCTATTTTGTGCGATGTTGCTAATGGGCTGCTCTACCTTCACAGCCACACACCTGCAATAATCCATCGAGATTTAACAGGGAACAATGTGCTACTCGACTCAGAACTAAGAGCAAAGATATCAGATTTTGGAAATGCACGACTTATGGATCTAGACCCGGAAGCAACCCCAGGAATCTTCACTTCATTGCCAGGCACTCCAGACTACATGCCTCCTGAGGCCCAAGGTGATAGTGCAAAGTGTGGCCCCAGCCTGGATGTCTTTTCATTTGGACACCTGTCACTTTTCACCATCAACCAGTCTCCAGTACATTCACTCCTCCCTTCAACCTACATTGATGCTAAAGAAGAGGTGCATGGTCGTTCAGAGGTTAAAAGACGTGAGCAGTACTTCGACAAAGCTGAACAGCTTTTGGGAGGGAAGCACTTAGTAGTTGTGTTGATCAAGAAGTGTCTCCACAATGACCCTGCACAACGACCCCTCACTGCAGAACTTGAGACAAGACTTCAAGACATCCTCAGTATGCTGGGGAGAAGGGAAGGCTACTGTTAGGCTTGGGATCTTTATGCTATCACTCTTTCCCAATTATTTCCTCTGTCTTTCTCTTTCCCAATTGTCTCCCTCACTTCATGCCTGCATCTCCACCTTCCCTCTGTTTCTTTTCATTTACTCTGGCTTGTCACCTAGTTCTGCCCTGTTCCTAGTTACTCTGAAGAGCCCCTCCCAATCTACTATCTCTACTCCAGAGCAGTTGGCAAGAGTGCAAATCACTTCAGGTACGTTTATGCAATGCAAATGAAAGCATTGTTGGTAACAAGTAAAACCGCTACAACTCTGTGGTGTTGTGTATGTGTTTATGTGCATTAATATTTGTATTGTGCATGTTTCATATAAAATCTTCAGTACACACTATCTTTTGAGTTATCTGAGTTTATCACTGACAATACTGTTACACTTGATGTCAAAAGTACTATGGATAAATTTAATTTCCCTTACCCTCAACTTTGAAGCTACAATTTACATGTACATGTACATTTACATCAAGGATGTACTGTCAGGCCACTTTAGCAACCCATTACATAGCAACGCAAAGTTGTTGTTTTTTGGTGCTTTTGCGCTAAAAATGGACATGTTTGAATGTGGTTATTTTACCTCATAAGATCTAACTTGTCTTTATTTGCGATTTATTTATTATTTTTTGAGAGTATTTACAAGTACCAGTAATCTCAACTCGAAGACTTGTTACAGATGCTAACTGAGGCAAGATATGTAACTTGGCAAGCATTTCAGTGTGAGAAATTAGGCGGTGACACTAGCTGTGACAATCACTGTGTTCATCTGTTTCCACATACTCTTCAGGTGCAGTAGCATCTCCACCAACAGGAGCACTCCCCTCTCAGCACCCATCAACTCCTGCCCCCAGAACAGATGATATACATTGTAAAGTTCTACATAACCATTTGTGTATGAGCCTTCCCCATTTTAATTAACCTCTGTGGGATTACGGTCTAGCTTTAGCACTGATAGCGTGGCCAAATATTATTCAGAGAGCAGTCAGGGGAATAAGTCAAGACAAGACAAGTGAACTGAACTTTCAGACAATTTAACAGACCTCAAGATGTCATAAACCTCATCTCCCATTGCATATATCAAGGCATTCACCAGAAGTTCGTCCCCATTTTTGGTCAAGTCTGGTGGCACTGCTTAACCTTTCGCAATGGCAAATCCATTTAGGCTATTATTAAGGAACGGCTAAAGATGCTTTCTGGGGTTCATTGTTACTTGATACATTGTGGCCAAGTGATCATTTTACGATTGCAGTATCTGCGTGATGCACTCTCCTTTCTGACAAAAGGGGTCACCTTCCCTTTGAATCGACTGGCTATATCTAAAAAGTAGGGGTGTCAAGGGGATTTAAATTCCACGGAAGTGAAGGTGACCCTTTGTGTCGGAAAGAGGAGTACATAAGGCCATGGACACTTGGGACAGCCCACAAGCATTCAGTCTAGCCCGCACAAGAGCCTGGGAATGAGGCTAGCATTCAGTCAAGATCTCATTGTACTTGAGTATGTGTAGTACAAATATGGAGTTGTGTGTCGACTGGGGGAGCACCAACACCAGCTGGCACATCGATGTTCATCATGTGAAAGGCAAAATTTTGGTACACACAAAGTGTCACAAGACATGACAATATTATGGCGTACGGTAGTACCCCATATGTAGGATGACCCCGGAAAAAATGACGGACACAATAAAAGTGCACAAATGACACACTCGAAATGTCTACGTTAGATTAGTCAAAGGCCTCTGAGCCATATGAGGCAATACCGAGTGCTTCCATGAGCAACGGGACCGTTAACTTTGCTGGAGAGCATCGCTGAAGTACCAGACCGGTGAGTAGCTAAAACGGGCAAATCGTCTATCTTCTTACTTTCTTCTTTCTTTCTTTCTTCTGTCAGTGTAACTGTCAGCCAGGCTAGCATGATAACGGCTGAAGCTATTACAATGATTAAAACGCGAAAAAAACAGCATAAATCACCGGTATTGCACTCACTGCTTATCGTTATTGTAGAACTCGAACTATTATTCAGTGATTCCCAAGTACTCCGATGTTAACTGAGCACGTGTTCAGAGAACTAGCTTACTGTTAAAAGACGAACTTCGGACGGCAACAGCCAAAGTCAGGTATATAACGCAAAACATAGAAAGGAGATGTGCATGTTTCCAGGGGAAGTATTATAAGGTATGTTTGCTAGAGCTGCTGTAAATGAAAGTGTATGCGTCATAATGTGAGGACTCCCACAGTACAGCACATGTAGTTTGCAAATACAGTCCCTTCCATTTAAACCACAGCTGAAGTCTTTTGTAATCTAGTCAGTTGCTAGTCACATAACCCACCTAGATACGAGGTATGCTTGATAATTAAAACACTACCTAGTCCTTGCCAGCTAGTGTTAAGTTGCCAGCTAGTGTTTTAACCACTTCGTATCTAGGTGGATTATATGACTTAGAACACCAGCCACTGATATTCAATTTTTTATTGTCAACTTTCACATTTCAAATTTGCTTGTTATAGCTAGTTCTTTACAACAAAAATCCATATAGTACACATACAATGTTTACTTAGAGTCAATGGTAGCATTTTTGCTGGTGTCTTCTTAACATCCTCCTTTTGTGTTGTGCCCGAGTCTTCATATTCCTCCAACGCAGCAATTAGCAGCCTAGTGATAGTTTGGTCTTTGAATTGCATCTAGTAGCACCGAGTCAATGGTGGCTTCATTCAATAACTTCCACACTAAAGGGGGCGGCCACAGAAACTGGCGGTTGTTCAGCTCTCGCTCACTTCATGTGGACTTCTATTGGGTTCACCAAAAACCCTCTGCAGACTTCGTGCCCACAGAGCTCACATACATGTAGTATTGAGTCGTAAGACACCATAACAGCAACAGTTCTACAGTGAGTATCTATCAGTTTGACACCACAGTGTTGGGATCTATGGGATTTATAAGCCTGTGTGCAAAGCCTACTAAAACTCATGTGCTTTGCACTTGGATTTTATGAGGCTTTGCTTGGGCTTCCAAACCCTGTAGATAAATTTACAATTTCATTTGGAAGCATTAGAATTTATGATGATTCTTTGTTCTTTGTGAACAACACAGTTCTATGCTTTCATGTTTTACAGACCATGCATCTTCCTTCCCAATGCCTGCCTCTCTTCTCTCTTACTATTTCTGAAAATCAATTAAAAAAAACCCAGCTGGAACAAGTCACAAAAACGTTTTCCCAATGATAAAAAACGCATGTAGGGATGGAACCCTCAAAAACCAGCCAAACAAGATGGGAATGACACCACAACACATTTACACCATCCCTACATCTTGTGCCATTTTGCCAACTATACACAACAAGAAACTTTCTTCACACTCACTAAATGAACACGGTACTCAGCACTGCTCACTCCACAGCCTTGCGCATAAAAAACAATCCACATTAGATTCTGCCAGCAATAAAATTTCACAACATAACTTAAAACTCCCAATATACCATACAGACCAAGCACTGCTCACAGTTTCTGCATACAAGACAGACTAAAAATAATATATACCTGTCATGCCATGCTCAATAGCATCTACATTGCATCCACCCACAACATACACACTCTTCACGCACATCAACATGCACTACACACCCAGCAATACCCACCAACACACCCAACTGCCTTCCACAACCCTGCTATGCACACAACTAACAAACACAAAGCATAGTTGGCAAAATGGCACAAGATGTAGGGATGGTGTAAATGTGTTGTGGTGTCGTTCCCATCTTGTTTGGCTGGTTTTTGAGGGTTCCATCCCTACATGTGACTTGTATTAGATAACAGTACGTAACACATACAGCGTCAGTTAACTACACTCTACTATACAATTGTGATCGCCAGGTGCTATATAATTTCATTTTTTACAGTCATATTGACTATTTCACTGCTGTTAATCTGATCTTATGCGCATGTATCACATAATGCAAGGCACCTCCCCTCATAGCTATGAAGCCAAAACTCGCCCAGCTGACAATAATGAAGTCCATAAGAGGAGAAAAGATCAAGATCATTGAGTCGGTGGCACCTAAGTGGAAGGAACTAGGAGATCTCCTTGATTTTGACCCTGAAGGTCGAACTCTTGAGCTCATTGAAGCAAACAACCAACTGAACGGTGTTGTTACATGCTGCCGGGAGATGTTTATAACCTGGTTGAAAGGCAAAGGAAGGGAGGCCACCTGGGAGGTTCTGATTGAACTCCTTGAGGATATTGACCAATCAGAACTTGCCAAAAAGGTGAAAACTGCCCTTCACTAATACTTTTGACTCCCTGATCACAAGTGGTACATCTAATGTTTTCTTTTCTCATGCTGTTGTATCTTATCTGTGTGTAACATACGTTGTTATGGTATTTTCTACTGCTTTTTAATAATCTGAGATATTGCACTAGTGCAATTAAGTCATGCAAGGTTTGCAAGTGGGCAGTGCAGCATGTTAATGATTGAAGTTACAAAGGACAAGCATAAATGCTTCATGTTCACTAGTCCACTGTGAGAGAACTGAAGCTCGAGGCTCCATGTTGAATTCACTATTCTACTGTGAGAGGCCTGAAGCCTCACCTGAAGCTTCACCATAGTCACGCACCTACATACAGCAGCTAGCCAGGCTATTTGTTACATGTTGGTATTCATTGTCCAATCTAGTGGGGAAAAATCATAGGGAAATTTTTGTAATCCAAGTATGAGGTAGGCTACATATTGCCTCATAGCCAAGCCATGTGGGGGGAGCCTAGGGATATTTCTTCTATTCCTCCTCAATTTGCCATACGTTTGCAGCTACAGCAAGGAACAGTAACATTACCTGTGTGAGTCACATTGACAAATCCTGTCCAATACAAGCAGCCGTGGGGTGCGGGGGGGGGGGGGGGGGGGGGAAGAGAAAATTTTCGCTAGCTACTGTACTCATTCAGTCGTTGCTCTGTGGAGTTGAGATATACAAATACTGACTGTGTGTCATCGGATTCTTAGCTATTTGTTATGGTATTCGGTTAGTACAGGTGGAATGGGCCGCGAGGCTGCAATGTTCTACAAGAGACTGCATGGCAGATGGAATTTCCAGGAAGGAGCAAAGTCAATAGTCGGTTGTCATGGGATGGATCCGTTGTCGTCTATCATTTGCAATCCTCCGCTCCACCATCCTATGTATTCGTGGAAGCAGATCTTCTCACCACCGTCCAAAGCATGAACTAAACATCACTCTAGCCACATCAGAGGGTCGTGTTCCCTCTGCTGTGTAGTGGCCATTCCTGTTTTTATAAATGTGCCCTATAATTTTGTTTATACCTTCATTCCTCTTTTCTTTCATTCCATTCTAAAGTCACATCCAACCTTTACCCCATGGAAGGGAGCTTGTATCACATTTTTATTGCCAGTACACCTGTATATTTCGTCTTTATTCTTCATTACATTTTCTCCCACCATTGAAAAACTATGGTTAGTGAGGGCCGTAGTGGTACGTAGTTACATTTGCGCAGACTTACTAAGTATACACGAAGGCAGCCCTTCAAAAGGGGGGTTCCCCTCTGGATCCACACCAGGGCAACTGCAGTTAACTGAGAAAGCTCAAAGTCATGTTTGCACAGATCATCATGTATTTATTTATACGGTGTTTCTTAAAGGATTTTATATTTATTATTATTATTATTATTATTTAAATTTTAATGACAATTGAGGCCAGAAGGTCCATTACTCAGGTGAACATTACAGGGAGCATGAGTATCATATACTGTTTCTTCTGAGTTCAAAGGCTGCTGAGACGAACTTACTGTGCAAATAAACCACTTTTTTATCATTACATGAGGAAATAAAAACTTCCATTTGTCCCAAGTCACTCAAATGCATAAAGGATGGATTCAGTAGACAGCAGTGGGTTGTGAGCTCTTGTAACTCTTGTAAGGATGTGTAGAGTTTGCACTTAAAAAGAAAATGAAGTTCATCCTCAATTGAGTCATCATCACAAAAACAGCAAGAGCGTTTATCAGGAAGAAGAGCCATGCACCCGTAAATTGTATCGGCCTGTTCCAGTTCTCAACAAATGAGAACTTGTTCTTAGTTTTGCAACTGGGACTCTCAAGTGCAGTGGAAGATGAAGATACATTTCCATCCTGAAGTGTTGCTTAAGATGTTTGTATGTTCTGAGCTTGCCTGTTGTTGCTTGTAATACACTCTCCCAATTCTGTTTATATTGGTCAGTGAGACGCTGTTCTAGCTCTGCAATGAATTGGCTGTGATCTACATCTGCTGGTTGGAACCAGACATGTGAGAAGCTGGAATCATCTAAAATCTGTTTAATGAAATTGACTCAATGTAACGAGCTATTCATTGTCAAGATATAAGCGTCCTTGACAAGAGCAGGTACATCCCAATCGCTGGCAATTCTCAACCAGTACTTTACTAGTGATAATTTCCTTTTTATTAGCAATGGAGTTCTGCCCAGCTCACCAAATTGGCAGTTGTTCTTGGGACTCCTAGTGCAAACCTACAAAATCTGCGGTGTAGAGTCTCTAATTCTTCTGCATGTGTATGTCCCCAGACTTTGCTGCCGTACTCTGCAACTGGTCAGACTAAAGATTCAAATAGATGACATAACAGTGTGGGTTTTGGGAAGGACTGGTAAATGGCTATTTTCATTAATGAGAATAAAGCTTTACTAGCTTGGTTGGCAAGGGTTGAAATTGCAGATCTGAAGGAACCACTTTCTGTGAGTATATTAACAAGATACTATCTATACTCTCTCTTTGGTTTTGTCAATATGTATTTGCAGGTTCCAAGCCTTACAAAAGTCATGTTGCATCCTTGTCATTCTCCCTTGCGGCAGGGGAAGGGCATTGAGGAGGTGTTATTTGTAGTGACTTTGGAGATAGCTTTCCCATTCATGTTCTGAAGCATTCTTGCACTCAAGCCCATGGAGGCAAGCTTTGTCCATAAGAGATTGTGGTTGACTGAATCAAAGGCTCTGGCAAAATCCACAAAACATGCATAGAGAGGAGCTCTCCTTTTCTTGAAGGTATTAATTGCAGTTGACAAAATGCATCGGTAGTCCTTCTTCCCTGCCTAAAGCCAAATTGGGACACATTTAGCTTGCTATTCAGGTCAGCCCATCACAAGAGTCTATATCTCTTAGGATTGCTGTGAACACTTTGCCCATGATTGGTAGCAATGTAATTCTTCTATAATTATTAGGACTTCTCTTATCTCCCTTTTTATATAAAGGCTTGATACAACCTACACTCCACCCATCTGGGTAAATGTCCTGTTCCAGGAGTTTATTGAAGAGGGCCGTTATGTACGTGATAAGGTGGGTGTGGAACATTTTGAATTCAGGTAATCGCTGGTATACCATCAAGACCCAGGGCGTTGTTATTCTTCAAGGATTGAATGGGACCTCTTACTTCCTCTTCTACTATCGGGTTATCAAGTATGGGGTCTGTTTCAAAACCTGATAGGGGGTTGACATAAGCATTATTTGCTGAGCCATCTTAGAGTGACTTGAAACAAGATCCCAGTTCTTCTATAAGTATAGGAACTTCATCACTAATTTTTCTGTTGATCACTCTGGAGATTCTCCTCCAAAACTCTCAGGGGGATTTCGTCTGAAGCGAGCTAAGCTCTGAGTGAAGGGAGGCAATAGCACAATGTTTCTTGGACCTAATTAGAGACTTGTATGTCCTACTTTCATTCCAGAAAAGGTACCTACCCCTGGGGATTATTTGGGTCTGTTTTTTTTCCTTTTTTTTCTTGAACTTCCTTTTACTTTTTTTTACAGTCTTGGTCAAACCAAGAGTTTTGTGGGAATGAATTACCGGTATGTTGGCTTCTCCTATGTTTTGTCCCAGTGTCAGCAATGTCTTTCAGGTTTGACTGAAACAAGGATGTAGACTTGTGGACACATTCTGAGGCCGGAGTGTAAGAAAGTCTCCTCTGTAATTGTCATAAGTTTCTCAAGAATTCTTCGGAAGAAAAGGCTGTTTTTAGCTTCTCTTCTGATACCTGTCTTATGATAGTTATTGGAGTTGAAAGATGATCATGGTATATTGCTATGTTCTGGTCAACTCTTTATAGTACCTCAGACGGCTCTTGTAGCAATTCCCCGGAGTGGAGATTCAGTTTTCTGAGACGAAATGTTGAGCCAGTTTCTGTTGACAGCTGAAAGAGGACAATGGTCCGAGGGTGGGGAGATATCTCCTACTTGGAAATGGGTAACATATTATCCAGAAAGGCAGCAGAGGTGATTACATAATCGACCAAACTGTTACCTCGCGGAGTGAAACAAGTATAAGCTCCCCTCCTGCCATCTGGATTTATGCATCCATTCATTATGCGTAACTGAGAAGCAATGCACAAATCTAACAACTCTCTGCCATAACTGTTGGTAATTATGTCTTCTGACTATCTGAGAATAGGATGTAGCCGGGGGGTGGAGGTACGTATAGGTCAGTGTCATAGTTGACAAAATTGGGCAGTAACCCAGTTCTTGCATTTAGATCACCTGTCAAGAGGATGTTACCAATCGTAGAGAAGTAAGCAATCTCCTCTTCAAGTAGGTTCCATACATTATCTGTAGAGGCAGGATGGGATGAAGTTTCTGGGGAAACATAAGCTAGACAACGAAATAAGTCCCTGTCAAAGCCAAAGAAATTGGCACAGAGTTTGACCCACGGTCTATCATCAGAGCTCTTGTTACAAGGCAAAAGTTTAATTCCTTCCTCGATTTCATTTCTAAAGTATCACCTTAGGCAGCCAGAGCCTCTTTTTGATCTATGGTTTGTGTATGCTCTAAGTACATTTATAGCCTTATATCCCCTGGATATTCATATCGTAAGAGTTTAGTGATTTGAGCCATGTTTCACACATCATTTTTTCTAAAATTATCAATTAGCTCAATTAGAGTCTCAATTGTTGAACCAATAACATTGTACAAGCAAATGTACACCCTATAATGAGCCTCCTGGCCGATTTCCTATTGGGAAATGCCAGTGGCGCGATGCATTAACTATACCTGTTGCAAAGTGCACCCATTTCTCTCCCACTCTCAATCTCAAAAAGGATAGCTGAAGTGATTTTACTGCTCCTGCAAATATGTCTGTTTTCAAAATGTAGCTATACAGTGACATATCTCATGTGACTATTACTGCATTACAATTGGATCACACTATAGAATGCATGCAATACACGACTTATGTCACACTTCATCACACCCCTCCCCATTCAGCGGAAGTTGGATCTGGCTTGCAAGACTAGTACTGACAGACGTGCTTGGAAGGCCCAGGCCATTCCTAGTTACCTTGCAATCACAAGCACAAAAAGGCCAAGTCCTTGCCAAACGCACATTGATAGCTGGTTCAAAAGTGTTCATAACAACTTGACAAAAGAGCAGATGCAAGCTGAAAAACAAGTAAGAGAAATTGAAAAGAAATTGCTCCAGCATCCAGAATATCAAGGAAAGACAGTATATAATCTGGGTGAATCATTCCCCAGTCTCAGAAAACATATTCCAGGTTACAAAAAATTAATAATGCACATCAACTTAACAATAAAGAATACACAAGGTATGAAAAATGCAGTCATTGTGAGGTTTGCTCAGGCTCCCTCCAGAATTTGAATGATAAAGATCAGTACCTCATTCCCAGACCATTAGAGATGGCTTGGTAACAATATTTTAGCAAAAACTTTTATACAACTGCCATGTCCATTCGGCTAGTTCAGTCATTACGATCTCGTCCTCCAGCAACAAGGATCTCACCGCTTGATAGCAAACAACAAGCACAATTTTCTCTTTTAGTAGGTAAGCCTCCCACCTCGTTCCATTCATTATTCTTGTGGTCATAGACATAGATGGGGGAGTAATCTTGCAAGCCAGACCCATCTCGTTTCGCAGTGTTGATTGTCGGTAAGCGTGGAAGTGATAGGCACTGTGCCTGCCGAACAGAATGGGTCCCACTAACTGAGCTATGACGCCTATGTGGGCTCCCTCCCACTGCCAGTAATGATCCATGGAAAGCAATAGCAGCAGAGTTCACCAATGGTGTACTGCGGAGGGTACACCACTGCGTGGGTGGCTTGCCAGTTTGTGTAAGGGCAGGGAGGGACACACTAAGTATTTGCTTGCCCAGCGATCCGCCTAGTAGGTACAACGTATGATGTAAAACAGTGGATGGCATACGACTGCCACTTATAGGAAGTGGTGTGGCAGAGAGCCACTGACTATGGCGGATAGATGTGTCGAGGATTTCCACTATAGTTATGTCAGCACCTTGGATATACCCACCTGCAACCACCAGATGTTCGTGGTAAGTGGCTACAGCTGGAGAGTGGCGAGGTGTGTTCATGGGAGGGTAGGGTTGTTCCCATCTGTGTTTCCACCAGGAGGTGGAGTATACAGCAACTTCGTTGCTTGTCCCACCAGAAAGCCAACCACCAACCAGTGTGAGCTGGTGGTTGACTTCTGTCATTGTAAATTGGTAGTAATGATATTCTGGTAATTCAGTCCAATTTTTTGTTTGCGGATGATATTTGTGTATGACACGACTGACCCCTCCATCACTGACATACACCTTCCCATGAATGACTACTAACTGCGGGTACTTCATAGCATATGGCATGTCTGCCAGCCTCCTCCATGTTAGCTCACTGAGAGGACCCATCTGAAATACAAGAAGTGTCATTAAAAGGATGCAGTCCTTCACCAGCAATATGGTTAGAACGTTTGGCACACCATATTTTAAAACACATATCATGTATTGGCTATAGCAGAAAGAGGGCATGCATAACTGTTGTTGCTGTCTGTTAATAGCCAACCTACTTCACAAACAGTAAGACAAGACCACCGAGGTACAGTTACTTTCAGAATCATTGCATCACACAAAACTGTCAAACACGAAGCACAGTGCATGACAACAATCTTGAGTGGCTCAAAACTTCAAAGCATCCAGTGTAGTACACACTAAACAATTGTACATTAAGGTGCAAAATGCACTACATCTTGTGCTAGTGATGCAAAGATTCAGGCAATATTGTTTGCTTATACCCCTGTTTTACCTACTCCCATTGTGCTTTAGGCAAATTACGTATTTATTTAACCTATGAAGAGGAGAACTTTGAACTTTTCACTTGACTACTTCTAGGCCAGTATGGAGTAGCATGCTGCAGAGCTGTATGGTTCTAGAAATTTGAATTATAGAAAGGACTTGTCAAAATAATAGTAATTATGTTTACAGGCATCCGAACCATTGTACCATCTCCACCCAATGATGTTTATTAAAATTTGCTGGCCAAACTTAGCGCATAAAATGGCATGCAATGGTAAGTGCTAGCAGTAAGTATAGATGAGAAAGTACTGATTTTCTACAGAGTGCACTAGCAGGTGCCGTAGAGTTTTACTTGCTATAAATAATGAATTTGCTGTTTATGGGAATACAGTTACATGCCCTCTTCCCATTAGTGGTCAATGTACCCTCGATCACAATGAACAGCAGCTGCAATAGCTGCATTTTACATACTGAACTTGTGGAAACAACTATATAATTACAACTTCACTGCACAGTAAAGATGTCCTGGAAGTCACCACAGGGCAATAAGAACATTACATGTATGCTATGTTACATGTAACCACAACAGCACTATCTGTACAGTACAGTAGAGTAGGATCGAGAGAAAGTCTGGCATCTATGTTGTTCAATTAAACCTGTGTGAGTAGATCTATAGCATTCCCACTTTGAAAGACGTCTACTAGACAAGTAATGTAATGCTTATTGCTTGTGTATGTTTTTGCAGCTAGGGCATTTCAGATATCCTCAGAGTTTTCTTTCAGTGCGTCCATTAAAGATCATCTTACCTCAAGTATAGCTGGCTTGGAAGCCTGCCTGCCAGCATTGTTGCTGACAACACAGCGGTAGCTCCCTTTATTTAACGGTTGCACACTGGGGATAGTTAGAGTAGCACTATCAAAACCCTCAACACCACTGCATGGCTTCCACTCCTCACTCATGTTTAGCTTCTGCTGCCACTGGTAGCTAAGCGGCTCTGTTCCAGTGACTTGAACAGTGAATGTCAGAGGTTTGCCTGGGACAGCACCTTTTGAGTCCTCAGGATGAGTTGTGATTGTTGGAGGCTCAGCTATATGTAGAAGTGAAATTGCAACTATTAATTATTCAGCTGCTTTTGGGGTATATTGTAACCATCATGTTGCTGTAATGAACACATGCTCACTAGAGATAATTATGCTCAGATACTTAAGTCAACATGAATTGAAATGCCTTCTGAGTGCCCAAGTAAATCACACTTGGCAATATGAATGGAGTAAGCTTTAGTAAAACTACAACAAGAACAACCCACCTACAGTGAGTGTGGCACATTCTGAAGTGGCACTACCAGCATAGTTGCTAACAGTGCAGTAGTACCTCCCTTCATTTGATTTCTGCACACTGGGGATAGAAATTGTTGAGCTGTTTGCTCCTGGAAACCTCTCCGCATCACCCTTCACTTCGGTTTCCAGTTTTATGCTGCCACTGGTAGGTCAAACACTCAGTTCCTGTGGCTTGGATAGTGAATGTCACAGGTTTGCCTGGGACAGCATTCTTCAGGCTTTTTGGATGATCAGTGACCTTGGGAGGTTCATCTGTGAAGAAACAGTGTGGCTTTAGGCTATGCAAAGTCATTTTCTGTTTCAAGTCACTTCAAAAAATAACCAGGCCACCAGTCATTAGTACTTTATTTTGGAAACCAAAGTGGAAAGAAAATGGTGTACAAACAGCAAAATGCATCACGAAGGGCACACAACTACAAAATGGAGACACTTGCACATCTAAAAAGCTGAAGCATAGAAACTTTGATGGTGAAACCACTGAGTGCAGGTTGTGTAAACACTGACTGCATGCTGATTACATCTAGATTAAGTCATGTAACTCAGAGAAAATTGACCAGTATGCAACTGGAAACAGGAAGGTAACTTTGTGTGGTTTTAGGTATAATGTGGTGGGGAGGGGGATTAGTAGCATTTAACATTCATTTTTTAATCCCAGAGAAGTTCCAACATCAGTGAAATCACATACATCAACAAGTGATCTTGATGACACAAGTTAATTGGCAACCTGCTGCATTCCATCATTTCAGTGGCATCAGAAGCTTCTAGCCTGCCAAGTTTAGCACCATGCTGAAGCTGCCTATATTTGGTTGATTACCATCAACAGCCTCGATCATAAAATTAATGCTATTTGGATGTCACAAATCGTGGAATGTTTCTTTTGACTACTCAGATGCCTTCAGCACCATATATCTATCTCCCCCAGTACCCACTATGATTTAGGCCACAGAGCTTTCCAACTATATATCATTCTCCTGGTTTCTAGTCTTTGGAATGTCCATTAACATAGTGCATGTGATGGTGTCAGATGTCCTCTGGGGTCATACCGTAGCATGTCCTAGGAGGGTAATTATTCAATACTGTAAATTAAGTAAGTAAGAGAGATACTTTCATAGTAATGTAAATAATACATTAGTGTGTGGCAGAATACTTTCTCTGATATCAGTGGTCACAGCATGGCATGGTATCCAAATCTTCATAGATCTGTGTGTGGTGTCTAAACCATGGTAGATCTATTTGTATTATCTGAGTACGAATGAAAAGAGTTTCTGCTTTACAAACACCTTACCAAGATGTGTGTGAAACTGCATTTCAACTTTCTTCTTGGCCTCTACCTCCTGAACTGCAGCCTCCCTTTTCAAAATATTTTGTTGCCTCTGAAACTCAGCTTCCTGCAACCTCTGCTTTAGTTCAGCAATCTCAATTGTTAGTGAGATTACATCTGACAGCTGTTTTGGAGTGCTTTGGTATGGATGAAATGTACTCACAATCTGATTCTCTTTAGCTTCTTTCTCCTTCAAGGAACTTGACAACGCTTCAACCTTCTCGATCACTGAGGTAACTTATACGTGAGTTGCAGACAGCAATCTGTTTGAGACTTGTGTTCAGACTCTTCTTTAGTTGTGATCAGTTGTTGCTAAAGGAAAAGAAAACCAAAACAATTATTAACTTGGATCATAGTTAAGCATGGCACAGAAAAAGTACACCATACCTCCATTTCATCTCGCCAGACAAAGTAATCCCAATAAGCTTCTTGGCTTCCTCTCTCTCAGTATTGTATGATCTTGTCAATTCTTCCTTTTCTTTCTGCAACTGTTTCACTTCTTCGTGCTTCTCTACTAGTTCAGTTTGAAGTTTTGACAATTTTTCCTTCATGTTTTGAGCTTCCTGTTGAGCAGATTGAAGTTGTTCTTTCTTCTTTTGTACATTTTCTTTTAATCTTTTGATTTCTTCTTCATTTTTGTTGGTGACCTGTTGAAGCAGTTGGCATTTCTCAATACTATGAGCCAAATCCTTTTGCATTTCAGAAAGCAACTGAGAATCACGCTGCCTGTGTTGTAGTTCTGATTCAATGTTTTCAGTGTCTTGGGAAATCTTGCGTACCTCCTTACCAAGTTTGGTCAGCTCACTCACGAGATTGTTTACATTCTCATTCAGAGGCACTTGTGAATCTCTTGAGGTCTTCAGAAGTTGCTCTATCTCTGTTAGCCATCCACCTAGCTGCTGAAATTCACCTTTGCGGTATTGGACTTCAGTAGAATCTGATCCTGCAGTCTGACACATATCATGCAACAACATTTTCTAAAACAAATACTGACATGTTCACATACACTTTGTCTCACCATCTTGTGTTTTGCTTCTAATTTCTCCAACGGCTTGCTATCAACAGTGTGTGGAAGACAAACTCCTGTAGAAATCAAAAAAGATGTTGTGGAATGTGAGGTACTTTCTAACTTGCAGATAAATCAAACTGTGAGCCATGAAAATTATACCATATTTTTCAGCAAGTTCAGAAGCAAGACGCTCCCTTCCTATTCCCACCAATGCCAGGTTGGAGTCACATGTCTCTGCCACTCAATCAGCATCTGGGTACGACACTCTTTTGTAGCTTTGTAGTCAGCTTTGATCGCATCTAGTGTTGAATAAGGAAGTCCCAGGTAGATGCCCAACAGATACCATTGGCTGACTGTACTCAACCCAATCAATAGATCACGTGACTCTGTGATTTTACCTGCATGTAACAAGGATGTAGGTGATAGGTATAGTGTACTGTGTATGCATGTCTGAGTATGACTTTAAATGTGTGCTTCACAAGTCCAAACTGTGCCACAAGATGCTCACTGAGCCTAGTGCTGTTTTACTTAGCCAACAGTTTTCAGTGTATAGTGCTGCTTAGCTATAACACTGTGATTCATGTTTTCGGTATCAACATTCATGGTGAGAAGTGAGGGTAGTGAAATTGGTAAAAGAGAACATGTATGTAAATGAAAATTTCATTCATAGGGTAGGTGCACATTAGCACTAATGAAGCACTCAAATTTGATGTGAATAACTTCTTTGGAGTTTGGCTTTTTAAGTATATTATAGTGCATGGATTTTTTTATTCACATCTTGGAGTGTACTGATGTGCAAACCATACAGCTGTGGCGTATGTACACAGGCATGACCACTCACCAATGATGTGATCAGCACAATGTGAGACTTCTTTTCCAACAAAGTTAGTGACCACACATCTGTACAGCCCTTGACCACAAGACTCGATGCTGGGATATGTCAGTGTTGCAGTGTCTGCTCCCTGAACTGACTCAACAGAGGAGAGGTTCTGCCACTCCCCACTACTGACCCCCTCCACAACAGGCTGCCACTGCCACTGGTAGTTCAGTGGCTCCATTCCAGAAGCTTGGATAGTGAATGATACAGGCTTGCCTGGAACTGTATCTTTTGGACGAGTGGTAATGTTTGGAGGTTCAGCTGGAGAACAGGAATAGAAATTGCAAAAGGATTATGGTGCATCTATTATGGAAATGAAACTCTTAACAAGCATGATAAGGTGGTACTTCTAGATGACAAAAACTTTTCACTTTGTATTACGTACCCGATGCACTGTTTAGATCTTGGACACTTACAGTAGTTGGCAAAATTTTATTTGCAACGCTTTGATTATACTCCAATAATCTTCTTCAGGTTATAGTAGTGCTCCCCTACTTAAGTTACAGTATGTAGACCAGACAAGACTATGTACAGCAACAAGTAAAGAATAAATTAAATTAATTTTAAAAAATACATGTAACCCCATTGGCCATGTCATGTGATGTCATGTGACTGCATATAGCCCTGTTCCCAGGCCCCACCAGCTTCTTGTCACTTGCAGTATGGAAGAGTGGTACATAATCTCACGAGCCATGATGTGATCAAAAAGTGGCCAAAATTCTCAAAGCAAAAAGGCAACATTTCATGTGTTGTTTGTACAACTACTGACACATTCAACTCTTGATGTGTATGACGGCTACATTCTAGTTAGATACATGTGGTAAGTTACCTGGTACCTTCGCTCTGCAAGCTGTTCTGAGACCCCATGTACCCATGCACAATTAAACCCATTCTTTCTATCTTGGCTTCACACACTTGAAATTATGTAGCAGGCTCTCCCGGCTTTTCAGTACTGCAAGCAATGTGAAGCTGGGCAGTGGATGTAACCTGCATCCGGAGTACCTTACGGTAGGACTACCTTGAATCGTGAATCGGGCCGATTCCGCTCATGAATGTGGACGGGTGACCATAATGGCGCGATTGAAATTCATAGGCTTGTTTACACTTTCCCATGGCGGCAACTGGAATCAACAAGGGGGGCGTGTCCCTTTGATGTGGCCTGCGGCCCTTTGTAGTGGTCTGGCGGCACTTTCATGTGGCTGGGCGGAACTTTGAAGAAATCTTCTAACACTTAAAAAAAAAAAACACAATAAAGATTTTCTAGCTCGTTGAATGTGATGGTAGGCAATTTGTGTGTGCAAAGCTTGCCTGAGTAGGCTTCAATGTTTGTGAGTGTGGTGGAAAGGCAGACAGCCATCCTAAACGACGGGTGTCATCACACAGTTGTCTGGAAAAGGTACTGTAGAAAGCTGACCTTTTGGGCTTGTAGGCCCCGCCCGATTTTATACTAGTGGGAATATGTGTAACTTGGCTCCAATCTAGGGGCAATGACAGGGAGTAAGTTTGTGGGCATAACTCCCTGGCCTGGAGGTGAGCGGGAAAAAGCATATATATATAGTAGTTTTGTAGGGGGTGAGTTGAGCTTTCTGAAACTGGGCTCAGTTTTGGCTGGTTTGAGTGGAGGTGTGTCGAATTTTTCTTGAAAGCCAGCATAGCCAAAGTTACTGCTTTTGAGGTCAAATGTGTGTTTTGGCCTGTAGCCTGGAATTGAAGTGGTCCCAGGACAAATCCATACGTAAAGTTTTTACTTGACTTGTGTGTGTGTGGTCAGACTGGGGGTGGAGCTTTGGAGAGGGTGCAAATTTTTATTTTAGCAGAGGGACTAAAATTGAGGTTTTTGGCATTATCAGGTAGAGAAAGCAGTTTGGTACAAAAGTTTTACGAATCTTGTGTACACTTAGACATTACCCATCCGTCCGTCCACATGGCTCGGAGATTTGTGATTCAAGGTTGTCCTACCTTAAGGTAACCATTCTTTGTGGGTACTGTATACATACAGCTCACTAGCATCACTCTTCTGCCTGTCACTGGGTACACTGTTCACTCAAAGTGTAAAGTGTGTCTTGCTATTTATGTACAAGTGTTTAGTACAATAGTTTGACTCCTCCCTTGAACGTAAAATAAAATGGAAGTACTAAACTTTCAGGTCATATTTGTTACTAGTCTCTTCCCAGCCTCTTCCCATGCTTTCCCCACTAAGGGGAGGGGGGAGAGTCTGCTGGTACTGTACATTCTATCATGTGGGTGACGTCAAAGGTAGACACGACTTAATCATCTACTACACCGGTCTACCTTGTGATTTACAACTGTTGTAGCAAGCTGTTTTTGTGCCTTTGTAGCTAGCTACACATGAACTTCCTACAATCACAAGCTCTGAGGTGCATGTACATGGGCACACTTTTATGCATACCCATGTACAATGAAGTCGTGTCTACCTTGTGTCTATCCTTCATGTCACACACATGATGAAATGTACCAGGCTCTCCCTTCCTTAGTCCCAAACTTAGTGTGTTCATATTTAGGTATGGGTGCCTTCCCCCTCCCCCACCCCCATATCCACCTGACATTCCCTAGCTTGGCACCTTTCACATAATGAATGAGTCCTGCTTTCCACTTCCATTATTGTCAACATGAACTGAAGTACAAAAATGGAGGTGAACAAGGCTAACTAAATTCATAGATATAGCTAGTGTCGTGTATATACTTACTACAGTTGGGTATCCCAATGTTTTTGAGTGGGAATGTCACAAAATCTGCTAGGTTACCGAAGTGCATGCTAGCCCCAAAAATTGTAGTGTACATTGATTATTGTGTACTAACCATAAACTGTGTCCTGATCCACTGTAAGAAAAACTGTAGGTTGATTTAACATCAACTCAGCTGCAATCTGGGTTTCCAGGTGGTGGCCAACCTCCTTTTGCCATTACAGTCTAACCAAACTAGTTGGCAATGGGACCAGGCAAAAGTGTTCAGATGAGCTCGAATAATTATTGAAGTTGGACTGGACATCCCTTGTCCAGTCAAGGTTCTAGCGTAATACATGCATATTTGTGCCTAAAAGGGGGGTGGAATTCTGGCTATATTCATGTATTATTGGATGAACTCTGGAAATATTCATGTGCTGTGGGTTAACTTCTGGGCAGCATTCATGTACTGTGGGTTAACTTCTGGGCAGCATTCATGTACTGCTTTTTAAGTATTCATGCCTTATTGGAACTTTGAGCACACAAGGGCTACACTGTGGTAGGTGATATGGGGCCAAGGTGAGGTGTCCCATCTTAGGTTTAATCCTCCAGGTTGTCACGTATAAGTCATGAGTTCTCTGCTGTCAGAGCTACACCTGTAGTGCCTTACCAGGGCTACTTGCTGAAGTTCAGAACCTCAGAAAGGACATCAGCAAAATGGATGAGCAGTTAAAGGATTTCAACCAACAATTGATCGAATCACAGGAAGATTCATGACAGCATCAACCAGCTACTCAGTAGCTTTCCTAGACTCTATGAAAGTTGTCCAAACTATTGCCAACGAAAAAAAACGGTCTCAGGAAGGAGCTCGAATCCAAGGAACATGAGTGTCAGTTGTTGATTGAAATGCGTGACACAATAAAAGACAAACAAGCTTTATAATTGGTTTACAACAAGTGAAGAAAAACATCAGAAAGATTTAGAACTGCTAGAAGAGAAAATCATCAAGAAACGAAAGAAGATCAAGAAGTTGAAAGAGGAGCTACGGAGGAAGGAGTCTGAGCTCCAGGCTGCCCAGCAAGAAGCTAGAACACAACAAGCAGAACTATCAGTCCTTCAAGCACAGCTGAAGAAAAAACACGATGATATGAAAAAGTTGCAGAGTGAGAATAAAAAGTTGGCCAGTTCCTGTAACTCAGCAAGGGAGCAAGTCAGTGATCTTGTCCAGCTCACACTTACTCTTTCTTCTGATAAAGGTATGTATTACACACATTTTATCTTCATTTTGTAGTAAGAACTGATGGATAGGAAAAAGGAGTCAGACCTCAAATCACAACAAATTGAAGCCTGCAATACAAAAATCAGTTGCCTCAGTAAAGAGGTTGAAGCTCTATCATGTTCTGTCCAGGAGAAACAAGCCACAGTATCACAGCTTGAGAGAAAACTTCAGTCACACCAGCAGGCAGCTGTTGCTCCGGAACAGCTGTTGGAGTTACTCAAACTGGCACCTCAGACAGTTGAACTAGAGCACAGGTTGCAGGAGGCAGAGTACAAGAAGCAGCAAGCAGAGTTGGAGAGGGAGGTGGCTATTAAAGAGATGGAGGCCCAGAAGAAACTTCAAATGCACCTTCATGCACAACTTGAAACATGTGAGCTCTGAACAAAAATTGTTTGAACATGTGTACTCAACTACACTGCAGTTGATATATGAAGTACATTGCATAGGCGTAGGAAGCAAATTTGAAATGTATACAGAGGCCATGGCTGTGCCGCGCGAAGCGCTGCTAAACTGAAAAAAAAGGGAAAGTAATTTCGGCGCGCTACGCGCGGCGCCGAATTTTTTCAAAGTGTGCACCTTTAGACTGCCTTTTTCAACGGTGGATAATATTCAGGCTAGTCTCGTTCTCAGACCTTACCAACCCTCTAGTACAATATTCAATTTATGTGCAAAACAGATTATACTGACTTCGTCGTCATTCCCGGGAGACCGCCCGGCTAGCTTTCGTCGCTTGTAGTAGTCTCTTTTAAAATCTGCATTAATAATAATAATAATAATAATAATAATAATAATTTTCGATAAACACACCAAATTTAGGTGTACAGGAGGGTAGAAGTAAAGGTAAAGGAAGACACTAAAATAATTAAGTGAAGATAATTAGTTACAACAAATAATTTGTATCATTGACTCAATGTCCAAATCTCTTACACTGGAGTCACTGATGCGCAGGTATCTTGCAAAGTCGGCACAAATAAGGTCTTCCTCAAAGTACAATTTCACATATTTGTGAGCACAGTAGCGATTGCTGCCAACTGGAGTAAACACATTGGTGTTGAATAGGGTAAAGGAGTCATGAAGCAAATATGAATTTGACTCGCAGGTCTTTCTTGAAAAACGGTCAGATAAACGTATAAGTCGATTGAGAACACTATCAAGATGTGCAATTTTATGCAGAATTCGAGTGTGGCAGTTTCTTGGGACCCTCCAAATTCGCCTGAGAATATTATTGAAGGCAACCTCCAAGGAAGTAAGCTGTCTGCAAGTAATGTCCCAGAGAGCACCACCATACAACGACAAGCAGTGTGAGTTAAAGAGGACCGTCTTGACATGCGGATCACACGAAGAAAAGGTACTTAGGATAATATTGGCTTTTTTACACATTTCAAGTGTGGCTCTCTTGATGTCATCACTGTCATCAAGTGAACAGTGTAAAACGTGACCAAGGTGGGTAACAGTGTCACAGAATTCGAGAAGGTGACCTGAGAAGAAAAATTCGCCAGTGCATTTAATCTTAGGTGAAGATCGAAAACAGATTAACTGAGTTTTGGCAGCATTGAAGATAAGATTGTGATCAGTGGCAAAGAGTTCACATTCTCTGAGAAGAATTCTGAGAGCAGAGGGTGATGGAGCAAGAAGGGCAATATCATCAGCATAACATAAGGAGCCAACATAATGATGGCCAACATGACAACCAATATCGAGAGTAGACAAGCGCTGGAGCAGCTCATCCAGATAGACCGTAAATAAGACTGGTGATAGTACCCCACCTTGACGTACACCATTTGTTACACCAAAGGGGTCGGATACATAGGAGTTCCATTTAACAGTGCAAGACTGGTCTTTGTACCAAGACCAAAGAAAGCGCAGTAAAATAGGGGGTACATCTCTCCTCTCAAGGATATTGAACAGGGTGTTATGACTTACTCTATCAAACGCTTTACTGGCATCTAGAAAGCAGCCATAGACCTTAGTCTTACGATGGATGTGAAGGGCAATAGTGTTCTTTAGAAGACCTGTACAAGAATCAGTGGAAGTGCCACTTTTGAAGCCAAACTGCAAATCAGACGTTGATAACTAGGAGCCAAACTGTAGTAGTATACACCATTCAAGAACCTTACTCAGATTGGGGGCCAAAGCAATGGGTCTATAATTGTCTGATTGAGACGGATCCTTCCCTGACTTAGGAATAGGAATCAGTATGCAGTTCCTGAGTAGCTGAGGCATATACCCATGTCTAATAATGACTGTAAAGAATTTTGATAGAAATTCTTCCAGAACAGGGGCTGCAAGAAGGAGATGGTTTGAAGAGAGTTGGCTGCCATCCTGCTTGTTGGTTCTCAGTTTTTCCAAGGCTTCTGATACAGTCTCAGGAAAAATTGATATATTAGCAGTACAACTAGAATCTTGCAGAAAAGAAAAGGATGCCACGTCCTCCTCGACAGAGTTGAGAACAGTACTAAGTCTATTATGAAAGTTATTTGTTATATCTCGCATGTTTGTAAAACCATCAACAACAGAGGACTGTGAGCGTTTAGCAGTCTTGGAGCGCTTGGCTCTTTTTATTTCTTGCCAGAAAACACGATTGTGTCTCCCAGTTAAGGCAGAACTGATTTTCTTACTGACGATGTGATCTTTCCGACGTTTTAGAGATCTAACAGCATACTTGTAGCGAGACTTGGCTTTCTTCCTGATTTGCGATAGAACACCACTAGAGGGACAACCATTATCTGACCACAAACGATTCCAAAATAGAGCTTTACTGCGAAGTAGTCTAACGGAGTCATTCCATCCTGCCATAACCTTAGCACGTTTACTGAACTGTGGAAAACATTGTTGTCCAGCATGATACAGACAAGAAAACAGCTTTTCACATGCATAGTCAATAGCAGGTTGATGCGACTTGCAATCTGGAGTTGAGCAATCTTGCAACTCATCTGAAAGAGTGGACAAACTTGCCCGAACACAAATCTTGTAAGCCTCTATTGAGGCAGAGTCAATTTTATGCCAGTCGATTTTATCATGAAGACTAGTATTACCACGCGAGCTAATAGTGTCAGAACTGCCCACATGAGGTAGAGATACATTAAGTTCAAAAAAGACAGGAACATGATCGGAAAAGTTATCTGGAGAGTGTATACACATAATGGAGGAGATGTTGTCGACACAGTGGCAATTGGTCAGAACGTGATCCGGTGTCATGTGAGATTAGGGACCCCCATTTTTAGGCACCCTGGGTGACTAATCTCACGGGGAAATTTAAAATTTTGGTCACCCGGGTGACCATTTTACCATGAGATTGGGAACCCCGGGTTACTGATTTACATGGGAAAATAGGGACCCCCTCATAAGAATGGTCACCCCCTGCAAAGTTTCTATTCTATGCATGTTCTAAACCTCATGAGAATGGTCACCCCATACAAAAATCCTAGTACATGTATATACAAGTTTTGGACCCCCTCAGTAATAAGAATGGTCACCAAACATACAAAAATTGACAAAATCACTTTGCAGACAAAAACAGAACCTTTTTATACTTTGGTGCAATACTTTAAAAAACAGAGTCCACAATGTCATAAATTACAATAATGCTTATTTGCAGTTAGAACAAAACCAGTCATCATCAGGGGGCTTTACGACTTTCGCACATGTATAGTGAAACCAGACACCACACTGGTCACACTGGATCATGTTCTGGAATGAGTCAGGTTTCTTGCATGGGCAGTACACGACAATAACAAAGTTTTGTGAAGGTGGTCTAGTAACACAAAGTTTTTTACTCTGTGGAAATCTTGTTAATTTCTTCTGCTCAAAGCACTTGATGAGGTGTGCTCTCAGACGACTCTCATTAAATGTCAGTAAGCCAATGTCACTTCTGACAGCTGCGTGGTATGCTGCTGCAATGCTGAACAGCCCACAGTTGTTAGTCCCTTGTTGTTGCTGGATAGGCACCACTGACACGAGTAAGCCATTCAACCCAATAAGTGGCTTGTAGAGTTGAGCAATCTGGAGCTCGGCACTAGGTGTTAGAGTGCCATTGCTGATTTCCTCTAGACGTCTTAGGCAATGGGCCAATCAAATCCATACCCACTTGAGACCATAGCTTTGATGGAACTGGAATTGGCCTTAGAGACCCTGGAGCCTTTTGCAGCTTGTGATTGTTTCTTTGACATATATCACACGAGCGAACCTGAAAAAAATAATGAGATTATGATCAATCTTTAGGACACATGACACATACACATACTGTACAGACACAAGCTAGATATGTAGTGTTGGTGCATGTAGTACTTACATATTGCTTGACATCATTAGTTAGTCCTGGCCAGTAATATTTTGAGGAAACCAAGTCCAAAGTGCGGTTGATTCCAAAATGGCTGCTGTTGTGGATGCTCTCCATGACTCTGCTCCTCTTGTTCACATCCTCCACCACCAATCTTTCCTCTGTTACTCCTGTAAGATCAAGTAAAGTGTATCAATCAGTAAGATTCCATCATTGAATGGCGTCATCATGCTGTATGAGTTAGTGCTCGAAAACAATGGCAACTTACATGCACTGCAAGTCAGTGGTTATAAATCATGTGGTGTCTTACCTGCTTTTGAGCGACTCTGGTAGTACAGCTCTGCGTCTTTCATGGTGAAAAACCTCGCTCTCTTTCTGAGAGAGCCCTTATCTGCCTTAGAGAATGAATCGGGATAGACACCATCTTTGATGTAGTCATAGATGATGCTAGGGCTGAATCGCCCGAAAGTGTTTGCTGTTTCCGTCGTCTCCTCCGTCGTCTCCTCCATCGTCCAGATTGTAGTTTGTGTAGCTCACAGCTACTTGGACTCTTTTATAAGCCATAGATACTCCTTGACAGCTGTTGAGATCCTTGACAGGTTTAGACTCTCTCTACGCTATTAACCTTCAGTGAAAGTTCAAACGCTTCAAAGGGTCAAAGGGTACCGTAACCAACTTAGGGGGTTACCATCCTCACGAGGGGGATACCAATCTACCGTGAGATTTGTCACCGGGGGTGCCCAATCTCACGGGGTGACCAGAATTTTACGACACCGGCCAGGAGCGAGCTAGACCATCATCTCTCTCATACGTGAAATGAATATTATAACATGGGAGAAGATCAACAGCACACAGTTGAAGGTCGTTCATGAGCGCTTGCAAGTATACACAGGTGGTACCTCGATGATTAAAATCAACATTGAAGTCACCAGCAACAATAACTTTGTCAAAGACCTGCGCATCAATAAAGCCTTTAAGCTCACCCAGAACCTCCAAGTAGAAGTCATGACTTTGAGAAGTACCATAGTTGGTAGGTAGATAAACACAAATCAAGAGGATCGACATTGAGGAACAGGTAAGTGAAATTGCACAAAATCTTTTTGAAATCGACTTTATAGTTGTAATAAATTTAGAGAGTGACTTACGATAGAGTATGGCACAGCCACCAAAGGGCCGCCCAGCAACAAATTCTGTACTAACCATACCACTAACAGCAGTTGAGGAATATTCATCACTGATGTTAAGAGATTGTAACTGTTCTTTGATATTAGCGCCGCAAGTTCGTACCGAGCCATCTCACTGCGAATACCTTATAATGTATTTTAATCGAAAATGTAACTGCGTATGAGACTGATGCAACGAAGAGGCTGCTTGACCTTAGCCTCGCTCCCAGAGAACGACGCTAGCTTGAGCTAACTTAAAGCATGCAGGTTATGTCATTTGCGGCCTAAAAAGTGTAGCGGCCAAAGCCGTTACGGCCGCTACGGTTCCTACGCCACTGATTTATCATTGCTGTACTCTTCTGGTTTCATTGCTCTCCTCCTAGGGTTGAAGGGTTCCATTCCAGATAATCCTGCTGCTCCAATCAGCAGAGCAACCAGGAGTGGGAGTCACAAGCCTAAGGTAAGTTTAGGTATAGTTACTACAGGGTACTAATTTTCGGGACCAGAAGGCTAGGTAGAGCTTTCCAACTATAGCAGCTGTTTGGATTTGTAGCTAAATTTGCAACAAATTGCCAATGAAAACTGCCAGCAGACTATATCACAGCAGGGATAGATGCTGGCAATAAAAATGTCAACTCTTATTTTACCACCAAAGTTACAGAGTGGTTAATACTATTGGAGTTCTGGTATTTTGATGCTATGGATCTAGGTATTAAGTTTACCTTAAATAAGGTGCTACAGCTTTATTGTGCTCAAAAAGTGTTGTGAAGAGTGCAGTAGTGGGTAGCTGCTCACTGTGTGGATTAAAAAAGTTTTGTGCTTCAGGGCTGAACAACTAGCTAGTGGTTTGTGTTTACCTAAAGTTCTCACTAGAGCTCTTACTCTTTGGACTTGTGTAGTTAGTTTTAAGTCTATACTATTGGAGTTCTGGTTTTTTGATGCTATGGATCTAGGTATTAAGTTTACCTTAAATAAGGTGCTACAGCTTTATTGTGCTCAAAAAGTGTTGTGAAGAGTGCAGTAGTGGGTAGCTGCTCACTGTGTGGATTAAAAAAGTTTTGCTTCAGGGCTGAGCAACTAGCTAGTGGTTTGTGTTTACCTAAAGTTCTCACTAGAGCTCTTACTCTTTGGACTTGTGTAGTTGGTTTTAAGTCTAGTCTATTGAGAGGACATGCGCAATTAAATACAGCTGTGAAAGAAAGCAGAATGCTAAAAATAGTGTGAAAAAGTTATAATTATATGCCCTCTCTCTGCTATGGCTGATACACTTTTGTTATTACATAATACATGTAACAGAAAATGGTGTGCTGAAGCTCTGAGCATGTGCTGGAAGTTAATTTTAATTAGCATCCACTTTAGGACACGCTATCATTGTATGAAGTAATAACTTGTTTTGTATTTCAGACGCACCCCCTCAGTGAGCTAACATGGACGAGGCTTCCAGACATGCCAACAGTAATGGTGCGCCCACAGTCAGTAACAATAGAAGGCATCTTGTATGTCAGTGACAGAGAAGGAGGATACAGTGACATACTGAGATATGACCTACACAATGAACAGTGGTGTGAACGTTTAGACTGTCAATACTGGCACTGTGGCATGACAACAGTAAGTAGCCAGTTAGTGATGGTTGGTGGTTGTGATGTGTCCACTCTCAAGACGAGCAAGACGGTCAGTGTGTATTCTCCATCACAGAGGAGCTGGAAACAACCCTACCCTCCAATGAACACACCTCGTTCCTACCCAGCTGTATCCACTTACCACCAACGTCTGGTGGTGGCAGGTGGGTGTGATGATAGTGGTGACCTAGCTACAGTGGAAATCCTCGACACATCTGTCAGCCATAGTCAATGGCTCTCTGCCACACGACTCCCCGTGAGATGCAGTCTAATGTCAGCCGCCATTACACGCAGTACGTTGTACCTACTAGGAGGTTCGCTGGGCAAGAAAGTACTCAGCATGTCTCTCTCAGCCCTTACACAAACTGACAAGCCACCTGCACAGTGGTGTACACTCCCTGACGCCCCGTTGGAGGACTCTACGGCCATCGCTGTCCATGGATCTCTGTTGGAAGTGGGAGGAAGCCATGGCCGACAAAGAAGCTCAGCCATCCACATTTACGACCAGCAGAAGAACGCATGGAACAAGGTGGGGGACTTACCTACTGAACAAACATATTGTGCGTGCTGTCTGTTACCAAGCGGAGAGATCCTTGTTGCCGGAGGAGCAGATCGCAATGGCAACTGGACTAGCCGAATGGATGCGGCAGCTGTAAAAGACTAACTGTTATGTTGTAATCTTGTTCCCAGGCCACCTTAGCTGGTATGGCAACGAGGCTTTTTGTGATCATCATTTTTGTACTCTCTCTCTCTTACCTTTTTTTTTTGTGCAATCTGATCTCCATTTTTGTACCACGCCAGAGTAGAACTGGCTGTAATGCCTATCTTCAACCTTTTGTGTACACAAACTCTTTTTTGCACTCTTTTGTTTCTAGCACTATTTCATTATGGAATTCATTACCTAGTAATGTTACTACCACACTTCCACTTTCTATTTTTAAATACATGCATGCACTAAATATATTTTCTTAGTTGTAAACTGGATACACTTGTTTTAGCTTTTGTTAGCTACTGTTGTATCCATTGCTCTGGAGCATAAATTGTTTTTTAAAAAAATTTCAAAATTAAAAATCTTTGTCATCTCTGGAGCAGATGCGTGCGCTTTTCTGCGGTCGAAGCAGATCGTCATGTAGATCAGTGACAGTGAACTAATACCTGCATGCTGCTGACTGTCAGAAAAACTCCAGCTATGAAGCATAAGGCGGCATAGTTCAGTGTTTCCACGCTAGCCTGCACAGTCTCGCAAACCGATCCGGGATCCAGCAGCATGAGGTAAGCAACATCACAAAATACCTTTGCATGGGCACGTTACATTGTCCTCATCCCTTCATATAACACAGTTTCCTGCTACAAGATAATTGCTTTGGGCTGTTTACCTCACTGAAACTGACCTTGGTTGTAAAGCCATGCCCACCACCACCATGCACTCCTGCAGTGAGTCAAACACTGGACAACAAAAATTAGTAGCATAACCTCCCTTGGACACAACCAAAGCAGGCTATTGATGCTCCTGGATTCAATTACTTCGGTCATTTTTTTTTACCCCCAGGACACAAATATTTTTCCTCCCCCCTTTCCCCCCACATCTTTGTCCCAAACTGTATTTTCATGCCCGCCAGAAAAACGGGGTCTGTTCAACTGTCAACGTACATATTCCATTTATGCTCAAGTGCCCCGAAATGCTGGTGCATTGTCCCTTTCTACTTGACACTTGACGTCATTATAGATTACGTTCCACATTGTGTGCCAACAATCAACTAGCAAAACGGAGATTGATTAGCCGACATTAGCTACCATGTATAGACTAGGCTATTCTATCTTTCAAAAGGAACATGAGTAGGCTGTCTTGGGGTTCACTGTTTACTAGAGCACTTTTGAATTCACAATCCAGTTGATGTGATGTCACAGTGATTTCAAAATATTGGGACCAAAAGTTTGAGGCAGTGTTGTTTCAGTTTAATGTTCGGACTAGTAGTTTAGTTTTAGTTTAATTAGGCTTCAGATTCAAACTGTTCGTTTAGTTTTAGTTTTAATTACTAAATCTGAAAAGGGTTAGTATCGGTAGTTTTAGTTTTGGTTAACTACAATTTTTGGGTGATTTCAAACTAGTTTAGTTGTAGTTTTTAATTAACGGACTAAGGCAGCATCGATTTTAGTTTTAGTTTAATTACTAAAAGGTTTTATGCCTTACTAAAATGCATTTTAGTTTTGGTTTTAGTTAACTAAAACAACACTGGTTTGAGGCAGTTTACCCATGATCCCGCTTGGTGAAAGGTAAGTCTGGACACGAGACTACATACCCTCCCCCACCATTTAGGTTCTTCCCCCCCCCCTCCATTTACATCCTCCCCCCCATCCCGAGAAATTATAGCTTGAGTGCAACCCCCAAATTAAAGTAGGCTATTGAATCACTTGGATGCAATTAATTTGGACCCCCAGGACACAAATATTTTTTTGTTTTTGTTTCCTGCAACAAGTGCAACAATTAGCATTGGTAGACTGCCAGATGGCAGCTAAAGCATATGAGCTAACTACATCCTGCTAGCACTTGGATGCTTCATACGTTTGATATGGTGCTCAGGTGGAAGTTGGTCCCCTCTTTGTGGCCACGCAGTACAGAACACCAGCTGATTACATTGAAGAGCCTAACTGCAACAGCACATGCTGTAGCTAGTTGCAACTAATGATGTGATTGGGCTATACCTGTGATTTACATTTTTCTTTCTAAAAAATTTACCTCAGATACTACATACATTCAACACTATGATTTAGGAAACATTGGCTCTCATTAGCTATAGGCTCTTCCACAAAAATAGACCTATTATGCCATTCTCTAATGCTGCTAAATGTACCCTATTATGCCGTAGCTATATAGCTGCAACTAATGTCATGGTTTGATTGAGCCATGCCCATAATTTACATTTTTCTTTCATCAAAAAATTTACCAGAAATAATACCAGCCTACATACATTCAACGCTATTATTTAGAAAACATTGGCTCTCATTCTCAGTGGTATCCTCCCCATGCTTGAGAATATTTATACCCCAGGCCCTGGCCCCCAGGTCACAAGTCACTTGGAATCAGTGTATGCAGTAGTTCAATATTGTCATTGATACTGCCTCATGATGAGAGGGTGATCCTTCAACCTGACCTGGAATGAACTAACCCCTTACTGTACTTGGGCCCAGGGCACTCTGGTTACTTAATTAGACTTGTTCCCAGGCCACTCCTAGATTGTAGCCTCATAGCCACCACAGCTGCAAGATAAAATCTGGGAGTGGTTGGGGAACAAGGCTACTGGTTTCTAAGTCATGCAGACCCTCTGACTTTGTATCAGAACTCCGGAAGGTTGACAAACATCCAAACAAGTTGGTTTGTGTAATGGGTTGAAAAATGATAAACAATTAAAACCTAATCTATGACTGTAGGTTGGTCCTAGAACAGTCTCTTCTCATACCTGCAAGTGAAACAGAAGAGGAGACAGTGGAATGACGACACTACCAATGTGTTAGTGTTAAATTATGTGGGCTGTTCTAGTTTCATAACCTGCTGTTACATTTGACTTCTCTAATTAGAGAAGTCAAATGTAACAGCAGGTAAAAAGCCAAGGCCAAGGCCAAGTAAAGTCGATTCATCAGGTAGGTGATTACTAGTGAACACTACACACACTTGACATGCAGCCAGTAAAAGTGGGCGTGTCATGGTTTGGAAAGTTATAGTGATAGTTGAGGCGGCAGGTCTCAAATGAAGCGGGCACTGATGAGAAACAACAACTCTAATTTGCATGGCCTAATGCCAGGGGATCCCAGGGGGTGCCCCCTGGCAACCACCTTATGAAAAATTGCTATGAGTACCGTAGAATTTCTAATAATTCGTACAAAACAGAACACATTCTCAGTGTTTTCGGGAGATGCAGTTCATTGATGGTTCATCCATTCAGCTGTGGATGATGCTAGTAGCTGAATAAAGCATATGAAATATTCTCACCTTCAATAGTTAAGAATCACCTAAGTTAGTACAAAAGTGTGTACATCATCGTCCGGCTACCAAACATTTAAGTACAGAAAAGTGAATGCATGCTTCAAAAAACGTTCAAAACTACCAAAAAGGTTCACAACTCTCTGCAAGAACATTTCAAGACAGAAAAGTGAATGCATGCTTCAAAAAATGCTCAGAACCATGCACCATTAAGGGTGGATGCAAAAGTATGCAAAAAGCTGTTGTCATAAAACAACCTGGGCAATTATTTTGATGACCCCAATCCACTTACTGTGAGCCTCGGGTGTGCCTGCGTTTACATTGCAGCAAGGAGGCTGGATTACTGTACACAAGAGGCGGTTCTTTCTCAAAGAGCAGCTAGGTGCAGTTTACATAACTCTGTAAAACTCGGCCTGCGTTCACTGGAATTGAACTTTAGTTTGTTTTGCGACATCCTGGGGGAGTGGGCTTGACCATAACAGAACGTTTTTCGTGAAATACGCTCTGAAAAGCCAAGCATTATACGCAGCTAGCCCGTGAAAACGGCGAAGCGCGTGCTTTTGTTTGTCTTACGATGAAAAGCGTTCTGTTATTGGATTCCTCTCGTAATAACAGCTCTGCAGATGATATTCCAAGTCAGTAAGTTACTCCGTTCGAAAGTTTTATCAACAAATAGGTCTGAATTTAGCCGCTCCACTGTTCAGCTTGTGGACATGGTAGATTCATAAACTTGTACGTGTGCTTAGTAGTCCAGACGGACGCTAAGTTGCAGCAGGCTGTGCGTTTATAAGCCTTTTTATTGCCGAGGTACAACCCCCTAGCAACCGGCCGCGCGCGCGCCCTCAATTAGTTCCGACCACCCTTAAGGTTAGCAACACTCACCACTAGTTGAGCATTCATTTCTGAAACGTTTGACAAAAGTTCTTAAACCGAAGTTTGAGTGCTATCTTCACTGAACACAGAAAGGGGTGTCTGTGTCCATTGGACTGGACAAGACTCTAATTTCAATGCACTAAAATCATTTTAATTTTGGCAGCTGCACATGGAGCTATCCATCTAGCTAGGGTTGCGTACTGACAAAACTTGGCTCATCTTGTTTCAGGCTAGCAACTAGCCTTTAGACAATTCTCTAGCAGTAACTACACTTAAAACTAACTGAATAAACTACACAAGTCACCAGTTGCTGGAGAAAAATATGTGTACGCAACTGTTTATAGTGCTAATATTCTTTGCCTACTATATAGATTCTGTGATGTCATACTATTGCAACGGCTACTGCCAAGGGTGTATCAGGCTGCCGGAGGTGGCAAGAGGACATGCACAATTAATACAGCTGTGAAAGCAAAATGCTAAAAATAGTTATAATTATATGCCCTCGCTCTGCTATGGCCGATACACTCTTGTTATTACATAATACATGTAACAGAAATTGTGTACCAAAGCTCTGAGCGTGTGCTGGTGGTTAATTTTTAATTAGCATTCATTTTTAGGACATGCTATGAAGTAACAAACTTCTTTTGTATTTCAGATGCACCCCCTCAGTGAGCTAACGTGGAGGAGGCTGCCAGACATGCCAGAAGAAATGGTGTACCCACAGTCAGTAACGATTGAAGGCATCTTGTATGTCAACGAGAGAAGAGGAGGATACAGTGACATACACAGATATGACCTCCACAGTCAACAGTGGTGTGAACCACTAAAATATCAATGCAGGTGCTGTGGCATGACAACAGTAAGTGACCAGCTAGTGATGGTTGGTGGTTATGATCTGCCTACTGTCAAGACGAGCAACACACCAGCTGTGTATTCTACTTCACAGAGAATCTGGAAACAACCCTACCCTCCAATGAACACACCTCGTGTGTTACCAGCTGTATCCACTTACCACCACCATCTGGTTGTGGCAGGTTGGAGTGATAATGGTGGGATTTACCTGGCCACAGTGGAAGTCCTCGACACGTCTGCCAGCCATAGTCAGTGGCTCTCCGCCACGCCACTCCCTGTGAGATGCCGTCTAATGTCAGCCGCCATTATACACGGCACGTTATACTTACTAGGAGGTTCGCTGGGCAAGCAAGTACTCAGTGTGTCTCTCTCAGCCCTTACACAAACTGACAAGCCACCCGCACAGTGGCTCACAATCCCTGATGCCCCTCTAGAGTACTCTACGGCCATCGCTGTCCATGGATCTCTGTTGACAGTGGGAGGAAGCCATGGCCGACAAAGAAGCTCAGCCATCCACATCTACGACCAGAAGAACGTGTGGAACAAGGTGGGGGACTTGCCTACTGAAAGACGAGATTGTGCCTGCTGTCTGTTAACGAGCGGAGAGATCCTTGTTGCTGGAGGACACGATCGCAATGGCAACTGGACTAGCCGAATGGATGTGGCAGCAGTAAAAGACTAACTGTTGTGTTGTAATTTCGTTTCCAGGCTACCTTAGCTGGTCGGAAAATGAGGCACGTTCCGATCTTAATTTTTGTACTCTGGTTTGATTTTGTGGGGGGATTCTGATCTTTGTCATTTCTGATGCGTGCACTGTTCTGTGGTCAAAGCGGATCTTCATGTAGACCGGTGACAGTGAACTAATATCTGCATGTTCTGATTGTCAGGAAACAATCAGCTACGAAGCAGAAGTCCGCATAATTTAATGTTTGCATAGACATGATCAGTGGAGGTTGAACGCTAGTAATTAGTGATAAGCGCCTCGTCCCCAGGCGCGGAGGAGGGGGAGGAGAAAGAGCGCCTGGTACACACAGTTTGACCATGCGCGTAGTTATAGCAAAGGCCACATGGTAGAATTAATGCGGTTTTACGTAATCTTGCAAAATTGGATATAGAAACGCATTGTACGATATTGCGCATGCGCCAATGAATTTTCATATTTTGTGTGTACATACTCCCAGACCTGTGTATTGTGCATGGTAATAGCAAGGATGGCTAGTGACAAGTGGTACTACGCCATAGAGACCGAACCATTAGTCTCGCAGAGCCCAGACTTTCACTCGAGTGAGTCTGGCTCTGCGAGACTACTGAATGACTGTCAGGGGCTGTAGATGAAGCAAAAAGTTTCAACCCCATGGGATTGAAATATGATCTCAATAATGCGCGCCTGCACTCGCTCTCCGCCTGAATCCCCGAACATAAGCACTCACGCTACAAGGAGCTGCATACTTTGATGAGGAGTAGACCCAAGGTTGCTATAACTTGATTCATCTTCCTTAGTTCAAGCACAAGCTCATGACACCGGTTAGCGCATGCGCAGTCTCGTACAACGCATTCAGAACACAATTTTTGCAAGATTCTGTAAAACCACAGTAGGGATGTGTACTAATATGGCGATCAACGGTTCACGTGAATAGCATAAACCGTCATAAAAATACCTCAGCTATTGTTCTTAGGACGCTATAAACATCGCTGCTACATACTCTGCCTAGTTGTGTACTGTCGGATGGAAAGATGAATGTCTGGTAAGCAGTGGTAGGAATCGACTTACCGAGAATGGTGGATAACCGCATAAAGGTACCTTTCCTCGGTAAACGTACTCAATGGAGGCAATTTGTTCTTTCTTGAGTTTTATCTCGAGGTCACTAGCTACCATAAGGCCTAGAACAGCGCGATATGAAACTCACTCGAACAGAACACCAACTGGTACATCAACGAGGCGATTTTATGACGTCACCAGTGTACGTATGTACACGTACGAACACTGTCGCCACGGAATTCCCTGGGGATTAAGCGCATGCGCAAACAGTGTGTACCAGGCGCTCTTTCTCCTCCCCCTCCTCAGCGCCTGGGAATGAGGCTCTGACGCGCACGAGGTAGCAATTACTGGTGAAAATACAACTGGAGGAACAGATATAAAACAAACGAGTCGTGATGGACAGGTACAAATGCCAGGGAAGAGGTTTGTGTTCATGAGTTAAATATCCGGTGAAATGTTCGATTCGGCGTTAACGATGTCGACCGCTGTGGGGATTCTGATGGCATGTCCACACGACGATCGAGCTCCTCTGATGGACTGGATAGCAGAACGTAGGAGGAGAAAGCCAGACTGCAGTGCAAGCAGCAAGTGTGCTGCTGTAAGGGTGACCACATTTTGAGGCAAGCAAGGAGACCAATCTTTTTGTAGAATGTGCTGGCTTCGTTAGCAAGTCCCCCTGTGGCGGAGATAATTAGGGTGAATGTGGCATGCTCAACTTCTCTTATTCTCTGTTCATGCTTTCTGTAGCAGGACGAGAATTGAGTGTGTCTGTTGGACGGGGCATGGGGGTTGAACACCCTAACATCGGAGGTTACGTAGTGACGTTGTCAGAGGGATGAGTGACTCCCCGGGCTGAATGACTCCCCGGTCGTTGGTCCCTAAGGGTTGAGTGACTCACCCGGGGGTACAGTGACTCCCCACCGAACGTCTAGATACAGCATACTGCAAACTCACTTTGATGTCCTTTGATCAGTTTTGGATCGCTGCAGGGTGTCCTGCGAAATCAACTAGTACTTGTCAGCGGCACATCAAATGCCATCAGCGCTGAGATTATAAAATGCACGAGCTTACAACCCAACATTTTAGTGCCTTTGCTCCCAAAATGGCGACCTGAGTTGCTGTCTGTTCTGAGGTGTATTTTGAATGCCTCAGCTCATGATTTAGTATGTTTATGTGTGGTTCGAGAGACTTCTGAGGGGATACAACAAGATGAAGCTCAGCGATGGTGTCTTCACGGTCTGGACCACTTCGATGCTGCTAGGTGTGTACACGTGGCACTTGGGCACACTTTGGCCTGTATTAGCTGTCATGGCGGGATGGGTAGCCCCCTTAGTGCACATTGGTGACGGTGCCAAGAGGGTTCAGATCTACCAGAGGACTTTGTCAAGTATCTCTGATGTCATATGGATGAGTATGGCTGACTTTGGACTGAGACACCACAAGTTGTGCATTACATTGTTGTATTTTGTGAGTGTTATTAAAATTTTTGAAATACATATTATGCTGGCAATTGCAGTAGTGCACAGGGAGTCAATGGCCCCTATAGGGTTCACCGCTGACTCCCTGGGGAGTCACTTTACCCCAGAGGGAGTCATCTAGCACTAGGGTGGAATGACCGGGAGTCACAGGGTAGAATGACTGAGGGGTCACTGGAAGGGGGAGTCACTCATCCCTATGACAACGTAATTGCCGAGCGCCTTAGTGCGAGGCTACTAATCGTGTACTCCAACGCGGAAAAATAAACACTCTGCGATAACACAAGACTGTAGCGGACGTACGCGGTACCTGGTGTACCAAAAATGACGCCCGCACACTGTTTCCTGTTGACGCTAGAAGCGATAAAATGACCGTCCGAAAAACATCAATAATCGGATTAATGTATCTATTTTCAGACACCGTTGTCTGTGCCTTATCTGAAGCTAGATTTTAGTATGGATACGATGTCCCAAGACCACTCCAATTCGCAATCAGTTTTCGTCGCAGTGGCTGCTTTGAGCACGGGATTATGGCACGCCATACATAACAAAATTATGAAGTCGACTTCAACTTACCAAGTCGTTATATTCCGACTTGCCAAGTACATCATCTTTATGTCATGGTATTTTAACACAGAAAAAATAAGAAAAGAAGGCAAGAACCACAGAAAAAAAAAAAAAAGAAGAAGGGATGAACCACATTCCCTGGCCCTAGCCCTAACCCTAACCCTAACTGTAATACTAGGCCCTAACCATCCAGCTACAAGCCACTGCTGACAACTGCGGTGCACTAAACCGTCTTTAACGCACCAACATTACTACATGACTTTAACGCACCAACATTAATGTTACACGACGTAAAGATGACTTAAAAATCGCAATATAACGATTTGGTAAGTTGAAGTCGACTTCATAATTTTGTTATGTGTTGCGTGCCATACGGGATACCCTTTGAGCACTCGGGGCGCAGGACCAGGGTCATCGGGATCCACTTTGTTCACCGCACTTCATGCCCGATGACGTCATATGACGTGTGACATCGACAATGCATGCAGGCCATGTGCCAGGAGAGCACAACAAATGATGTCCACCACATTTACGATTCCATTCCCTGGCCCTAGCTCTAACCCTAACCCTAACTGTAACACTAAGCCCTAACCATTTGGCTACGAAGCACTGCTGACGAACCCCTGCACTGCACCGCCGCCTAATGCACCTACCAACATTATTACTACAGCTAGCGCTACAGGGCAGACGATAGACATCAGCATGACGTCATCGGGCATGAGCGCAGTGAACAAAGTAAATACCCAGGGTCATCCGATCGATAATCGAACGGTGAAATTTGCCGTTTCTTGCTGTTTCTTGCTGAATTAGGGTGGCACGCCCGTCACTCGGCAGAGGTTAACGAAAACATAAACGGTTTGCTTTAGGGCAATCTTGCTTTGCCTAATTTTAAAAAGGGTTTTAGTAGCTTATTCATGACCCAAAATTGCCACTGATGGACGCATCTACATGTTCACAGTAGGTAGCGTCCTAACCACGAATGTATCTCAAACCAATCTATGTCACCTTTTGTTCAGAGCTACTCTCAAAATCAGGTTAGACTCATGTTTGTCTCTACTCTGGATAACTTTGACTGCGCCAAAGTGAATGCACATTTTAAACATTCACAGCTTGTCTACGGGAGAGGCTCATTCATGAGTGGAAGCAAGCGTTACTAGCCACACCTCTCCTCCTTATGTCGCTAAACAACTCACGGCTCTGTTCCACACACAACCACCCTTCACCTTGTCTACTGCAGTGTAGTACCAACGATATATTGCACATTCTAGTTAAAGCCCAGCCCGGCACTCGAAGCACCGGGCCACGGTCACCTACTAGGCTTGGCATACCCAATGAGTACAGTCTTGGCCACTGTGGCCTTTCTGCTGCTTCTAGACACAAGCTTGCTTTCACCAGCAGGCATTACGCACTACTCACAGCTACTGACACTACAGCACTCTACTAAACTCCTTTTTTTTTTTTTTTTTTTTCGAGCATAACCGCACCACAAGTGGAAAGAAAACGTCACTGGAGTGCAGGTGGTAACTGCATCCGAAGTGCAAAGTATTGGGTGAAGGTGGCAGGCCATTTCATCCTGCCCATAACAGGCACACACTTCCAGGTGCATGGTGAGCAAGCAGCAAGGGCATAAACTTTGACTAACAGAAACCCACTAACTAGCTACACATAGTGTGGCTTCAATTACCACCTATTAGCACCCTTCTTCTACATGGCTTCATATGCAATACCAAGCGAGCTTCACTTCACTCTACACCCACTGACTATGCTTACTGTTAGAAGCTGGATTGTGCACCTAACTCCAATCCCTGTTCCCTGTTTCACTTTTACCCTAATCTAGCCAGGCTTCCATGTAGAGGGAAGATGATACAAAGGCAGCCAACTTGCTGGGCAGAAGATGGCCTGCTACAGTTGTATGCATCTATATCTAAATTGTATAGCAAATAAGAACACCACACAAATGCTACTGAGAGACATCAGTTGGTAGTGTAAAGAAGCGCTGTTGCCATCAAAAGCGCTTGTGGAGGCATGGGATGTGCTGTAGTGCAGCAAACCTGTAGCAAAGTGCCCACTTCACTCAAGTATCCAAGTGACTTGTAGCTCAGTGTGGCTGTGCTGTATCAGTAGTCTGCTACCAGAAAGTTGTAGCTAATTGTTGTTAACAGTGTACCTAACTTAGTTATTATACAAGGCTCCAGAGCTGCAAGTCAGGACGAAGCTTAGTATGGTCACTGAAGTGTCAACATTTTGATCATAACTCTGGTTAGCAGTGGTTTAAAAAAAAATTGTATATTCTCATTTTTAGCAAATGTAAGTACCTTCATGCTAAGATAGGTAGTTTTGGCACTGTAAAATCCTGTGTCACCATAGGTCCCATTTAGATAGGCCTATTTTGGGAGATTTTTGAGTGCTAGTTCCTACAGCATATTCCGGGGTCCTCATCATACTCCAAGCAGTGGCGGATGTAGGATTTTCAAAAGGGGGGTTCCATTGTGCACTTGACTGATCGGTATACATGGCTGAGTGTAATAAAGCGCGCAAAGCGCGCCTGCTAGGAGGGTGTGGGGGCATGCCCCCCCAAGAAAATGTTCGATTTCAGACCTTCTGAGATCGTTTCTGATGTCGTTTTGAGGTGAAATAGCAAGAGTTGGATGACCTACTGCCAAATCTAGTCATTGTGTTTGAAGCCTTTAAATGCTCGCAGAATTTAAAAGGCGCGGCTCCGGATCGCTCCGCAGAGACTACAAAGGCTTTTTCTGAACTGAATATCTCCAAGCAACTCTAGGCCTAGTCAAACGTCTGGAGATCAGTAAGGAACTGATACATGAGTGTGTAACTGTGCCTGGTTGTTGTTGCTGCATGCCACTGCTGCATAATCATTTGATGGACTCGTGCAGTCATGTATGCAAAAATACACTACTAACCATCAAAGGGGGGTGCATTTGCACCCCCCTTACCCCCCTAAATCCGCCACTGCCAAGTATAAATTAACTGCTAGCCGAATGTCTGGGTATGGAGGTACACACACATGCAGGACAACTCCCACCATAGTGCTAGCTAGTTGACAGACCATCCTAACGAAGTCACACTGACAACCTACGAGTGTAATCCATGGACCCCTCCCTCCATGATGGCCGAGTTTGTCCTCTTGTCAAACCTCAGCTCCCCACTGTACATCATGGAGCAGAGGCTGGTCAGACTGCGGGCTCCCACGTCCTGCAGCTGACAGCTGTGCTGCACCCCTGTGTGAGACACACAGACTATGAACACTGTACTGCGATGTCATGATTATACACCACCCTAGCCTCGTACCCAGGCCACGTGGGAGGAGGGAAAAGTGGCCTGGTATCCACTGTTTGCGCATGCGCGAAAAACCCCATGATTTCATGGGGTATCGTATACCATCGTTTACGAACGTTAATCTTTACCGTATACTGGAGTATAGCTCCGAAGCACGTCCGTCTCGAGCTTATCCCGCGAACATGGCAGGTAAAAGCGAGGACTTTGATAAAGCGCTCAAGTTCGCTCTTTGTTGTATTGGAAAGGGAGATTTCACGTTGAAAGCAGAGCAGCTGGATGCGATCAAATGTATCTACGATGGTAAAGACGTATTCCTGTGGCTACCCACGGGATTTGGTAAGTCCATCTGCTACGAGACTCTGCCGTTTGTTTTGAACTACAAGCACAGTGACGGTGGAACCGGCGGTGGTTGTAGCGTAGTCCTTGTCGTGTCACCGCTTGTGTCTCTGATAATGGAAGCCATCGCCGCGTAAAACACAGCTGCCACACTGCAAGCCATATATCTAGTTTGGTTATTTCTCCGCATAACAACCACGTGTAACTTATCCATAATCGGACTCGTTCGCGCATGCGCAAACAGTGGATACCAGGCCACTTTTCCCTCCTCCCACGTGGCCTGGGTACGAGGCTAACACCACCCTCAAAACAATAATCTCCCATACCTGCTAGGTGGTAAGGTATGAACTGGAATATGGATCCCTTGTCAACCACAGAGCCAGACATACCATGTGCCACCTTGACCCTCTCCCCCTCACTGAAGTAGCGATGCTGACTGCCACTATTCTGCTCCATTGTACTTAGAGACCCCATGCCTGGAAGGGAGGGGATTGGAGGGGAGGGGAGGGAGGGGAAGGGAGGGAGGTGGAGATGGGAAGGAGAGGGGAGCTGAGGGAGAGGGGGAGAAGAGGTGAAATGGAGAAATGGAAGGGAGGATAAGAAGGGAGAAATGAATGCTGAACAAAGGCAACCAATAGGGCTAGTAGAGTTACCATAAATCGGGATAATAAGCACCCACACAAAACAAGCACTCCCTGAATATAGGAACCCATTTTGATTACAACAATCACATCGTGTTTATAAGCACCCATACAAAAATAGGCACCCCATTCATTACCATGCAAACTGAAGTGAATTTGCCAATTTGGCTTTTTCGAACGTAAGAGGCTAATTTTTGACGGTATCTATCGACACTGGCAAAATGTAGGCAAGGCCTCTGGATAAAACATACCCAGGAATTAGAAAAAACCTCTCACGGATTCATTGGTTCCAAGCGCTTTACGTTGGTGGGTGGGGGTTGGCAACGATTGATCAATTGCTGACTGTATCTCTGGTTGTAGAAAAGCTATAAATATTGGACAGAAAATAGCAGTAAAAGAACCTCTAGGGCTAAAATATATCACAGCTAAATCCGTTCCCACATAACTGCATGCTACCAGAAAATTACATGTGTTTATTAGCACCCCATGAAAATAAGCACCCCTCGAAAATAAGCACCCATGAAAATAAGCACCTCTCGAAAATAAGCACCCATGAAAATAGGCACCCCTCAAAAATAAGCACCCATTCCGGCTGCTAATTTCGAAAATAGGCACCGGTGCTTAATATCCCAATTTTACAGTATGTATAAACACCAGTCAAATATCCCTACCTCTGTATTTCTTCAGTCTCACTCCGTCCTGGAAGTAGTACTGACCGGGGGTCTCTGTTGTTCCTGCCAGGAGAGACCCCATCATCACTGTGGACGCACTCAGTGCTAAAGCCTTCGCAATGTGGCCCACACTTTGTATCCCACCATCTGCGATGACTGGTACAGGGTATAACTCTGCCACTTTGTAGACTGTGGTACCGTGTGGCCAGCCCACTGTCAGTACCTCCTTTGTGTGTGTGTGTGTGTGTGTGTGTGTGTGTGTGTGTGTGTACATATGGGGGTGGTTTGAGAAGTTAGATGGGTAGGTGTGTGCAAACATCCTCTCCTCCCTCCTCTTCCTCACGCTCCATCTCCCATAGTACATGAGAACTGTGAACATGATAGTCTACAGATGGTTTCATGGGGTAAGGCTCAGAATACTTTGCGGAGGGCAACAGTTTGTGTGTGAAATGTAGGCAAAGAAGTGTTACATTGATAGCCTACACAAGAGCGCATAAGAACGGGTGGCTAGATTAAGAGTATGTAACTCCGTAAAATTTGAAACCGGTTGAAATTTACTGCCAGTACTGAAAATAGTAACACATACTGGGCATGTTGCTTAGTAATAAGTTATTGTTGCTAAGCACGTGACCAGACTATGGCCTTCTATTGGAGTTACATGCTCTTACTCAAGCTGCCCATTCTTATGCGCTCTTGCCTACAATTAGTGACAGTATACACGAAGCTTCCATCAAGGTGAAATGTCAACTGCTGCCTCTCAATAATGTGGTTGCCCTCCAGAAGAGTTTGCCCCCACCCATTTAGAAACCATCCATCCTTGCCAATTCTGGGACCAGGCAGAGGCATACATCATGGTAGGGATTAATACTTACCACTTCTTCTGTTTTGAAGTCAATGAATCCTGGGAGTATTAGGAAGTCACTGGAGAGGGAGAAGAGGACAAACAGGTCACAGACCAACATACAAACTCTCTTCATACAATCTGCTGAGGAGGGAAGGCTATGGTATCTTATTGGATATAGTAGTAAGGTACATGTACAAAGTAGGGCTAGCTTGATGATGGAGTAATTCCAACAGTTGAGTCTATCTGCTGACTGTAGAGTCAGCCAGTGAAAATCATTATCAATAAAGGTCAGCAGCAACCCTGCTACTAGCCTCGTTCCCAGGCCCCCCCCCAAGGAGAGGCCTGGTACACACTGTTTGCGCATGCGCGATATATTCCGTTTTATTTTCCGTAAAAAACTTTGTGCACTTGTCTTTTTTGGATGCAGAAGATTATACTAACCAAGAATAGAGCTTTCTTCGAAATAGACTCCAGCGGCAATTTCACTTCAGAATACTACTAGAATAGCTACTACTTCTCAGACGTCGCAGTATCATTTCTTCAAAACTTACACTCAAACAGAAATGTAACAAATTGATTTGCCAAAAAGGCCCATTCATAACCATGAAAAACACTTATCTCTCTTTGTACACAACTTGTAGTGGCTCCGTCTTGAACATGACTGGCCTTTACAACAGAAACGACGCACGATAACGCTTTACCAAACAGCATTTTGCCCGGAGAAGCAGCCACTTCAGAGCCACACTCTTGCTCATATGCGTGAAATGAACATGCATGGTTCGTATATGTACCTAAGTATTCGTCATTAATTATTACTAATTTGGGGCAGGGGGAGGGGCCTGGGGACGAGGCTAACCTGCTACATGCATACTTATTGTCAGTTTGTCCTTTTGTCCCTGTGTAATTAAGACACCTCTACTATGAAGGTGATCCCAAAAACAGGAAAGTTCTTTCTCCACTCCAAAGTGGATGCTCTCTGGCTACATAATAATCTGGGAGGGATGCTCTCCAATTAAGACTGTTCTTGCACTTGTGTGTATATACACACACAAATGACAGTGTATTCTGCTGTGCCAACCTACGCTATGGCAGCACATTGCATCACGACTTCAATGCTGAAGTGTCAGATAGGCCACCTAAAGAAGCGGCAAAAGCTCAAAACACAATCTTGAAACAGTTCTAATTGAAAGCTGAACAAGGCACCTCTGAACAAGGTGCTCGGGTTCATAAAAATTGGACTTCCCCCAGCATTCCAAAATAGCCCTGCTTTACCTTATATGGACAATGATTGCACTCAAAATTGAACTCTATACAGAACTGTTGGGGTGTCACTAAGTGAAGTGGACTGTTAAAAATGTCAGAATTAAGTTAATAAGCAAAACTACACGATCGTACAAAAGGGCCAACCACAATGCAACATAGAATATGCAGGATCTGTAAACCCCTGTCCTGCTTACCCAACATTCATACACACCATGATGTGTATGACCCTCATCTCCAGTTCTCTTCTGTGAATATACCAGCGTACACCAGCAACCAGGACCACCAGCATAATGAGTAGAAGAGGGGTTGGGAGTGGAGAGGGGTGAAGAGAGGAGGAAGAATAGGGAGGGAAGGAGGACAGAGGAGGGAGGAGCAGGGAGGAGGAGGGAGGTAAGGTGTAGGAGGAGGAAGGAAGGAAGGAGGAGGAGGAAGGAAGGAAGGAGGAGGAGGGAGGGGAGGAGGGAGGAAGAGAGGGGAGGAAAGGCAACAAAAGGAGGAGGAGAAAGGGGGAGAAGAAGATGAGGACAAAGAGGAGGAGGAAAGACAGATATCACACCGAATGTGGTTCTGACTAGTAACAGCTTATCCAGTCACTGAAGGTGGCAAGAGGGCACGTAACTTACATAGCTTGCAATATAAATGTCAAATACAAATGTGGCTGGCAGATATACTAGTTTTAGGTATACCATACTATGTACAATAACACATTTATGTGAAATATTGTCACTCTGCATAAGCTAAATGCCTTCGCTGAAGGGAACAGAGGAAGTGTGATGGCATGGGCAAGTGTAGCACATAATTATGATCTAAGTGTAGATGGTTGGCTGTAAGAATGCTATGTTCATCCTACACGCCACAGGCATTGCTCACAGGAAAGTACTTACATTCGCCTCATGTACACCCACTTAGTGTGGAGTTCGTCAGAATTTGCTGACCAAATGTATGGCATAAGAATGGCAGTAGCTAGTAAGTAATAACTGTGAGTTCAGACAAGAAATTCACTGATTTCCAATGAAGTGCACTAGTGCACACAGCAAAGTTTGAAATTGGAGTTACTATAAATCGAAAAGATTTGTATAATTTTGCTGCTTACAGAGATACTTGCCCTCTCCCCTTTCTGGTCAATGCGCCCTTATAGTAACTCCAGCAACACCAGACAGATGTTGACATTGAGAGCCCCTCCTCCCTTACTCTCCCTTCACCTATGATAACAATCCTGATCCTCCTCCACATGGCAGTGGCTAGCTGGGAGACTCTGTACCACAGTGGCACCTGGCGTGTGTCGACTCCAGGAGGTCTCCTCCACTGGGATGATGCATCCAGTCAGTAATGTTCCAACCATCAGAGCAAGCTAGGCTGCACAAATTTCATACAACTTTGTACGCATATTGGGCTATTCCATTTGAAGTCCATATCCCCCCCCTCCCACAGATGAACAGCTGTCCGGGGGTTCTCAAAATTTTATTTGTCCAGGGGGGTTATACTGTAATACACGCCTTGTCCGGGGTTAACATCTGTGACACTTCTGTCCAGGTGGTTCAAACTGAAATGCACATCTGCCCAGGCTGAAGTACATCTGTTACACCATCATGTCAAGAGTGTTCAAATTATAGTGCACATCTGCCCAGGCTGAAGTACATCTGTTACACCATCATGTTCAAATTATAGTGCACATCTGCCCATGCAGGCAGAGGTACATCTGTGACACTTATGTCCAGGGGGCTCGAATTATAGTGCACATCTGCCCAGGCAGATGTACAGCTGTTACACTGTTATGTCCATGGTTTGTCTTGGGGTTACATGTGTGGTACCATGAATAATTAAGTCAAGGGGGTACATACTGTTATGCGAACCTTGTCCATGGGCCGGGGTTCCATCTGTGATACCATTTTGTTCAGGGGGTTGCAACATTGAGGTTTTTGTTTACTTAGCTAATACATGCAATTACATTAGTACTTTTATTTTGTACATCACAGGGAGTAAGCATGGGCAATCGTCCAGTAAGTATAACTACACAGTATTATTTTGTACATCACAGGGAGTGGGCAATCGTCCAGTAAGTATAACTACACAGTATTATTTTCATCACAGGGAGTAAGCATGGGCAATCGTCCAGTAAGTATAACTACATAGTATTATTTTGTACATCACACATCATTCATAGAATAAGCACTGGGCAATTGCTCTCAATATACACTTTACACAGGAGTGCATGGTGTATGAACCGCATGCATGTACATCAAAAATGTTTAATTTTAGTGGTAAGCTTTAACTAGTTGAACAGTTCCTGAAGATACTGCAGGAGTCACTTCCAATGTATATACATGTAGGTTCTGAAGTTTAGACCAATTCAACCTCCTGTATTGCCAATCTCATCCTTGGTCCATTTGACTTTAATGATTGAACCAATCTTGATTTTGCAATGGGGTAGCTACAAGATATTTCGAGATCTTGGCCTGGGGGGTGCCTGAAGTTAGTGCAGAATTTATCATGTCTACTTGTATAACAGCATGCAAGTACTGAAGCAGGGGGTTAAATACGTCTGTCAAATCTTTTTGTTTTCTGGTGGTTTTACTGTCTAAGAAGCAAGTGTTTTGATTTTGTAATGTTTGATAGTCTTGCAAGTATGACCCCTCAAATTGTTTGTCAACTCCCCATTCATCAACAAGTGTAGACAAAATGTCATTTTGGCAGGATTTGTATGTTTCTTTGAAATTGTTCTTGTGCTCTTCAGTTAGAGCAATTAAGAAACGTACGAAGCAGCTGCTCATCATTGAATACATTCTGATGTAGTTGAACTCCCCTGTAGTTAAATATGTATGATCCACCAAACGTAGCATGAGATATGCACTCAGCTACATCTTGAGCCATTGGTTCCATGTTCTCTTTGTGCTGTTCTGACCAGGGATGTGCATCTTGATGTATTTTTTGTCCATCAAAAGACTGGGCCGTAGCCATCAAATTTGGAGTGGTCAGGTTAGTGGTGCGTGCGTAAGCACGCAACAGCTAGGGGTGTCTGGGGGCATGGCCCCCCAGAAAATTTTTGGAATTTAGAGGCTATGAGATTGCTTCTGAGACATGGTCATTTTGGGCCAAAACGATGCTTCTTTCGCACTGTTCGCAGCCATCTCGTATTATGTTTCAACATGTCACCACGCTATATGCGTGCCATGGGCGTTCACCGAGCATTGACCCTATTTGGCGACACCAAGCAAGCCATGGGTGATGGCCGGAAAAAGTGGTCCGGACTAACCTGACCGGTGGCTACGGCCCTGGTCTTAAAGACCCATGTTTTGACAACACCTCATTCTCTGCTGAATGTACACATTCAACGAAATTTATTTTTGAATGATATTCTGCATAAGACACTTGTACTGCCCTTCTTAGCTTCATGAATTTGACTAGTCTGACTAGACACATTTGTACTAGGTTGCTTGATGGCACATCTGATGGGCCATTGTCAACAATAAAAATGATTTCAAGAGATTTGTATAGAGTACCATCCGTGAGGTGAGGATCACTTTCTAGGCCGCCTCCATCGTTCTCTCTTTTATCTTTTTCTCCAAATGCATATTCTAAAACTTGGGCTAACTCTGGATACTCCTCACATTCATGTAGTGACCTCTGTGTCCAATGTTTGTTCAATATTTCTCTGGCTTCAATTATTCTATGATATAGTCGGTACTGCTGCTCTGTTATCATGTCATTTCTTACAGTCTGGGATGTTACAATTAGGTTGTGGTACATTGTGAGCTGTTTGGGGAGACAGTTTGCCGCTCTAGTAATTGAGGTACAGCTTTGAATCCCCTGCCGTTTGGCTGCAAATTTACTGCTTGTTATTACAGCAGTCAATGCTTTTATTATCTGCCTGTCCCACTCAGTGTCAGCATACCTAAGTACAAGAGGGTATATGCACTGCAGTTGCTCTGAAACATGGCTATTCACAACGCTTTGTTCAGTAATCGCACTTGAGATGGTCTCAACTAGCTTCCCAAAGTCACATGCTGTACTTTGAAGCAAATATGCTTTCCTATCAATGTAAATCTGTGATATCTACTGATGATTTCACAAAAAGTACCTGCATTCATACGGCTATGAGTTTTTTGTTTTGCTGCTGTGGATAGTTGGCGGTTCAGGTTGTAGTACATATCCTGTGTTCGAACAAGAAGTCCACACTGCTTGATATATTCTGCCAGACATATTACTTTTCTTAAAAACCTCTTTCTGCTTGCACATCCAGATAATGCTGCCAGGTGTTGCAGCTGATGAATGTTCTCTTCTACAGTTCCTTCAACTTGACTTCTTTGCAGTGAAATTGGCTTGCCTTCTTTGCTAAATTGCAGCTGGTTTGTGTGGCGAACATTTTCTCTACACTTGTTTGCTGTACTAAGTTTTCCATGATGCCTATACCATGACAATGACAGTAGTGGAAAAGGAAAACTTGGAAGGTAACAGGAAGTAGTAAACTCACAACTGTTGTCGAGGGCTTCAGCTTGGAATTGAAGGGTCTATTACCATTGTATCATGATCATGATCAAAATCTGTTTGAGCTTTTACCTCAACTTCCATTTGCACCTCACTATCAAAACCAATCCTTTTAGTAGAGTCCGCTTCAAAATGCTCTGCATCAGAGTCTATATGTGCTTTGACGGTAGTTTCTGGAGGTGGCTGGGAAAAAGTGTCCAACACTTTCTCAGATGATGACAGAGAGCTGTGAGATTGTGATTTGTGAGTTACAAAGTAGGTCTCGATTGGAAGAAGCTGCTGTGAAGGACTTGTTTTACTACTGGTGATTGTTAACCAGTCTGGACTGCTATCACTTATCTTGGTCTGGTTTGGTCTGGCTACGAGTTTGTGCTTGTTGGCTGAAGCTTCTTTGTCCAAAATTGATGCATTGCAAGACTGTGAGGTGGAGGTGAGAGACCTATGCTTAGAAGGTGGTGAGTTCATGGAGTGACGCTCCACAGAGCAGGCTGATGTTGAATTGTGATATGCAGATTGTTGTTTGCAGGCAAGAAACAACCTGCCACTGCACTGTGTTGTATCATTACTAATGTGATCTGGCCTGGAAGATGAGGAAACTGACAGCAATTGTTTTTCAAATGAGGAGGAGTATTTAGCCTTCCTAGTCAATTGCTTCTTACCTTTTTCCCTACATTGTGTCTTAGAAAGCAATATAGTGGACAATTTTGAGCTAGAAGACACTGCTGAAACTGGTTTTGGCCTTGACTTCACTGTATGTCTTGTGCACATCTGCAGTACTAATAGCACCTACATTTTTGGTCTGAGTATTAGTGATAGTGCACCTTGAGCTGTACAGTGTGTGTGATTGATCCTGGCTTGGGCCTGAGGACATGTGAGTAGTACAAGAATCCATACTTTCCTTGTGGTGATAGTTCAAAGCAGGATTAGAGCTGTTCGATTGTGATGGGGAAATTAAACAATTGGTTGGTACACAAGGAGCAAAATGATTGGGAGACCACTGCTGGCTTTTACGGGAAGCATCTGGGGCACGGAAACGTGTCCACATAATGGTAAGCATGGTTTCATCGAATGGTTTTGACCTATAAGTTCGAGGTTGAATTAGAATATTAAATGGTGGTCTGTGTCTTTTCTTATACTCAGGGTAAACAGATTGCACTGGAATGCCAGTAACGGATGAAACACCGTGAGCTTCCCACATGTTTGCATAAGTATCCGGAATACATGTTTGTATGCAGTCTTCCTGGAAGCATAATTGTGAAATGCTAAGCTCATAAGTTTCATTCAAAGAAAACTGTGTATAGCTGCACGATGTTGCTGCTAAGACATTTTAATTGGTGTTGCACCTTCAAATGATAAGATGGAGCACTTATCTTCTACCAAGTAGAAACTGGAGTTTAACACAAGTTCGCACACTGTTCTGGCCCGAAATTCCAAGTGGTAGTCTTCACTACCACTACATAGCAGTGACACAGACCGATAGAAGCAGTTTCCATTGCCCTTACGTTTCAGTAGTATGAGATCCTTGCTTGCATCACGTGGCCAAATAGATTGAGAATACGCATGAATCTGGTTGTATGAGAAATGCAGGTTTATTTGCAGTGGTATGTTTGGATAAGACTGTTGAAAGCCAGTTAGTTCTAGAAATGCTTGACACTGCAAACTGTAAAATCCTTGCTGAGAAGCCTTCTGCAATCTCCAAAGTGCATCATCGAAGAACTGAATTCGTGACTGTTTTGACATGGAATCCATGTGAATCATCAAACGGTGGAAATATAGCAATCTAGCTAACTTCAAGATAGTAAAGATACCACAATACCGTAGTGTGATTCTAGAAAACAAGAATAGTGTACAGAACATAGTAAGATGGAAAAGGGCCAGACTTACATTATCTCATTTTTCAAATATCATAGGAAGAAGTTTTGGGTATTTCTGGACAATGTGTCGGATTGTGTTAATTGTTGAAAATTTTATTAGCATCACCTCCCATCAAAGAGACTTAGGATGGAATATTAAAAAAAAAAACGCCTCACTTCCACACTGTTGAAGGGTTATACCGTATATCTGGAAATAATTCATAATAGCTAAATTTTCACACATCTTCAACAAATATGCTGGAAAAAGATTTTTTGCAAATTTCACGACAGGGTCATGACCAATGATCACACTTCCAAAAATTTTACTTTGTGTACTTGTAATTGTAGGTCAATGATGAATAACATTGAAGCTATGTCAATGGCATTTAGAAAGCTTCATGTTCCACCTGTTGACTTCACTTTGTGAAAGTGGATTTCTCAAAACAACAAGTGCAACATCACACCATAATTATGTAAACCATGAGAATTCATGAACCATTGCTGTCAAAATGACAGTTCTGAACCCTCCAAAATTCATATTAGAAGAGAGCAAGGTATTCATTTGGTTTTGACTATACATTTTGATAAAGTAATGAGTCAAAATTTTGATATATTTTTTTCAATTAAAGGTACATGCACCAATAGCAGAAGGAAAAGAAGCTAATTTTAGCAAATTTCATCAAACTAATTCTCCATATGTGTTGCATGGCACAGTGTGCACAGTAATATTTGACAATCTTGTAGGTAAGAATTGTGCAACAGAGATTGTAATAGGACATAGCTACCTACAATCAAACCTAGCACCAGTGTTCTAGATAAGATTATAGTGCAACTTTTACAATACAAAGCTAACTTTTAGTGCACAGCTGTATTGCTGATCACCTTAAGATGAGGCATACAACAGGGCTACTTCATTTTATAAGGATACCCCCATGTATGACAACTTAGAACTAGAATTTTCAAACTGTACCCACCAGTGGCGTAGCCAGAGTTCAGCGATTACCAGGGCACTTGGTGGGCGTGGCCACGTGCGATCACAAGGTGAACTTTGACCCCGGCTTTGAGACAGCGTAGCCCACACCTGGGGCTCGCTGAAGTTGACGGGCAAAGAAGCTAATAATCGTAGATAAGCGGCATTGGCTGCGTTATTCTACATGACATAATTCTATATACAGCAATGCTGTTGCGGTTCAGGTAAGTTGACCTACCCATATCTATGACCTACCAGGGCACTCAGAAATTCGCCAGGGCCTGGGCCCGTATGGGCCCAGGTGTAGCTACGCCACTGGTACCCACCAGGAAATACATTGTGACTGTATTAGCCCACAAAACAGACTGATAATCTTCCTGCAAGGATGTAGTTTAAAATGTGTTTTGGGCACCGCTGGGACAAATACATACGTCATGCCCAACAGAACCCAAGAAAGCTGTTCTGTGCCCTCAGGACAGATTTTGAAAAGTTGCACATTAGATTGTGAATAATATATTACAACATGCTATTATTCAGCTGGACACCTGTGCAGTAAACATTATTAATTTTATAGCTGGCTCCACAGTAGTACTTATAGCAGTACAAAATTAGTACTACATGAATGGCATATACCTAGCTAGGAAAGTTCCCAGAATGTCTAATCCCAGAATGTCTAATCCCAAAATGAAATGTCTAATGCCAAAATGTCTAATGAGGTGCTAATTAGATCAAGATTGACATCAAAAAGCTTTGACAGGTCTTAATTGACATGGTAGTCTCGGAACCAGACCCTCTCGCACACGGAGGAGGAGGAGGGTCTGGTAAACTTGCATACATACAAATTTGAAGTCCGCGGAATTTCGGCGGAATGAATCTGATTGGTTGATGACTGTGTAATTACATTTCTGCCCACGAAGGCACGTGTTCGTGTAATAACAACATGGCGAATTTGATTGACGGACCAGCGATTGATACAAGAATCGAAGCGACCATCGTTCAACAAGCTTAGATATTCTCCAGCGAATCTTGAAAGCTGTTATGAAAGGGATAGAAGTCTTCACTTTCACTACCCGAGCAGTGGAACTGTGAAAGTCCCTCTGCTACGGTAGTCTACGTTCATCGGCGAATTTTGGCGCATGGAAGTCCCGGAGGCAGACGTAAGTCCATCGTAGATATTGCAAGCCCTCTGGAGGCACTCGTGCTTGATGTAGCCGAGGCATTCACGGCAATGGACACAAGTCACGCAAATTTCGTTAGCCAACACCACAGTTCTGGGCTCAGCCCTGCTATTCGCTGTTTAAATTGCCTGCCAAAAGTAGCAGTGGCGCTCTCCAAGGTACTATCAAACGCTCGCTTCGTTACTAGTATCTTCACTGGGGGGATGGATAAACTTCGAGTTCGAGTTCGAGTTCGAGTTGACTCGAGTTCGAGTTGCTTCCACGATTTCCGGTGCGCACTGTAAGGAATAATATTGCAAGCCAGATCCGGATCGTTTTATGTCGAAGTTGTTTGGTCGGGTTTGACTTTCGAGGCTAGACAGAGAAGGGTTGCAGGTGTGCGCAGAGCCCGCTTCTGACTGAGATCCGGCGAGGACAAGTGCTAAGGGGTGTGGCTCGATGCAATTTAATACATGTACGCAATGAAAATCATTCTCTCAACAATCTTTACTGTCCCTATGTAGTACCTACTACCCCTAAGATTTTCTACAGCCAAGCACAGCATCAGCCATTACTGTGAGCAGTGTATTGCTCAAAATTACAAACCTGAGACTAGCTATTACTCCAGTCACGTCCACTATTCGGACTGAACTCGGTAATTTCTACAACCCTCTGCAGTGAGGCTCGTGCAATGATAGCCAGGTGCATTGTCAGCCAGGCACAATGTCATTTAGCGCTCTTCTATATACTGTGTACTCCTGTTCTGCCCCTCATGCAGCATTCTTGGACCCAAGCATTAAATGGCAAACCATACATGCATATATAGCTCTCAACCGTATATATCTATGGACCTTGGTATTTCAAAGACAATTTCACTTGAAAGTGTTTGAATTTACGATGACTTTGTTCTTTGTGGACAACAAAGTTACTTTCCTTCTATATATACTACTTAGAACTATACCAGAGCACTAAATAAAGTACAACAGCAGTCATAATTCTTAGCATGCAATCTCTATTTACTGCTTTCTAGCTACTATCCCCTCAGCATTTTTTTGAGTCAATGTTGCATTAATTCATTGGTTGCCTTCAGCTCTTTCTACTACACCTCGGACTGGTCCATGTTCAGCTGTGTTGAGTAGTTCTCGAGATATAAATATATTTCATGTTTCTTTCCATAAACTACGCTGGTTGATTTATGTGCAGGTGAGTTCAAACGATATCGTACAATATCTCGAGAACTACTCAACGCACAAACACCGGACAAATACCAGCATGTAGCCAAGAGCCTGTAGATTCTACTGATGCTAATATGGTGGAGACTTCAACTTGTTTGGAGACAACACAGCAAGAAATGACAAATTTCACCGTCCGATATCGATCGAATCGGACTGGTCCATGTTCAGCTGCGCCCCTGAGTGTTCAAAGCAGCTACCGCTACCAAAATATATTGCGAATTGGGGAGGTCTTGGGGCATCGTATCGATGCTAAAATCTCTCCAAAAGCAGCTTCAGAGAAGGCACAAACAACAGTGTCTGAAAATACATACACTTTTCCGAATATTAATGTTTTTCGGACGGCCATTTTATCGCTTCTAGCGCCAACAGGAAACAATGCGCGGGCGTCAATTTTGGTACACCAGGTACCACGTACCTCAGCTACGGTCTTATGGTATCGCTGAATGTTTACGCAGTTTTCCCTCCGCGTTTGAGTGTCCGAATATACCTGTCGTCCGATGATTGCTAACTTACTCTAAGAGCATCGTACTAGAATTCAGGAGACCCTGGGTTCAATGGTGGATCCCTCAAGGATTTCTTTCAAATTCAGATTGGACACTTCCTCTCACTTCTGTCTCTTGGCCAATGATTAATAGCACTTACTGGTGCAATCTGTGCTTTGTGGTGCCAGTGAGTATACCATATAATGTCCCTTGGAGCATTGTCCATAGACGTAGGAGCGATGTACTCTATGGGTCTGAACTATACTGTGTGAGTGATGTGCCTTCACTGCCCATTTCTGTTTCATCCAGTGGTGTAGCTAAGCTGGGGCACACTGGGGCATGTGCCCCAGCAACTAGGTCCAGTTCAGGTGTACCTGTCAATTATCAGAGTCAACATTGTTGATTGTGAATCGGGAACTTAAATATGCATAAAACCATAGAAAATCGAATATCGTAGTATCGCTGGTAGTATCTATGGAATGACACAGTCACCCACACTTTCTTGACCGCAAGTTTGATGTCATTGTTTGAGACCTATACTGCGCACACCTACACCTACCGAAGTTATGTGTCAATGGATGAAAATGCCAAGCCTATATAAACAGTCTCAGAACCAACCTGAGAGGCTCTAATATTCAAAGAAAATTTCCTGGGGGACATGCCCCCAGACCTCCTAGTTGCTTCACTACTTCGTGTAGAAGTTCTCTGAAACACAGAGTGCCCATGCTGTGCCCAGGCATCATCTGAAACCTAGCTATGCCACTGGTTGAATCCATTATTCTCTCATACTTTTTTAGCTTAAGGTGATTTCACAGGCACACATACACATGTACAAATACTCACATGTACACACACACAACCCACCACAGCCTGACAGCCCATATCAGGGAGGTGTTTTCTTTTTAACGATTCACATTCCACCAGATTATCCATTCAAACCTCCAAAGGTATGACATCTTGTCATGTATAAAGCATTGAGATAATAGATTAATTCTTAAACCTGCAGGTAGCTAGCTACGTCTAGGCAAACAAGTACCTAGTACTTGGACGGAGAGTCTGCATGATAATCAGGCCATAGGTTGTAGGTAACTGACTCTAGCTGTAAATGGTAACTTGTTTTCTCTAAACATGTGTATCAAGCTGGAAGGTAATTCACATTGAGCACAGACCATGTATCCTCTATGCACATGATGAAATCTGTAGTCATGTGGAGGTCTATGTATTCTGTATACTGACCAAACGTATCCTTATGGCAAATCCAGATGGACTTCAGTCTTAATATTCAATGCATGTTCTTAACTATAATAAGCTGTTGATCATGTGACTCAGGATTGAAGCTTGAGCAGTTCTACCTGTGTGGTTGCCACTATTTTAGCTACATCAGGTGTAATTACTGACTACGACTAATGGATTCTACACTACACTCGACAACTTGACATCTAGCTAAGTGGTGCTATGCTGTCTTCCCATTACACAGATTGTATTCACTACCAAGATATTCCATCCCAATATAAATTCAAATGGCTCTATTGATGTGGATATATTATGCAGTCAGTGGTCTCCATCTCAGTGTATTCATAAAGGTAGGCTGTAATATAGCCACAATTAGGGCAAGTGTGAGCAAGCTGCACACTACAAAGCAGAACTGCATTGTGACAATGTATGTATTTGCTTAGACGGCAACCTTTTGCCATATTCAAAATATTTCACAAAGGTTGCAACCCATTTCAACGGGTATATGCACTTCAGCTCAGCCAAGGGTGAGGTGAAGGGCAACTGCCAGACTGTAGCATGAAAGATACCAAGAGCAAAGATGACTCAAATTGAAACTCACATGGCATCTTACTTTTGGTTTTAATATATAAGCTACCTGAACTATACTATAACAGTCAAGGTACACATTACAGTGGCGGATTTAGGGGGGGTAAGGGGGGTGCAAATGCACCCCCCTTTGGCGGCTAGTGATGTATTTTTGTGTACATAACTGCACGAGTCCATCAAATGATTATGCAGCAGTGGCATGCAGCAACAACAACCAGGCACAGTTACACACTCACGTATCAGTTCCTTACTGATCTCCAGACGTTTGACTAGGTATAGAGTTGCTTCGAGATATTCTGGAACTTCCATGGAACCCCTCTTTTGAAGGGCTGCCTTCACGTATACTTAGTAAGTCTGCGCAAACGTAAATACGTAACTTACGGCCCACACTGAAGATACACACAAGCCACACTGAAGTATTTGTATCTCTCAGCTCCACAGAGCAACGACTGAACGAGTATAGTAGCTAGCTAAAATTATCTTTTTTTTCCCGTACCTCACATGTACACATGATGATGTATATTTACCAACAGTTTGTACCTTCAAACTTTTTTCTCTTCTTTGGCAGTTCTCCTATCAATTTGTAGCCTGTTGTGTGACCCTAATTCAGATGAATCTTGTGCACTGGTGCCGGACATCGCATGCCTGTACAGGACAGACAGGCTTTGCTACAATGCAATGGTTAGAGAGTGGACAAGGAAATATGCCATGTGAAACTAGACTTTCAGTTTCAAAAAGTACTTCAAGTAGTAGCAAACTTGTAGCTGTTTAGTCCCAAGCTTCATGATAACCATAGATTGACAGTCATGTATTTATACTGTATAGATTTAGCAGTAAGCAGTTGTAAAAATATCATAACTCTTGTGCCCTGTATTCATGCATGTCTGTTGTTCAAGTACCCTATGATTTCCACAATACATGTGAACTCATGTGAAAGATTTAGACCTCACTTCAAAAAGCAATATTTTATCCAGCACAATGAGGGTCAGTAATCATTGTTTACAAAATTATTTGGATGTAGGACAGGCCAAGCAGAAATAGATTTGTACAGTGGACCCCTCTATAGCATTGTGAATCAACATTTTGTCCCTTATAGTGACTTTTCCCTAACTGAGGGGCTTCTGGTATATTTCTGGTGTCATGTGAATATGGCGACTCCCAATTTTGGGGGCCCCCCAGGTCCCCATACACCTCGTCTCTATATCTGCATAGATATGGGGACCCCTTCATAGATTTGGGGACAACTGTCATGATAAAAATGGACCCCCCTAAAATGGATCCCCCCGGAACTAATTTTTCAGTAAAAGCCGAAAAATATGGACCCCCTGGAACGTATTTTTCTGAAATATAAGGACCCCCTATGAAATATTCGGACCAAGCAAATTATCAAGTGTCCACGTCCGATAAAGACTGATACAAGGTGCTGCTCAGGCTCACAATACAAGCATGATGGCTGAAACACCTGTCTAACTAAAGCCGGGAAGGTTCTGAATGTGGTGAATCACTAGTTCAATAATGTCGTCTTCTCGGCCATCTCCACACTACTGAATCGGATGCCGACGCTGTTGTAGCCTCTGGCATTGTTGCACGCTACAGATACCACATCAACTCTTGGAATAGACGAAGGACATCTACTCACAATCGACACAAGTTAAACAAGTGGCTTTCCAGCTTGGTACGGTGGTACACTTGGACGCATGGAAGGGGGAACAATTTTTTCAGGGTAGGTCCAAATATTTCGCGGTTGTTCTGAAATATTCGTTCCGGGGGGAACTTATTTTATGGGGGTCCAAATTTAACGTGACAGTACCCTTTAAATATATAAATTTGGGGTCCTCATCCCCATCTCTATGGAATATATGGGGATGCATACCTATATTAATGTTTTTATGTTGTACTATCAAAAGCAAAAGGAAAAGAAGTACTGAGGGTGATATTCCGTGAATTTTGTCGCTCACACCTAATCAGCTTGACCTCATCAGCAAAGTCATAGCTGTTCTGAATCCAATTACTGAGTCCATATCCACAGATGAGGCATCTGTGTCCCTTATCATCCCCTTCATTAGAGCCCTTTGAAGGACTCTCAAGGATTGTGGAGGACGCACAATGAAAGGGATGTGTTAAACTTCATTACAAAGAAGATATATAGATGTAGAAAGTAACTCTGTACTTGTACTAGCTACACTTCTTAATCCACAATTTAGGGACAAGTTTCTCAGTGGACAACAAAAGCAAGCTTTGCTAAGGAACTTTTGGATCAGTAGGTAGTAGACCGGGGCTCAGTGGTGCAGGGGAGCCCAAAAAGCCATCTCCAAAGTATCCAAAGCAGCGGTTATAAATATCTCTCCAAGCCTCTGATACCTTTCACAGGGGAAATGCATATAGGTGGTGGGAAGAGAACCGAGTTCATTTCTTGGCCTCTCGGAGATTTTGCTGTAAGGTATCCTTCATATCCTTGAACATCTGATCCTTTCAGAAAGGCTCTTTTCTGGACTGGTGATGAGTATATGATGAATAGGGTAACCGTCTAGCATCGGAGAGGACAGAGATGTTGTTGTTCTACTCTAGTTGGTGAAAGCTACAATTACTCCACCCTAACGAACATTGTTATTTTCATGTCATGTATATTGTACACATACATGTTTTTCAGACATCTTTATTAATAACATTTAAGACTGAGAAATATCAGACCGGTTATCGGTATCAGCCAATATCTATTAGTATACATCAGATTATCAGTAAAAACCTATATCAGTGCATCACTAATGCACATGCACATAACCTACAATAACATAGTAAATCAGTTACATGGAAATATCATTTCTCGCATATCGATAACACTGTCTTTCAAGCTGCTGCAGTGTCTTCTGTGTTCCTTTTTGCTTACTTGCACATTTGTGATTCTTAAGTTTAAATTGTTGCTACCAGCAACCGGTAAATGCATGAGCTCTAATGGTGACTCACAAATCTATACATCATGGACCTCGATCAGGAGTAGCCTCGTTCCCAGACCCCACCCAGCTTTCCGTCGCTTATTAGTATGGCGGGGCCTGGGAACGTATAGTACTTGGACCCGTTAATTGATTTAATTGTTTCTGTGGGGTAGGGTAGGGTAAAAGGGTCGGGGCAGGTTTTGTTTGCACAAACGTTTCTGCGGTTTTGTCCCTCAAAGCTTATACTTAAGTAGTTGCTAGAATGAGTCTACGTCAGGAGTTGTTTGGTTCATTGTCTTCCTCTATATCAATTGAGAGAATAGAAGAGCGAAACTGGATATCTTCATCGTGGACTACTTCACAAACAAGGCCATCCTTGGTCAGGGCAGATTTAGAGAATGGAATAGCTGAAGCTAACAATAAATGTGGCAACACTTCCCAAACTTTCAATTCGATGTGATGAAACAAGGTGTATGTCTCATCACTAACATGGAACAGTCCACCACAATTGACTTGTTCCAGCCCCTGCATTAATTGTATACGTTGAAATAATCTGTAACTTCACCCCCTACAGACATGTGTGACAAGCATTCAGCTGTAGCTAGCCATAGGTGGAGCTTGTGCAGTGCAGTTGCAGCCGCAGGTTGATTAGCTACATGACCATAACATGCTCTAAAACAAATTTTTGATGCATTTCCAATCCCTTCTCCGTAGGTCTATTATCTATGCTCAAATTCAAATGGTGGCTTCTCCGTGCTGCTAGCATGCATTCATAAATGAAGGCCAAAGCTTCCTTGTTGATCTGTGAGTAATTCTGCTCACTCTTTGATAGGGAACATGAGGTAAAAATGCTACCAGTTTCTCCTCGCCATTTGGTAGCACGTGTGATGTAACAGCTCCAAGTCCATACTGTGAAGTGTCTGTAGCCAAATGCAGGGGAAATGTACATGGTATTGTAGTGTGTCAGAACCTTGGAGGTTGTCAGGAGCTGCATTGTTTCACCTTGTCCATTGCTTGGGAGCATTTGGTAGACCATTTCCACTTTTGTCCTTTGTGGAGCAGACCATTCAGCGGGTTAACAGTGTCTAGATTTGGAAGTATTCTGGAAGGAGGCACACTAAGTTCACAACATCTGGTGCCCTTGTTGTGATACCTGCCAAGTCACTGGATGAGGTCAGTTTACCACTTAGAAAAGCTAGATTCGGTTGTTTATTTTTTAGGTAGAGAAATGAGACTCTAGAGCTGACTATGGCATAAATGAGAGGCTGTTCTAGTCCTGGATGAAAGTCCATGCTGACACTGATTAGCGTATTCTTAGGTCCAGATGTAGTGAACTACCTTGGAGACTGTCCCAACGAACAAAATGAGTCTGGGATCTGTGTTTGACACTTGAGGGTTATTAAGCATTTGAAAGCCTCACTTCCATGCCTCCACCTTCCTTGTTGTTGAAGTAATTTGTGATGTGATTTGCACCACCTTGAATGTCACATAGTTTTCATAAATTATGAGTACAAGGGCAATGTCTCCAGATACAACACTTTTGATGTAGCAAAGGTCAATGCCACAGTCGATCTGGGATATAGTCGACCCAAGTTGAAACTATCGTGTGATCATAATACTGTATCCTCTATAGATAGAAAGCATTTTGTTTGATTCAACACTTACTAGAAGAAACAGTAACTTCATTTGCCAAGATTGTCACTATCTTGTTGTACACCAACATGGCGACAATTTCCTCGATTATGAAGAAAACTCTGTATGTATGTTAGTAGTGGAGTCATAGCCACAATATCTGCACTTGTGTGTATTCGCATAATTTTTCCCATTAAAGGAACAGTGAGACCTATACCAGGCAAAGATTTATGCGAAAGTCATAACTCATGTGTAACTTACCTGTACACTGGCAAGTAGTGATGATATTCATAGCCAATGAGCAAAAAATGATTAGGCATTTACACTTTTCAACTTTGCATAAATCCCTCCCATGAAGGCAACACTGAGACCTAAACACAAAGGAAGGATTTATGCAAAGCTCGAAAATGTGTAACTTCTCCATTGACAGTACATCTACAAGTGGTGATGATATTCATACCCAATGACACAAAAAATGATTAGGCATTTATTCTTTTTGCATAAATCCTTCCCATGAAGGGAACCTTAGCTGAGACCTATACCAGGGGAGGATTTATGCAAAAGCAACAAATGATATGGAACTTACCCATTCATATTGTGTGGTATGTAGTAATGATATTCATAGCCAATTACAAGGTAATGAGTAGGTACCTACTCTTTTCGGCTTTTGCATAAATCCTTCCCATGAAGGGATCCTTAGCTGAGACCTATACCAGGGAAGGATTTATGCAAAAGAAACGATTCTATTGTGTGGTATGTAGTGATGATATTCATAGCCAATTACAAGGAAATGAGCAGGCATTTACACTTTTCGACTTTTGCATAAATCCTTCCCATGAAGATAGGGGACACTGTAAAACATGGAATACGGAATACCGGAATAGCGGAATAACGGAGTAACTTTGATTGACCGGAAATGAAAATTGCCAACATTGCACGTGGAACTGCCATCTAGGTACAAAATAACGGTTAAGTATACAGATATTACAGATTTAAAAGCTGGATTCTAGTTTTGTACGTTATACAAATGTTTCCCAATCATTTTACAATGATTATTTGCACTAAGGATGTTATCTAAGTCGGATAGCCAACCGAAAAAGGTAGAACGTAAATGATCTAAAGCTGGACACAACATAACAACATGAAATTCAGTATCAACGGTGTCTGATGAACACGATCTGCAGGTCCGGAGGTGGTATGGTGTTTTTGGTGCCCTATATTGGCCTGTCTCAATGTGAAGTGGGAGACAACCCCCTCGGAGGGCAGCCATGACCCACCAGTGACCCCTGCACAGAATACCACTAATGTAGCACTCTGGCCTAGTTTTATAACTCTATAGTTATGTAGCCTACCCCCTGAGTCTGTCAGTAGGTATTATGGTCCCAGATTCGCATTTTCCATTTGTAGTTGGCTTTATCGGTTAATTTAGTGATGACTATGGTTTGAAATTCCTTAGGAGATGAGCTAGTTACATTATCTGGATTTAGCCCTTTAAACCCTGAATTTTTACCACTTGATTAGCCTATACATGCCTTTAAGGTGGCACGGTCGTCACTCGGCGGAGGTTAATGAAAACATAAACCTGGGTTACAGTCAGGACCAGGGTTACTCCTAGTTCCAGGATTAGGGTTTGCTTTAGGGCAATCTTGCTTTGCCTAATTTTAAAAAGGGTTTTAGTAGCTCATTAATATATTCATGAACCCCAAATTGCCACTCGATGGACGCATCTACACGCTCACTGTAGGTAGCGTCCCAACCACCAATGTATCTCAAAACAATCTATGCCAGCTTTTGTTCAAAGCTACTCTCAAAGTCAGGCTAGACTCATGTTTGTCACTACTCTTGGAATGGACAACTTTGACTGCACCAAAATGAAAAGCACATTTTAAAAAATTCACAGCTTGTCTACAGGAGGGGCTCATTCACGAGTGGAAGCAAGCATTACTAGCCCCACCTCTCTCCCTTATGTCGCTAAACAACTCACGGCTCTGTTCCACACACAGCCACCGTTCAGCTCCCTTGGCTGTCAGACTGTAGCACCAACGATAAATTGCGTATTCTAGTTAAAGCCCATCCCAGCACTTGAAGCACCTGGCCACGGTCACCAACTAGGCTAGGCATACGGCCGCGAGACCTGGGCCTACTCAACAAACACAGTCTTGGCCACTGTGGCCTTTCTGCTTCTTCTAGACGCAAGCTTGCTTTCACAAGCAGACATTACGCACTACTCACAGCTACTGACACTACAGCACTCTACTAAACTCCTTCTTTTTTTTTTCTTTTTTTTTTCTTTTTTTTTTTATTTAAGTCGATCTAAGCTTATTTTCAAAGTTCCGACCACCACATGAAGGGTGCCGCCAGGCCACATCTTAACTAACTTAATTATAAACTGATTATTGGATGGCAATGCTGACAGGAAACGGGGAAAATCCCCAATTTTACGGACCGTGAACGGTTTGAGACTCTCAAAACGGATTGTGAGCTAAAATTTTAACAAGACAAAGAAGTCTATCAGCTTGGATTCCAGGTTTGTTGACCTTAAAAATCCAGGGTACTGTGCCACCTTAATGCACTGTATCTCCATTTCTGTCCAAGCTCTAACTCCAAAACTGAAGCCAACTCCACTTCCAGCCTTAGCAAGCAGACTCGTGACGTTTGCCACGCCCACTCATTAACGAGCATGCAACAGTCAGCACTCTCGATTGGCAAACACCCGCTTAGAGCCCAAGAAGCCTTCCCTGCCAGAAATGAACCCCCTGAAAGGTGAGAGTAGCGTTTTATAAGCCTGCTCATGCAGCTAGGCCGAGAATTGGCCCACCCGGTGCCAACCATGGTCCTTTTACAGTCAAGCCTAGCAGCTGCCATGTGCACAGCACCCTGTGACTCCACCCACCTCCCCCTGTCCCACCCTTTCTGCTGATGCAGAGACCATCTTTTCTGCGCAGTGCGCAGTATGACGTTATCAAAAGTGTACTATAGGGTTTTAAATGTCCTAGGTTGATCTAAGTGAGCAATTCATTTGCATGAAAGCACCAGGTAGGTTTGCTCTTATTTGTTCTGGATGGTTTGTAACTCGGGGAAAGTTCTGTAACCCCAGACACCAGCCCATAGTCCATTCTAGGTATTACTAGTGAGTCATAAAGTGAACTGAATGCTTCAAAGGGAAAATTGTTTTGATTTAGCTATATGAAGGCTCAAAGCTTTTCTGGCAGATTCACTAAGTGCATTAACACAGTTTTGGTAGTCTAAGTGTTCATCAAGCCAAACACCAAGGTATTTGTATGAAGGCGCAACTTCTAATTCTGAGGGGCCACATTTAAAATTGAAAGAGGCCCTAGGCTGGGATTTATGCCTAAAATGAACAATTTTTGTTTTGCTGGTGTTAATGTGAAGTCGCCAGGATTCACACCAGGTGTGTAATGTACTAAGCATACACTTTAGATCTTCCTCTGTTTCAGCCATGATAGCAATGTCATCAGCAAACATCAGGAGAGCTAAGGAGAATTTCACCGCATTTTACTCCTAAGTTAAGCTGCTTTATTTAAGGTAGGACAACCTTGAATCACAAATCTCCGAGCCATGTGGACGGACGGATAGGTAATGTCTAGGCGTACACAAGATTCACAAAAAGTTTGTACCAAACTGCTTTCTCTACCTGATAATGCAAAAAAAAACTCAATTTTTAGTCCCTCTGCTAAAACTAGGACTACGCATGCGCATGATGCCTCGCGCCGCTCCAAGCGCCATGCGCGGATGGGGCGCGCGGCGCAGGTGTCAGGCGTTGCTCGTTTTACGTTTAGTATAATGGGAGTCCAAAGAACAGTACAAAACAACGGTAACGTGAAGAGTGAGCCTAAATACCTGGCTTGTGAAGAATCTCCAGTACGTGCTTTCTACTTTTGAACTCTTTCTTGTTCTTCTGTCGCCCTCTTGGCTTTCTACGGTGAGCTTTTTTGTGTTTTTTTTTCTCAGCCGGAGTCAGCAGCCGTCGGCTGCGTTCAGCACTCGTTTATGCACTTCGTTCCGCAAATACGTACCTTGCGAAGGGCCAGTCGCGCTGTTCTCCCCGTCCTCCGCAGGGGCGGCGGAGCAGGGGGGGCAGGGGGGGCGAATGTCCCTCCAAAGTACAGATTGGGGGGGCCTTGCCCCCCCAATCCGAAGATGGCTACTGCTACTTCATGTGTAATAATATACAACAGTTACTATCAAAATGCCAGTGTCAACGATGCATCGTTTACTTACCGTACGGTATCCAGCACAAACCATCGTCGTAGTAAGTCTCGCGTAGCCGCGAGACTAGGTCGTAGTAGGTTTTCTTGTGGGTGTGACTGGATAAGTTTATTTACTTTTAATTAGACAAACACGTGCACTGCCACTGCACTGCCCCCCTTTCAAGCTGTTAGGCGTGTAGCCTGGTACCCGGCGCGAGAGAGAGCGCCTGGTACACACTGATGCGCTTCCGGTTAATTAAAAATGGCGTTGCTCACGTTTATGACGTTTACCCTGTTTAGGGGTGTGTGCTCTGACGAAATTTAAGTAGTAAATATCCCGACGAGGCCCAGTTAGCGAAAATAGCATCGGTTTGCCGCCTTTGTGGATCCTCTGTGGCTTATAGCCACCATAGAGTAGCATTGTTTGGTAAAAAAAAAGGCTAGCAGGAAAGACTAGCATCAAGGATAAGCGCTCTGTCGGATATAACGTTGAACAATGACGCCGAATCTCATGTGTGCGAAGTGCAAGCGGAGAGTTGAAAGTTTGGAGAACCATACTTGGGGTCGCAAGTCGCTGAAGGGCATGAGAAATCGTTTGCTGAAAATCCGAACTTTCATTACACGCCATTATATTATCCTGACAAGTTTACTATATCGAGTCCGAACTCTGACGTCACATGACACGGAAGAATCAGAAAATAGCCCGGAGTCCCCACATCTTGGGGAGATTAAACGCATGCGCAAACAGTGTGTACCAGGCGCTTCTCCTTTTTTTTGCGCGCGCCGGGGACGAGGCTATTAGGCGTGGTGATCAGTGAACTAGTTTCAGAGTGTAGTACAAAGTAGAAACTGTTCTTGTCCAGGTCGTCAATTCGTCTATAAGATGCCCACCTCATCAGGCCCGCCACGTACAGTCGACTATAGTGACTGAAACGCCTCGTGACGACTGACGTGTAGCGTGGCGAACGGAGGTATTACTCTCGCCATGTACTCTAGTCGAACTAGTGGCATTTGGGTACAAATATGGCCTCAGAAGCGATCTCAGAGCACCTAATTTTTAATTTCTTGGGGGGGCATGCCCCCACACCCCCCTAGCGTGTGCGTGCTTACGCACGCACCATCCTCGCTGCCCCCCCAATCTCAATTACCTTCCGCCGCCCCTGCTCCGTCGGCAAGAAATGTCGTCCTGGCTTCGTCATGTAATGTACGTCCGGCCAGGGCGCGAGCGCAAATTTCCCAATTGACATTCCGAGCGTGACCTCAAATTGACATTCCTAAGCGATACCGCAAATTGACATTCCTAAGCGATACCGCAAATTGACATTCCTAAGCGTGACCGACACGTACGTACGTACGTACGCACGTACATTGCGAGAATAGATCCCTCATTCAGAGCCTCGCGCTAATGCGCTCGGCAATAAAAATTTGCATCCTCTCCAAAGCTCCACCCCCAGTCTGACCACATCATCAACACACACACAAGACAAGTAAAAACTTTACGTAAGGATTTGTCCTGGGACCACTTCAATTCCAGGCTACAGGCCAAAACACACATTTGACCTCAAAAGCAGTAATTTTGGCTATGCTGGCTTTCAAGAAAAATTTGACACACCTCCACTCAAACCAGCCAAAACTGAGCCCAGTTTCAGAAAGCTCAACTCACCCCCTAAAAAAGTACGTATGCTTTTTCCCGCTCACCTCCAGGCCATGGAGTTATGCCCACAAACCTACTCCCTGTCATTGCCCCTTACATATATTCCCGCTAGTATAAAATTGGGCGGGGCCTACAAGCCCGAAAGGTCAGCTTTCTACAGTACCTTTGCCAAACAACTGTGTGATGACACCCGTCTTCCAGGATGGCTCTCTGCCTTTCCAACACACTCACAAACATTCAAGCCCACTCAGGCAAGCTTTGCACACACAAATTGCCTACCATCACATTCAACGAGCTAGAAAATCTTTAAAGTGTTTGTTGTTTTTATTTTAAGTGTTGCAGGATTTCTTCAAAGTTCCGCCCAGCCACATGAAAGTGCCGCCAGACCACTACAAAGGGCCGCAGGCCACATCAAAGGGACACGCCCCCTTGTTGATTCCGGGTACTGCTATGGGAAAGTGTAAACAAGCCAATGAATTTCAATCGCGCCATTATGGTCACCCGATCATTAATTATTCATGAGCAGAATCGGCCCGATTCACGATTCAACCTTAAACCATTGATGAAGAGATTGAATAATGTAGGGAAGCAGACATCTTTGTTTAACTCCAGATGTATCTGACCATGGGCTGTAGGTAATGGTTCGATGACGGTATCATTGACTCTATTAACACAGTACTCAGTGTCTCTATATAGGCATTGTATAAGATCTAGTAATTTCCCCCTAATTCCAAAGTAACTGTATCCAACTGCCCATGGTCAGATACGATGTATCCAACTGCCCATTGTCAGAACACGATGTATCCAACTGCCCTCTCAGACGTGACAATACAATGCATGGGATCATGCAACTGCACTAAGTTCTAGAACAAGGACAGAAGAAAAAGGGAAGAGGGAGGTGAGAAACTGTACTGATCAAGCACAATTTTCCTGGTTAAAAATCTTGATTCTGGCTGTAAACACTTCTACAAGTGGCAAGTAGCTAGCTAAGTGACCACCCATTGTGTCCATGATGTGTAGCTAAAACTGCCGACACATTGGTTACGAACACAATATATTGCGGACTAATTAAGGTATGCACATTGTTAACAAGCTAGATCTATTAGCTGTAAACTTCTAGTTGCAGACTACTGACACAGCACGGCCACACTGAGCTACAAGTCACTTTGATACTTCAGCGAAATGCAGACGTAGCTACTGACTTTCTTTGAACCAATTGGGAGTGAGTAAACTCCAGTTATGTAGACATTGTGCAACTATTAACCTTTGAACCTAGTATGCTCCACCCATGTATGGGCATCAAACGATGTAAAAGTATCGAGACCCCATTTTAGCCTTGCCCACAGGTCCCACTTGATTTTTTTGGGTGCGGCCTGCATGGGGAAAGGCTACTTGCATTTATAGTGTTCCCATGAGTGGGAGGGGCTGTGGATTGCAGAATAGAATTTGGAAAACATTGCTGAGCTACTTTTGTAGATACATTGATCTTGCTTCTTGTTGAATGCTTGAATGGTGAGCAGAAAATCATAATGGGCTCCTCATGTATAACTGGCTTCCTTGACAGAGCTGATATTTGTATTCTCTCTGTTCAGCGACACCCTGGTTTTCAGCAGAAACTTGCGTTGTTGTGGTAGCTGGTGTGGATATTGCCACCTCAATGTCTACTAGCTAGATGCATTGCATCTGGTGGTACCACCATCAGCACCAAGCTTTGATTGATTGCAAACACAATTTCTCCCATTTTGCACAAGTATGGGGTCTCCATGTCGTGTTTAGCTCTGAATGCAGTTTGCACAAGTTTCTCCTAGAGGTTGAGATAGCTAAGTATGCCATGCAGTTGGATCTCCTCTCAGAGTTTTTGAAGTCAATGGAAACATAATCATCTCAGAACTGTCTTGTCCATATGTCACTGGGCAGTACACAGAAACTTATTTGAGAATTTGCCAATTTTGCTGCTATGGACTGCAGACATTTTAGGGACTGCCCGGTGGACAGTTCAACCAAGTAGCTCAAGACATCATAAATTGATAAACAAGTGAAATTAACACTTCAACTGGTTGACTAATAATATTCATGTGTCTTAGGTACCTGAACAGTTCAACTAAATAAAGACATCATAACTGATAAACAAGTGGAATTTGACACTTCAACTGGTTGACTGCTAATCATGTCCATGTGTTCAAGGTGTGCAAGTTGGAATGGCATCTTCTGGGATAGGCTGCAGAGTAAGTGTCTGTGATTTGTAGAGAAGAACATACATTGAGTACTTTTTGTCAGTTTTGAGGAATTTCAGCTTGTCTAGAGAATGGTAGATCCATCCACACCCATTGATGCAAACACCCACACACTCACACAGACAAACACACACGCCGCACACACACACACACACACTTGTCAGCAGATTTCCTGCTTGTCAGGAGAATGTTGCACCTACACACTCATCATCCTTCCCCCTTCCCCCCTCCCCCCACATGTACACACATGCATTGCAAATGCACAATCATGCATACCACACATTAATGTCAGGAAATTTTCTGTTTGTTAGGAAAATGCTAGACTCCCACATACAGACACTTCCCCTCCCACACACGTACACATGCACACACATGCACATGCATACACCACACTACACATTAATGTCAGGAAATTTCTGCTTGTTAGGGAAATGCCAGATACGCCCTCCCTCCGCCCCCCAATATGTATATACCGTATTTGCTCTACTTTATGGAATGTTCAAATTATTGGAATGCAAAATTTAAATTATTTAATTCATGGAATGAATTTTTGAAATTAATAACAATTCTAGTTGACCGAACGAGCAAGTTCTACTCAGTTTTAATATACCTGCTTGCTATAATGCCTGTCACTCAAGCTACCACGCTTTGAATGAGGGGAGAGCACAGTCGTCTTCCAGTCACCTCGCATTCAGCCCCTCAGCGACTCAGAAAATGCCAGAGTAAGTGGCTGAATTCCCTAGGTAGAAGGCTAACCATGGTATTGCTACATTGCGTGCAACAACATCCACGGTGAACCAGTCCTCTTGGTTCCCACAGTTCACAGTTCACAGCTGGCAATAATCTCTTCGATGGCGGTGAAGAATGGTAAGTGACAGCACCCCTTGGAGTCTCCACAGCATAAGCCAGGAGAGATTTCCAAGGCATTGTTGATATCGTCACATGTTTCCTTTTTCAGTAGCTGTTCAACTGCTTTTGACATGTGCAACACTGCTCCAACTTATTCAAATGCAAAGGAAAATGGTTTTTAACACATTCTAATTATCGTGGAACTGTCGCTACTACAATTACTTTTGGTCATTCCATAAATTAGAGCAAATACGGTACATGCAGCATAACCCATCCTCACATAATTATATACATACCTCTCACACTCGTCAGGAACTTGGATCTCAGCTTTTTAGAAAAACTATAGCTTTGATAAATAAAAGAACACTGCTTATGCTTCAGGGAGTTACTGTCTACACAAGGTTACTCAGTATAATCAACTGTTCCATCTTGGATGGCAAGCCTGGTGCTATTATGCAGGAAGCTTAAATGCGTAAAGGCTGCTATGTGTGGTAAGTAATAGCTACCTCAGTGTGGACGTGTAGTAACCCCCAAAATCCTGCTCACCAATAAAGATATGGCGGGGTTTTTTTCTTGCCCAAAAATGGCTTCAGAAGGGATCTCTGAGCACGTAATTAAACATTCCTGGGAGGGCACACCCCATACCCCCCTACGTGCTGCACGCTTATGTGTGACTTTGGCCACACCACCTCTAACAGCTTGCTACGCATTAAAACCATTTTGTGGTGTGTATAATATTCCATCAGATCAGTACTGACAGTAATGTACCATTGGTGACTGACGATCGCAATCATGTATATATTATCAATAGGGTTTTGGTGGTGTTTTGAGCTGAAGGGAAGGCCAAGTAACTTATGATGAAATTTGGTAGCCCTGGACACTGTCAATCTTGTGGCTCAAGTTGTTTTAAAGTGACTAGTAGCTAGCTATGGATCAACCCTGCCTCTCAGTAAATTGAAGAAAACTCTATTAGAACATCTTCCTTCGTGGCATGCCCTTATACCCTTGTCACTTAATAGGTCCCTGCATTGGTAACCAAATCCAGCTAATGAATGTATGAATGATAACCTGTGCTATACCCACTTGAGGCTAAACAATAGATATTATTAGCATGCTATACTGGTGGGAGAGATGATACTCTCCAATAATGTGTCACTTTGTGAAGACTCCTCCCCCTAAGAGTCTAAGTACAAGGATATTTTAACCTTTTATCTGTCCACTGAATTCTCTCTCTACAGGTGTACTGGACTATTGCTGTATTTGATGGATAGGTCGCTGCACACAAGGTTTGCTAGCCATGCTCCCAAACCTTCGCCACCCCAGTATTTTGATCACTTCCAGTATGTAAATACAGTGAGGGAAGGCCTGAGGAATCTCACTCATTCCCAGGCCTTGCGGCCTCCAGTTTTTGATCACATGCAGTATGCAAAAACCAAGGAAGCTTCGGGTTTCTTACAACATGATCCATGGCACATGCATCACATGTCGTCACACTTACATTCCTAGCCATGCTACAGAGAAGACCAAAGACGAGACAAAGAACAACATCAAGTATATAAAACATATCCACACTAGAAAGGATAGCTCTGAAGGGTTGCCAAACAACATATCCCCAGTGACAACATGTGGTTAACATAGGTATCTAAATGACCCAACAGGTATCTACTTGACCTGACAGGTATCTAAACGAGAGATTAGAGACCTGGTGTGCTACAGGGACTCTACTAGATTTAGTAAGCTCATCACTTCAAAGAGAATTATTCATAATTTTGGTTAAGTGCATAGTTTCTTACCGTCAGCACATGTGGTTAACAACCCATGCCTATGTTAATGTCCAGACTGCTATGCTCTACAAATTTCACTATGGCACTGTTCAGAACAACACTGGTGTTAACCAGGTTGTTGCATATAGTTATGGCACATAGAAGTAATGGAATTAAATGCATGCCATCAGAAGTAGCCCTATGGGCCATCAGGATCATGTCAGTATGAAGGCATGGGTGTGAAGTAACTGGAGCATGCTGCATGAATGATGAATAAGCAGGACATTGGAAGCTGGCAATTAGTCAAGTAATCGTGTAGCACGGGAGTTATATGTGAGCTAACATGCATATAATTATATGTGTGTGTCTATAAGCAAGCAATCAAAGCCCTTTTGGGGGCCAATCAAGGGATCAAGGTGGCCTCTGAACTGCTAAAATCAATGGATCAAGAATCTGCGGCTGCAATTTGACCTTTGACTCTTGAAATCAAGTAATCAAGAGCCTCAGTAGGGAATGATCAAGTAATCAAGAGCCTCAGTAGGGAACGATCAAGTAATCAAGAGCCTCAGTACGGAACGATCAAGTAATCAAGAGCCTCAGTAGGGAACGATCAAGTAATCAAGAGCCTCAGTAGGGAATGATCAAGTAATCAAGAGCCTCAGTAGGGAACGATCAAGCACACTTTTTGCAGATCAAAAAACTCGATTGCGGTCGCAAACGCTTCAAGAGGTGACATATAAGTAAATACCCCTTGGAACAGTAGAATTATCGAGTGAAGGTGTTTCAGAAGTTGTGGCGATGTTAGAGAATTTAGGCATGGTAGCAAAAATGGCCCTGGTGAGTATGTTTGCAAAACAACTGATGCTTGGCATGGTTAGCAGGCACTGTGTTGCTGTGTTTGGCTAGTACTTGCGTGGTTAGCCTCATATCCAAATTTTCGCTCTGCAGCGTTTGCCACTTGGGTACCACGAAAGTTAGGTACTACTAACAACAAAACTGGGGTGAGAAAGCCTGGATACAAGGCTAATAACTTTTGCATGTCTTGTCATGGAAGTTCAGTACCAGTGCATGGTTTCCAAGAACTGTTTTGATGGCAGTTGAATCTGGACTATAAGCTATAGTATTAATACATGATAGCACAGTTTGCTGTGGTGTTTGGGATTAATATAGCACGAGTAATGCAGAAATAGTTGTATGAGGCACAGTTGAGTACAATTTACTGTATTGCGAGTGCTATTAATTCCAAATATCACAACAAACCATGGTAATACATATACTAATCTCGTCCCAGGCCACATATGGGAAGGAGACTATATGTGAAATAGGATTAGCCTCATTCCCAGGCTCTCCCCGCTAAGGAGGGGGAGACCCTGGTATATTTTATCACATGTGTGACATCAAGGGTAGAGACGAAGTAGACCTGACTTAATGGGCACGCACAGAATCCCACCCACGTAATGCAGTTTGGAACTCGCGATCGAGGCAAACAATACACACACAGCTACGATGCAACAAAAACAGCTGGCTATAGCAGCCGTAAATCGTAAGGTACACTGGTGTAGTAGATTTTCACGGTGTCCGACATGGCACCTGACAGGCTGAATGGCAAGAAATTTCGTAGTTTGTTGTGTGCTTTAAGCTAGCATTGTTACTGTTCGAGTTGTAGACACTGACTATAGTTGTCTATACTGACTCACTAGTTCTACGTGGACAACTATATGATGGTGACTGCAAAGATGAAGGTAATACACCAAACTGAAAAACAAGACTGTAGTAGTCTTGAAACACTTGTGCTCAAATGTGCGTGGGCGGCCAGCTTAGTCCACTCATATATAACTAAGTCCTGTCTACCCTTGACGTCACGCACGTGATAAACTGTACCATGCAGGCTCTTCCCCTCCTGAATGTGGAGACCCTAAGAACGAGGCTAAAATAGCATCTGAATCTGTTGTAGGAGGCGACACAGTTCTACATTTTAGTGTTTTACTGCAAACACTATCTTGTTTACATCACAGTTAATTAGTTGCCATGACAACAAATTGTTTTCATTTTCCACATTTGTAAGCATTGTTGTCATTGTTGGTACAAACTACATGTTCATACTGCCATAGGTTCATGAGACCTTAACTGTTAAAGCTACCATGGCGAACGTTGATTCATATGTATGTGGCATGTGCATAGGCTGTCTTAATTTGTTCTGATCAGTAACACTGTACACTATTCTTGGGTCTTGCATGCACACTTACACAGAGGCATTGCCTACACCATTAAACTTGGCCTGTTTACGAGCAAAGTAACCGCACCCCAAGATGCTCATGGGAGGATAGTGCTGCAGGTTTACCTTGGCTCGAACACTTTAGAGTTCAGTGTTATACGTAGGTGAAACCTTTGTTAGTAGGCTTAGGAAACAAAGTTCACTGCTACTTAGCTACAAGACCTGAAGTAGAAAGCCTTAAAGTTCAGAGTTTTGTGGTTTCTTAAAAAAGCTTCACCTTCAAGGCAGGAGCCAGACATCAGTTCATCAATCGTGAATAGCAAGGCACGCCTTCACCTGCTTTATACTCGTGCGTTACGTGCTTAATATTAGCCCGCAGCACGGTAGCGCGCTCAATACAGGCAATGATTTATACGTAGTATATTGAACGTGTGACGTCACGTAAGCGGAAAAATCGCTTCGGGAGTCGCTGTGAGGGGTGACAGTGGTGTAGCTGGTAAAGGGAGAGTTGTTGCTTTACCAAAGTTTCATTCGCGGGGTAAGTGCACCATGCCATTAATGAATGTCAACTCAGATTGAATGTCCAACGCTTCCTCTGGCCTGTGTATTATTTACATTATATTATATTATATTATACGAGCAAAGTAACCGCACCCCAAGATACTCATAGGAGGTTAGTGCTGCAGGTTTACCTTGGCTCAAACACTTTAGAGTTCAGTACTATACATAGGTGAAATCTTTGTTAGTAGGCTTTAGGAAAACAAAGTTCACTGCTACTTGGCTACAAGACCTGAAGTAGAAAGCCTTAGAGTTCAGAGTTTTGTGGTTTCTTAAAAATGCTTTACCCTCAAGGGAGGAGCCAGACATCAGTTTAGCAATCGTGAATAGCAAGGCACGCCTTCACCCGCGTTATACTCGCGCGCGTTACGTGCATAATATTAGCCCAAACGCGTTCAATACACGCAATGATTTTATACGTAGGTATATTGAACGTGTGACGTCACGTAAGCGGAAAAATCGCTTCGCGAGTCGCTGTGGGGGGTGACAGTGGTGTAGCTGGTGAAGGGAGAGTTGTTGGTGTACCAAAGTTTCATTCATGGGGTAAGTGCACTATGCCATCAACGAATATCAACTCACATTGGATGTCCAACGCTTCCTCTGGCCTGCGTATTATATTATATTATATTATTTATACGAGCAAAGTAACCGCACCCCAAGATGCTTATAAGAGGTAATGTTTGCTGGTAGGCCATTGCTACTTAGCTACAAGACCTGAAGTAGGTTTTAGAGATCTGCTGCAAAAGCTTTACCCTCAAGGGAGGAGCCAGACATCAGTTTATCAATTGTGAATAGCAAGGCACGCCTTCACCTCCTTTATGCTCGCGCATTACGCGTGTAATATCAGCCCGAAGCGCGGTAGCGCGCTCAATACACACAATGATTTTATACGTAGTATATTGAATGTGTGACGTCACGTAAGCGCTTCGGGAGTCGCTGTGAGGGGTGACAGTGGTGTAGCTGGTGAAGGGAGAGTTGTTGGTGTACCAAAGTTTCATTCATGGGGTAAGTGCACCATGCCATCAACGAATATCAACTCAGATTGGATGTCCAACGCTTCCTCTGGCCTACGTATTATATTATATTATATTATATTGTATTACGAGCAAAGTAACCGCACCCCAAGATGCTTCAATAGGTAATGTTTGCTGGTAGGCCACTGCTACTTAGCTACAAGACCTGAAGTAGGTTTTAGAGATCAGGATTTTGTGCTGCAAATTTTCCTGAAGTGGAAAGCCTTAGAGTTCACAGTTTTGTGGTTTCTTAAAAAAGCTTTACCCTCAAGGGAGGAGCCAGACATAAGTTTATCAATTGTGAATAGCAAGGCACGCCTTCACCTCCTTTATACTCGCGCATTACGCGCGTAATATCAGCCCGAAGCGCGGTAGCGCGCTCAATACACGCAATGATTTTATACGTAGTATATTGAACGTGTGACGTCACGTAAGCGCTTCGGGAGTCGCTGTGAGGGGTGACAGTGGTGTAGCTGGTGAAGGGAGAGTCGTTGGTGTAGCAAAGTTTCATTCATGGGGTAAGTGCACCATGCCATTAACGAATATCAACTCAGATTGGATGTTCAACGCTTCCTCCGGCCTGTGTATTATATTGGGTTATATTAATTAGTTATATTAGTTACTTATTTACGCGGGTCCTTTAAGTTGCATCTTGGGGTGTAACGAGCAAAGTAACCGCACCCCAAGATGCTCATTAGCAATAGTGTTGCAGGTTTTCCTTGGCTCAAACACTTTAGAATTCAGTGCTATACATAGGTGAAATCTTTGTTAGTAGGCTTTAGGAAAACAAAGTTCACTGCTACTTAGCTACAAGACCTGAAGTAGAAAGCCTTAGAGTTCAGAGTTTTGTGGTTTCTTCTAAAAGCTTTACCCTCAAGGGAGGAGCCAGACATTAGTTTATCAATCGTGAATAGCAAGGCACGCCTTCACCAGCTTTATACTCGCGCGTTACGTGCGTAATATTAGCCCGAAGCACGGTAGCGCGCTCAATACACGCAACGATTTTATACGTAGTATATTGAACGTGTGACGTCACGTAAGCACTTCGGGAGTCGCTGTGAGGGGTGACGGTGGTGTAGCTGGTGAAGGGAGAGTTGTTGATGTACCAAAGTTTCATTCATGGGGTAAGTGCACCATGACATTAACAAATATCAACTCAGATTGGATGTCCAACGCTTCCTCTGGCCTGCGTATTATATTAAGTTATATTATTTATATTATTTATATTACGCGGGTCCTTTAAGTTTCATCTTGGGGTGTAATAACGAGCAAAGTAACCGCACCCCAAGATGCTTATAAGAGGTAATGTTTGCTGGTAGGCCACTGCTACTTAGCTACAAGACCTGAAGTAGGTTTTAGAGATCAGGATTTTGTGCTGCAAATTTTCCTGAAGTGGAAAGCCTTAGAGTTTAGAGTTTTGTGGTTTCTTAAAAAAGCTTTACCCTCAAGGGAGGAGCCAGACATCAGTTTATCAATTGTGAATAGCGAGGCACGCCTTCACCTCCTTTATACTGTTGATTTCACCTCACTTCGAATGAGCGTGGCGTGAGCGTATCAGCGTGCGTATGTTTGTACAAGTACAGGCGTGTAGTAAGCTGAGCGGTAACGCTCCACACGCTTACGCTTCACGCTCACGCTCATTCGAAGTGAGGTGAAATCAACAGTACTCGCGCATTACGCGTGTAATATCAGCCCGAAGCGCGGTAGCGCGCTCAATACACGCAATGATTTTATACGTAGTATATTGAACGTGTGACGTCACGTAAGCGGAAAAATCGCTTCGGGAGTCGCTGTGAGGGGTGACAGTGGTGTAGCTGGTGAAGGGAGAGATGTTGGTGTACCAAAGTTTCATTCATGGGGTAAGTGCACCATGCCATTAACGAATATCAACTCAGATCGGATGTTCAACGCTTCCTCCGGCCTGTGTATTATATTGGGTTATTTACGCGGGTCCTTTAACCCTTTAAATGCTAAATTAATTCCCCTAAAGGTCTTGTGTAGACTAGTCCCACCTTCTTTCACCTGTATTTCCACTTCTGCCAGGAGTTAACCCGAGAAACTTGATCCACAGCTTCCTTCAGAAGTTTTTTGCAGGTTCATGACCCTGACCACACCCACTCATTACCGAGCGTTCAATAGTCTGGGCCCTCCGACCAGGCAACGCTCCTCCAGACTGAAAGCTGCCTTAAAAAAACAGAAATGGAGTCCCTACAAGGTGAAAGGACCGTTTTCTGTGCTTGTTTGTACAAGAAAGTGGAGGAGCGGGACACCCAGCACTGACCAGGCCTTTTCCATAGCCAGCTGCAACAGCCGCCATGCACTGCCAGCCAGAGCGGTGCCCCCACCCACCTCCCCCTGTCCCACCCTTTCTGCTAGCGCAGAACGTATCTTCAAAATGGATTGCGCCAACTGATAACATGCGGCCGAATTTCAATGACGCGTATAGGCGTCAATCGCTGTTAAACGGTTAATGGGAGAACAAAAGAGCCCTAAAAACAGCCATTTAATGATATTCATGAGAGCTCTGCTGACAGATGGAATCAGAGTATGTCAAGTAAAAGCTTACCACACAGAATTGGCTACTGCTTGTCCTTGGATGGCTCTTATATTTACGACTCCAAAACACACTGGACCTCAACCTTAGACATTGCTAATGAGATTCACGACCCTATAATGATACTCATGATCTACCTGACCAGGATTGTGTCCCACAAGGGGTTAGACGAATGCTAAGGGCTTGATTCAATTTTAGTTTGCCTGCTACTTCTGAACTTCTGGCCTCATATTCTAGCCCCTTTACCCACCATTAGCCCTTTCAATGCTAAATTAATTCCCCTAAAGGTCTTGTGTAGACTAGTCCCACCTTCTTTCACCTGTATTTCCACTTCTGCCAGGAGTTAACCCGAGAAACTTGATCCACAGCTTCCTTCAGAAGTTTTTTGCAGGTTCATGACCCTGACCACACCCACTCATTACCGAGCGTTCAATAGTCTGGGCCCTCCGACCAGGCAACGCTCCTCCAGACTGGAAAGCTGCCTAAAAAAAACAAATGGAGTCCCTACAAGGTGAAAGGACCGTTTTCTGTGCTCGTTTGTACAAGAAAGTGGAGGAGCGGGACACCCAGCACTGACCAGGCCTTTTCCATAGCCAGCTGCAACAGCCGCCATGCACTGCCAGCCAGAGTGGTGCCCCCACCCACCTCCCCCTGTCCCACCCTTTCTGCTAGCGCAGAACCTATCTTCAAAACGGATTGCGCCAACTGATAACATGCGGCCGAATTTCGATGACGCGTATAGGCGTCAATCGCTGTTAAACGGTTAAGTTGCATCTTGGGGTGTAATTATATTATTTATATTACGCGGGTCCTTTAAGTTGCATCTTGGGGTGTAATTATATTACGCAGGTCCTTTAAGTTGCATCTTGGGGTGTAACATATTTCCTGCCTCAATGTGGCTTCAATTGTCAACCAAGTAGCATCCTCACAAGTGTTTGAGTAATTAGACAGCCACCTTGGCAGTGGAATTCATTGCTAGCACTTATCCCTGTTGTAAACAGCTGTTTGCATTTTTAACTACAAATCACAACAGCTGCTAGAGTTAGAAGCTACCTGCATCTTGGTCTCAATGTCAGCAGCGGTGGGACGCCTCCTAGGTCTGTTGTCAAGGCACTGTCCGATCAATGTAACGAGTTTGTGATTTTTCTGTAGCTGCTGTTCTAACAGGTCAATGTACTTCTGACGCCTTTCAACTTCAGTGCGAGTATGAATAGCTTCATCGTTACCACAGAAGTTGGCTAGAAGCAGGTCACAAGGGAACACTTGTGTGACAGTAAAGAGGGCTAGATGTCCAAAGGAAAAGACGTCAAATTTACAGGTAAATCTAGCAGGATTTGAACTAGCCTCAGGAGGCATGTAGAAAATGGTGTCAGAAAAATGGATTGTGTTCTCAGGAGGCATGAAGAAAATGTGAAAAGGAACACGGGGTGTGATCTGAAACTCTGCAGGATCACTGTCAACAAAGCGAGAATTATCAAAATCACTAATCTTTGCCACAATGTGGCCACTGAGGAGGATGTTCGTCGCTGTAAGGTCACAGTGAATTACAACTGGTTTGTGGTTGTGCAGATAAGCCAGCCCACTGGCTACGTCATGCAGAATGGAGAACTTGGTCTTCAGGGGGAGGGTTTTGTGGGAACAGTCAAGGAAGTCATGAAGGTTTGTAGCAAGCTGTTCCATCACTAGTGCTGGCAACCTGGAGTCAGGCAGGTCACAAACACCCTCATAGCGGACTATGTTAGGATGACGAAGACTACGCAAGTTTTTAAGCACAAAGGAAAACTTCTTGGAAATCGTGTCAGTGTTCATGGAGCTCCCCACTTTATACCTCTTTGCAGCGTACATCGCTCCTTCAATTTTCACTTGCTCCACAATGCTGTATACTCCAACACCAAGCTTCCTACCAGTTGTTTCTGCCTTCTTGACAAGTGGCTTCAGGTCAGAGTGATCAGCCCAGTTGCCTAATGAATGAAAATATAGTTTGGCCACATTAACACTCACATAGGGATAAAACAAAATTACACACAAGATGTGAATTTACTTCCCAAGATATGAATTAATTTATTAGTGTCATAGTGCACCTCCCCATACAGCAAACTCATGTTCTTGGAGGAGGGGTTCTCAGTGGGCATACCACATCCAATCTAAAGGGTTCTTCAATTCTCACTATAGTAGAGCCACCATGCAGTAGTTTTGGATCATGCCACAACCGCAGGTTAACATGATACAAAGCCACAGTGCTATCCACCATGTTTGATAAAGTCAACAACTTGGATACAGTGGAGACCGGGCATATGTGGACTCCAAGCACATGTTCATGTTCACTAGCCTTGTTTCCAGTACAGCAACCTGGGAATGGGCATTTAGTGGAAAAGTGCATAACAGCATGTACTTGAGGACGGCACTTGAAGAGAGTTCATTTCACCCGTAAGTAAAACCACATTCCAAGATGCTGACAGCTAGAATAGTGTGTGACTGGCTGGGAATAAGACTAGATCTTCATTTGGACAACAGAGAATTCATCTACCATTTTCACAATCAGCTAACGTTTTCTGAATGAAAACAAGTGTATGTAGGTATGGAACCCTCAAAAACGAACGAAACAAGATAGGAATGACACCACAATACCTTCCCACTATCCCTACATCTTGAGCCATTTTGGCAACTATGCCTTGCATTTGTTAGTTGTTTGCATAGGAGAGTTGTGGAAGGCAGTAGGATGGGTAGTGCTGGGTGCGCAGGGCTGTAGGAGCAGGTCCGGCAGGTCCGGCAGGTCCGGCGACCGCTGGACCAATGTTCGGCCAATATGCCATTTTAAGTTTCGCTGGACGTTTTGTCCAATTCTTGCACCAAGATTACCATACTAGGGACCTCGGCTTGGCGCTAAAATTTCGTAGGAAATATTAGCGCCGTACAAAATTTTTCGAGCGATCGAATTCATTGTTACAAAGTTACAGCGACAAAGACAAGAAAGTTCACAGACAGTAATACCTCATTCACAAGTGTAACTGCCGCGTGCAGCCAAGTCATTTAGGGTTCAGCGACAACAGCTTCAAAATGGTGTAAAAAGGAATTTGAGAGCATAGTAATTTGCTGGTAGGGTGAACTGGAGGCGGGGCATGTGTATTATGCGCGTGCTTCACGCCGTAGTATGGTCGGACCATTTCAAATTTGCTTCCTACGGGCCTGGTGTGTAGTGCGTGTTTATGTGCATGGAGAGTGTATGTAGAAGCTGTGGAGTGCATGAGCAATGCTGGGTCTGTTGGCATGTTAGAGTGTGAGTTATGTAGAGAACTTTAGTTGCTGCTGAGCATGACAGATATAGGTTGTCGTGTACACAGAACTGAGAGTGTAATACCATCTTGATGTACATGAAGGATGAGGTACTTTGTGAGATAGTTGAAGTACTACATTCATTTGTTGGTGCTAATGTGCATGTAGACAGTTTTGTGGGTTACTTAGTTGGCAAAGTGGCACAAGATCTAGGGCTAGTGTAAAGTATTGTGGTGTCATTCCTGTCTTGTTTGGTTGGTTATTGATGGTTCCATCCCTACATACACTTGTTTTCGTGCTTTTAGTAGCTGGCGTGCTGTTGCACTGAAGAATTCATACGACGACGGTGTCTTTGAGGTAAAATGCCTGACCCTAGTAATACTACAGGTAGCCTTTACTTGTGAATGAGGTTAGGAGCTACATGTACGTGTAACAAACTATTGTTTGCATAAACTTAACCCTGGGCTAGAGTGAACGGAATTTCCTTTGGCATGCTTCAAAGTTCACACGTTAATACCATCGTTTTCAGAGCACATTGTACTTGTGTTTTAGCCTGAGGAAAATGCTGTAACAACAGTGGCGGAGGGTAGTATTGTGAACACAGACCTGAGGGTTGGGGAGTCCTGCCAAGTGAAATCATACACCGGGCAAATTGTCTCAATTGGCAAGTATTCATACATATCGAACTACATGTATAATCTTTCCTGTTCTGTGTACATGTATGTATATGCCCATTCAGCTCAAGTTTAACATGCTGTATATAGGTACGGAAACTGAGATGAAGGATTATGAGAAAATGTTTGAGGATGGACAGTGGCTACCCTTTGACAAGGTCCTCGAAGATGCCATTAACAGGGTGGTCCCTGTGAACGCCAATGCAGGTACTGTATGTGCTTTTCCGTCCAACTACATGTATTTGTGTGTATATATATCACTTCGTGTATACCTGACTCAGTAGACCTTGTTTTGTTTGGCTTGAGGAAGTGGTTTATTCATTGCTCAATCAGGTGTAAGATCACCTCCAGGGAGGGACCTGTTACCTAACTAGGCAACACATTGCTGAAGAGAGCAGCACCTGTAATGTAAGTACATTCATGCAAGCTAATTTTCCTACTCTCCTCAGGCACAAAGACTGGTACATGTAAATGACCTAGGAGAATACATCAGGCTCAAAGCCTAGGAAGCGCAATGGACAAAAGAAACTCCAAAATGTAGCACATTCTTTTCTTAATGTGAGCAAGTAAATCAGTTTTGAGAACTCTACGTGTACACCTGAACCATGTCCTGTGCAGTAAATGACTATGATAATTTCTTGCATTTTATCTACAGATGTGAAGCCCAGTGGAACAATCATCTGTGTTGATGCTTTTGATGAAACCTGCACCTACCACATCCAACACCGCTGACTGCTCCTCAATTCCCACGACCCAGACTGACCCTGCTCCCAGTTCCGTTGACCCACCCACCACATCCAACACGGCTGACTGCTCCTCAATTCCCAGTACACGAGGAACAACCTTCTGCAGATGATTTATGTACTTGGTGCACTTTCACTGGTCAACTGTCTTCCAGAAATCTATGATACGCTTGACCAGTTCGTCTTTGTGTCTTGGTTTCACTTCTCTGTGGCAACACCTACTTGAGCGCAGCTAAGTTGCTCTTCCTCACGAAGTACTTTCACTATAGTAGGAGCTTTCAACCCTTGAGAGCGGTAGCTCAAAATTCTTTGCTTCTTGTACGTACAGTACACCATTTTGCCAGCTTCCTACAACCTACTCTCTCTCAACATACGCTTAGCTTTTCACTTTGAGCCACAACTTGAAACAGCCAACTTGTATGTGGCAAAACGGAATTCAACCGTACAACTCAAACTAATGGAACGGTGCTAACATTTAATGGAACCGGACACAAATCAGGACGATGGCAAAAATGCCGTTTTTCCTATAAATGCTCGCACAGTGCAACGACCGTGCAACGGAAATGAAACGTAAACTTTTTATTGGCGCCTACTGTATATGTGGCAGTCCCAGATAGAAATTGAATATTATTTCGTCGTGTATTTCAAGCACATCACTGAGTTTGATGCGCTATAGCGCTAAGCTTCCGCTAGGGGTGGGGCTCATATGCGCACTTCGTAGATGCATCAGATATTCATGCATTTACATAGTGCATAGACCCCCACCCTTAGTGAAAGTTCAGTGCTATAGCGTGTCAAAATTCGGTGATGCGCTCAAAATACGCAACGGAATAATATTCGATTTCTCTCCGGGACTGCCACATATGCCATTCATGCCCATATACATATATGTCTATCGCAACCAAAGGGTTAAGGCAACAGATAATCAATGCCTGTGGTTCATGAGCAAACAAACCTGCTCTCTTGGTCTTGTATTGTTGCTTTAGCTCTTGGGCAATCCTGCTTTGGCGCACTTCATGGCTGTTCAAGGCAACACATAACTTTGTGAGGGTAGGGGGTGGTGGTGCACGTTGTAGCCACTTAGAGAGCACCTCTTTGAGGAAAGCTGCAGGGCCACCTAGAATAAGAATGGGTGTGGTTTCAATTCTATCCAGCTCTATTGATGACAGCCCCAGCTGCAGACCAATAGCTCTCCACTGATTGGCAATGGGCTGGAGATTTTCCCTGAGGAAATCCAGGTCACGATAATCTGGGAGAAGATAATAGCCATTACAGTATAATTGAAGAACAACACCACTTAAGTCTAAACTGTATTTCAAGACACAGAATCTGAGAATTTAGTGCTCCAGTGTTTTTGTGTGCCTTGCAGACACGTTGAAAAATAGGATCTGGACACTTTCACTAGAAAAACTGGAGCCAGTTGACAAATGGTGGTCGGTAATTGTAGGTGTTAAACACATTACCAGCCCCATACCAAAATGTTAGCGTGTGCCGTGTGGCCTATTCATAAAATAGGTTCTGGACACCTCCACTGGGAAAACTGGGGCCTAATTATAAAGCATATTGCCATGTTTCCACATGATTTAGATTGTTTGGGGAAGTAAATCATGTTTATTTGTCATCACAGATAGCCAGCTTGGAGATTTTTGGGTGCCAAGGTCAAAAACCAACCAAACTAGATGGGAATGACACCACAATACCTTCACACTATCCCTACATCTTGTGCCATTTTGCCAACTATGCCTTGTGTTGGTTAGTTGTGTGCACAGGAGGGTTGTGGAAGGCAGTGGGGTGGATAGTGCTGAGTGGATAGTGCTGGGTGTGTAGCGCATGTTGATGTGCGTGGAGAGTGTTATGTTGTGGAAGCTGTGGAGTGCATGCCTCAGTGCATGAGCAGTGCTGGATCTGTATGGCATGTTGGAGTGTGCATTATGTTGCAAACTTTTGCTGCTGCTGGACATGGCAGATATGGGTTGTCTTGTGAATTTTATAGTGTGCATAGTTTGCAAAATGGCACAAGATGTAGGGATGGTGTGAAGTATTGTGGTGCCATTCCTATCTTGTTTGGTTGCTTTTTGGGGGTTCCATACCTACATGTACATTGTACATGCGCTTGTTTTCATTCAGAAACCTTTTTTGAGACTTGTTCGTGTTGTTTTGTTTTTGGTTTGTTTTCTTAGAAACAGTAAGAAAGAGAGGTGGGAGGGGAATCCAAGGGGAAGATGCATGCTCTGTTAAGGTATGAAGGTATAGAACTTTGTTGCTCATAAAGAACAGTCGCAAATTGAAATGCTTTCAACTGAAATTGTAAATCCAATCATCAAACTTCTCTACAGAAGTAGAAACTTCTGCCCTTGCAAACTACATGTGCTCAGTTGCATTGCATCCTCACATTTCCATATAAGGCAGATACTGTATTTCTTCGAATAGACACCACCCTCGAATAGTAGCTGCACAATCCGAAGCTCTGAACGAAATAAACGCCGCCCTCGAATAGTAGTCGCAGCTAGTAAACGCAGCACATGCACACATGTGCGAATGATTTTGATGACGGTCACCACGCTAGTGCTAGGACTGTTTGTGTTCTGCGAGTCATTACCATGGCTGAAAGCAGGACTGAGAGGCTGCATGTACTACTGACAGCGTCTAGCAACCATCGCCGTCTCACTCGTATATACATGTACCTTCTTCAGCAGTTGTTGATGTCTGCAGGTTTTCCCACAGCATCCTCGAAGAGTAGCCGCCCTCGAATAGTAGCCGCACAAAACGAGCAGTGAAAAAATAGCAGCCACGGCGTCTGATCGAAAAGATACGGTATATGACAGTTAGTTTTGTCTTCATTGCAATCCCTGCCTTTCCATTAGAAGTTATCATGTGCCTAGAGCTGCTATACAATGGGTAGAGTGAGCCCTGAACACTTGATAATATTGGCCATCTGAACAGGCTAAATCTGACTTCTGTTCAGCAAAAAATAGTGGGTGTGGCTTTGCTAAACATGTTTGGTTAACGACATGTTTGGATATCTGAAGTTTGGATAGGTGACATTCACTGTATTAGTGTTACGTGGTGAACTCACTGTGGTGACTGAACTTTAAACAACGACTACCCTATTTATTCATGCATGATCCAATCTAGTGCAAGAAATTCAATTCTGGGAATTTATGGGTGGACCCAACTTAGCACAAGCTGCCACTAATTAATTTTGAGTTGATCTAATTTAGCACAATACCAGGAATGAAGCCTGTCAGTGTCCCAGTCAGTTTACTTTGTGACAAACAAGGGAGTCAAGAACAATTTCCAGGAGAAAGAGCTATCCTATAACTGTTCTACTTTGGCTGTTTGTAAGACTTGTAGTTGCTGCAGCTGCTACTGTCTACCAAGAAACTCACTTCTACAGTACCTTATTCAGTATGAGTTTACTTATTAGGAAGTTATCACCCTTATCTCTCTGTAGCTGCTAATGTGTTAATAGTAAATATTGACTGTACCTTGCATTATCACTATATTGTTTATCCTCACACATTTATGCTTAGTGTATAATTAGCATTTTTCTCTTTATGGAGCATAACTGGGCACCCCAAGTGGAAAGAAAAGGTGACTGGGGTGCAGGAGGTAACTGCATCCAAAGTGCAAAGTATCGGGTGTAGGTGGTAGGCCATTTCGTCCTGTGCATAGCAGGAGATCCAATAGAGGCACACACTTGCAGGTGGTGAGCAAGCAGCAAGAGTACAAACTTTGACATAAGCCAACTTCTATATGACTATTAGTCTCACTAGCCAGCCATATTTTTCTTTATACGGAATCGGCACAACCCAGCTCTTAACAATAAATATAGCTATATTGCATGTAGAGTGAATTAAAGCTACTTGACAGTGTATGTCTAATTATTCTGTCCACCCAGAATGACTATTCGGATGGTAATTGGTAGTAATTAACATGTAGAGGCGAGATAGACAAGCCAACTTCTATATATGGCTATAGCACTGCCTGTATAATGTTGACTGGCTGGGCAGAAGATGGCTATGCCAATCTACCCAAATACTGGATAACTCCCGCTTGGGTGAAATGACTCCCCAGGGAACAAGTGAAACCCATGATTCAGTGACTTCCTGTGTATTTAATGCTCAATCTGAGCTGCCAGCATACAGAAGAAAACAGTGATTGAATGCTCATGGACAGCCTAGCTAAGCAACAAGTGTTCAACACAAACCCAGAGTGCTAACTCACTACTGTGGCACACAGTTTAGCACCAGGTAAGGTGCACTAACTTTGATGCCATGCTAACTACCAGCTCAGTAAGAGAACGAGTGTGCCTGGTTCACTTCACATACACACACACAATTACAAGAAATGTTAATCACATGAGTGGTCAAGTGACAATTACCACACCCACCAAAGTCAAAGTGCAAAGTGGTATGTCACTGGTGCTATGCTTCATTGAAATAGATCTGCCACCAGAGATTTGTAGCGGGGTCATCTCTCGAGATCAACTCTCTCGAAATCAACTCTCACGACATCAACTCTTGCGAGATCAATTCTCCCGAGGTCAGAAGCAATCTGAATGCACGGGATGTGCTGCACTGCAGCAAACCAGTAGCTATGAGCGCATTTCATTGAAGTGTCAAAGTGACTTCTAACTCAGTATAGCTCTGCTCAGTTAACAATGCCAGAAAGTATTAGCTAATAGATGTAGTTTGTTAATAGTGTATCTATAATTATACAAGGCTCCAGACCCGCAAGTCGAGATAGTGTGTGTCTGGTCACTGAAGTGTGGACACTCGTGGTCATAACTGAGGTTAGCAGTGGTTAAAATTGTGTATGCTCAGATTTCATAACTGGAGGTATCTTCCTGTTACAATGTAGCTTGGCCACTCTAAAATCCTGCTTGACCATAGGTCCCATTTGTTAGTGGCAAATGTTCGGTGCCATACAGTCACCTTGAATTAGCCCTCAGCCTTAGCACTTGCACTGCATGTAAACACTTTAATCACAATAGATTCCAGCTGTGGCATCAAACTTAGGTAAGTACTCTTAGGCTGGGAGAGAATGTAGGCATACGAAAGCACTTTTTCATCAAAAGTCTTCCTTCAGCATTTTCTTTCCACTTGTGGTGTAATGTTGCTTTTTGTATAAATAAGCTAGCTTGGTTCTTTTACATCCAAGTTCCAAATAAGTTATTAATGAGGTAACCCACAATATTACACTCAAGTCTGGTTCCTTCCTTGCACTGTGAGTGTGCTGGGCAAAACACTGCACTTTCAGGCTAGTGGGAGAATCTTGGTGTGCAGTTTAGACTTCATGCACACACATTTTATGGGAGTCATTATCATAATCTCCTCATTTCATGGTGAATCTCCTCAGCACCATAGTCTATTCTGTACTCACGATTACCATGCACCTCTGCCCAGATACTGAAATCTGGGCAGAGGTCTGGGAACAAGGACAACACACACAACTGTAAAGTACTTCAATGACTTACTGAGCTGATCTTGTGGTGGTTCCCTGGGGGGAGTGGTTGGGGGTGTGCCTGCAATAAGACAAGTGTCAGTGAAAGTGATAGGAGCCCTAAAGAAGTAGTGTTAGGGTACACCCACATCCAGTTGTGGATTGTGGACCATAACCTACTCATGGTGCATAATCCACTTGTTTGCAGTCATGATTTGAGATAAATCTCCAGGCACACTCTTGGGAGAGGTAAGGACACACATATGCCATACACATGTACAGATACCCCACGTAACGTATAGAACATAGGACTGCATACTCCCTGTAGTAAGAGCAGGTTTCTAATTAGCTTCATACCCAGTGAACAAAAATGCAAACACAAAAGTGTAAAACCCTCAGCACATTGGATACCATCAGTATTGATTACTGGTGCATATGTGTAATTTAATTTAGTTACCAGTAGCTATTATTAGCAGTTAGACCATACCAATTTGATTAGTTGTTTAATTTCCTGAACAGTGGATTTGATTTTGTTTCTGTATACTACTCTCTATCTCACTGCAAATTACTTCGAATACTATAAACATCCAAGCCTGGCTGGTGCGCATTCTAATGTAAATAGAAGTGAAGATAGCTACAGTAGACAGAACAAAAAACAACCATACACCATCCCCACGGTATACAGCAGGTCCGATTGCTATTTTTGGCTAGCCTACATTCACAAGTGCAAAACATGCACCTTCCTCTTGATGTGCAATAGATTCATGGGTTACTTTTGTTCACAGGAAGTGAAACAAATAATTGTACTTCCCCATGGTATGTAACAGATCCATGCACTGCAGCTACATTCACAAGCCAGGGGCTAGTCACTGAAATGTTTGATGCCAAGGCCTGCATAGTTCAAAACATGGCATAATATATGGCAAGAGAGACCTCCCATTAGAGTAATGGGTGCAAAAAAAAGGCTTTGAACTTTGAACTTTAAATGTGAAGGTGGTACTAGGGCAAAAATTACATTTATTTCTGATGCAGAAAACACTGAGCAGGAAATAGTTAATGAATTAAACTAGAATGATCTTAATTTAGCATGTACATGTATATTTCAGTCTGCCATAAGCCACTATTAGAGGTGGATGGGAAACCATGCTTGTTTCAGCCAACACTGTGGACACACTGTTGTAAGTGGCACCGTGTGTACAAAGTGAAGAGACAAAACTACTTACACAAGTATAAGCTTACAAAGTCACCGGATGCAGCCTTGTTCCCAGTAGTTCACCCACATCTGTCATTGTTTGCAGTACTCGTACCAGTGCAAGTGAGATAGTATCACAAGCCAGTCTCAACCAACACCAGTGTGGATTGAAAGCAATCTGCGATGGGATTGGCTGTCTGGCTTGCCTGACTACAAGTGACAATTGCTGTGGTGGACATGTTGACAGTGTAGCCACAATCATGAGTACTACACATGCTAATGATTCAAGGGGGTGTCACTAGCCTCGTTTCCAGGTCCTTTTGGGAATGAGCTAGTGTGTCGCAAAGTCAGTCATTTCTTTTGAGATCATAGTGTCTAGTTGTTTCACTCACTAATGTTGCAAGTAGCACTCACAATTAGGCTTGTAAATGACTGTTGACATGTTTACTGTCTACAAAATGTGTCAAGTGTCATCACGGTAAGCAAACAATGCCATAACTTTTGAACAAAATATTTTTATCAAGATCCACCAGTTGGAAATCTTTAGCATATCATTTATCGTGTGAAAGCTGTTAGTACCTTACTTTGAACCTTTAGATGAACAAGGTGGCACTTAGCTGGTAACACACACACACACACACTCATACTGTAACGTGCACTGAATGTTAATTACCCAAATTTAGTGCACATCTGCATGTGTGAGTTTGTGTATATATAAGATTTTCTGTCAAATGATTACCCACCCACACACATACATGCACACATGCACATGCACATGCACACACACACACACACACACACACACATGCACACATGCACACACACACATGCACACATGCTCAAGCACACATACACACACACATACACACACTACACACACACATGTATACACACACACGCACACACACACACATGTACACACACACATGCACACACATACACACTACACAACTACACACACATGTACACAGAAGCACATGTACATGCATGCACACAAGCACACAAATGGGCACTTGTTAGCTTCCCAATTGGGGCCCTGTGTACTACCTCAGGGAACATTGGGCCAAAACTCCTTTAACTTGCTGGAGAACTGACAATGCCTCACCAACCAGTGGTCTTGTCCATCCCCAGCCTAATTAGTCTCAATTGACCATATGCCCCCAGTTCAATGCGATGTTTTGCACCAGGTCAGCAATTACGATGGCTGCTGTGGCTTTCCAGAAGAACAGCAGTATTGCTGGTCATGAACATGCAAGCCGTGTATTATGGGAAATCAGCAGCACATGTGTTGATACTAAGCCTGGGATGTCCGACACAAGCTCACATTGTGAGTAATGAAAAACTGGGTGGTAGCCTGCGAATGAGGCATGTGGCTCCCTGTGTAGCTACACATTACACTTGACAACTGAGCTAAACCAAAACGTCACTAAAAGCATACCCAGAAGACTCTTGCTACAGAGTGTTAACTGAGTGGAAATTACCGGGGTAGGACATTAGAAGGGGGGCATATTATTGGGACTTATAGGGCATTTTACATGTACAGTGTCAGGTGAAGTAGAGAAAGAAAAACTGGTGTGACTTGAACCTCTAATCTTTTGAATGATGGTCAAGTATTTTAACCACTTTGCCACACAGCAAACACACACACACACACACACACACACTGGAGTAAATGACCTACCTTTGGAAAATAACCGTCTAAATATTCCAGCCATTGCATCAATGAGTGTAGTAGACTCTAGTGGAAACAATGGAAGAGTAAAGGATGTGATGAAATCCATATCATTAGGTATACAATAAAACCAAGGGGTCTTTGCCCCTTGGAAACCTAAAGTCACTTGTGCATGAAGCACAAGCATGTTTATATGGTTTCCAGTTAATCATGTATGCCACTAGGGTTTCATCATTATACTGTAGCCAATCAAAATTGTTCTTTGTGTTAGCAACAATGCATGGTTTCAAAAACTTGAAGTTTATGATTAGTATGCAATCACATAAATTCTCGCAGAATTTGGAAATAATTATTGCACTTGAGCTCATAACAAGCATAAATTTGCCTGTTATTCGTGCAATTATTCCTGTGAGACTAATCGTATAGTGAGCAGCCGAGTGTCTCAGCAAAAACTATTAGCTAAAAATCTACTGCACAAAAACATGCTAGTGACTAGATCTTGCTGTAATAAACTCTAGGGTGGCTCGAAATGTTTTCACTGCTATGGTAATGGGTACTTGAAAAAGGAGGAAATGGCTGTCTTTTCTTGACATGCGTATACAGTGCTCCAAAGCAAGAGAGCAAAACTTGTTGATTAGGCCATCAGTATTTAAATGTTTCTTGTGGGTTAACAACTAAAGCTTTCTTTCTTGTCCTAAAGGGAAAGTTTAGCGTTCCCTTCCACCCAATAATCCTTTTCCTTCTAAACAAGAAGGTCAAGTTCAGGACAGAGTGCTAAATCTCTCATTCTAGTGGTTAGAATATGCATACCAATAAAGTATTTTCAAAGCAAACGTGTGAAGGAATGTTAAGTGGCACCTAAGTGGCGGAAGCCGAAGCGCACACCCCTTGCTGGGCCACGGTGGGCTAGTCACAACTACTTTTGTTCGAGATGAACGAATACTACAAGACCTTATATGTAACACTCTCTGGTTACTTGCTCATGCAAACACAATCGTTATCTCAACTGACTGACTCATATAGTGAGGTGAGAGAGAGCACACAGAATGCATACTGGCCTACACACAGAATACACACTGGCCTCTATACACTGATAATACAGAGTCTTTAAACTAGACTTGACACCTACTAACATTCCTACAAAACAACACAACTTAACAGATAGCCAAATATAGTCCCAACACATGAAATATTTGCACCTATTTACAACAAATGTTTTAAGTGTCATCACATTAGCAGCATGGTCAGTTTGCCAGTTCTTCTGTTACCCAGTTCACACACCTCTCCTTGCCATGGAAAGTGAAAGAAACGCAGCCACTAATTGACCTTGCTGCCTACACAGCAACTGTTCAACATGACAGAAACCAGCAGAAATCTCCTATAACACATCACGTGTCAATCGTACTCAGTGCCCACCAAGAGGCGTGAACTACCGCCGCTTACAATCACTGTATAAGTACCACTTAACATTCATTCACATCCGTTCGTTCTGAAAATATCTATATAATTATTTTTTTACCAAGCTGGGACAGCTATGTGATATCTTACTGAAGTGTCAGGGTTTCATACACAAGGTAGGGGTGGGGAGCACTGGAATCCCCCCTCCCCCCCAGAAATTTGATAATAGACCCCTTTCTGACCATTTGGTTCCCATGATAATACACCATCAAGGGGTGGTCACCCCCATAGGCGCAATACTTAGAGCTGCGACCGGGGACACGACAAAGTCACCAGGCCACAGAGGTTTTTCCTCGTCGGTCATAGGGTCACGAAGGTTTCAAGACGGCCCAAAACAGTCACAGAGTCAATAAAAATCTAAAGCAAGCCACTTCATGCGTTATTCACGAGGACATGTGCGATTTTTATGCTGTGTTCACGGGGTCACAGCCAAATTTAGGCGGACACAAATTGTGTCCCCGGTCGCAGCCGTAAGTATTGCGCCTATGGGAGTGACCACCCCTTGATCATATTGGAGGTCGAGTACTAACTATAGAGATCAGAGTACTCATGCTGATGTGGGTGACATGAACATGCATTGTACAGCAATTTTTGGAAAAGCCAGACAGGGAGTAGTATACGCTAGTTATTGACATTTTTCACTAAACTTCTCACTGAGTTTTATATATGTTCCCTGACCTCCAATATGACATAATATCATGGGAAAGGAATGCTCAGAAAGGGGTCTATAATGATGTCATAATTGCCAGCCACAATAGGGTAATAACAAAGTACAGCATAAGTATAGGCCTAATGCACTATAGCTGAATCTGACGGTTCTTGTCCTTGAATATGTCCAGAATTTAAAATCTACACAATACCCTAGCGGGTGCACCGACATATGCATGCACCCTTTGCACGCATGTAGCTTCATTTCCCCCTCCAAGATAAAAATCCTGTTGTCTCTGACCAATCCATAAATCTATGGCAGTGGCTAGAGAGCTGGTAGTGGAAATTAAATTCTAGGGTCGATAACTTCTGATAGCAAACTCCAATTTTAATGCAACTAGTATCAGTAGATAGAGCTTTAAAAGAGCTACAAAATGGTACCCTTTTTCCAGCAAGCCGTTTAGTATAGGCGCCGTACGTAGTAAAATTCACTTCGCGTAATCTTAAAGTGCCGGTACCGGTACTTTAAGCGTTTGTATTTGTATTTACAACAATATAAGGCACATCCTAACGAAAAGGATATCATTTTGTAGCTCTTTTAAAGCTCTATCTAATGATACTAGTTTGATTAAAATTGGAGTTTGCTATCAGAAGTTATCGATCCTAGAATTTAATTTCCACTACCGGCTCTCTATATCAAAACCAAACCAAAACCCCACAACACGGATCGCCTTCAGCCGGCTGTTACGTGTAGTCTCGCAGGCAAGACTCTCACGCGAGAGAGTTTGGCCTGCGAGACTATATACATGTATGCTGAAGCGATCTTCACAGATCGGCGTACAAGACCGTGCCCACCCATAGTTCTACCATGTAATTAGCTTACAGATAACAAGATTTGGGGAATCCAACCAGGTCTAGTATTTCGCAGGTTCGGACTTCAACGGCCCAGTCTCTCTAGTCTTGTGCCCAGACTATTTTTGACGGAACTGGGAAAAATAGTCTGGTCTACGCTTTTCTTCCAAGCGCCACGATGGTGGCGCTCCAATCAGATTGCTTCATGCGAATGACGTCACGTATGCGACCAAAAGGCTAGGCATAGAACCCAAACCCTATTAAGCCCAGTGGCGGTACCACGGGAGGGGGGCGCAGGGGGGCGTACGCCCCCCCAACCCCCCCGTCTGGCCTGGTCGCGGGGCGGGCGCCATGCTATTATCTACACAGGCCACAGCTAGCTAGCTATAGGTACGTAGATCAGACATTCTTTGTAACTCAAGATAAGAGAGAAGTCCACTCATCCAGTCGAAGGAGCAGCAGCCCAGGAGTCCACCGATTCCGTCGAACGACCAACAACCCACTCGGTCCCGTCAAGCGGACGTTCAGCTTCTACTCTGAGTGGTGGTGCCGCACTGGCATCATAAATTTTGTACATGCTTCTCCCCCCCAACCCTCTACTGCTGTGCACGCCTATGATTAAGCCCTCCCCCTTCTACTATGTATGGTTGAAGTGCTGTGCAGGAGACTAAGTCAGGCAGAACCAGAGAACGGATTTCTGTGAACGGTGTGTGTTTCTAAGCTTGACAACTGCCAGTGTGAAATTCCTGGATCACTCTGGGTGGAGCTGCCTGGAACTGCTCCGCCCGGAAGCAGTTAGTCTCGCGTGACCACTGAGAACCGTAAAAAAGGGGCGTCGAGTGCCAAATCAGTCTCTGCGACCGGTGTGGCTTGCGAGCTGACTACAACTAACTTCTCAGCAATCTGTGCTGCCATTGGGTCCTGGTATAATATATACTTCACTGCAGTAGAAATAAAGAAGCGAGTCTGGAAAGAATTAAAAGAAACAAGAACACGCAGTATGGCAGCAGCTGTGTTTTCCTGGGGGTTTGGTAAGTATGGGCAACTGGGAACTGGACAAAACCAAAATGCAGAGGTGCCACAGACTGTGAAACTTCAAACTGGTACGACTCCGATTAAGATCTCCTGTGGAGCCCATTTCACATCCTTGTTGTGTGAAGTCGGTAGCCTAAAGGGTACTGTGAAAGCATCAACCAAGATTTTTACATGCGGGTGGGGAAAATACGGTCGTCTTGGTCTTGGGAGTGAAGCTGACAAGCCACTTCTTTCGGAAGTTCCCTTCCAGGATGGTGTTAGTGACATGTTGGATGTGTCAGCTGGTCATTGGCATGCTTGCTGTGTAGCAAGAGATGGAAACATGTATTCCTGGGGCTATAATGGCTCACATGGAGTACTAGGAGCTACCTTCAGTGAGGCAGGGTCGACTACAGTGAAACCCCCACCAGTGTTCAGTCCAATACCTGTTAGGGTGAACTCACCAGCAGGAATCAGATTCAAGGCTGTATCTTGTGGTTACAACTTTACATTTGCGATCAGTGAAGAAGGAATGTGCTTCTCTTGGGGTTGTGGTAAATATGGCGTCTTGGGTCATGGGGACTTAAGCAATCGATTCCATCCCTGCTTGTTGGAGAGTGTCAAAGAGATGAAATTCAGGCAGATTGGTTGTGGCTACTCACATGCAGCCCTTGTTGAGACCAGTGGCAAGTTGTACACGGTAGGGACAGGTAAAGATGGTGCTTTAGGCCACGGGAGAGACAAGAGGGATAAAAACTTACCATTTCAAGTAGAGGCTTTGTTGGGATTGGAGATCTCCAATGCCAGCTGTTCGCAAGGAGAACACCATGCGCACACCCTCGCTTGCTCATCAGAAGGGAAAGTCTACTCATGGGGTGACGGGTACAAGGGGAAACTCGGACATGGAAACCAAGAGTCGTGTGATACTCCAACTCTAATTGACCCCCAACACTTTCTAAGTGAGCGTGTCATTCTGGTATCCTGTGGTGGTATCCACAGTGCAGTGTTGACTGACCAAGGTCACATGTTTACGTGGGGGTGTGGTAGTGATGGTCGTTTGGGTCACCCAGAAGCCAAAGGCCACCGATATCTTTTCAAAAGTGAGATTCCTCGCATTGTGGAAGGATTTCCTCAAAAGTCTCAGAAAGTGGTGGACATTTCTTGCTCTTATTATCACTCTGGAGCGGTGTGTTGCTCTAGCAAAACTTAGTACAGACTCCTTAGCACTCACATAGCAGCTAGCGCAATAAGGCTAATTATGTACCTAGTACAGACTCCCTTTTCCCCCCACCATGCAAGATTAGCACTACATTTTCCAAGACATTTTGTGTTGCATTCACAGTGTTCACACAATGTCACATATCCCACACCCACGTGCACTCACATAGCAGCTAGCGCAATAAGGCTTAGACTAAATTATGTACCTAGTGATAATTTGTTATGTATTGGAGCAAGGTGCTCATACTTTGCCAGCTACCAGCTCAACTGACTAGTCTGACTAGTCTCGCAGGCCAGACTCATGCGCCGTCTGGCCTGCGAGACTACAGCTCAACTAACTTTGACCCCACACACAATGACCTGTCATGCTAAAAGCGATGTGTAAAACATAGCCCCAGCAACCAAAAGTGAACCTGCATAGGAGGGTGCATGATGCATGACGGGCTGTTCCCAGGGGAATTCCCTTGCGTATGCCTCCTACCGCTTTTATACATGTACTACACTCCGCTTGTGCCATGGGCTACAAAAAGACCACCGTTGAAAGTCTGCTTAATCTTTATCCAGGTAGGGCAAGGAGCGGTATACAAGGTAGACCCAAAGTCTGGCAGTATTGTTACAGGGACAAGTAGACTATCAGCACATTGCCAGTAGCAAATTTACATACGGGGCGATAATATAGCTCGATCCTCATGAGAAAAATAGTAGACGTAAGGCTAATCTCCCATCGATCATCCACACCACTGTCGTGAGAAATAGACATATATAGGCTATGTGAGGTGCTTGGTCAAAGCCAAACAGTATACTTGTAGGCCAGTACTGGGCTCTCAATAGAGAAGCCCTCTACAATCCAGTCCACTAGTCCAGTCCAACGATTGTTGATGGCCCAAAAGAGTGGAGAGTTGGCCTGATTTCCAGGAATTTCTACCATTCACTTTTTGTTGCTTACAGTATGCACGGAAAGAGGAAAGCCTGGTGAATTTCATGACATGAGTGATCCCAATATATGAAGCTACAGGATGCCACCTAATAGGTGTACAGAGCAGTAATTTTCAGAGAACATACTTGACTGTTGACTATTTGCTTAAGATCCATCTTGATCACTGACCACACTTTGTCCATGGATACAGTTGTGGCTGCAGTACTTATGGGAGTGAACCCTTGACCTAGTGAAACATTCTAAACTCCGCACTTGGACTGACATTACAAGGAAAGGCCTCAGGCTCATCTGGGCCCCTCCCCCTAAGTAGACATTGATGTCACTCATGGGATAAATAGACCAACCTTTTCTGCTGCAAAATGTGGAGACAAATCTAAAAACAATCTTAACATGGATGGTGAGAAGGCCTGGGAATGAGGCTAGGGAAGAAGTCTAGTCAAGTTCTCATCATCACCTTGTGCATACCATGCCAAGTGTTTGTTGGTGTGCTATTGGGCATGTGATTACCTTTTCAATGCAGCAGATTGCAACTCCATTTGAGTATCGTACATGCATAGCTTATAATTATTAAGTCCAATGTAGTCTTGAACCAAGAGCCTCGTACACAAGACTAAGTTAAGTCCCACCTTGATTGAGCTTTTGGCGTTGAAGATGTGGTACGGACTTGCAACCACTTGGTTTCAAGACAGTGGCTGAAAATATGTCCAAGTGTTCACAGTACTGTCAGTAGCCAATTGGCCTGGCACAATTATCTAATAGCGTCTTGCATGGAGAAGCCATTTTCACCATTAAACATGCTGGTGACCCATGCTTTTGAGTGCACAGTGTGCTAAACAGTCTGAATCAAGTATGCTGATCAAGGTGGCATGGAGGACTGTTGTACGTGTCATCAGCACTTTAGTGACAGCCATTTTGGCCACAACCTTTGATAGGGTAGAACTGTATTGCACTCTGTGGAGGTGGTAGCTGAGGCTGCTCAGGAAGGCTTGAAAACCATCAGAACAGGAAATAGTACTTACTGCAGTATTCTAACGTGCTGTATGTTGAGCTACCAGCTATAAGGAATGAGGAACAAAGAATTCTGAGATTATGTAACTACTACATGTATTCAGATTAAGTTCTGTATAATTATGTAGATGAAAACAATGATGTTTTCTTTGATGATAATGTTGGTATACACATCATCACCCCCTCTTCCTTCTTTCTGTTTTTCCTCTATTTTGTGTACCTCCCTGTAGGTGCTCATATTAGAGCAATACGTGGAAAATTTCAAGGCCTTTCTGGAGGTCTGTATGATCATCACATGCTTGTCATAGAAGTTGTGAGTGACACGGCCATAAGAGTCATCCATTACACTGGTGGTGTTGAGAACCGTGAAGAAGGAGGAGCATCAGGTTTTACAAGTGCAACAAGCTTTTCTGTGTTAGGGGTTGGCAGGCGTGGTGAAGGAACAGGAGTAGTAGCTGAAGAAGTCATCAAGGTGGAGCCAGAAGACCTGAAATGCCTCGAGTTACTCCAGTACACTGATGATGTAACCCCTTTCCCACCTGATAAGTCGATCGAAAGAGCTCGAGAAAGACTGAATGAAAGAAACTACGGTGTCTTCCATAATAACTGTGAGTGCTTTGTCAACTGGGCAGTGATTGATAAAGCCATCAGCTACCAGGTAGTTGATGGAGCTGTGGCATCTGTGATGGGTGCAGTCAAGGGTGCCAAAGCGACATATGGTACTACAAGAGGATCGACGATGGGTGCAATTGCTGGAGGATTTCGGGGCTTGTTTCAAGGATACCAGCAACACAGAGAGAAACGACAGTGAACTCAAGACCATTAGCCATTTATACAGTGTAGTACCCATGTATGCATAGTTGCAAGGAATGCGAAATGAAACTTGTCAGTTTGACCACTCATGCAGTGCGTGCATCGTAGTTAACATTTAGGTTCTACTGAACTAGTTCATCAGTCAACAATGAGAGCTAGGTAGCTTTGGCTCTAGAGTGCATGCATGCATAATACCATAGTTGTAGAGCTAGCGTACTTATTGTTTTGTCTTCTTGACATGTATGCATACAGTAGTTATATAGCCTTGTTTGATCCCGACTCTCCCCCACAAGTAAGCTTGGGGTCTCGTTCCCATTATAGGTTGTATAATAATACTAGCTACAACATGACTTTTTTTGTTTATAATATCCGTTTCTTCACAGGCATTATTATAGATCCCCTCACAATAGCAGCAGTTTAAGTATAATTATAGCAGTTAGCTGCAGAATGTCTACCTAGCCTCATTCCCATGCATGTATAGGCCCATTTGTAAATCGCCATCATCAATGCACACAAAAATTTAAAAGCAGCTCATATCAATAATACAAAATAGCTGCATGCTGTAATGTAGATTCTGTACATAAAAAAAAAGAATAAACGAGATATTTTGAAGCTATAAAATATGTATGGAATAGTAAGCAATTGTTACAGTCTGAATTGACTATACAAACAAGACGGTTTATTATATTAGTGTATAGCTGGAGCAAGGCTTTCTCAGACGATTGCGGTCTTGATCCCTTTGTGGTATCTATTCTGCTTGCTGTCAAGTTGCCTTTCTAGATGTCTCAATTTGTGTTTCAGCTCAGCATTACTCTCCGACTCCTGAAAGAGAAGAAACAGCGACGGGTTCAATTCCACAGCTTTACATAACCTACAACCATCCACATTTCTCAGCACAAAAATGTGGAAAGGATCTGGATATGCATTCTAACGGCACATTGTGCAGAAAAAGATATTCACTGTGTGCTTGTGCACTAATGGAGAAGAAGTGGAGACAGGTTTGAGACAGGTTTGATTTCAAGAGCATTGCTTCCTTGGGAGTTGAACATAAGCCAAAAGGCTAGCCACAATCCTAGGTCCCACTCAATTCATGTGGGTATGCTCAAAATATGAAGGATAATGCACCATTGCGACTCAGGCCTGACGCAGCATGTTTTGGTATCTTTATTACTATTATTAAACATGTAATCCACACCACAAACAGTATATTTTATAACGATAATAATCTAGTAATTGGGGTGAGCCTGAGCGAGCCCCACATTAGTGGGACTGCACTGCGCATGTGTGTGTGTATGTTTGCTTGCTTGCTTGCGGCTATATACCGTAAAATTTAATTGAGTGCATCTAAAAATTTCACAAAGACTGAATGTCTTGCGCTCAGCCCACAGTCAGTGAAGGGCTACTGCCAGAGTGCAGCGTCAGCGTGAAAGAAACCTGGAGCGAATACGACTCAAGTTAACGCACGCATGGAACTGTGGACCATGACAGACAAGGGCAGGCTGCTCACAGACGGTACAAATTACGCACCATGGTTGAGGTTGCTTCAGGTAAGGGCCATGCATAATCAACACTCATAGCGCCACTGAGATTCAGCTCATGACTTCAGTGTGAAGTTTAGTCCGTGCATGCTAGTCTTGTCGGGAGACTACATGCATGCGTGTAGCTGCAGTAGCTTCCTTGACCGGGAAATGGCTGCAATTTGTCAGCATGTACGATCACCTATATCCAGCAAGAACTTGCTTGACTACATGAAGTTTTGCTAACCACGCTCATGGAACAGCAGACAGTGACAAATCCTGCTGTTATGCATGGTTTGTGTGCCATGACAAATCAGCAATGTATTGCTCACTCAGGCTCGCCCCACGATGATGAATCATCTTACTAGTTTAATAGCATGAGGCATACAATTCAGTGAGAAATGGTCAAAGCCTGGCACAAAAATAAACCTGTCCTTATCTTACCTTCTCCAGTCTGTTTTCAAGGTGGTCTACTTTTTGCTTTAGGGAGTCTACCACTTCCTGGGAGTGATCACTCTGTAAGGGAGGAAGGTAATACATTGTATAGTACATTGTTATTATATATAGGTGTGCACCATCCAATACCAAAACAAAATACAAATTATATACGTGTGACAGTCCTGTGTAGAAATCAAAGATTATTCCGTCGTGTATTTTGATCGCATCGCTACATTCAAAGTGCCGTATCAGTGAACTTCCGTTAAGGGTGGGGCTCATACGTACTTCGTAGATGCATGAATATCTAATGAGTCTACGAAGCGCATATGAACCCTGCCCTTAACGGAAGTTCAGCAATACGGTGCTTTGAATGCAGCGTTCAATCGAAATACGTGACGGAATAATCTTTGATTTCTACACGGGACTGCCACACATGTATGTGGTTGCACTTCAGAAAGCCAAGGATTCAGTTCTTTCTACACAGCCAATCTCAAAATCACATTTTCACAGCACAGGAGATGGCCTAACACGTTCTAACCCTAAATCCGACCCCCCCTTCCTTGTTTAGACACTGTTAGCTGACAACTCTTCCCAAGACTATGTCAAGATCAATGTCCGGACATACACTGCTCAAAATAGCTCAAAATGCAACATTTCAATGATGCTCTGATCACCTTCATCAGGCAAGAAAACGTATGTCTGAATATTGATCTTGATGTAATAATGAACCACTGCTACTATGGCCCTCAAGTCATATATAACGATCTCGAAACTGCAAATGCAAATGTGTAATTTCTAAGTTGCCACTCAAGGAGAGCATACCATCTGGCTATAGCTTCCATCAGTGAATGTGGGGCTGGTGATATCCCTAGCGGGTGACTCCGAGTGCAGCAATTCTGGTGCCACGGCTGACTCATTAGTCTGCCGGATCCACTCTTCAATATGGGGGTTCCGAGCACCATGAGACTTGCGACTTCTGGACGATTTCTCTGGAGGGTTACTCCTTGCTCGTGGACGGTGATCGGTGAGGGTTAAGCCCTGAACACCTTCACTGAGGCCCATAGTGTCTGTGCCATTCTCTAGACTGCTAGTACCTGTGGCAGTCAATTCGCCTGACTTTTGCTTGAAATGAGCAGGAATGTTTTGACCTAAAGGGCTCACAGATTTGTCTCGGCTAGAGTGGTTGTGTGAATTGGCAGAACACGGTGCACTCAATCGGCGTTCTACTGCTGTGTGCCCTGATGTGCAACCAGAGCCTACTTGTAGAACGGTCCTATTCGAGGGTCTGTTACTTCCGGAGCGGGGAATGTTGCTGCCCCTATCAGGAGGCTGGGAGCTCTTGTGAACAGCTGCAAAAGATTGAAAGTGAAGATGGCACACATAAAGCACTTCTTATTTTTCCAGCCCACATAAACAAACATTTATACTGGTACTCTAAAGATGATAAAAACACAGTATTGCCTAAAGTAATAGCTCAACAAATCGGGACATTGACCACAATAGGTAAAAGTGCTCCAAGAATGTACTCCAAATTAAGCCTACAACTGCAAACTCATAGCGCATGTAAGTGGTCTATTGGTAGTTCCAACTAAACTCACCTTTGTCCCCAACATTATCTTGGGCTGCAGCCTGAGAAGTGGATGAAAACAAACATTGTGATGAAAATTGGTCATGCAGCATTCTGTTAGAAGTCTGGCTCCACTCTGGACACTCCTATACATACATTACGCATTGTCTGTTACATGAACCCATCCACCCCGAATGGAGTATGCCTGGGAACAGGATAAGGAGGGCTACACATGTAGCTACTTACTGAGATCAGTGTCTTGGTGGGCAGCAGGCTCTGGCCCCTTGATTTGCTCATTGCAGCAGAAACACCCTTGCTCTTGATCACTGGCTGGTGTCCTCCTGGGGAGCCAACTACCACTGTCGGTGCCTCAGTCTGATAGTGTGAACTTAGCCTTGGGTCCCCATTACTGACTCCTTCACCAGCTTGTATATCTGGGTTAGAAGCTCCATCAGCCTCCTCTTGATGGAAGGGTTGCAGTGAAAAAGTCCTACCGGACTGTGACTTAGTAGCAATTAGTGGCACAGAATTTCTCGGGGAAGAGGTAACAGTAATGGCTTGTGGTATGCCGGTCACCGAGTTGCGAGACCTGCCGGAGACTTCCATGGCTTCTGTGTTTCTCCTTGGTATTTGCGACTGACCAGTGGGGGATTGTGAAGCTTTGTGCTTGAATTGTTTTGGCAGTGTAAAATAGGAGGGCAACCCACCACCTCGGGCTTCCCATACTTTTGTGCGTTCCCTCACCGAGACATGTTTGTCATTTCCTTTCTGAGATGCCTCACGTGATTTCTTTTCCTGATTAGGAGTGTCTGAATCCTGTGTTTTTCTCCCAGGAGTGCTAGGGGGCGTTTCATCGCTGTTCAAATCTGGAGAGAATTCACGAGACTGTAACTTTTTGCGAATAGGAGTTCTTATATTGGAGTTTCTTGTGAACGATTGAGAGTTATCAAATGCAGTGTCAGAGGTGCAGTCATCCTTGTTTGACTGTCTTACATTGTCAGCATTGAAGATGAGGGAAGCATCCCACGAAGCTGGCCTCATTTTGTACGATCGTTTGCCAGATCTAAGCTCCACATCTCCTTCTGATGGCAGGCTATCACCACTGGGTATCACAGTGGGGGTCGTGACTGCTCTCACGGGAACAGAAGACTTTGTCATTTCAGCAGTAGTCCCTGTTGCTTTCATGGGTGTGCCAGGTTGGTAGGCAGCAGCTACTGGGATCTTACTTACACCCTTACCACCTGTGGGGGTGGTGGTGGGCGAACCAAAGGAGAAACGCTTTGCCATCTCTTGTACTTGTCCAGGCGTATGTGCTATATCTGATTTGGGACTCCCCACTTCCATAGGCATTGTTACTCTGATCTGATCCACGGAGCCGGTTTTCTTGTGTCTCAGAGACAGGGGAGCAACTTTGTGTGGCTTGCTTCCAGGGACAGCGGTTGATGAGGACAACTGTGTACGCACTCTTGGTGAATAAACATCAATGGTGTGGTCAACTGGCTCCGGTTCCAGACTTTCCCCTCTTAGTTTTCTCTCCATGAGATCATCTGCAAAGTTTACAACACTCTCTCGGAGAGCCTTTGGGGCTCGCCGCACCCTCAAGTATCCTAGGTTATCCTTGTGGTGAGGTTGGGGGACCTTAGTGGGGTGGGTGTCTTTCAGAGCAGCCTTGTCAAGAGGGGGACTCAAGTTCAATAGACGGTCATACAGTGGTTCATTATCGTCATAAGGCACGCCTCCAGACTGCATCTGTGTGGGGGAGAAAGAGAGGGGATGGATAATATTCCAATCAGAGGTAATGGTGGTCTTGTTCCCAGGAGGAGAGGGTCTGGGGAATGACTCAATGAAGCCAGAGGAATCCGCTCAACTTCACTTAGACACTCTCAATGTGGGCGTAGGGCTGTCTGGGAATGTGACTACACATTTACTAGGGATTATTGAATCACATGCTCCAACCCCTCAAGCCTTAGTACAGTGTAGGAGGGGAAGAGGAGAGAGGAGGGGGAGAGATGTACATGTACAGTGTAGGAGGGGAAGAGGAGAGAGGAGGGGGAGAGATGTACATGTACATTAGAGCGGGAAAATTTGTTGTTGGCACTCTTTTCCTGTATCCATGGTGGTACCAATTAGATCAGCTATTTTGAGAATGATCTTAGTTTGTATCATACTGTCCAACCCATTTTCACACTAATCGATCGATGGTTTGTAGAGATATCTACAGATTGATTAATACCACACCAAAAATCTATATGTGGCAGTCCCATGTAGAAATCGAAGATTATTCCGTTGCGTATTTCGAGCACATCACTGTGTTTGAAGCGCCGTATCGCTGAACTTCCGTTAAGGGCAGGGCTCATACACGCTTCGTAGCTGCATGAATAGCTAACGAGTTTACGAAGCACGTATGAGCCCCGCCCTTAACGGAACTTCAGCGATATGGCACTTCAAACGCAGTGATGCGCTCGAAATATGCAACGGAATAATCTTCGATTTCTACATGGGACTGCCACATATGTGTACTTTATCTTACAGATGTTACCCCCCTTCCCAGAGGCTATCTAGTCTCGTGCCCAGCCCACGCATGCCTCCCGCCGAGAAATGGTCTGGTGAATGAAGTCAAATTTTTGGGGCTTATTCCCACAAGTGGTAGGGACCAATGAGATTGCAAGATCGGTAATTATACTTCCCTTACAACGGTGAACTTTTTTATCTCTACTTGAGTATCCTCCCCATACCTTTTTTGAGCGGGTTTGGCATAAAACGTTTTGAGTAACACTGTCGCAAAAATGTGCTCTAGCCTAAGAAATTCGACTTGGTTCACCAGACTGTTTCTCCTCATGTGAGGGTAGGGTCTGGGGACGAGACTAGAGGCCCACCACCCTCCCACATCCCTACCGCCTCAATGTAGGAGTGTCTGCTAGTGTTTGAGATCTTCCTGGAATTGATACGCAGCAACACCACCGGCTCCGATGTGTCCATAGGCTCAGGGGCTGCCTCAAAACTGCAGTAATGGAGTACACTAGCACTTAACACAGTGCTGTAGTCACCAGCAAATGTACCAATGTGTAATAACAGGTCTTTCAACAAACGGACAGTAACTGTTTATGCCAAGTTTCTGGGACCAAAAATTGGGATAGTATCCATTTACACTATCCCATTCACACCTCCAAAAGGGAACTGCATGGTGAGTCTAAGTAAGCACTGAGCACCATTTTTACCTGCAGCCGTTTTTCTTGGTGTGTCAAATGTGTAGGGCTAGAACAATTTGAAACTAAGGTTTTTAACTATTTGCTTGTTAACTAGTCGATGGTGAATTGTACCAGCAGTTGCAAGTGTTACAGAAGTTGGTTGTGTGAGAGTTTCAACGAATAAAGGCACAATTATTCAACTATGTTAGCAACCAATTAGTTGAAAAGGTGTCTCACCTCTGTTCCTCAGAATCCCCATTGTGACTTGGACGGGCAGCCCAGATAGCATTCCAGTTCATAGAAGGGTAATGGAGGAGATGTCTGGAAGAACAGAGATTAACACATACTATTCATACTGAAGGAGTATGATATCCTACATCACTTTGATAATCATGATCAAGTGACACCTTCAAGTACTACATACAATACACACACGCACACGCACACACACACACACACTACACACACACGCACACATGCACACACAGCACACACACACAAACATGCACACACAGCACACACACACAAACATGCACACACCCACACACACAGGCACACCCCCCCCTCCCACACACACACACACACTAGCCTCGTTCCCAGGCCCCGTCCAGCTTTCCGTCGCTTACAGTACGGAAAAGCGGGAGAGGGCCTGGTATCTTTTCTCACGTGAGTCATGTCAGGATAGAAAGGATGGTAGAAAGGGTTTAATTGTGTGTGGGCGCACCGGGCCCAGAACAGCAAAAAGAGCCAAGGTACCCCAGGTAACTTACCACACGTATCTAGCTAGCGGGAGGCGACTGTCTTACACACCAAGCGTTGAGTGTGTAGTCAGTTTAAAATACGCGAAATGCAGCCTGTTAGTTCTGCAAAATTTCGCCATTTTCTGATTACATCATGCTCACGTGAGAAAAGATACCAGGCTCTCCACGGCTTTTCCGTATTGCAAGTGACGGAAAGCTGGGTGGGGCCTGGGAACAAGGCTACACACACACATGATGCTAACTAAGAGCAGATCATCAGCAAAAGAGCACTCTGGCAGTTTGCCTACCTGTACTTGTTTGGTGGTGGAGGCACAACGTATGCCTTAACAAGCTGTCTGCTTTTTGCTGTGAGGAGTTCCATGACTTGAGAGTGGGTGTAGCAACAGAGCAGCCGGTCCTCCACCTGCAAGAGGAAGGGGTGGAGGGGAGGGAACGAGAGAGAAAAGAAGAGGAAGGGGAGAGGGGGAGAGGGAGAGGGAGAGGGAGAGGGAGAGGATTGGGTGGAGACATGAAGGAGGAGGGACAAGAACCAATAAAATGTTCTTAACCTATCATACACTGAGTTCCATTTTCTAGAAGTCTTTCTGAAGCTATTGATACCTTGTATGACCCGTATTTCCACTTCTGCTTCGAGCTAGCGCTGGAAACTTGGGCTAAGGGTTCTTCCATCAAGCCTCTATGGGTTCATGGAGCTCTGCTACACCCACTCATTAGCGAGCATACAATGGTCAGGGCTCTCTGACCAGTGAACGCTTCTCCTGACTGACAACTGTCTACAGTGCCAAAAATGGAGCCCCTACAAAGGCAGAGGAGTGGTTTCTACACCCGTTTGTGTAAAAAAGGAGAGAAATGGCCAAGCCAGTGCCGACCAAGGCTTTTCTACAGCCAGCCAAGACAGCCGCCATGTGCACAGCATGTCATGACTATGCCCGCCCACCTCCCCCTGTCCCACCCTTTCTGCTAGTGCAGAACCTGTCTTCAAAACGGATTGCGCAAACTGATAACATGCGGTCAAAGTTGCATGACGAGTACACTCGTCATCAGTTGTTAAAGGGTTAACACCATAGTCTGCCCAAGACATGTACAGTTGTACACACACCTGCAGCAGTCTTGAGTTTGTCTGGAGTCCAATGCTCTTAGCCAGGCCATCCACCTTCTGAACCACTCCTACTTCATTGATACCAAAGCCAAGCAGGCCGTTACGACCACGATGAAACTCCATCAGAGTTGCCTACAGGAGGGAAGGGAGAGAGTGAGTGAAGAAGGTACATTGTAGCTAGGGAGGGAGGGAAAAGGAGGAGGGGGGGAAGAGAGGAAGGGAAAGGAGGGGAGAGAGGAAGGGAAGGAGGGAGGGAAAGGGGAGGGAGGGAGAGAGGGAAAGGAGGAAGCTAGAAGAGCCGGAAAGACTAAGGAGGGCCACAGATGGAAATGAATGTAAGGAAATACTACAGTCAGTTCTTCCTGCAACAAATACGGACCTCATGTGAGGGAGTGAGCTTGGGTGCAGTAGCCTGCAGTCGATGAGCAATCTCCCTGAGGTCTTCCTCCCCCTCTTTGGCCTCCAGACTAACGCAGTAGCAGTCATCATAGAAGATGTTTAGCCTGGGAAAAGAGTGCGGTGAAGTCAACATGGATGTGGATTCACATGCATAAACAGTCAGTGGACCTCATGTCCTTGAAAGTAACATCCAGAAAGAAAAGTTCGTGCTTATCCCACAGCTTGTATTAAGATAACAACTGGGGATGTACTATGCAATACGTAACATACCGTAATGCTATAATGTTTTGCGTGAACTTTACTTTTGCGAATTCTGCGAGTGCAGACGGGATCGCAAAGAAAAGATCGCAATAATTAAACTTGTGGCTCTTGGTAGGCGTGGTTAATGGACATGTTGACGTCAAACCAATGAACGTTAGCTGGCTGTTCCAGGAGAAGCAGCGGTAATGGGTGTTTCTGGCCTTGTGTAGTATAACAACAGTGAAGATGGCAGAATAAGTTGCATTGTTCTTCAGAAGCTGTTTTCCACAAGGACACTGGGATCAAAGCGGTTGCAACTCGCGAAGCAAACGGAGGCGTGAAGCGTGTGTTGGAGAAGCAAGTCAGCCAACAGAGCGCTAAGAAGCAGAAACGATATACCAACTTCTCTGACACCGACAGAGCCGAGATCGGCCGATATCATTGTTACTATGCGTGTGCGTGCTTGTAAAAATTGAGGGAGGGCTAAGATAGGTACTGCTCATTCGCAAAGATAAGATCGCAAATTAGTGGCAAAATCGCAAAGCTTTCTCACACGCAAAACATAATAGCATTACGGTACTCTTTTTTCATGAGTACTTATCGAGTTTTACAAAAGTAACGAGGCGTGTTGGACAGTCTGTTGCCATGGTGACACAAGTGTACCTATGTACAATGGTGACTCGAGTACAGAGAACAAACAAGTTGTACGTGCAGGAGCGTGTAAGTGCTGTGAGGCTGGTATGTGTTGCTGCCAACCTTCAATTACACTAATGTGTGACCAAACCTTTCCCTCCGTTTATTGATAGTGTACACCGGACAAAACTCATTCTCGTGTGTATACTAGCTGTTACACAACACAAAAAGAGTACATAACCTTTAATGCCATGTTTACACAACATACCAAGCTTGACACGCTGTAACCAAAAAGAGCTTAAATGAATCTTCATCAAAGAAATCATTTCATTAGGCCTTTTAGCAATGAAATATGCAGCTTCATAGTTGTATTGGGAGTAGCACTTCATGGTAATAATTAACATACCAAAGAAGCTGATATATATTTTTGGGAAACAAGGCTACTATTGTATACATGTATATAGCCAGAAATATGGCAAGAAATTAAATTTGGTGATCTGGCAGTTTTATTGTGGTACACTTGAGAATTGTGACTGGAACTTTATATTCCCATTTATTTACATGTGCCATATAGCAGAAAATTTTCGCAAGCACAAATTTTCACGAGTCACCAACAAAAGCCAGGGAAACAATTTCGTGATTGTTAATTTTGCGGCAAGGTCACAATCTCTGATCACACCTCCTACAATTTCACGCTTGGACATGGTGACCCTGCCAGGAACTCAGCATGTATTTCAATGTCGAAATGATAGTAAGAGGCTACCACGCTTATCAAAGCGCGTGGTCCACTGTTGGCGAAGAACTGCCATGCCAAGGGGAGCGAGCTAACCCCAACGAACCAGCAACTTGTTAGTTTAGCCGGCAGGGTGAGTCATAAAAACACATTTTTGACTAACCAGATGGCTTTAGCTAAGTCGAAAACCCTGCGTGCCCATCATGACTAGCTCCACAGAGCAATCCTTATAGTTTCTACCCACGATTCTTGCCGTTGGAATATCATCAGGGTGCACTAAATTGTTGCTAAGATTTGACGTCACGTCCTGCCTCCTCTGATCTGACTCCTACTATAGATTGATACATGAACTGAACACAAAGTTCATCAGTATGGAGATTCCCCAATACCATGAGAGAGTACGTATACATTGTACGCTGTAGGAAGTTATCCTAACAATTTGTACATCCCTCGATCCTTTCCAGGAAAACTATGAACCCCCTACACACTGTATCTGCAGCAATACATGTACATCTGGAATGGTGTTGTGTGTATCAGATACATGTACACGTACATTGTACAAGATGCATGGACATTGTACAGGAATTCCAGTATCTACTGTGAGGCCTGCTGCTAACAAACAAATCAAGGTTGTTGGTAGTGCCCTCACTCCTATCCAACACACAAGCTTTGCCTAGCAGTGGGTGCTGCACTAGTTTCATTCCCATACCCTCAGCATGCATACACAAACTGTGAGTCTCACTGAGGGTCTGAGAACGGGACTACAGGTGTATTGTATTAAAACTTAAGCACCAAATTCTTATATATCCACAATGTGCATGTGTACACACTGCTATAACTGTGTACGGTTGGACTGTCAACTAGACGTTGCCATTCTCGTGGCTCCCTGACTACTAACATGGGCAATACATCATCAACAGCCGTATCAATACCCCATTGACAGTTGTTACACATGTATATAGCTCTGTTTTATGTCATTACCTTGTTCTCTCCTGCAGCCACCCACAGATGTCGTGAGTGGGGATGTTGAGGATCGTCTCCTACATGGGCCATGAACACAACACTATAGTGACTAACATTAGTAGGAACAAGCTTTCCACAAATTGTGGGATGTTAACAGGAGAAAGTACACATACCTTGGTGCTGCAGCTCAGGAAGACAAGCAGGTCGGGTCCAAGTGCTAGGATACAGTCCAGGTGGAAGTCATGGTCTTCTGAGAATGGCAGAGGCTGTGTGTGTGTGTGTGTGTGTGTGTGTGTGTGTGTGTGTGGGTGGGTGGGTGGGGGGGAGGGGGATGGGCATGATATCACACTACATTTGTACTTGTGTGTTGGCAATTTGTTTTGTCTCTACATATGTACATATAATGTGGACAAACACAAATTTCCACAGACTATATGTAATGTTACCACCAAATACTTGTGTACATGTTATGAATGCATAGCCGTCAACAATCCTTGCCTTTGATCTTGTAATAATGAAGCTACTATTAAGTGTATAAAGATGTGCAAGTATGTGGCATTGGCTACAGAAGTCCGAAACAGTTACATGTACCCCTTATCATCCACCCCCCTCCCCCTTAGGCTCCCTCTCACGAAGCTCTCCCTTCTGCTTGCAGACCTTTTTTCCTCGTAATATGATGGAGACGTTCCAAGTGAGGGCACCGGGGGTGTAGAGAAGAGGACCCTGCTGCCGTATACGCTCCCTCTTGCGTCCACCCCAGTTACGTGCCAGGAAACCTGCTGGAAGAGGGGACAGAGAGATGAGGGAACACCAGCCCTCAGTGAACATACCAAATATGATCGGCTAAATACGGACATAAAGGTCAAGCTGATGTAGGAGCTTAAGAGTGCGGTGAACGGTTGATACATGCCATGTGCTCTTGGAGCAGTACTTCCAATTAATGACCACCCACAACTACACCTATATACAGGTACATGTATATCATGGTACATATAAGTTTAAGAGGAAATGTCACTACAATGCTGTCTATAGGAGTCAGCCAGCCCTGAATTACCACATGACTTGTGCATTGTACAAAAAGCTGTATCATAAACAAAGTCTCCATTAACGCTGCTAGATCATGGAAGATATACCATCTGGGAGCTAGCCTTGCTGCAAAGGACAAATTATTACGAACTCACTAGAAACAGACAGTACATGTATGCATACTGTAATAAAAATGAAAAGCAAATATCAAGCCGTAAATTCCCTCTACCACAATATGTGAGGGCTGGACACCATTTGACCTACCCTTACTATGTGGTACACATATTAACAGTAATGTACTGAAGAAAAATGAACTCATGATCACATGAGTAGGTCTTGTTACAAACCTACCAACGATGCCAGAGTTGTTGGCCTGGTCTATGTTGAGTCCTGTGGTGGAATTCTCGGCTAGGTCAGTGAGGTACTGCTTGCGGGTGCGTATGGCCATCCCAGAGAACTTCTCACTGCGCAGACTGGCATTGCAGGCATTGATCACTGTCAGACAGACAGACACAGGAGATATACTATGACAGGTGCTTGTTCTTGAACAAGCTATAAGTATCATTCATGGAGCTACACACGTACGTATAGTTACATATGTATAGACACGTACGTTTGGCAAGCAGGAACTCCCTGAACTGATCGTCCTTGTCAAACACAGCACCCTCAGGGATGCTAGGACCAAAGTACGGAATGTCCCGGCTACGAGTGACTGCAACCCTTCATGTAGAGCAGGGAGAAAATAAAGTTAATGGTGGAGGTTCTGGAAATAGAAAAATTGCACAGCATCTTTTTCTCGTACAATGAACCTCTCTGGATAGCAATACACTATGTCACAGTATGCAATATTCTCTTGCAGGACAATGCTGTCTAGGTACAGTGTCAAACTAGAGATCCTTGAAATAGAGTTACTGTCTGGGTATAGAGCTGCTTCAGCTATCTTCATAGCCTCGTCCCCAGGCCCCGCCCGAAAAATCAGGAAAGGGGCCTGATAGCGTTTCCGTGTATTTTCTGTCAACCATTACCTCTCAAAATTTTGAGGAGCCAATCAGATTGCAGAATGAAACCACGCGGAATATGATCCCGTCACATGCGCATGAGGCCAAAAGTGCCGACTATGCAAATTATGGTAGAGTAGCTCGTGATGGCGTCGTCTGTCTCCTACATACGTGCAGCAGTGGTGTCGCGTTTACGGGAAATCGGTGGACGATCGAAATCGGAGAGCGCTGTTTACCCATACGGGTTATCGAGACAAACTCCCCGATCGTCTGTTGGCACTGGCTTGGGTCCCGATCAACTGAGACGATCTGTCGGAATTTGTGTATGGACAGTGTGCATCCAAACTGGATAGATAAACACGGAAGATAGCATACTACAGCATCACTTATTCAACTCGCTCTTGCTTCACCTTGCACACATTAGCATGACAGTCAGCTGACATCAACGGTTGCAGTAAGGCGTGTCCTACTGTAGCACGCGTTTGATGATGTTTACATTAGCGACAGAAAATACACGGAAGTGCTACCAGGCCCCTTTTCCGATTTTTCGGACGGGGCCTGGGAACGAGGCTACTATCTTCACAAGTGAAGTAAATGTCTTTAGTGGTACGTCATACATCAAAGGAATGTTTCTAGGAGATCAAGTTTGGTATTTGAACAAGGTTCAGATTTACCAAGATTACAGAATTTAACTATGGAGTTCACTACCACTCAGAGAGGTGCCCGTTCATTGGTTTTCCAAAGGATGTAAATCTATGCTTGAGTTCAGCAATCATTCGGTCCCTCCGGATGAACCCTTCTGCGGTGTCGTGGAGGAGCATCACTGGTAGCAAGCTGCACTAGGGATACCTGAGGCTTGTTCCTTTTTGAAACTTTCAACAATTTGACCACATACTTATAGCCTTGGAAAACCAATGAACGGGCACCTCTCTGAGTGGTAGTGAACTCCATAGTTAAATTCTGTAATCTCGGTAAATCTGAACCTTGTTCAAATACCAAACTCCCCTAGAATCATTCCTTTGATGTATAAACACTAAAGACATCAACACATTTACAAGTTCATAGGTCAAATCATAAAATGTCACTAGGTGTACACATGTATACTTGTTATGTAATTACATGTATATGTTGAGTAGGCAAAATGACACAAATTGGTCCTTAGTAGGCAAAATGACACAAATTGGTCCTTAGTAGGCGAAATGAGATGAGCCCTCTACGTCTACGGGAGTGCAAAGGAAGCTATCTTCATTGGCTGGCACATACCTGTACTTGGGGTACTGTGTGTTGGACTTCTCGACACGGACCACAATGAAAATGTGTTGGAAGTGGGAGCGAATGCAACGTGGGGAGAAGGGTTCGCAGTCTTCCTCCTGAAAGATCACTGTCACAATGTCATTGCCAATGTGCCGCTTCCGCAGCAGCTGCAGATACAGAAACACAATACAAACATCTTGAGTAACATGGAGAATAATAGAGGAACCTCTCTTAGTAAACCTTCATCTCCAAAATACGGGTCCATATTGGATTCCAAACGTGGATATCTTCATATTCCGTATACATGCAGACACTAAAACTGTCCCAACTGTACACAAACTATACAACCTCTGTCTGGTGGTCACTCGATTGTACCTTCCCCCACAAGACTGTCCACCACTGCTGCACCTGGACTTTATTTCAGTGTTGTCAATCCAAAATACCCTCCTGTTAGTCTTATTCACCAGCGTACATACCACACTACAAGAGAGCTCCGGTAACATGGTCCTGCCGCCTGTATACCGCATAGCAGGAGATTTTGATGGGTGCCAATTTTCACAATTTTTGCAGACCAACCTGCTTCTGTGAAAATTAAACCGCAAAAAATGAACTGGGGTACAAATTGATGATGTCATTATGTTGGTCGTAACAAGTGACCATGTGAACGAGATGGTTCTCTACAGTCTGTCTGCCCTCTAAATTGTTGCTGTAAAGAAGAATCAGCCCTGCTACTATACCAAATGCCAACGGAGAAGCTGTCGAAGTCAAAATAACAATGCTGAATCCTTCTGTTCGACGAGCCAATTTCTTGCCCACGGTTGGCGATAGTCCTGATACTTTCATAAATGCAATAGCCTTGAAACAAAAGGAAGACTAGGCAGTTGTTGCACAAGCTTGCTTCTTTGCTTTGTCGTTTCTTCGAGCTGCCAGGTTTGTATATGGGGCACGGACATCAACAGAAAGGGATGTGGTCCGAGTGTTGCGCATTCGTTCCACGAAAATAAAAACTGCAAAAAATTTCTTCTGAAGGGTCTGGAGTCATTTTTGCAAAATTTTTGCGAAATTTTGCACCATTGAAAATTTCCCACTATACGGTATGTCTTACCATGTCTACAGGAAGCCCTAAGCTAACATTCCCTACAGTAATCCCAACTGTGTCTGCCTTGGAGAGGCTTCCCCTTAAGTAGGAAGTGTCCTAATTTCAATTTGTGCAGATCACAAAGATTAATTCAATTAGCTCTTTTACAACACACACATACACTGTATGTGCATGTTTGGCTTCCATGAAATTTAATAACCACAAATTGGAATATTAAAGAGAGGTGGTGATTGGCTAACTCCCCAGCCAGTCATTCATAGCCACACAGTCAAGAACCAGTCATAGACAAGGAGCCTTATACCATGGGCATAGGTGTAAATCTGTGGCCTTAGCTTAGAGCTACTTGCAAGTACAGGTCACTCTCATTACTAGTACCCAGGGTCGAGGTTGCGGGCACCTTCTCTCATTACTGGTACCCAGGGTTGAGGTTGTGGGCACCGTCTCTCATTACCGGTACCCAGGGCTGAGGTTGCGGGCACCTTCTCTCATTGCTAGTACCCAGGGCTGAGGTTGCGGGCACCTTCTCTCATTGCTAGTACCCAGGGTTGAGGTTGTGGGACTGTCTCTCATTGCTAGTACCCAGGGTTGAGGTTGTGGGCACTGTCTCTCATTGCTGGTACCCAGGGTTGAGGTTGCGGGCACCTTCTCTCATTACTGGTACCCAGGGCTGAGGTTGCGGGCACCTTCTCTCATTACCGGTACCCAGGGTTGAGGTTGTGGGCACCGTCTCTCATTACTGCTACCCAGGGTTGAGGTTGCGGGCACCTTCTCTCGTTACTAATACCCAGGGTTGAGGTTGCGGGCACCTTCTCTCATTACTGCTACCCAGGGCTGAGGTTGTGGGCACCGTCTCTCATTACCGGTACCCAGGGTTGAGGTTGTGGGCACCGTCTCTCATTACTGCTACCCAGGGTTGAGGTTGCGGGCACCTTCTCTCATTACTAGGACCCAGAGTGGGTAGAGGCTAAGTAGCTCCCATGTGACAGTATTGCTTCTGTTTACATATGAACACAATCTACTTGTACTGACAGGTGCTGTCAGGTGAGAAACTGTTGTACTATCAACCTGCCTTGTGTGTACTTGTACCTACACACAGGGTTTCATTGCATGGCTACTAATTATGCAGTGCTGTTCTCGGTTGGTGGGGTGTGGCTCAAACTTCCGTCCCGCTTTAGGAATGCAACTAAAGGTGTGGCTTGTGTGCAAACATCCGTCCTGCTTATGTACACTTACGTAAGTTTATCGTTCCCAGCGCTTTCACGGTGCTGGTGGTCTCATTGTTGCAATGTCAAAATGGCAGAAAATTGTGATAAGAGCGACGAAGAAAGAGCTAGGAGACTGGCGCGAAAACGGACCGAAGACAGCCAAAATGAAGCTACCATCCTGAGATCGATGAGTATGAGAGAGGAGAGGCGGCTAGCAAAGCAAAGAAAGCACATGGCAGTCTTGAGAAACGACCATATATACCTCGCTCACTTCTTCGAACTCTTTCAACATAACGCTTTGCCATCCTCACACTTTGTCACACATGGCCGACCGTCCCAAAAGCACGTGCCATGCCTACTAACAGTAATGCGCAAGTGTCAGTTCAAAGGATATATCTGAGGCCCCTTCTGACCAGTTTAGTATGTTTATGTTGGACAGCTCAGGCTGATGATAGAACCAGTTGAGGAGATACTTTGTGAATGGAACATGAAGGATTGTCATTGAAAAATGAGATGGACTGGATAAATACATGCACGTGTATTTTTATGCATTTACTGCCAACGTTGTATACATTCTATACTAGCTTGTAGTGATGGGAGAGACTTTTAAGGGGGGGGAGGGGGGGCAAATGCCCCGCCCCCCTCTAAATGTAACCCGGCCTACACGTAAGTGACCTCCCACTGACCTGCTGTCTGTTAGAAGAGGTATAAGGGAGGAGGGTGGAGACGTGGAACATCACCTCCGTGTCACGAAACTCTGTGTACACACTGTATTCCCCTGTCGTGTCCGCTGTTAGTGGTAGTGTGTATGTGTGTGTGTGTGTGTGCGCGTGGTGGGGAGAGATGGGGGAGGTTCATAGTGGGTCACATAGGCACTAACTCTTTCACAAGATGCAGGTACACATGCACCACGACCATCCGGTATTACTGCTTGCTCACTGTACATCTGGTACCTAATTGCCTGAATTTTGTATTGCTATGCACAAAGTTGAGTGGCATTGCCGAACGTTCTGGACGTTCCCTTGTGGATAATGTCTTGGTTTAGTCAAAGGCTCAAATAAAAACATTTGACAATACTACATCCAGTCATCATACCACAGCTAGTGGTACTTACTCTTATTGTCCAGCTGAGCCCTGTACTTGGTGAACCCCTTCATCTTCACCTTCTTACCAAGCAGCGACAGAAAGCCTTCAAATGCCGGGCTGCCTTGCTCTGGAGGGAGAGGCACAGTGTATACACAGTGAATGAGGGAGAAGGAAGAAGTGGGAGGTGAGAAGGAGGAAAGGGAGGAGAAGGATAGAGGAGGAGAGGGAGGGAAGGATAGAGGAGGAGGAGAGGGAGGGGAAGGATAGAGGAGGAGGAGAGGGAGGGAAGGATAGAGGAGGAGGAGAGGGAGGGGAAGGATAGAGGAGAAGGAGAGGGAGGGGACGTAGAGAGTGGGGGGACGAGAGATAAGTGTTGTCAATGTTTTAAGTCCTTTCACCACTGCACTGACTGACGCTCATAAAACCAGGCAATTAAAACACAGTGGGAAATTGTGTTTATGTGTTCGCATGATGTCTTCCAAACTACAATGTACTACACCACCAGCTTTGGCAAGATCCCCAGAGTGCTACACGCATATTCATACCATAGTATCCCACAAGAGGAAATTACTCCCAGCAAAGGAGACACAAGCACAAGTGCTAGTGAAACTGAGGGGGATGTGGAGCAAGCCTAAGTGAGTGATATGAACCGGCAACCTTTCATTACTATCGTTTAACATTGAAAGCATGAAACTAGTGGAGATCTCCTACTCTCTTATACAGTAAGTGGTCCGTCCATGCAAGCAAACAAGCATGCACACACGTGTGCAATGCAGTCCCACTAGTGTGGGGATCACTCAGTGCTCGCCCCAACAATGTACTTCCCACCATACTGGTAGCCCCTCTGCGCTTGTGACACTGTGTTCCTGTGTTGTCTCACCATTGTTGTACATCTCTTCCTCTGTGGTCTGTCCCTTCCTGCAGTAGAGCACACCGATCTTGTACTTGTTGTTGAGCTCCTGTTCGTCCAGCCGTACCACCTCCTGGTACACCTGGTGAATGGGGGAGGGAGAGAGGGTGTGTGTGTGTGTATGTGTGTGTGTGTGTGTGTGTGTGTGTGTGTGTGTGTGTGTGTGTGTGTGTGTGTGTGTGTGTGTGTGTGTGTGTGTGTGTGTGTGGTGAGGTACATGTCCACCACCACCCTTAGCAGCCCCATACAATATTGAGGTGTTCCTATGGGCTGTTAATTTCAGTCCACTCTTTTAATTTAGTTTTGCACAGAGTACAATTATACATGCTGAATGTAGCTGTTTTTACTCAGTGGCTGTAACCAAGGTAACAGCATTAGCTGGTCATCAGGGAAGTCCCCATCATCGCAAGACCGTGTGTGTGTCCCCTCATACACCCTCCCACACATGGTATAATGTACCTTCCTCTCCTGTTTTCCCAGCTTAAGGCTGGAAAGTTGCAGCTCCCCCTGTCCCAAATACTCCAGCACGTCCCGAGGGGGGAGGCCCCTGGCTGTTCCAGCCTTTGTCCCACTGGGGATGGCATCCTCCAACACTACACCTCGTAGTGTGGCAAGCTAGGTAGAAAGAGGGAAGGAGGGGAGGAAGGGAGAGAGAAAAGAGGGGTGATGGGGGAGGGGATAGAGGAAAGGAGGGATGGAGTTGAGTGGGGATGGAAGGAGGGTGGAGGGAGGAGTGAGGAGGGAAGAGGGAGGTGGGGGGAGGGGACGACAAGGAAAGGAGAAGGAAGAGGATTGAGGAAGGGAGGAAGGAGGGAGGAGGGAGGAGGGAGGAAGGAGGGAGGGAGGAGGGGGGAGGGAGGTGGGGGAGGGGACGACAAGGAAAGGAGAAGGAAGAGGATTGAGGAAGGGAGGAAGGAGAGAGGAGGGAGGGAGGAGGGGGGAGGGAGGAGGGAAGGTGGAGAAAAATGAATATGCTTGACAATCTAATAATCACTTGAAAATATGCTGACATAACTATTGCTCATTGGAAACAAGCAAGTGAATGTACATCAATTTTAGTTGATAAACACACACACACACACACACACAGACACACACACACACACACTGCCTCCATACCTCACTTGTCCTCAGTATGACCCTATACTTGTGTTTTGGCATACCAGTGGGCCCCAGACTGGCAGGGATACCATAAAACTCAGGCAGTTCATCCGACACCTTTTCACGCCTGACAGAGATGGCCACCGGACCCAGGAGTTCATCCACACCAAAAAAATTCTGGTGTTCTGGAGACACGTGTGTGTGTGTGTGTGTGTGTGTGTGTGTGCGTGCGTGTAAGCATGTGTGTGTGTGTGTGTGTGTGTGTGTGTGTGTGTGTGTGTGTGCGTGTAAGCATGTGTGTGTGTGTGTGTGTGTGTGTGTGTGTGTGTGTGTGTAAAAGGTAGGGGAGTGTTGTTTAGTAAGTGGATGTACCTGTACATGTATGTACAAGTGCATGTAACTAACGCATTTAGTGACATGTAGCACTGCCAGGTGAGATAGAAGTGCATCACTCATAGTGGGTGTGTGAAAATGTAGGCATGAGGAGTCCATGTATGGGCTCTGTTTAGCACAGAGGTACGTTGGACAGTAGCAGTATTGTAGGATTGAGATGGAGGAAGACAAGACTGCACTAACAGCTAGGTTCTATAGTCACTTGTCAAAGGCATTAGATAAACATAGCAGCTAGGCAGTCCTCAGAGAAGGAGTACTCTCACAGGTATGGCACACCTCCCATCATTCCACAACCATTCAATCAGGCAGGTGGGAGTATGCCTGTCTAGCCACATGAAGGCCTTCAGTTGAGACAGCAGTGTAAACAATGCTGAACCAGGGTCACCTGACCTGCACAGGTGAGCTGCAGCTGCCTTGCAGTACTCACTCACTCAGGTCATGACATGCTATAGCTTTCTTCAGTAACCTAACAGGTAAGCTTGAGCAAGTATAGCCTGTAGCCTTGGTTTAATTCACAAACAATCAATAAACCACATCTCCCAATCAAGATGAAAGGAACACAGGCCTTAATGTTATACACTGCGCAGGATATGTTTAGCAAATAAGCATTTGAGAGCATGTCTATGGTGGACTTGAAGACTCACTGGACCACACCAGACATACAGTGTAACTGATAAGCACACACATTGCACAGAAACACTGTAGACCTTCTCATGCAAAACAGAGGAAGCACACCTTTGGGCATGCCTAATCAACCACCCAGCATCGACCTTGCTGGCTCTCCCATGGCTACAGCCCTTGATCACACCCCCCCCCCCTCCCCCTTCACACCCCAGCCTGGCTGTCTGTGTGAGTCTAGGCGATAATTGGATGACGGCTGAACACAACACTGTCTGGGACGGTGCATAGTCAGGTTTGCCCCTACACTCTCTCCTGCCTATATTAAGGAGGCAGGGTGATTGGTGTACCCTGACACTGTTTTTTACCCACCCTAGTAGGGTGCACTCTTTCCTGCCCATTATAAGGGGTATGATGTCATAAATAGTGTAAAATTGTACACATCTGAACACAACACTGTCTGTGGATGGTGTGTAGATCGTCAGGTCTGCCCAACGGCTTGTGTGAGCCCACTACTGTCTGCTTGTCAGTCACCAGCCTCTCCTTTGTCTCCAGTGTAACGAGGTGGTTGGGACAGAGCACCCGATACCAACTGAAGCTGGTTGTTGTGGCTGGGCTTCAGTCCAATGTTTGTCCAACTTTAACAAGCAAGGGAAATTTTTGGCCCTGATCTGTGTATATACAAGATTCTAGACTAGGAAATACTATGCAGGAAGTATGTGGTGTACTGCAACGAAAGTTCCCCTAGGGCTACATGTATATCTAAAATTGTCAAATTAACCCTTGGAACACAGATCCTCCACCCTTAGCAGCTGTATTAGGCCTACATTGCCTTGGAACATAGTTGAGTCAGAGTTGTACATGTACGTATATTTGAGCATGATAGGTAGCTGGCCAGAAATACATACGCAAAGAAGGTGACCACTGAGTTGATGACGAAAGATTGAAACATACTTGTTTGAACATTTCGTTTGGAGATTTAGACACACTTGATGGAGAGTCCCAGGTTTGATTCTTGGCAACTTCAGGCTTTTCACTTTCCTTATTTTACATCAAATATGTCTGTGTTGAGACATACAACACAAGAGTTGGGGAGAGGGGAAGTCCCTTATTTCTTGAGTCATTATATATGTGTGTATGTATAATTACAGGGTGTGTTAAAAGGAATGTCACTGTCTCATACTGAACATTTGGTAGCACACTTTGGTCATGTGACCACACTGCACGGTGCCATTCTGTCTACTTGACTCACAATTTGCTACAAGAGGAGATTATGACCTGCGGCAATGCTACCAGCGAAAAATGTCATAATGGTACATGTATGTTCATCAGTGTGGGAAGTCACCCTATGTGAGTGTACACACGCTCTAAAATATCATAACTTGTACACATGCTTGCTACTGCTGAGTAAACTGTTTTGAAACGTAAATGCACAGCAAATAGAAACCATTTTCCCAACAAATACAACCTTGCCTTGAAACTCCTTTAGATCGGTCCAAAGTGCACCGACAAACATGCGTGATAACACTGAGGGTTTGTCAATTGTCAGTGAAACTGTATCACAAACAAAGACGAGTCACAATGTAGCCGGAATCAAGTTTATGATCAGCTGCAGCCCTACGGCTAAGAGTTAAAGCTGATCAACAAAACAGTCATTAATTTAGCTACACACTATCAGACTGTAGCCCAAAACTGCTGAGGATAGTCAGTACTAGAATCAACAAGCTTGGTTTGCAACTTTTGATGTGACCACGCCCATGAAATGGCATAAGTCATGGTGTACATACAAATAGTATTGTCTATATATGCACATACAAAGCAGAAGTGCATAACATTGTGACGGCTCTATAGAAGCAACTCCTGACAGAGACAAATGTCTGAAACTAACTCCACCACCTTGCCACTTCCTATCATGTTGCCCCACTACTTTCTGTATGGGCAGATGGAGGGCATGTGTATGGGCAAATCCCCAGCGATCTCCCACCTTCCGCAAGAGGATTCGACTATAGGCGATGCCCCATATATTGGGACAATTGATGTTGTAATAAGTCATCCACATCTTGCCCCACTATATATTGCTCGTACTGGGGGTAGTGGGGCATAACATGCATTACAGTACATGTACTTACAATGCAATTGATTAAGTTATTGGCTTTCATGGGTGAGTAGATAAGTTTAACTGTCCTCTTGCTCAACAAAATGACATTATGATTTTGGTCTATGGGGTAAGAACACTGTCTATCAACACTAGACCCCACCACACCTAGATGCTTTCATGGGTGAGTGAGTGTTTTAAACTGCTTTCTTCCCAACACAAGGACCCCACAGTTTGGTACAGAGGTCTCACCACACCTTCTTACTCTCCAACTAATCTATTTAAACACGCATTTTTACACTACTTACTAGCATTTTTCATTGGTAATGAATTTCACAAACACATTCATATCCTGCTACCTCTCAGGCCAGAGAGACATTCACACATTTACAAGTACTGTAGCCATGCATCATATTATCAAGACAGAAGGTGAATAACTCTCTGTATAGCTCTGATAACCTCTCCATTTGGGTGGTACTATCTGTTAATTTGCGATATTGTATTCACTGATAACTGCATCGACATCCATACACTTCACCATGTGATAAATACACATGTACTAAATCTTCCCTATGTGCTAAAGCTTGAGGTTAAAGTGGCTTGGGAGTGATGCTAAGGTGTCAGAGAAGTGGAGGATGGTGACACCATGAGACGGACAAAGAAGCTTGTTCTAGCTACCATGTTCTAGCTACCATGTTCTAGCTACCATGTTCTAGCTACCATGTTCTAGCTACCACGTTCTAGCTACCATGTTCTAGCTACCATGTACATGCAGGTAGAAGCATACTTCAAATGCAACTATACTCACAAATGTGATCTTTTTCACCCTCACTCGTTAGCCATCATCCTAGCCTCGTTCCCAGGCCCCGCCCAGCTTTCCGTCACTTATAGTACGGAAAAGCGGGAGAGGGCCTGGTATCTTTTCTCACGTGAGTGACGTCAGGATAGAAAGGATGGTAGAAAGGGTTTAATTGTGCGTGGGCGCACAGGGCCCGAAACAGCAAAAAGAGCCAAGGTACCAGGTAACTTACCACACGTATCTAGCTAGCAGGAGGTGACTGTCGTACACACCAAGCGTTGAGTGTGTAGTCAGTTGAACAATATGCGAAATACAGCTGTTAGTTCTGTAATTTTTCGCCATTTTCCGATTACATCATGCTCATGTGAGAAAAGATACCAGGCTCTCCTGCTTTTCCGCACTGCAAGCGACGGAAAGCTGGGTGGGGCCTGGGAACGAGGCTACCATCATCCCTGTCCTTGGATGTTAACTGAGTAATGAGCTCCTAGACCCTCCACATGTTTCAGTAATAAAATCTGTTTCCAAGATGATGGATAGCAAATTCTACTGTATGAAAGTTTTGCCCTAGGAGCACAGTATTGCAGTTTTGTCGCACTACTCACTACTAGCAGTGAGGAAATAGACGGTGATCTTTGACGTTGCAACAACTTTCATTTCGTGTTTCCTTTGAACAGATTATATTTACAAGTGAACAGCAAATTTACATATTGTCGGGAAGCCCCTGTTTTGGTAAAAGTAATTTTCACTGACGAAACTTTAACTGAATATTTACTGCTTGAACTGCGACGCGTTATAAGCAAAGTGTAAGGGATAGATACATAGTTGACCTTCCTCTTCACAATGAGGCTTCCCACTCTGTGCAGGTGCTCCTTAATTACACTAGTCTGTGCTATTCTCAATGGGAAGAACTTTAATAGCAGTACATACATTGTGGTCCATCAAGTTACAATCTCTCCCTCACAAAGGTCACAAAGAAGGTCCAGCCTGATAGACTACATGCACATTTAGAATAATTGACTCGGCCACCATTTTTGCTTTACAGGTACATGTAGATGTTTCAAATAACCGTCTTGTGCCTAGCCTCGTTCCCAGGCTGTTGTGTAGGAGAGAAGGAAAGAGAGCCTGGAGCCTGGTACACACTGTTCGTGCATGCGCTAAGTTCCCTCGGTGCATACTACTCCACTACACGTTAAGACCCCCACTCTCTCATGAAGAAAAACAATCTGGCACACCAAGTTGAATTTCTTGGGCTAGCACACCCTTCAGAGACTAGTGTGACCTAAACCCTCTCAAAATGTTGGAATACCAGAAATGAGATGCAAAATTGTACTGCTGAAAGAGAAGCGCTCTGTAATAATTAACAATCTTGTAATCTCATTGGTCTCTACCACATTCTGGTAATAAGCCCCCAAAATTTGACTTGGTTTACCAGACCGTTCACTTACCAGCTAGAGACATGTAGTCTGGGCACAAGACTATGTAGGTTTAACAATGACAGGTGAGTCATACCACAAATCTACTGGCAGTGCTTACTTTCTGTTACCAGTTTAGGTTTTCCCATATCTTAGGAGGCTACACAATTAAAACACATAAACATTCCAAAATCCACACGTAATAGTCACGATCCCCACAACTAAGGAAGTGGGAGCACTTCAGTAGACACACATACACACACACACAGCTGGGATTCTTTGCTTGAGGTGAAACAGGTTCAAATCCACTTAGACAAAAATAAACGTTGATTTTCAAGGTCACAAAGTTTGTATTGTACCATAAGAAGCACAAGACCTTTTACGAATATACACACAAGTGTGCTCACACACAGACACACATAGACACATGTAACCAGACGCATTGTATGAAAGTGGCTAACTACTATATCCCATGTATTCACAATGCCAATGCTGTGGTAACAGAAATATTTGAGTCCTAGGATAAACACTAGGACAAAGCTACATACCGTTCATGAGCATCCAGTTGTCCTACGACGCAAAGAATGTACAAAGAATGTACAACTGAGCGTGATTAGCAAACTGACAGCTTTCGCCAGTGTGTGCATCATGTGTTATCACACAAGCAGACATTTGAGTCTGCCACCCTGCATGGATTCCACTATTAATAAGTCCAGTAAGTGGGTAAACAAACGTCTGTGACCATAAATGGTAAATGCAGACCCAACAACAATAGTGTTGACAGATGGAATTACCACTGTATCCTGGGAGTTACCTCACTATTACTGGCTGTACTAATGACATCTGCTCTCTACAAATCACATGTGTAGGAAAACATTTAAGACTACTAACGAGCATTAATGAATCATAAGTCGGTGACAAATGTCCCGGCCATATATAGTCAATGCAAACCCAGTACCAGCACTGTTGACAGATGCACATGCTGTTGACTCTAATTGGCATAGCATCTTCGGAATTTGGTCATACGCACGCATCACGTAGTCACAGATGATGCAATTTCGATCACATTACTGTGTTCAAAACACTGCACTGCTGAACTACCATTGAGGGTGGAGTTCATATTGGTTGTGCAGATACACCACTATCTGGTGGGTCCATGAAGCACATATGAACGGCACCCTCATTGCAAGCTCAGCACTATAACTCTACAAATGTGATAAAATATTCAACTGCTTGACGTTACTAGAAAATGTAGAACATTGTGGGGGTGAGCCTGAGCAAGCAGCTACTATGGGTACACATGAATAGACTAAGCTTCACGCTGAAATCATGAGCTGGATTGCTAGCGTTTATGAGTGCCGTTTATGCATGACCCTTACCTGAAGCAATCTCAACCCGGCGTGTATAATTTGTACGGTCTGCGAGCAGCCTGCCGTTGATGGTCGGTTCATAGCTACTGTGACAACAAGAAGTAAGGTGCCGTACGTGCTTCAACTTGAGCCGTCTCCGCTACGGTTGCCGACGCTGCACTCTGGCAGTAGCCCAGCATTGCCATTAGTGCACGAGGACGTTCAATTTTCGGGAAATATGGCCACAAGCAGACCTACACACGTGTCCTGCAATGCAGTCCCGCTAGTGTGGGGCTCGCTCAGGCTTGCCCCAATCATACTGTGTACCTCAATGTGGTGGCATTTACACATATCATCCATTCCCTCCAAAACCACCTGTACACACACATTCAAGGCAGACATTCAAGACTGCCACCAAGCATTATAAAGCGGGTAACAAATGTCACTGACCATATATGGTCAACAGAAACTGATATGAAGGGAATGGTAACAGGTGCACGTGGTGGGAACCATGTCAGCTGCAAGAGTCCTGGGAAATGAGGCAGACATCTTCTGATGTGTGTCTCCCATTACAGCTAGCGTTGCTATATAGAGTTCTTGGTCTTGTCTGTACAGGCTAGCCGAATCTTCAGTGGCTGTGGTTGTGTAAAGACAGTAGGTGATGCGAAAGGCAGGTTCTTTGGGAACTCAGTGATACTAGGTGAGGGAGAGGGGACTTCATGGCGGAGGAACAATGTAATATTAGCAAATGTATTATCTGTGGGAATGGTGTGGCTAATTGCTCTAAAATTTACTCTGTGCCAACATGAAAGGATGGTAATACTACATTCAGTGTGGACTCAATTACTATACAAGGTGGACATGGCTTTGTCCAGCAGGTCATGTCACACATTGAATCACTACTGTACTCACAAGATATAAATTAACCTAAAATACCCACTACCAGCATGTGGTCTCTAACATTTCCTCATAGAACGTGAAGCCATTTAACACACAGGGTACACTCTGTATATAATCGATAAAGAACACACCTACAGGCATTAAACAGGTTGGATTGTTATTGACATGTCTATATTTAGAAATGTGAACTGAAGGTTGAGCGCAAGAGATTCCTGTATAGTGAGAAATGTAAGCGAAAATTTTTTTGGAAGTCTGTCAAGTGCTAACTGTAAAGATGTGGGTGGGTCTGGGAAACTGGAAATTTAATTACCATGGCCAAATCTAACCAGCAAAACTGGTGCTCTTATGTGTCAGTTGCCTTCCAATACATTAACATTCACCAGTATTTACCTTCAGTTTCAAATATGTAAGCTGTAACCTAAGCTCACACACTGAGCTTACATACCAAAGTCTTGAGAATACATAACACATATTTTGCCAGAGAAAACTTTTCACCAAAGCTAGTAGTGTACTATTGCAGAAAAATGACAAGATTCATCTTCACCGCTCTAAAATACTGTCCTCATTGTTTGTAAGCGTGGGTTGTGTTAACTCTCAACCACTCTTGACGTATTTTGTGAAGTTAGCAGACTTTCAGCTCTATGATGTCACTTTAAACTATGTGCTATGAGGCTATATGTGCTTGGGAGATGGCTCTTTTAAGGTACAGGTAGAAGGAGAGGTGGGTGGGTGTCACCTGAAGGGTGACAGCACATAGTCGGTTCTGTGTCTAGCTACAGTAGAGCCTTCAGTCAACAATGGTCGGGTCATTCTCCCCGTCTTTTCTTTGATACTCTTGGAAGTGCTTATTGCTTTGTAAGCCCTCGGTTTGTGGTGCTTTATCAGTACGAACAGCAGTTCACTAGGTACTGAAAGCTTATTAAGATGCTCAGAGTCACAAATCTGCACACTGCGGCTGAAAATAGTCTTGCGTGAAGTTTGAAGCATGAAAACTGAACACACTGAAGAGATGCTTTGCTGAAAAACCCCCTTTGAAGACTAGTAGTCAGTCGGATATTAATCATGGGGAGAAACATAAGACGGCTCAGAGGTACATGCTACATACCAATGGTACATACAAACTAGTCTGACCTGTACATTGCTGTATGCAAACAGAGACCAAACAACAATAACAACAATAACAACAAAGACACTTTGTTGGAGGCCATACGTACATACTTGGTTTATTATGGCTCCCTCCGCACATTCCTGGCTTCATTCACTCCCACCAACCACCTGACACCAGAGATAATGACCAGTCAATGGTCACACATTATCACATTTGGCTCTTTGCAGTGGTGAATCACTTTCTTTTCAAGACGTGACTGAAGGAGAGTGTTCGGCTGTCGCAACACGAACTCTTTCTTTACCAACACTGAGCTACACCCTTGTAGAATCTTTGCAGTGACAAATTTGTTCTTGATTAGAGAAAAGTCATCTTAAACTCCCAATCATGTAAAATTCCTCTATAAAGCTGTGATAAAATAGTTACATGATAAAATTATGTTAATAATTACCACTGCCCTTGGGTTGGCATGTACAATTGTGTGCTCAACACGCCACTGCACATGAATAGGCAACTTTACTGCACTCAAAAAAAAGTGCTTCGTCCTTCCCAGAGTTGGTCTGTGGTAACCAGAAGACCTATGTTACATGAGGTAGAGGACAAAGCACCGCCATTTCCAAGAAAGAGGAAGATGGTCAGAAAGCTACTGTGCTACAAGCAGGACAGCTGTAAACTAAGAAGCACTACCTTTGAGACGCTTACTACCCCACTCTATGGATAAGGCCAGCCAACAAACTGTATGAGATAGCAGTCCCACCTCTTCCAGTCGTGCAAGTGCAAGTGGATAAAGCCTGCAGTATAATGAGTCTTGTACAGTGTGTGAATTTGCAGAACATCTACATGTAGGTCTCGGTCTACCCAGGGAGATGTAAGTGCTGATACACGCACATGCATGTACTGGATGGGAATGCTGACTAGAATAGCGATTGATTGGTTGATTGACCATCTGTTTCTTAACGTTCACAAAGTTTGACTATCATATGATACATGTACATAGCACATTCCCAAATGGCACTCTGGTCTGGGAATTAAGCTGCCCATGAAGCACAGGAGGAAAAACAGGTTATCGACTGTGGCCTCTGAGTCTGGGAGCAAAGAATATCAATCGCTGATCACAGTGGTATTGTGTGACCCCAGACAAAGAGGAGCCCTTTATCAAGTGAAGTCACTCCATTGTAGGACCGGTTACGAACCTGACATCACACACATCTTAACCTAATCCCTGACCACAAACTCCTACCAGAGAATGTGCACTTTCATGGCACGACTTCCTGCACAGAAACCACATACAATCAAGGCCTTTCCAACTGAACTACACAGCTGAGCTCTTCAGTCATATTGTCAATGCCACTCGCTAGACTCCTTAATACAGCTCAATCGTCAATGTAACAATGTCCATGGTATGGCTGTAGCTATTCACAGTGTGCTATACAGACACAAAACAGCAGTGGTCTACCAGCCTATTGTCAAAACGTTCATTATCATAAACAGGACAACGGGTAAGAGATAATATACATTGACACTTCAACAGCTACAACATTTGTCGGAGGTTATCAAACTCGGCTATCCCATAATATACATACACATCTATCATAGTATCCTAGCATGCCAACAACCGTCAACTCAGTTTGGTAGAAAACATCTCTCAACTAGTGTACCAGGTTGTACAAGGTGATAAGGAAGCTATGTGCACTATGGGTTCACTCTAACAGTGAGTAAGGTTTGTGTGTGTCTTCTGCTGGGTTCTGATGGTGCTTCCTTATCTCAGGGACAAAGGCTACACAACTTTATTGAGGCAAGCCTGAGATCCACACAACTAGATAGGAGCTTCCTTCCCAGGCTGTACACCACCTCAAGTATTTGATCACTTCCAATATGCAAATACAGAGGAGGAGGGAGGGCACAAGGGAGATCTTATCAGGACAGTGCAGTAGTGATGTCATGTACTGTCAGGTAGACAGACAAGGAGCAGTACGTGGCAAAAAAAAAAAAAAAAATCACGAGGCCCTTCCTTGTATTGTCTCTCCAAGACGCCAGAATGTTAGCAAGGCATGGGTACACTTATAACTGATCAACTCAACGTTTGATTGGATACCGGCATTTATGTGTCTACCTTCTGTCTACCTGACGTTACACAACATGACAACACCTGACAACCTCTCCTAGGTTTCCCCTCACTGTAGCTGCATGCTGGAGGCAGTGAAGGCTTGGTGACACACTGACTAACAGACAGTTAAAGATTTCCTTCTAGTTTCATGGCAAGCTAGCTGGCCTGTATATGGTATTATGTGCATATGTACACACAACTATGTGGCTGAATGCAGAAAAGACGATGCATCCAGACTAGATGCTGAAAGGACAGGAATGGCTGAAGGTAGGTGGATATGTGCACATGCCCATGACATACCCTATAAGGTGTCCCACACAGTCTAAGTACGCTGTGCACAAGCAGTAACATTATACACCCGCAACCTACTGACACAGCTCACTCAGGGTCAACTCAACTCCCTGAAGTATTTGGACTTTAAACTTCAAACATGTGGGAAGACCATTACTGGTGAATAATGGCCAGCACACCCTAATAGTGAGTTGCAGGTGGGACATTCTTGGGGGGCAAAGCCACACAAAAATTCTATCTCCTTCTTAGTTTTGCACAGGTGAGGAACTCCTGACAGGACATACCTCGTATCCCCACTTAAGATACAGAGTCAAAACATCACTATGCCAACTAGAAAACAACCAGCTGTACATTTCCTACACAGCTCTGTACAGCTCAAAGCCAGAAGTCATCACAGAGGTATGTGGTACCCAACACATGTATACATACATGCACTGTGCATGAACAATCAACCAACAACATCTCCATAAAAAGGCCTAGGTGTTATGCAAAGAAACCCACTGTGCAGGATGCATTTCAGCCAACACCAGGCCTCATCAGCTGTGCTGGGGTGATTGGGAGATGGGGACTGCATGCACACAAACATCTAAACACACACATTACACTCACCTTGTCCAAGGAAGTAGTTCCTGTAGTACGCAGCGCCGTAATCAATGAACTCAAGGGGAAAGTAGAGTTCCGACTGTCGTTGAAACACCTCACTCGTCTGTCTACTGGGCGGTCCACGTGCCCCGATTACTTCCTTCCCAGGAATGTCACCATCAAGAATAAAACCCTCCCGAGAGCCAATCCGCTTCTGCTTATCGTGGCTCAGATAACTCTTCAGCCTCAACACAGGCTTTTCTTCATCTAGCCAGTCTGAGTCCCCTCCCACTTCATTCTTGAACGCCGGGCAGGCAGCAACGAGGTCATTAGACACTCCGTCCCCCGACTCCTCTTCTCCTGCTCCGTGCGCTGCCGAGGCCCCTGTCGCCTTTTTGACAGCATGGTCGCTAGTAAGCACCTTCTCAGGGGTGAGCCGATCGATGGCAGCGCTTTGGAGGTCGTAATGACCAAAGTAACGAAGTCTCTGCGAGAGCGGCAGAGAGGCGCCACTGATCTGTCTGGCTCGTAATTGAGGTGATCCATCCGCGTCTGTTTTCAGCTTCTTGCTCCCCCTGAAGGACCCACTTCGCCCAATCTGGTTCTTGACAGTGAGGCGCCGTTTCCCACTGGATCCGACAGCGGGTTTTTCGACACACACTAAACCGGAGTCTGTCTGTTCGAACATCTTCCTCCGCTCAAACACAGGGATGTTTGAATTCTGCGCTACTGCTGGCGATATTGGTCTGTCTCCTTTAGACCGTTTCGCATCCGGAGCCTTCAGTTCCGATTTGTTCTCTCGACGATCTCTGAAGCTCATACTGTCTGATGTCACTATACAGTAGTGTGTAATAATACAGTCAATACTGTAACAACATCCGCTCAGTTTTGAAAACCACGGCGACAACCGCAACTATATTACTACAATACTAGCGACAACAGTAGGAAGGAACTAACCAACCCTCTGCAACGTCAAACGCAATATGAAGCCTGGCCTCTGGGCGAGCTAAGCTATGCAGGGAGGTGCCACATTCAAAGGTAATCGTATTATGATCACATCCGCTTCCGTTTTTGATGAATAATGTTATCAATCCTAAGCTCGTTGACATAGCAACGGAATTTTATCCCTCATTTGTGAGCAATTTGCAGGTTATCAGTTATGTAACACAAACAGGTGTTGATACCAAATACAATAGATAAATATCATCATTTGCACAACAATGCCTGTACTATATAGCTAGTACTAGCCTTGGGGTAATTAGCTGTAGCTGCCATATGTGCATGATGCAATGTAATCCTATTGGGTCCCAAGCTAACTTGGATTGTCCCAGGAACCAGCCGTGCTTTTTCTTTATATCTGATGGGAGCTCAGTCCTCCCAGAATACGACTGGCTCGTGAGACTAGACTTTGATATGGTTTCTTCTCCACAATTGTCACGGTACATACCTTGAGCATATAGCTAGCTAGCTACTGTAAAGTAGATAGCTACAATGGATGCCACTACATCACTCTCAATAGCTGATGGTTAAACATGGTTGAACATGGGGATCTTGAGCCACAGTGTTTGTATGGAGGATTTAATTTACAGCTCTTAGTCTGTCATAAAGAACAGCATCCCATAAGGCTGTTGTTACAAGTTAATGAACCGTTACTGTCCAATAATGAGATAATCACCTCCACTAGAACTCTAACTTATTAGCTATTCATGTTCCAACCAAAAGCTGTCAACTGTAGCTAGCTAGTTTGAATGGCAGCAATGTAGGTAGCAGGGCATTGGAATTGAGGCTATAAGGCAGAATCATTCAATTCACATTCATTTAGCTGAAGCAATTCCTATTCAACTCACATGTTCTAGGTCACATTCAATTACAACTAGGATTCAATTCACAATAATTCCAGCCAGCTTTGCCATTCCATGCCAATTCTACATAATTCCGTATACCATTCCTAAGCAATTCCAGAAGTCCACAGTCTCCGCATACTGTTAGTTACAACCTAGCACATATCAAAGTTCTAACTTAGCTACTGTGGAAGTCATTGAACACAGTATCACATTTACTTCTTTGAGGGCCTTTACGCCATACAAGCTTGAACTTGCCCAATGTTGAATTGGTACGGAATTGTGAAACTCCACCCAGAACTCCAATTCTATTCTATTCCATTCCTGATACAAATGCCCTCACACTTGCATTCAATTCACATTCACTCCCCCTAAGTACAAAATTCCAGAATCATTCTGACTCCATTCCAATGCCCTGGTGCATAAGCTAGCTATGTATAAAGTAGCTCGTGTATATATAAGCCAGTACATGTGTCAAAGTGGCAGGAGATCCAAAATAAGACTACTGCTTTTCGTGTCCAACAATTCAGGCCCCAAGGGATATGTGTACATGATAACTGGTTGGCTTGTATTACATTGTAGCTACAACACAAATATCCACATCACCCATGCAAATGTTCAGTTGCAGATGTAGTTTTTGGTAGCTACAGCAAGCCCAAGCCCAGTAACAAACAGAATGGGCTATAGCCCTTCCGTGCAGTAGCTACGGCACCTGTGTCACAATGCATGAAACTGTTAGTAGGTGATGCTCCTACCCATCCCCATGGCTACTTTGCAGCTATTATAATTGTTGAGGTAGCTAACTAGGTATAGCTACTGAACTAAGAAAAAAGTAGCTATAGCAACTGACGATACTTAGAGTCACTATAATGGCAGGTCATTAAAGATTATGATGCACAGTAAGAGCTACGATACACGTGACAATGATGAAGAGTCATGCTCAAGTGTGCGTAGTATTGTCTGAACCAGCTGTTTTTAAATGACAAATTGTTCTGCACTGCATGCAGCATGCTATTCATGATTACCACACTCCTTGTCCCCTCATAGGCGTAGGAACCGGGGGGGCACCGGGGGCATGTGCCCCCCCCCCAAGTTTTCATAATTGTTATATAAATTGCTCACTCAGACTCTATATATGCATAGTTTCAAACCGTGCACCCCCAATCAAAAAGTCTTTCCTACGCCACTGCCCCTTCAAACTCTTTCCTACGCCACTGCCCCTTCAAACTCATGCATCAGTATCATGGTACCTCTTTTTGCACTTTCATCTTATCTCAGGTGCATGCTCCAAGCTGATGGGCTTTCCTTGTGGCACCCCATGCAACCAAAGATCTGCAGCCTGATCATGCTTCACATGTTTCATTTATATATGATTATAGGAGCAGGCAAGCCTTTGATCATTGATGATCATGTTAAAATTTACCATACATGACGTATTTTCCTAGAATGTGGGTAGCAGCTATCGTCCACAGATTGACATAATTTCTTAGTTGGCTATCTGACTGAAAACCAGCATGGGTGTACTAATTTGAACACCCTTTCCTGACCAAATTTGTACCCCCAACACTAAGTGTAGCTACAAACCAATTTAACCTCTTAAGAGGGTACAAATTGATACACTCACACCAGTTGTGCACCTGGTTTTGTACATTTGCTTGATCCCAACAACTTCTTCACAACCTGCTCATGAGCAGAAGTCGATCTCCAAACTTGGAATTTCACTATGTAATGTAGCCATCTCCACTTCAGCCTTGATGAGTGATACTATAGAGCTAGGAAATAGAATTTCTGTGCACATGAAGAGAATTGTGATTCCCAGGTTTATATACTCTGAAATTGTGGGTTGGTATGTTTCAGTATGACAGACATGTTTCTGTTTTCTTTGTATACAACTACTGCATGAGACTTGTAGATGCATGTTTGCTGTAAGTCAGTCTGTATTGCCTACCTATTGTTGCATTTTCTAGCTCTAGTATCACAGTTCTCTTCACGTGCACGGAAATTCTATCAGCCATGATAGAAGTGTCATGTCTGGCTCCTTCCTCCAGCTTGTTTTGATCAAGCCTTCCGATAAAACTTACTAGTAAGTAGCTACATAGCACTGAATTCAAAGTAAAACTCCAGGTTATTATGCTCTTGATACAGTATGGTTTACACTTGTATATGAGCATGGCTTTTCATGGTTACAAATGCAATTTTCATGCAATAAGTTGCATACTAACTTTCTTCAATCAGGATTACAGTCAATTCTAGAATTCGCACCTACGCAGTAAGGTTTATGTGAATACAATGACCAGCTAGTCTCATTTTCTCTGGTTTTGAGGCTACAAGAAGATGACAAACTTCTTGTCTGGTGTCTAGTGAGCTTGGTGTAGTTTAACGTGTAAGAATAGTGGTCTTTTCTCAGAAAGATCTGATCGTTTTGGCACCAAGAGTGTGTGATGACATCACTTTTATTGTGCAACAAAAATGATGTCACTCTTGTTTGGCACTGATGGTGATGGTCCAGGCCAATTCAAGAAGCCAGTGAATTGTTGTAGACTTTGACAGACAAGAAAATATTTACGTTGTCAGTTCTAACACACACAATATTGAATTTCCTTGTTCACCTATAACTACTCCTATTTTACTTACCTCATGCATGCAGGCCAAAGAGTGATGCTTTCTCTACTGTACACAATGTTAATAGATTTTTGTTGTAGGTACGATGCATACACAACCCTGTACACAAATCTGCCTGCACACTATACTTAACAGCAAAAGAACACACATGCCTTAACTGACTGGCCACTACACCAGCCATGCATGCACAATGCTGGATAACACAGAGTCAGTATCACACACACATGCAGTGCAGCAAGATCATGATGTCAAAATAAGATATTAGCATGACTCCGTTATAAGCAACAGTTGTATAGAACAGAAGGGGTAAAAATACAAAACAATAATACTTCTGCAGTATGGAAAGTTTTGGAAATAATAATTACTGCACACACCTCTTTCAGAAATGAACAGCCTTATGCAGTGTACATTTCTATATGCTGGATTCAAATAAGTCTTGCTCTACTAATGTAATGTACTACTGCACTATAGACAAACTTGTACTGTCCAACCACCTGTACCAGATGCATTCGCTGCTGGCGGAGTTCCTTCAGACACTTTGGAATATCAATAACCTGGTTGAAATGAGAGGAAAAGAGTACAACTTTTCAGGACCTTGTTCAGGAATACAGCACTAGACTCTCTACAAACATTCACCATAGTCATATATCTACATAGTCTTCCCCAAATGGGCAGATCAACTGGGGTGACCTTAAGCGAGCCCCATACTATTGAGTTAGTAGCATTCCATTATCTGCCATATGTCGTTCTTCAATGACAACCGCACACCTTGTAAACATAAGAATTTCACTCCGTTGCAGCCGACTGTCTCAAAGGTAAGCTTGAATGCTGACGAGCCAGAAGGAAAGCCAGACCACGTGCACCTACAGTACAAGACTAGCAGCTGTGTTGTGTAGACAAGCCAGGCTGCTCACGGAATGCAGAGGGCAGCAAAATTCTCCTCCCAGTTCTGTGGTTTGAGTATTCAATTTTTTTTTGCCATGTATTTAGCATGTCAGCATGGTATGGTTCTTAGCCTGTTTGGAACACTCAGCCATACTCAATGATAGAAGTGACCCAGGACACATGGCTGCGTGCCAAGTCTCTGCATCCCTTCATGATCTCTGCTGGTCACCACTTCAATGCTGATGTTTGCTCACCCAATAATGTTCTACAGCCCCCTAGTATATTTAGGGTCTTAGTGCATGTCTCAGTCATTGCACCAGTATGTATGTCTGTGTGTGCATGTGCACGTATATACTCATATTCATGTCTTGCTTACCTCTCCGCAGTCCACCTTGGCCATGAGCTGGTCTACCAGCAGCACAACCCCTGACCGCCCCACACCTGCACTGCAGTGGACTAGTACCGGTATAGAGGGATCATAACGCTTACGCAATGATCTGACATCCACCAAGAAATCTGCGGGTGACAGAAACAATCTCTCACATAAAATATGCAACAAACTGACACGATGTATGCAACAAACTGGCACGATGTACGCAACAAACTTAGGGGAAAGTAATTGAGTACAACACAATCAAGTCTACACTAGCTAGTACCCAGAGTTTACTACTAAATGTTTGACATGTTGAGGACTTACATAGTAGTGCTACAGTGAAACTTCCTTAAATGTGGGCAAGCTTGGGACCCAAATTGAGTCTTGAATAGTAATGTGTCCTCATTTCATGAGGGAGAGTGGTATATACAGAGTATGGACTTGATTGAGTGTCCTGGTTAAGCAAGTATACTCATTTCAGGTATGTCTTTTAATTAAGAGGGGTTGTACAGTAAAAGTGGTATACAACAACCTGGCATATGTAACAGAATCAGTAAGTGAAAATGATATATCAAGTGATGGTGACGCTCACTTAGGAATGGTTGGGGATCATCTGGAATGCCGTGGTCAGGCCAGTCAATGTACTGTAAGTGAGTGACCTCTCGTGACTGGAGGAGGGGCATACATACGAGGGCAGAGGGTGAACAAACAGCCAATATCACAATGATTACATTGCCACACATGATCGAGACATACAGAGAGAGAATGGGTAACGTATTACCTCTCCACTGGGGATGTGCTTTAATTGGAATCCTCTGCTGATGACAGTAGACGTCTTTTCCACAAAGAGCCTGGAGATTCGATACTGGAGAGAAATGGGGACATGCCTTTCAAATGTGTCTACTAACGTTTCAGCTCCCAGGTCATATACAGAGATGCCAACCTCAGTATGTGCAAATGAGATATGCCACAAAATGGCGAGAGATATAATGCTATCTCCACTGTCCATGTCAGGCTTGGATTGATTTAGTTCTACAGCTGCAAGATAGAATCTGGGAGTGGCCTGGGAATGAGGCTAAGGTTGAAGTGTAGCATGGCTCCAATGCTTTAAAGCTCAGTGCTGTGTAGGTAAAAAGCTTTGTTAATTAGTAGGCTTTAGCAAAACAAAGCACTGCTAATTAGCTACAAAGCTTTACAATAATTAAGGGCAGATGGTTGCTCTGCCCACTGGTATGTTATCAGCAAGAGTAGGTTTCCCACAATAATGAAGGCACTAGTATAGTTGAGTAATATATGGTTAATACTGCATGGTTTCAACATCAACCTCTTTTCAGGGTGGTAAATGGTACATATGTGCACCAGGGTTATAGTAGTACAGTGGACCCTCGCTAATCCGAATCACATTACATAGGCGTAGGAAGCAAATTTGGAGTGTAGAGGCCATGCTGTGCTGCGCGAAGCACTGCTAACAAGATGGAAAGTAATTTTGCCGCGCTATGCGCAGTGGCAAATTTTTTCAAAGTGTGCACCTTTATAGACTGCAAAATCAAGTCTTTTTTCAACGGTGTATAATATTCTAGCCTCGTTCTCAGACCTTACCAACCCTCCAGTACAATATTCAATTCATGTGGAAAACAGATTATACTGACTTAATTTGTCGTCGTTCCCAGGAGACCACCCGGCTAGCTTTCGCATCGCTTGTAGTAGTCTCTTTGAAATCTGCATTAGCCTCGTACCGAGCCATCCCACTGCCAAGATTTCGATCACCTTATAGTGTACTTTAATCGGAAATGTACGTATGTAACTGCATATGAGACTGATGCAACGAAGAGGCTGCTTGACCTTAGCCTTGCTCCCAGAGAATGAGGCTAGCTTGAGCTAACTTATAGCATGCAGGTTATGAATATTAATTTACGGCCTAAAAAGTGTAGCGGCCAAAGCCGCTACGGCCGCTACAGTTCCTACGCCACTGCATTAATCCAAACCCTCGCAAATCCGAATGATGAATAACTCACTAATTATGATATTACAATATACTGTACTACACGCGGCCGACTCCAGCTGTACGTATAAGCTAGGTGTGATGGCATCTATAATGAAGCCCAAGAGAGTGCACAAGACCCTAACTGTCAATCAGAAGCGTGAGTCTTCACTGACTATGACTTCAGCTACTTTTGTTGTCCTTGTATGTATGAGACTGTGCCACCTACAGTACGTATGATACTGTGCCACCTACAGTACGTACGATACTGTGCCACCTACAGTACGTACGATACTGTGCCACCTACAGTACGTATGAGACTGCGCCACCTACAGTACGTATGATACTGTGCCACCTACAGTACGTATGATACTGTCCCACCTACAGTACGTATGATACTGCGCCACCTACAGTACGTATGAGACTGTGCCACCTACAGTACGTATGAGACTGCGCCACCTACAGTACGTATGATACTGCGCCACCTACAGTACGTATGATACTGTGCCACCTACAGTACGTATGAGACTGTGCCACCTACAGTACGTATGATACTGTGCCACCTACAGTACGTATGATACTGTGCCACTTACAGTACGTATGATACTGTGCCACCTACAGTACGTATTCCTAACAAATTCACTGAACACATTTTTGTAGCTGTTGGGGTACAAGGCTATTCGGATTAGCGAGGGTCCACTGTAATGACTTTGTAACGATTACAGTTTTCAAGCACAGTAATTTGTAATTGGTGATTTCACTTTGAAACAACTGCTATAATTTGTAATGCTTAAACAAAAGGCATGTATCTTGTTTGCAGTGGATAGTAATTACAAATTACAAGTTCAATTACAGTACTGGCCAACTCAGCACACTCAGCTGACCATGTGCTGTTCAAGGAGGTTGGAAGCTTGTAATTAGTGACATGCGCGAGGTAGCAATTAGTGCTACATGAATGACATAATCATACTCACCGCATAGAGGCCCATAGTGAAACGTCCACTGATCAATTTACACAAACAGCTTTTGTTTGTTTGGGATGAAACTCACTCAGTGGATACTGCCAGGTGAGCTCTAGATTAACCGCTATAGCTCTTCCTTATACACGAAGCATTTGACTTTTTGCTTGCAGAAAATTCTGCGCACCATAAAGCGTAATTTTAAATATGTAATTTTCAGTAATTGCAATCATTACTTGTAAGTAACCTTGGTAATTGTAATGGTATCAATTGATGATTTAGGCTCAAGTAATTGTAATCATGAGAATTCAATTACTACAACCCTGATGTGCACAAAGAACATGGGAATCTACTCTAAAAATTGAAAGCGAATGGTATGTCAGCATGTTCAGTAGCACTAGCTTATAGCTGAGATCTAGCAACTAGTGATGGTTTTAAAACTTTGGTTGCACCCGTAGCTACCATTGACTATTTACTTTTTGCATCTGCGGCTTATGGTCAAGCAATTACTCTCTCAAGTGTAATTGGATCTTGACAATTTAGAAACCCTTTTGGAACACGCAGAAATTCTAAGAATGATAACCGTTGGCCCAACTGGGCTCTGAATCCCCTGGTGTTTACATCCAATTACTATAGGATATATCCTGTAAGAGAGAAACCTTGGGCTAGAGGACCACACACACACACACACACACACACACACACACACACACACACACACACACACACACACACACACACACACACACACACACACACACACACACACACACACACACACACACACACATGTACACACCTGCTCAAACTGTACATAGTCTGGTTTTCCTTCCGCCTGTTCATCCAAGGGAAAGTAACGATGACATTTGGTTCGACCATCCTCCTGTGTGTGTGTGTGTGTGTGTGTGTGTGTGTGTGACAGGGGAGAGGGAGATTACATGCAGGTACGGAGAAAGGAGTGGATATGAAGCAGAGCTGATGAGTGACTTTACATAACATCTAAGACTATTTTTTTCAGGGAGATGTGGTTCGTTGATTATCCAACCCACTGTAATCTTGTTGCATTGGCTGATACCACATACATGTAACAAGCACTAGTAGAATTAACAAAGTGCTCATGCAGGACTGGAGTAATCTAAAGTGAGAAACAAGATATGCTTGTAGCTCCTTTCATTTCACATACTACACAGGGAGATGTGGTTCAGGGATTGTTCACGGATGTCATGCAGGCATGTACTGATAGTATCATATATACTAGAACAGGTGTCCTACCAGTAAAAGCATTTCAGACGAGCCATAAAATTAAACCTATGGGCTAAGCTAGGTCCTGCCTCCTATATAGCTAATTATGGATCTGAAGGCTGCTTTTCTTGAATAGATTTACTCAACGTATTTATGAGTAATATCGTATGAGGGCATGTATTATGTCAGGCCAGGAACACTCAACATTGCAGGAGCCCAGAAACTTTTATGCACTTCAGCTTGCCAAGCTGGTCAGGCACATATCGTACCCATATCATTCGTCAGGCTTTGTACCTGGAAGAGTGGACTCATTAATTCTAACCAACGCATTAAAGCTATTTGTACCATGGCTGTAACAATTGGACCAATCAGATTTCATGCTTCGAGGTTAATAAAATTAATGTGGTATATACACACCTCCAGACAGTTAGTTGATTGTCAATGGTTCATGGCATGTATATAGTATAACAAAGTGTGGTATGTACAATGCAAACAAAGTTGGTATGCATGCAGGTGGTACTTTGTGTAGTTTATAGTAATAGAGGAGCATCCTGTCAAGTTGATGGTCGGAGGTCCACTTTGAGCAGATACTGTGACTGAATGGGTGGGATGAGGCCTGGGCTTTGTGGGTGGCTTTGCTCCAGTTTGAATTTCTTGGGTTGTGATGAAATGTTGTCACCATTTGTAGCAGAGTTGAGAACACGTGAAATGTCTTCTTTCTGCTCATTCGAAACCCTCTTGTACGTGCGTGTGCCATCGATGCTGCGATGTCCAGTTCTTCCCATGATGAGCTGCTCATCAACCCCACTCTGGAAAGGTCTTGTAGCGCTGGTGACTCGCAAAGAGTGGTTGCTTTTAAAACAACCAATTCCAGCTGTATCACAGAGGTGTTTCACTGTTTTTGACAGCGTATTATGGCCAATGGGGGTGGTTCCGTACCAAACAGCTCCCTCTTTAGTGGAGTCAGGTAGAACCCACTGCTTTTGTTAACTTGTGGGCAATGCGGGTAGTATTTTTTGAAGAGCTGTACAAAGCATGATTCAGGATTGGATGTGTTTGAATGATGTACTACTTGTTTTGGCTGCACTTTGCGTTGAGCCAAGCCACCATGCAGTGTTATTCTTGGAAATATTTTCAGTGTACACCAGGTATGCAGGACCATCATCAGGCTCAATTTGCTCAAAAGCAAGGCTCCAATGCTCCTGGCCGCTCCTCAATGCAAAGTACGAGCCACAAAGGAAGACCATTGTGTCAACAAATACCTGTGGTGTGATGCAGCCAGGTAGTCCTTTTTCCCAGAGTACACTTTCTTCAGAGAATGGGTTGTCGTTTCCTTGCACCCAATCCGATAGAGTGCAGTCGCTTCATTTCACTGTTGAGTGTTCTCTGGAAACCAGCAAACTGGGGATCCCTCATGAAGTTGAAGCTCTCGAATGTAGCGTTGAAGGCCGCAGCATATCTGGTACAAGGTCTGTGGGGGATATGGCTCTCCATCTCTTGCATGTGAACTTCCAATTTGCTCAGCCACTGATTTAGCTGGTCTCTGGTACACAGCAGTATATGTGGGGGACAGCCAACAGCACAACAATGCTTTCATCGATGCGTTGTCCAAATCTTGACGGCCCAGTTAGTGCACTTGGCTGTGTTCAGTGGTCCTTGGCAGCTTCAACGTCGGCATCTGTTTTAAACATAGCCTCGTTCCCAAACGTAAACGTTTTAAACGTAGCAAGCCTACCTTCGCTGTTGTTGCTGCTGAGCTGAAGGGGGTGGGGCTGAATCGATTACGGCGACGTAGCTGCAACGCCAGCACTTAGTGCTTGCTGAGGTAATTGGGTAGAGTCGTCATCGCCCAGCAGTTCATGTAGGTCGCTGTCGCTCACTTCAGAAAGAAGGTAGTTGAGCTCATCCTCCAGTGTGTTTACATTTCTTGAAGTTTGAGGAAGGTCCATTTTTAGAAATTTGAATTTAAACTGTGCGTGAAGCAACTTTTATAGCTAGTGACTGTTACTATATGTGGCAGTCCCGTGTAGAAATCGAAGGTTATTCCGTCGCGTATTTCGATCACATCGCTGCCTTCGAAGTGCCGTATCGCTGAACTTCCGTTAAGGGCGGGGCTCATATCCGCTTCATAGATTCATTAAATATTCATGCATCTATGAAGCATGTATGAGCCCCGCCCTTAACGGAAGTTCAGCGGTATGGCGCAGTCGGCACTTCAAGCACAGCGAAATACGCGACAGAATATCCTTAGATTTCTACATGGGACAGCCACATATACGTGCGCGCATTACTATGCCCCATGGTACAAGTTGGTGTCGGTCTCTACAGTATACACAACCTCAGGCCTGCGGCCCTCGGTAGTGTATATCCCGTAGAGACGTTCACTTCGTTCTACAACCTATACATGTTTGCCATCATGGCATTTTGTGCGAGATGTACTCTGTAGCAAAGTGGTAGGGGTAATTACTATGGTTCTCAATCCTGTGAACTGACACTGAGTACAGAAGAAGGGTGCACAGCCTAAACTGCTCTTGTACCTGCCTAGCGTTGCTCCCAGGTCTTCCTACCATCCAGTTTTTGATCACTTACACTATGCAAAATGGAGCACCTACTATAAATGATTAAAAAGTGGATGGCAGCAAGACCTGGGAAAGAAGCTACCTTATGTCTGTATGTGCTACACAGCCAGACTTCTGTGTCATCACGAGCTGCGTAGTAGACATGCAGTATAACTAGTGTAACGTACCACTTCATTGGTAAGCATGAGTATGATCTGTGTCCTCTGCTCCCAGACCATCTGCCAGAAGTCGGTGCAGGTATGCTCCAGTGGACCCTGGGCCACAATGTACTGGTGCACTGTCTCATTCACAGTAAACTGCATGTGAATACGTAGGAGAGATTATGGTGCTGTGTGAGAATTAAGTGACAATTACTGATGAAAGGGGCTTCCCCCCAATCTTAGACGGTTGTCTAGGCTAACATTTACAGGGAAGTTGGGAAGGGAGTGGGTTTCCAACGGTTACACAGGTATATATCATTTTGTACGCATAGTCCTGTACCCAGACTCATCTAACATTGCTGAATGCACACGGGCTTACAATGAACGTGTACCTTCATCTTGAGAGCAAACAGATAGGTCATGTTTTACTAACGTGCAGAATGGTTGTATGCTACAGATGCGAACTCACATTGACATAGCTAGCATTGATGTAGTCACTGTTGTTAGTGTTGTTCTGGGGGTTCAGCTTCACACGGGTGCTCTGTGGTTGAAGAGAGGAAGCATATTACACAAACCTATACATGTACAATCATATGAGCAAAAGAATGTGGGTTGGGGGCGCACATAACTCATATGAAATTTACATGTAACACATGCGAAATGCAGCATACCGTATAACCGGAAATATTGGCGGCCTATAAATTTGGCAGTTTGGCCCCAAACCGACTGTACAAAATATTGTCGGAATTTAAATTTGGCGGTGGCGCCTCAGGTCCGTTTATGAGGGAGCATTGCAGTCTCTCGCTTGAGGTACAAGGCCATGAGTTCACAAATTTACAAGAGATAAAACTGGCAGTGTGCTAGCGCCAAGGTAGCTACATGTACAGCTCGTATGGAGGAGCACAGGATGGGGCCAAGGGGGCTACTGTATTCATTATGTCATTACGCTCGGGGGTGAAATAATATTGGCGGATTTTAATTCAAATTTTCCAGCTATATATACGGTGTATCCAATCATGTGGTACATTCTTGTGATTGCATGTAGAATTATACCAGGACACCTTTAAGCTGAAAAGGTACTGACATTTAGCCTTGTTCCCAGGCCTCCCCCGTTTTTACCTTCCGTTTGTGTTCAAAATAATACACAGGAGTGGAAGACCGGCAAAAAATGGGAAACACCTGGAAGCATTCATCACATGAGTAGACTGAGGTGGACGTAGAGTTGGGGGGGGGGGGGGGGGTGGGGGCGATATCCAAATATGTATGCACCAAACTTGAAGCAAGTTTCTTGCCAGTCAAGACGAGTAGTTTTGACCACGTTAATGTCTGGAGTCCAAAAATGTGGTAGAGCGCTTGAACAGATGATCCAGTGTGTTGTTTTGGCGGTTGGACCCCTTCCCCCCTACATCAACCTCACGTTCACCTTACATCATTCACGTGATGAATGCTCCCAGGCCTTTCCCATTTTTTTTTTACTTCTCTTCCATTCCAGCGTAAACGGAAGGTAAAAACGGGGGAGGCCTGGGAACGAGGCTAGCAGACAACTACACATGGTAGACTATGCTAAAGCTTTTGTTGGTGTGTACTGTATTTGCTAGTCGTAGTTGAGAGAAATAGAAACGTTTATCCACATACAAGTAGGCCCATTCCAGTTGGGTAACTTTATTTCAACTAGCCAGTGGTAGTGGGGATTTATGTACAAATTAAGCTCACCTCATACGGGAGGACGTCTCTGTACCTGTTCTTGTGAACATTCTCAGGTTTTTGTCCAGCAGTGATGTCTGCACTCTGGATGGGTGGAGGAAGGGAGGGAGGGTGGGGGAAGGGAGGGAGGGAGGGAGGGAGGGAGGGAGGGAGGGAGGGAGGGAGGGAGGGAGGGAGGGAGGGAGGGAGGGAGGGAGGGAGGGAGGGAGGGAGGGAGGGAGGGAGGGAGAGAGGGAGGGAACAAAGAATCTGGACTACGAGGAACATTATAACTTAGTTCATATACCTCCACTATGTATTTAGTTATCAGTTATACAATCTTAGTTGCCCCTAGGTCCAGAGCATAATCCTGTGCCATGTAATAGCTCAACATGTATTGACAGGTCTGGCAACCTAGGCCTCCTGCTGTTTTGTACTCTCGTACATGCAATAAAAGGAGATGTTTTCAAAAAAAAAAAAAAAAAGGGAGGGAGGGAGGGAGGGAGGGGAGAAGAGGGAGGGAGTGTCAACTGAAGGTATCATCCTGGTAGCCAGAAATTTGAAGCACAATCACAGAACAAACACATAATCAAGCCACACTCGTACCAGTTTCTTCTTTGGCAGTAACTCATACTCAGAAAAGAACTTTCCACTGCGTAACTTCCTCTCCAAGTGCTGTCCCTACAGGTTGAGGATAGGAGGGTGATCAATTAGACTACCTGATCTGATAGTGACTGCACATGTACACTGTGAATACACCAATGTTATGAGGGGGATATACTGGTAAGTGAAAAACTGGCAGTTGCTAGGAACTGAATCCAGGGCGTCACTGAACTATGACCACAATGCAACACTAGCCCTCACAATCCTGCTGCACAGGTGGTAATGAAAGCAACGAGCCTGGCAGCCAGTCGCAGTATGTACCAACAGAACACTGTTAGCGATCATGCAACCATAAACACCTCTCAATCAGGACAGAAGCCAGCGGAGTGGCTTCCTTTGATTTGCCTCATTGCTCAGCTGAAGCAAGATGTTCTAAAGTACATATTGTCTCTGTCACTCACCCTCCGGTCGTGTGTGCCGCTGGCTAACTCCTGCTCCTGTTGTTCCTCTATGCTGAATGTTCGGATTTTCAGGGAACGAGGAGGGGTGCGTATGTCTATTCGCTCTAGGGAACCTACGAGAATGGAGGAATGAGCTGGTTCAATGAATAGTACATATGGCAACACAACTACAAAATCAAATTGTGGAAACCACTTCCATTAATACATTACTGTGCTTTCAGAAACCCAATTAGCACAGTAATGGGCAACCTTAACTATACTAATTACGTTTGTAAATTCCAGCTTTGCTAATGTCACTTGGTGTAGTTGCTTGGCTTTGTGCCAGTAGAAAGGGTGAAGGCAAGTGGACTCATATGCAGGGTGAAAAGCATATGATAGCAACAGCACTAGCCTCATTCCCAGGCTCTCGTGCGTTGGCGGAGGAAAGAGAGCCTGGTACATACTGTCGTTTACACAAAGTGTTGAATGTGTGTGTAGTTGATTGAACAATACGAGAAACAAGAAAGATCTTTATGGCTATTTTCTGATGACTCATGTGACGAAATGTACTCTTACTGCAAGCGACAGGAAGCTGAGTGAGTCTGAGTGAACATTTGTAGTTTGAAAGTCCTGATTTGAATGATTATTAATAAGTGGGAATCTGCAATAAGTGGGGGTGACTGTGTGCACTTGTGTCAACTTAGTGCTGTACTGAAAGTGTATGGTACGTTTAAGAGGCCAAAGTGGCCACTAATTAAAGAGCAAAATTTACCAGTTACTCGGTCATTAGGGTTACGGGATACCGCTTGGGCGCGCGTAGTTACCGTATATTCTAAATTTACGTACGCACGTTACAGTTTTCACTTGAAACAGCCACGACTAGGTGTGTATTTTTTCCAGCCAAATATAGAGTTCAGCAGCTATGTATATGAAGCGGTTTAACGTCCTAAGTGCTAAAAAATGAACAATGCAGGTCCGGACGGAGAGCTTTTTGGGATAGCGTCAGCTGTCGTAAGTATTCAGAAGTTAATAATTGTGTGGTACGTGGAGTTCAGCGGAAAACAGACTGTTTCTTAAAAAGCAAGAGGTATATTTCAAAAACGCCTTCGTCTGGACCTAGAAAATGTTAAGAATTGTCCCTCTGCGTTGCCGTTCCTCCCTTCCGGTTGTTTGCGGAAGCGGAATTTGGCTGGAAAATTCACGAACTTTGACCACCCGTGCACGACCGACCCTTAGAGATCTCTCATTGTTTATCGCTGTGGAAGTTTGTGTCGTGCCTCTCGACTCATCCTTTGTGTTTTGCAGCTGTAGCCTAACGTACGCAGCCACTGAGAGGTGTTCCATCTGGACCGCTGACCATGCCCACTTCCGTATCCCGTAACCTTAAAAGATCAGAGTCAATCTAGCCCATTGAGTGCAACTGATAGTCTAGCCTACCAGTGAGCTTCTTCTTCCGTGTGCTAACGAGGTCAAAGGTGTCTTGGTTCCCAGCTGTCTGATCATCACTGCCATCAGATCCAGAGAGACCTGTGTGTTCACACAAGGGGGGGGAGGAGACCATCAGTGAACTACATGCTCATAAAGTAGTCTGATCTGATGTCACTTTAGGCATGACTACTAACTTGAGTGTAACTGCATGTTCTCAAAGATATCTAAAAAGTAAGTGGAATATAGCACTTAATTTGCTAGCAGTGTAGTGGCTTTTCTACATCAGTACTAGCTCCGTACCCAGACCTTCTAACCCCAGTATTAATGTTAACACATGCAGCGGAAAGTCTGGTGAAGCTTAGCATTGAAGTAGCTGGACGTCAGGTGGATGTCTGGAGGTGTGGCAAAATCTCCAAGCAAATGTTGAAGGGAGTATTATGATTGCTTTTGGTTAACTTGCTTGGCTACTGGCCTTGGGCGTGGAAGGAAAGGCAAGGTTTGGTAAGGTGTGATGCCTACATACATCCACCTGATATTGAGGTGCGTAAGTTAACTAGTTTTACCAGGCACCGTAGTACTGAAAGTGACCAAAGCTGGGAATAAGAATTAAAGGCCAAGTACGCACATGTATGAGGCTACAACTAAGCACGCAATAATCACATAATGAACCACACATAGCAAGTATGGTAGTGTGTCTGCAGTGTGTATATGTCTCACCGTATTTAATGTGTCCGTTGCTGGGTATTTTCAGTTGTTCACCAGTGGGGCTGAGTCTTGGTGAGTCAGCTGTGGACTGTGCCACACCATCTGGAGCCTCCTCCCCACTCATAAATGCATCGTCTTCCTCTAAGCTGAGTGTCGGAGGGTCATCAGGAATGAGTTCTGAAGACTGTTGTGATTGTTGTTGTTGTTGTCGTTGTTGTTGTTGTTGTTGTTGTTGTTGTTGTTGTTGTTGTGATTGTTGTTGTGATTCTGAGATGGTGGGTGGAAGGCTGCTGTGTTTGGGATGGAAAGATGTGAGGTGAACAGTAAATTCAGTGGAGTAAAGGGGGTATGTTTAGCTTCACTCGTTGTTCACTGTATTTTAACCAACTAATAGCTATGGTCTAGCCTCGTTCACAGGCCACCCCAAGATTTTATCTCACAGCCATGGAGGCACTTATTTCCTTCCTGTGGAGATGATATGTGCTTAACAAAATGCGAGTCTGGTAGCTGAACTCACTTTTCTATGGTAACAGCTACTGAGGAGGGGCCAGGGGAGGAGGGATGCTGAGGATCTGGGTGGAGAGATGCCCCCCCACTAGAGACGGAGAGCAACCGCACATTACCAGACTCTTCCCTACACAACACACAGAATGTGTAGAAACAGAGTAAGCGCTCGGGCACTGAAACAATCACACAACCAAAACTCTAACTATATAGCACATCAGGCAAAGTCAAAAAGACTCAAAAGACTATGTGAATAGCATGACATGTATTTATGAAAGGAATTAACTAATCTGTGGTCTACAAAATGAATATGGATACACAGACTACTATGACATCAGATGTAGGTTTACGTGGAGTTTGCATGTGACTGTATAAAGGTGCCACAGCTGACTATATGGAAATACATACACACAGGCCCCATCCCAGCTTGTCTACTAATATATAGCGTAAATTAGCCTTGTGTCCAGGTTGCATTCCATGCAGCCTGGGAATGAGGTCAGGTGGTACATGTGTGCGCAACCTATTGTACATTTGCGTCACTTATGGCCACCTACCTAATGCCACATACTAGATGCATGGCAGCTATTTACCTTGAGCTGGAGTGGGTCGGAGACAATGAGGCACTTTCTCTGTGCACATATTTGCTGAGTGGTCCTGAATAGAACAACCATGACATAAGTAACCTTGCACAAAACAGAGCCTAGCAACTATTATCGACTGGGGCAGGCACTAAGTGATAGACTACAACATGAGACTAGACAGTCTTTGAACAGTAGCTGTTGAAAGGCCCTTTAGGAAAGTCAGAGCTTAGCTTTTCTTCAGTAAATACAGCCAAAAACTGCTGAACAAGCAGTCACTGATAGACTGTAATACCCGTATGAGAGCATTCCATTCCCGTGTCCCCTTCCTTTTCCTTTACTCTTCCCTCCCCCTCCCCATTCCATTTCAGTCCTCATCTCATTTTCTCTCTCCTCTCCCTACCATTGTATTTTCTCTCATTCCCTCCCTCCCCTCCCCTCCCCCCTCCCCTCCCCTCCCTCTCCCTCCTCTCCCTCCCCCTCCCCTCCCCTCCCTCCCCTCCCCTCCCCTCCCTCCCCTCCCCTCCCCTCCCCTCTCACCCCTCCCCTCCCTTCCCCTCCCCTCTCCCCCTCCCCTTCCTCCCTCCCTCCCTCCCTCCCTCTTTTGTCCCTCCCTCCCCTCCCTTCCTCTCTTTCCTTCCTCCCTCTCTCTCCTCCCTACCCTCCATCATTCTCTCCCCTCCTTCCCTTACCCCCTCCCCTCCATCCTTCTCTCCCCTCCCTCCTCTACCTTTCTCCCCTCTCTTCCGCTTCCCTCCCTCTCTCTCTCCCTCCCTCTTCTCCCCTCCCTGCCTCCCTCCCTCCCTCTCCTCCCTCCCTCCCTCCCCCCCTACCTCCCTCTCTTTCCTCCTTCCCTCTCTCCCCTCCATCCTTCTCTCCCCTCCCTCCTCTACCTTTCTTCCCTCTGTTCCGATTTCCTCTCCCTCTACCTTCCTCCTTCCCTCTCTCCCATCCTCCTTTCCTCCCTCCTTCCCTCCCACCCTCCTTCCCTCTCTCCCTCCCATCTTCCCTCTCTTCCTACATCCCCCTCCCTCCCTCCTTCCCCCTACCTTGATCAATCCCTCTCTCCCACCCTCCTTCTTCCCAAAGGGTACACTCACTTTGCAGAGGTGCTTGCTTGCTCGGATGTTTGCCAGGTTTCCTCATCTCACTCACACTACGAGGTACCTCCTTGGGCCTACACAGAAGAAAACACACACTCAAAAGAATGTACAGTGTGACGCATGACATCTGCTGAGTTTTTCTTCAGCAAAATGTCACATTGAGTTCGAGAGAACAATGTTACAACTCTTACTCTGTGATTCGTGTTCTAAGGTCGTGCAGAGAACGAGACTTTTTCTTGGTACTGCAGAACAAGAAGGCAAAACCAGTAGCACTGACAAAGAATGGATAACATACTGGGGCACCTAACAAATGCACAACAAAGCATATAGCTAACAGCATTATGGAGGATAGCATAGATGGGAGGAATTGATTAAGAGTTAGTGTAATAGTAGTCTGTGTCATGCATGCCTTACTCATCAGATGTGATGAGTGGCACCATACATATTGGTTGATTAATAGACATATCGACTAACCTAAAGTATGAGCCCAATTGATGGCGCTCAAATGGGCGGGGTTAATGTTACTTCCAAAGGGCAACACGCAAATTGAGAGGCAGCAGTACGTCCAGCAAACCTTTCGCCTTGATAGAGGCGGCATCTTGTACACACCTCTCATCGCAACTAATGGTCAACATAGCACTTCCTTGCTTATAGTTGCACACAGCTACACTGCACGCATTACACTTGCCCTTAGCCTCGTACCCAGGCCACGTGGGAGGAGGGAAAAGTGGCCTGGTATCCACTGTTTGCACATGCGCGAAAAACCCCATGATTTCATGGGGTATCGTATACCATCGTTTACGAACCATTAATCTTTACTGTATAGCTCCGAAGCACGTCCGTCTCGAGCTTATCCCGCGAACATAAGTGAGGACTTTGATAAAGCGCTCAAGTTCGCTCTTTGTTGGATTGGAAAGGGAGATTTTGCATTGAAGCAGACCAGCTGGATGCGATCAAACGTATCTACGATGGTAAAGACATACTCCTGTGGCTACCCACGGGATTTGGGAAGTCCATCTGCTACGAGACTCTGCCGTTTGTTTTCAACTACAAGCACAGTAACGGTGGAACTGGCGGTGGTTGTAGTGTAGTCCTTGTCGTGTCACCCCTTGTGTCTCTGATAATGGAACTTGCGGCCATCGCCGCGTAAACACGGCTGCCACACTGCAAGTCATATATCTAGTTTGGTTATTTCTCCGCATAACAACCACGTGTAACTTGTCCATAATCGGACTCGTTCACGGAAGATTTCCGGAATCGTTCGCGCATGCGCAAACAGTGGATACCAGGCCACTTTTCCCTCCTCCCACGTGGCCTGGGTACGAGGCTAACTTGTCCTCTAAAGAGGTTATGTGCTAAGCCATACCCATGAAAACAATCAACATGAGGTTCTGTGCAGCTGGACTCACCCCTCTGCTCCGCTGAGCCAGCTGATGCCGGGTGTACCCTCCAGTTCAGTGCGGTAGAACTCATGCTGGTTAATCATCATCCGAAGCACATACTGCGCTGTGTTGTGGTCGGGCTAGGAAGGAAGGAATAGAGGGAATTAAGCTATAGTGTGTTGACATCAGGCTGGGTGGGAGGGGACGGAAAAATTAATGTCATTGTTGTCATGTAGCTGAGTAAGAAGGGATTGAGGAATTAAAGTTAAAGGTATCGCACTGTGTTATGGCTGGGCTAAGAGAATGAAGGAATTAGGTACTATGCAGTATTGTGGTCGGGCTAGTAGGGTAGCAATGAAGGAATTATGTATTGTAGGTAGGAGGAAGAGGGAGGAAGTAAATAGTTACAAGTAGCCAGTGCAGTGAAATCAGCTTGACACAATGCCACTGTCAAATAAAACCATCTGTTTGCTGATATACACATCTGTACAGGTCATTACATCTGCGTGCGTACAGTCTCACCATCTTAAAGTACACTGTCTCTCCTGGTGTCTCGATGCCAAAGTTCTTGTCTCTCACCTTCATACGGAAAATGTCTGGCCACCTGTAGTGGGAAAGAGGGAGGGTTGGAGAGAGGGAGGAGAGGGAGGGAGGAGAGGGAGGAGAGGGAGGAGAGGAGAGGGAGGAGAGGGAGGGAAGGGAGGAGAGGGAGGAGAGGAGAGGGAGGAGAGGGAGGGGAGGGAGTTTCTAGCTCAAGAGACCAACTATACAGTCTTGTATGTTTGATTGCACTGTAAGTACAAGCTCAGTATACTGCACAGTCGAGTACTCACTTGAAGTACACATTTGGTTGACCATTTGAGTGCTTCACAAAGACTCCGATAAAACAAGCTCCTATCCAGATTGCGCTACCATGGATGTCCTGGGAGAGGGCAGGGAGAAGAAGGGGAGAGAGGGAGGGTGAAGAGGTGAAAGGAGCAGAGAGTGGTTAAGATTATTGCCTGCAAGGAGATCATGGTAAATGCTGTACTCCATGTATTTTAAGATTTAGGAAATTTTATATGCACAACAGTTACTGTAAAAGTTACATGTAAAAAAGAGCAGTGAACACACAAATTTGTCACACATACACGCACCAGGGTTGTACTAATTGAATTCTGGCATGGTTTTATTGATTACAATTACTTGAGTCTGAATCATCAATTGATACCATTACAATCACCAAGGTTACTTACAAGTAATGATTGCAATTACTGAAAAATGACAAACATACAAATTACAGATCAAAGCAAGGAACTCCAGAACTACAAAACTACTTAGACAGACAATACAAAAGCTGGTGAATTGGTTTAATGTAATTGTGCTGACACAGCATGCTTTTGCCACAAGTCTTGAACAGCACATGGTCAGCTGAGTGTGCTGAGTTTGCCAGTATTGTAATTGAACTTGTAATTGGTATAATTATTATCCACTGCAAACAATTACATGCCTTTTGGATTACAGTAGTTGTTTCAAAGTGAAATTACAAATCGTACGTTTGAAACTGTAATCATTAGCAGTCGTTATCTTCAATTACTACAACCCTGACATACACATGCACACGTACATACGCACGAATGTATGCACACACGCATGCACACATGCATGCACACACACATGCACACATGCACGCACACATGCACACACACATGCACACATGCACGCACACATGCATGCACACACACACACACACGCACGCACACACACACACACACACACACACACACACACACACATGCACACACACACACACACACACACACACACACACACACACACACACACACACACACACACACACACACACACACACACACACACACACACACACACACACACACACACACACACCAGTGTCTGAAAAGCCTCATGTCCATATTCAGGTAGCTGCTGAGCTAGTTTGATGTACAGCAGCTCTGCTGCGGCTGCAGACATCCCTCTGTGGTGGGAGCGAAGGACAGTCAGGTCACAGTACAGTCAGACAACAACTCAGTGGAATCAGTGTGGGGGGAGGTAGTATGATGGGTGTGTGCGTAAACCATGTAGGGGGGATCTGGGGACATGCTCCCTTAGGAAACATTTTAGACACTGAGATTGCTTATCACTTTGGGTCAACATCAATTGAATCGTACATACCTTTGCTCTATTGCACAACCATTCGAGGCTATTAAAAGGATTGTTACACAAAAATTTACACTGATTGTGTGCAATTGCGTAGTCTCAGCCACTACAGCCCTACCAGCCTAGGCTTGTTTCCAGACCTTCCCTTTACAGTGCAACAATGATGGAGAAAGGCCTGGTCTGTTTATCATGTGAATGATGTCAATGACTACCTAGGTACAGACAGAGAGTGGATTTCTAATTCTTCATCAATGAGCAGTATGTTTTCCACTTTCCAACATTCGGAACTCTGGCCAGCACTACCAACCTACTTGGACAGACACTATAAAAAGGCCTCTCAAGCTTGCTACTTTGGTTGGGGTCCCTTCCCCCCCTCTGCATGTGTACTTAACTTAGGTTGACATTGACATTAAGTATCACATAATGGACCGGGCCTTCTCCCTTTATTGTTGCATACTGTAGGCAATCAAAACCTGTTGCACTAAGTTATACGTAACAATTGTCACATGTCTACCATGCAGTACACGATGACTCTACGCAACATCTATAGGGGCGTCTTCGGTTGGGAAATGAAGACGCCCCTATAGATGTTGCGTAGAGTCATCGTGTACTGCATGGTAGACATGTGACAATTGTTATAAGTTAGTGTAGGGCAGCTAAATAACGGGAGCTAGTATTAGCCTTGTTCCCAGGCTTCCACCGTCCACCATACAGGACAGTGACTGTGTAATCTTAGCAAGAACAACATGACATGTGTTACAATGGCTAACCTGTGTCTCTGATGCAGCTTGGAGGCCTGTGGAAGGATTGACAGTTGACAGGTGTTCATTGATCCAATACATGTACACAAGTCATGCAATGAGTTACAAAGTACCGTTATAGTGGGTATATTTCGCAGGGGGGGGGGGGGTAATTTTCAAGTTTTTCGTGGCCGAGTAGGGTCCGTGAAAATTTAGCCCACGAAAATATGCATATATGTATAAATTGTCTAGGTGTGAGGTCCAAGTGCATTCTTGTCGTTCTACGACAGTGTCAGTATTTTAAAGCTATTCCATGAGGACAGCTACAAAATCTAGAGGGCCTACTGTCAACTTGAGCGAGGTCTGTCGTGTGGGCATTTGACATGTCTCTGGTATATCATATAGAAACACGCTGACTGGTTTTTATATTCACCCGCTCCTGCTTGATTTGCTTGGTGAGTACAATGTCGACAGAAAGGGATTAAATGTCGTGGGTTAAAAATTGCTTGCCGCAAAAATGTAAACTGCAAAAATTTTCTGTAATACAACTGATCGTGCTTCTGAAGAATTTCGACCCGCAAAAAACCTCGCTATACGGTATGATACTACAGCTTCATGCTCAATATATACCCTTGAAATGACCAGGGTGACCACACACACACACATACACATATGCACAAAACATGTAAGCACACACACACACACACTCACCTTTTCTGTGAGTGACTGGATGACAGTTGCAGCACCAATGCTCTGTGGGGGAGAAGAGTGCTGAGAGTAAACGTGCTCAAGCATTGATATGAAACAGTGGCATAGCTACAGGTATGGGACTAGTTAAACTACCAGCAGTACTGTTTGTTTATGATTGTGCATATTATTGCATACTGGTGCTATGAAGTGACCTCGCATTGATTTTGCGATGCCGTGAAAGGTTGCTATGGCCTAAAAGTGGCTCCAAAATTAACTCGAGAGGCTCTACAGCTCCAAATTACCTAAGGGAGCACATGCCGATATCCCCCAGCGTACTTCAGAGTGGCACAGACCCCACATGGTGAAACACAACTGTAGGATTGGATCAGTATGGAGGCTAGTGTCTGAACTCACAGTGGGTAAAAAGATGAAGTCACTCAGAAATTCCTTGGTGTGCTTTTGTTCATCATAGTCACCAAACTCAGCTGAGGAGGGAGAGAGGGAAGAGAGAGGGAGGAAGGGGGAGGGAGAGAAGGAGAGAGGGAGAGAAGGAGGGAGGGAAGGAGGGAGGGAGGGAGGGAGGGAGGGAGGGAGGGAGGGAGGGAGGGAGGGAGGGATGGAGGGAGGGAGGGATGGAGGGAGGGAGGGAGGGAGGGAGGGAGGGAGGGAGGGAGGGAGGGAGGGAGGGAGGGAGGGAGGGAGGGAGGGAGGGAGAGGGAGGGAGGGAGGGAGGGAGGGAGGGAGGGAGGGAGGGAGGGAGGGAGGGAAGGAGGAAGGGAGGGAGAGAGTGAAGTGATGGAGGGAAGGAGGAAGGGAGGGAGAGAGTGAAGTGATGGAGGGAAGGAGGAAGGGAGAGAGAGAGTGAAGTGACGGAGGGAAGGAGGAAGGGAGGGAGAGGATGAAATAGAGTACTATATATAGCCTTGCTCCATTGTAAATCATGCAACAGATAGCCACTTAAGTGTATTCCACCTTGTAAAGCGTAGGAGGCCAGTTTTACTGCCAGGTCATGAGAGCACTGCAGATCTCCATTCAGAATTAAGTGCTTCAGCTGAAGAAAATATAGATATCTGCGCATGTGTGCATTGGTAGGAGTATAGAGGTGGGGGGGGGAGGGTCACAGGTCAACGTCCTAATCTGACGCAGTGCATCTTGTGTAAATGAATCAGTGCTTTGTGCATGATGCCTCAGCTAGAAATAGTTGTGAATCAAATACTATACAGCAATTATATACACAATGAAAGCGAAAAGCCTTGGTCATTGTGAATTTGAACCCAGTCATCCTGGCTGAACTATAACCACTATCTCTCAATCACCATCCTCTAAATGTACTGCACAGGTGGTACTGAGTGCTCCAGTCACAATACCTGGTGGACACTCAGTATGTCCATACAGTCAGAACATTGTTAGTGAATACATCTTCATCGGGAGAGAGCCACACTGAGTGGTTCTCAATGCTTTCCTGTTTTGGATAACAACTAAGGCATCGAATATGATTATGTCTATAGGTATGGATACTAGAACAATCCATTGTGGCCCAACTGAACTGGCTTTCAATGGGTGTTTATATCTTAGAGATCCCTCGCCCTCACTTGGTGATCTCATGCTGCAGCTTGGTAACCGTGGTAACATAGTATTGTACTCTGAAGCGCAGCTCTGCATTACGAGCTCCATCGACAGCATATTTCTCCAGCTGTTTTCTGAGTGGCTTCTGCCGGTCGACCCAACGAAGACATTCCAACTTGGTCTGGTATTGCAGCCCAAAGTAGGAGATCTGTGTGGAGGGTGTGTGTGTGGGAAGGGTGTGTGTGTAGGGAGGGTGGTAGAGTGGGATCAACAGATGGTCTCATTCCCAACATCCAGTTTGAATTCCAAATATGGAGGGAAGGTCACATGGCAGGGTCATCACATGAGTGAGCAATGTCACTGATCAGGGGTCCAGAGGCTTTTTTAATTAATACTGTCTGTCCAAAGGCTGGAGTCCAAATATTCACAAATTACCATTCTTGAATGAAAGTACATTCCATTGGTTAGCAACCACACTGTTTACCAAGGAGGATGTTTATGTGACTAAATGTACCTGAGGTTTACTCCCCTTGTTGTTGCATACCAAAAGGTATCAAACACGTACTGGACAGTGAGGAGGTGATACAAGAGGAGGAGACACGGCAACTAGCCAAACCAAAGATATTTCTCAGCGCACAACCTTAAAGCTCTCTAACGTACATGCATACATCATCCCCAATGTCAACAGCTAGAACAGGAACCGTGTGTACAGTACAAACCATGTTGTCATGTGGCATTGCATGGAGACCCCCCTAGAAGAAACCACCAAACAAGGAAAAGTGGTCCCTGATGTTTGAAGGTAAACAAAGGTAAGATACCCATATAAGTTGACGGTATCGAGTTCCTGTGCTGAGTAAACAATATGCAGTGATTGAGGAGTGAGCTATGGTGTGTAAAGTTCTCCATGGTGACTATACAATTACGCAATTTACTGAGAAATGAGCTCTAGGGAAAATATAGTTTCCTAGTCATTGATGTCAACAATACACTCTGCACTGTGAGCTTTTCGCATCAGGAGCAACACTGTGATGTCATTTGAACATATCAATAACATTACTGTTGCACCCAGTTAACATATGTTCCTGGTAACATAATACTTTGTATACTAAACAACTTCCCATGTTGTACATGTGTCATTGGATCTTTCTACATGAGCTGCTCAAGACACACATGAAAGAAGAGACGTCATCAGAGCTAGCTGTCAGGTCATGCATACACACAAAAACTGCAATAATTGGCTCCCAACTAAAATAAACTAGTATCCATAACAATAATTAAGGATAAATATATCAGTCACCGTCTCGTTTTCACATGCAATAATTGGTTACAGTTAGCCAGTCTGGTAGAATACTTCGGCAGGACGAATGGCTGGATTACCAGGTAGCATGGAGAACAGCATTGACCTGCTTGCCTGTACACCTTTAAGGTGTCAGGCAAAGGACTGCACAGCATGTGTACTGACTGAGAGCCCATAGTCAAAGGGCAGTACATATAGCTCATAATGAGAGGTCGGTGCAGACACAGCTCACTCCATGCTTAAAGGCTCACTCAGGCTTTCTCCACCATACTGAGGCACAGGGGCATACACAAGAAGCGCATTTCAGGCCTAGGTGTTTACACAGAGCCATGCATTCATGCTGTCCATGGGTTTAGGCTAGCACCAGTTAACAGGGTATTAGCTGGTCATTGTTTAGTGTTTGGTGGTGATGAATGACAGTGTATGCTACACCCACCAACATAGAGGACACAGAGACTGCTGATACAATAGACAGGTGGTTACATCCCTGCAGGCTAGCCTTGCTCCCAGACTCTAACTCCCCCAGCTTTAATTTATTGCTTCATACTGCAAGCGATGAATGAAGTTGGGGGCATGAGCATCCAGCGATGAAACTAGAGGCATGAGAGTTTAGCAATGAGGCTAGCTGCACGAGATACAGTCCATTGATTGTTCGTGAGTATACAGCGGAACATCGCTAAAATGAACACCCTTGGGACTGAAATATTTGTCCTGAATAGTGAGGTGCATGGCCTTATTTCAAGAGTGTCATTTAAGAGGAGTTCAACCAAATTGCACATCATTTTAGCTAACTGGTGTGGAGGACAGTATATCTGAACTGAAAATCAAGTATTTACTCTAAGGCAGGAATCCATCTGATAGTTGTACATGTAAATATGTGAATAAACATGTATCTGTACATTAGGTCCACCACGATCTAGCATAGTCAGCAGAAAACACAACATACAAGACAAGTGGTTGCATAACAATGTCAACCTTCACCTATAATTTACAGATGCATGAAGGATCAACAAACTGGATCGTTCCCTTCCCTGCCTCCTTCGTACTATTTGCTGGTCAGCTCAGTGTACCACACCGCACCAGTAAAGCCTAAGCAGGACACAACAGCTATACCTGGAAGAGCTATAAGCCAATCAGTAAGGTTTGTATTGGCGGGAGGGTAGCACATCTGAACTGATTATCAAGCAGCTGCTCTAAAGCATGCAGGCATTTGATGGCAAGACACAACAAGTACCATTGACCAAGTTTCACCCACGCCACACCTACCCACCATTGCCAGTGTGCCAACTAGCAGGTGTTTACTGTCATGGTGCAGTTATTGTACACAGTCAAGCACCTGTGCTACACAGGGCACTGTTTAATGGGCTCAGAGAGTTCAGGTGGTTCCTAAGTAACATATGTTATCTCATCTATTAGGCACCAGTAGACATGTTGTTTGGTTACATACTGTTGTAGATAATGACTGAAATACATCCTGCACGGTGGGTGACTGTACATATAATGTTCAGGCCTACCTGCTAACAGAGAGATGTGGTTCATTGATTGTTCACATGCAGATACTGACAGTGAACATCACTGCGTGTGGGCAAGACAATTCCTCACGAGTGTACCGGTTTTACAGCGGAGGCAGTGTATAGTGGCCAGTGTGTAGGAAGACACCTGCCCTAAACAACCAGCTGTTGTTGAAGACCCAAACTATACATGTACCTTGTGCACTGCTCTCTGTAAAGCAGCCAGTTCTTCATAGCAGTCAGAAAATATCGTCCTGATGTAGCTTCGTACACATGCAGACACTGTTCTGAGCATGCATGGGACTAGTCCTGATGGTGACTGTAAAATAGAGGGGCTTCCCTGCACTTTTGTTAATAGTCCCACAACACAAGAGGGAGCCAAAAGGGGAATATTCTACCTGAGGGCCAAGCCCTAATGTAATTTCCCAAACTTTTGTAATTTTAGAAGCATGATCAAGGGGATAATCTTCCTTTGCAAATAACACAGTTTCGAAACTCAATGCAATAATAAGACCACCTGTAGTAGTATTCAACATTTCAAAATCTGTTTGCCTGCTGTACAAGGTATTTTATCAACACATGTACTAGTTAAAATGAAGTAATCAAGTCCCAACGACACCAATCAGGGCAGATGTGTGTACGGTGTTTCATTACTGTTTTGTAATGGACCCTCCTAAGGCAGCCAAGGCAAGAACAATGGTATCCATGGTACAATATCCACAAGCTTTCTTTCATGCATGTTCTGTGAGAGAGACGACCACTTGGCATGGGACGTTCAACCCCATAATATGAAGCAGTACAACCACCAGTGGCATGTGAAACCATGGTGTGTATTTCAGACCTTTGCAGCATTTGTCACTTGCAGTATCACTTTCATAGTGCCAAGTGTGAAAGCTACCCACCACCCTTGCCAGGCAGGTACAAAACTAACAATCTCTTAGCCCCACCTAGTAACTCAGTAATGAGGGGTGACAATCCTGTTGCCATGACAATGATCCATGGTGGGGCCTGGTAATGCAATTACACTCCAAGAAGACACTCACCAACACAGTGAGCAGTACAAGTACCAGCTACGATAGAAAGTACAAGGATAGAGAGCGGCGTAAGATCACTTGAGGAGTGCTACTATGTTCAAGGCATAATTGGATCACACACACACACACACACACAAGAAGTTGCCTAGCAGACCCTACCAACAAACAAATTGTGTGGTCTACAGTAATTGTTGACTTATCTGCAAGTTGTACATACACGACCCTGGAATGTGGTACTATACAATGGCTGTGTAGTGAAATGACCAGACAGTGCGGAAACCATTCAACACAAGCCAAAGCAATGTTACGCACTTGCCCATAGGTATGTAATTGTATAATGAATGAACACATCCTATCAAAGCTTGTAGGTGCAGGTAAGAGGAAACAGCCATACGCACATGATGATGAGACTGCTAACTGGTGTAAGTATGCCACTTTAAGATCCTTGATGGTGATTCTAATGGATGAGAAGCCAGGTTAAAGGCAGGATCAACTACCTATAGAGTTGACTACATGTATGTGGACTTGTTTCATAGGTCTCCAAGTTGTCAGTGAAGCTACTAGCAATTATCTGTTCTCTCTCCCTCCCTCCTATCCATCTCCATCCCCTCCCTCCCTTCCTTCCTTCCTCCCTCCTATCCATCTCCATCCCATCCCTCCCTCTCTCCTATCCATCTCCATCCCCTCCCTCCTTCCTATCCATCTCCATCCATCCCCTCCCTCCCTCCCTCCCTTCTATCCATCTCCATCCCCTCCCTCCTCCCTAACTAACCAATGTAACAAGACATCAAACAACCACTGCCTGGATAGCTCAGCTACAATACATGTCTTGTGAACACGTTACTATATGACAACAGAGACAAGTAGGTCCCCAACCAGAAATTGATCCAAATGATCGAGGTTCACATGTTGAAATTTGACCTTCAATTCCCATCATCCCACTCGATACAGATTATAATGTGATTAAGAAATCTAACAGCAATCCAAATAGGAGATAATTACCCAAAAGGGCAAGAAAGACAAGTAATGTGCCGTGGTTCATGAATATATTTACAAGTGGCTCATGCTTTATAGCGATTTATTTATTTAGTTAAAAGAAATAGTTGCTAACCAACTATGTTTGAGGACGCAGTCCTTTTGTAAACTGATGTTTGTGTGTTGTGTTGTCTTCAGCTGGCGGTGCTATTGATGCAAGTCAAAGAATAACGGGATTATGGGCAGACACATTTCAGAGGCAAATGCCTTGGCATTGGCCTGAAAGGTACATTCAGTAGTAGTTCCACAGACAGAACAAACAGCCCAGCCCTCAGGCAATGTTAACATGACAGCATGAAATCATGATGGCAATGTTTGGTTTCAGGCTACAACGAGGCGAGGCACTCTGTGTATGCACATAGTGGGCAGCACCCTAGCATCGAGAGACGCTATTATCCGGAGACGCTACTATCCGGAGCCTATCACTACAAAGCATATACTGTCCTCCATACACATATGATAACCTTGTTCCTAACTTCAGCATTTGATCACTTGCAACAACATGGTTCCATCATGTTAGTACAGCAACTGACAAATGCTGGGGTTAAAGGTCTGGGAACGAGGTACGTAACTTAACTGTACAATATTCAGCCTTGTTTATACATGCAGGCAAGCTTTGGGTCTATACGCACCAACACACATCAGTAGCTGTTACATTTTGTGCTTTCTATACATGGAACGTGGCCTTACAAAGTTCAGGAGCTGGATTTTTGTTGATAATGTCATAATAATGTTTATGTTGCCCATCCTCTTGACTGATGAGAAACTAGTATGCAACAATTACTGAGACTGTTGTTGGAAAGGATGTTTTATAGTTCACAATACAGCTTTTGTGACATAAGAAGAACTGAAACAGCAGTTCCACACACCATTTTCCTGCTCAGCAAAGGTACAAGAGTAGGGGGTGGGGTGGAGCATAGATGTTGATACCTCTTTAATATATCCCAAAGTTTACATGGTCATGGTTTCGTCTCACAAACCAGCCTATTTTTAATGCGCCTCCTTACTCCATTCTTCACTACACAAGGCATGATATATCCTCCATGACCCAGAAGTACTCTACTTGGTAAATGTAACAAAAGTATCCCCTTCCTGTGTCTCCCTCAGGAGACAGAAGGACTAGGTGGGCTCACCTCTTGTATGACCAACACTTGAGCGACCTTCTCCAGACAGTCTGCCCCAGTGACCTCGGGTAGCAGATTGAATTCAATGTTAGTGTTGTCCAGAAGAATGATCCTGGCTAGGAAACAATTCTTGGCTACGTTGTAGCGGTGACTGCGTTTGAACAGTCGGGGCATGTTTCCGAAGCTACAGGATCGTAGTTTGGTGAGCCAACACCAATTTCAGGGATCACAGACGCACACAAGCTCGTTCAATAACCGACGGAATGCTTCTGGATAGCTTGAAACACATGATAAGTGGTCGAAGAACGTTTGGAATGCTTCACAATTTGTATACGCCCCCCAGTTTGGTAATTGCAATGACGTAACACAACAAGAAGCCATATGCGCCAGTATTGTCGTTGTACGCATGCGTGAATTCAAATTTTGAAGAAGTTAGAAGAACAGCGAGTTGGCGGTTCGTGAAAGATGGAGGTCAACATTCCAGAAAATCTAGAAGATCTGAAGAGGCCCACCCTGCAAAAGCTTTGCAAGCGGCTCGGCCTGAAAGCCAATGGAAAGGTACAAAAGTTTTTTTCACTTTTAGTCATAATGGTGTCACACGCAGACTTGTGTTCATGGGTGAGATGACATTACCAAACGGTAGCATAGTAGATTACCTCTACATGACAGTAAAACATTAGCTAGACTGTAGTATAGTTGGACTAGTTTGTTCTACTCCTGGGATGAAGAATAAGTTGTCAACTGGAACTGGAAAGAGTGGCACCAGAATTCAAATTAGTGTTGAGGCATGTGTAAGGTAAGGGTTTGTAGGGTTGGGCAGGTGAACAGATTTTCCAGTGCCATTCTGTCCAATTGATCCAGAATACGTTACTTAGCTCTAGCTGGCAGAGATCAGTGGTGTTTTGAACTTTGTTTTAGAGCTTCAACATGAATTGATCAGGCACTAAATAGAAATTATAACAATCAGAGAGTCGGTAGACTCTCTATGTAGGGATGGCGTCAACGTGCAATATATGCAATGGGATAGGCTAAGTTCACCCTGTTTGAAACGGTTACATCTCTCAATACATTTTAACCCTTCGCGCTGGTGTTTGCATACAGTTGTACTTTGACCTCGACTGCTGACTTTCGCTTTGCTTGGCAAGGCATCCAGCCAACTGTTCTACAGCTCTTCGTAAGGTATTCAGTAGAGATTTACAGAGGAATTATGCCCATAGAGTGAACTGAAATGGCTGTAAATAGTGCAAAATCCTGATGGAACGTTGACTTTTGTCAGTATAGGAATGATGTCTGCCCAGTGATGGCTAGCTTTTTGGAGAAGGCTTGGCTTACTAGTTTTTATATCTACAACTCTACGTGTATTATTAATTCCAAGTGCAGATGTGCATGTTTGGTCTGCAGAAAGTGATTAAGCCTAAACCTGACCTGCCTGACTGCTTGCTATGACCATGTAATGTTTGCATCTCAACAACCAAGTGACTGTGACTTTCTTAGAGGTGTCTGCTTGCATTGCAGAGAAATGAGTAAGATTTACATACGTCACTGAAAGCAAAAGGCTTGAGTGTCAATTTCAGCAATGTGACTACAAGTAGTGATGTCAGTCTCCAGATGTACATGTACACTTCTCCACAATGTCTGACCTCTGGTAGTTTGATTCAATATTCTCGTCACTAGCACACTTCCCAACTCGAATATTGGATGGCAAATTGTATAATCAATAATGACTGCATCAGTGCTCCATTCTTATTTTGCTGGACATGCCTTGTTCACAAGGAATTTGAATCAAGCCACCAGACATTTGCCGTTGGGGGGCCTGGATGGTTTGGCATAAGACTATTTGCTGCCTTGATCAGGAATACATGTATGTTTTTGATCATGTACACAGGGATTACACAAATTTATGGTGACCTGCATAGATAACGTATCAATGCAGGGCCACTAGAATAAAGTTAAGGAGTGTCGGGCTATTGTGTAGAATGCGTTTAGGTCTAAAACCAGTTTCCCCATGGGGAAACTGATTTTAGACCTATATACTTGTAACAGTCAGAAAAAGTTCGTCAAACTTAAAGCAATTAGCTACACTGCAGTATAGATCTACCTTGGTAGTAGTGAGTGTGCATCTGTAAATCTGAGGGTAGCCTGAGAACAAGGCTACCCTCAGATTATTTGTTATGCAGTACTATATTATAACATAGGCACTGGAACCAGTATGGCTGGTCAGGCCGTGGCTGGATCATTTTTCAGCTGACTTGCCCAACTTGGTGCTATTTATGCTCATCTTGTATGTGTTCTTGTTCCCAAACTAAATTCTAGTAGATTAGCTATACATAGTTGTGGTCGTGTAAAACAGCCCATGGGAACCTTCAGGTACTGAGGTAAATCTATATGGTAGTGTAACTACCTGCTTTTAGTTTGACAAGAGCATTTTCTGACTGGTTCTAAAATCAGTTTCCCCCCACACCCTACACAATAGCCTGACACTCCTTAACTTTCTTCTAGTGGCCCTGTATTGGTACGTTGACTATGCAGGTCACCATATATTTGTGTAATCCCTGTGTACATTTGCTGTTTATGACTGATACAAGTAACTATTCAGGCTGGTTGGGGAGACATTCACCATAGTATAAGTACTCAACCCTTTGGAGTATCATCATGTCCACTTTGACAGTGTAATTTGTTTAGAACATACATTCAGGACACTAACTTGTTTCGAGGCAGTGGCTGAGTGTTTTCATCACTTGAAGGTAAATATACAAAGCCTCATCTCTGCATCGTTTTTCACACTAGTTTGCAATTGTAATGTAAAAAGATGTAGGGATAGGGCTTTGTAAATTTACCTTCACTATTATATCATCCCTACCTTGTTTGCATACTTTTCGGCATGCCATCCCTACATCTTTTTTACATTTTTAATGTTTTTTAAGTCTTGTAAAAATTAACATTAATAATGGTGACATCATGAGTAGCAGCATTCTTTCCCTGATCAACACTGATGGTAGGAATGCAGCTGTGGATTAGTCTCTTTTCCAAACTGCATTTTTCACACCCGCAGAAAAATGGGTCTGATCAACTCCCTATTCAGTGTACTGAACTGCTGACACATTGTTCTTTTCTAAATTTAATGCCTGATGTCAAATTTCACACTGTGTGCCAATGATCTGCCAGTGACATGGACATTGGTTGGGTGATCCAAGCTGCCTCGAATAGATTAAGCAGCTAGGGTTTCATGGAGTTTGCTCTGTACAAGGACCTTTTTGAATTCAAAATCTGATTCATGTGACATGTAACGGTGATAATGGAACCAAATGAGTTTACCAGGCTATTTCCTGCTCAGTGAAAAGTAGTCTGGGTATGACACTAGACTTGTGCTAAGGTTGAACGGACCAACTTTCTTGCCCATGCTCACTCTGTCTCTTCAGCAGAAGGATCTAGGAACCAAACTGTAATTTGACCATGTTCTATTAACCACAAGTTAGCCACCTCTACCAAAACATAGCCACACCTCTTGTTTCATGACCACCCTGGAGATGTTTTTTGGCTTTGAAGGACTGCCTGCAACAGTGGAGATGTCTGGACATGACATAGTGATCTTTTTGTCATATCCTATGCTCTCAGTGGTAACCAAGTGTACAGAATCACTGGTGTATTGTTTCCTGTTCCTTTAGAATGTGGACATGATCAAATCACTTCAGGAGTGCAGATCTCAAGCAAGTTCCTCAAGGTATCCACATATGACCTACATTGGTTCTCTCTCTTTATATGGGTGAGGGGTATGCCCCTAATTTGAAGATGGTTGCATTCCAAATACAGACAAACAGTGTTCTTTCAGGAAGCTAAATACCAATTAAAAGTTTACTCTGGCCTTTTGGTCTTGTGATGTGTTCTTTGAAGTCTTGGCCCAAAACACTCGGCATTCAGTTAGTCAACAGACAGCTCTTAGGTACTTGGTTATAACCACATAACTGTGTGTGCATGTGTGTTGGGGGGTGGGGAGCTATCCTTGTTCTCAAAAAAAAAAAGAGAGAGCCTGGGAACAACGCTAGGGAGAAAGCAGGCTCATTATGTACGTGTTCTCTTATTCCCCCAGTGATGATGTGTGCGCGGCTGAAGAACCTCCTGTCACCACTGTAAACAACCTTGAAACACCACCACAGTCCCCATCTGAGCTACCAAAGAAGAAGAAGAAGAAAGGAAAGAGGCGAAAGCGAGGGTCAAAGCAAAACACATCCCAACAAGAAGATCAAGCTTGCAGTGAGGATACCCCTCCTGAAACTCTACCACCAGTATCAGATAACTCCCAAGACTTTGTCGAATCAGGTAAACCAGTGGCAGAGTCTCCAGAGATGGATGTGATGGAAGGAGAAGCGTCTGCCGGGGAGCCAGGTGAGGCTGCTGCTATTAGCACCTACCCGTCTCCTCCAGTAACTAAAACTGATAACGTCCAGAATCCACGAAAGAGGAAGCGTCGTGAAACATACAGCATCTCACCACCACATAAACAACTCAAAGCCAGTGTTAACCCCTCACCTCTACCAGGCTACCAGGTTGCCTCCGAATCTACCAGTCAGTCAGTAGTAGAAACCAAGGAAGGTGAACCAGCACCTATCTCTCCCCCTGAGTCTACAGACGCTCCTGCCACTCGCAAACGACGAGATACATTTTCAATCAGCCCTTCTTCATCTGTTGGTCGTACCTGCACCACTGCCTCCACCAGTCAATCAGTAGTAGAAACCAAGGAAGGTGAACCAGCACCTATCTCTCCCCCTGAGTCTACATGCCCTCCTGCTGCTCGCAAACGACGAGATACATTTTCAATCAGCCCTTCTTCATCTGCCGGTTGTGATTGCAACACTGCCTCAAAATCCACTGATCAGTCGGTTGTAGCAGCCAAGGAAGGCGGACCAGCATCTACCTCTCCCCCTGAGATGAGAAGCCGTCCTGTCAATCACAAGTGGCGGGACACATTTTCAATCAGCCCACCTTCATCCAACCATGCCCGCACCACCCAGACTGTAAAGCTAAACGGTGAAGACGATGGCAAGATCGAGTCGGAGATCATGGACCTCCTGCAGAAGAGAGTAGAAGACAGAAGTATGTTTGCTATGTTTCAGCTTTAGTAGCCGAGCAGCTGCTTAGCCTTGTCCCTTAGTCTGTTGAGCTAAACTATTTTTCTTTCTTGCCCGAAAATGTTATATATACCCCTCTCTCAACTGCTGGCAGTTGAGAATAAAGGTCTAGCTCTTGTTCCATGACTCTCACAACCCCAGCTATCTACTGTACAAGTGATGAAATATGTGAGAGCCCTGAAACAAAGCTACTGTTGCATCTACATGTTTCGTAGCCTTCTTCTCCAGCCTCTGCTTTTCACTGTGTATATTCAGCTCTTTATTACAGTATCAGATGAGGGCTGACTTCATACCCAGCTCCTCATACCTTACTATATGCATCAAACGGACTATGTCATTTTGTCCTGCAGAGGCTGACCCAAACTACAGACCAGTGTTTGGGGGAACAGAGACAAGCAGGATCCCCGTTAAGAGTGTGACTGCCAGCAAGTTTGAGAGAGCCCATAAAAAGCAATTTAAGAGGCAAGTTTTGTGTTGTACTTCAAAATGTGGGCATTAATGATGACTTTCTAGTGCATAATTCTGTTTGGTAGTGTTTTAGCAGGGTCAGTACTGCCTTAGACACTCTATCCCAACCTTCCTATTTGTGTGCACTAGTCTCTAACCTTGTTCCAAGGCCCAGTCTTGTACCCAACCGTCCACACTCCCTGATTCATTATTTAATTTACATCCCGTCAAATATACTGTATTACTATTTTCCACTATGGTGCCAAGAATGCAATTATCAGTAGCAAGTGGGTGCTCATGATTAACTTGTTGTGTTGCCCAGACTTCAAGCAGTCAGTGGTCCCTTAGCCACTACGTAACAGAGAGGGTAGTAACTTGACTGCAGTCATCAACCTAGAACTTAACAAGCTGGTCATCAGGGTTCTTTGTAACTAGCTGTTGTGTTGAAACTTGCAAACATTCTTTCACAAGTTGGAATGGATGGCAGCCATCACACTTTAGTGATGTACGTAACTGTTCACTGTAGCCTTGTTCCCAGGCCTTCACTCCGTCCAGTCTTTGATCGCTTACAATATGCAAAACAGAAGGGGAAGACCTATGAATGAGTATACTGCAAGCAATAAAAGACTGGATGGTGGGAAGACCTAGGAATGAGACTAGTTCACTGTATGATTTCGTTAGTCATTGAGCATTCCGGATGATGAAAGTGTTAGTGACAAAGAGTTTGAATAAGGCTACCAAACTTTCTTTGCCAGAGAGCATAAATGGTTTGGCATGGGACTGTACCCCCACATGTTGTGTGATACGATTGGCACAGGATATGGAACATGTACATGTGCATTCATTTTCCTCTTCCCAGAATGCCTTCAATTGTTGATCACCAAAAACGAAAGGAAAAGAGAGCAGCTGAGGTGGACGGCAGAGGCACCGGCATGTCTGCCAAGAAGCCAAGACTTCATGTAAGCTCTCTTCACCATTAATTTTCAGCGCTTGCATACCTCAGTAATATTATATAGTCCATGTATATAGTCCCTTAGGGAGAGAGAGAGACATAGCCTTGTTCCCATGCCTTCCTCACTTTCCATTTTTTTGTTATGCAACTCTTAAATTCTTTGTTTTTGCATTCTGGGGGCAAGGAAGACCTGGGATTGAGGCTAAGAATTTGAGTATGAACTAGTCTCTAGTGTCTTCATAGATGATGGTGGTTCATAAGCTCCTGTGGTGGTACATGTGCAATTCACTTGCTACTGTTTGTCACACACAAATCCCTCCCCTTCCCATGCACACACACACACACACACAGGTGGCAGAAAATGTAGCCTCATCTCACTCAGCAATACCAAAACCAAGAACAGTCACAAAACCACCACACACATTCACTGTACTGTCTACCCAAAACATGACATTAAACTTCAGACTTGGAGCCGATAAACAGCCCAAAGGTATATATACCATAATCTTTTCCATGGTAATCTACATCTTAACTTAATCTTGTACAATAAATTTGGTAGTAATCGTTTAGTGAAGTTCTGTTTCTCTTTCCTTCTGTCTACAGTCTCCAAAACACCAGGCAAACCTTTTGTGTTCTCTGGAGGACATCCCACTTCGCAGAAGAAGAAAACTTACAAGGGACACTCTGGTGAGTGTACAGTGCACTTTTGGTTACATCACACTGTGTACTGCACAGAAAAGATAGTCTCTGCACACTTGTGCGCAGGTTCTGCATCAGCAGAAAGGGTGGGACAGGGGAAGGTGGGTGGGGTCATCCGCAGGGTGCTGTGCACATGGCAGCTGCTAGGCTTGGCTGTAAATGAGCCATGGTTGACAACGAGTGGGCCAATTCCCGTCCTAGTTGTACAAACAGGCCTAGAAACGCTACTCTCACCTTCATTTTCCAGCAGGGAAGGCGGCTTGGGTTCTGAGCGGGTATTGCCAACCGAGAATGCTGACTATTGCATGCTCATTAATGAGTGGACATTGTTAAGGTCACGGGTCTGCTTAGTAAGGCTAGAAGTGGACTTGGGTTCAGTTTTGGAGTCAGAGCTTGGACAGAAGTGGAGATACGGTGCGTGAAAGGCATGCATAGGCTAAAAGTAGTCTCAAGTGAAAAGAATTTAGGGTTAGTGACATGGACATAAGGTGGATGTAGTGGGGGGGGCAGTGCCTGACTATGTGCAATAAACCCGAGAGCAAATTTGTTACCGGTTAAGCAGAGTATTTGCGATCTTATCAATGTCTGGGGTCTTGCAGTGATGGAGCGCTCAATGATGAAGACTAGTGCGTTACTTGAATGTGGGCCCCTCCCCCCTACATCCACCTCGCGCCCACCTGATGTCATTCACATGATAAGTGTTCCCAGGCCTTCCCAATTTTGGCATGTACTGACTGCAAACTGAAGAACAATATGGGGGTGGCCTGGGAATGAAGCTAGGACAGACTTATAATCAACCTAGCCTCATTCCCAGACCTTCCAACTATACATTTTTTTGATCACCATTAGGCAAAAAGGAGCTCTCTGTTTTTGCATACTTAAATGAAAAAAACTAAACTGTTGAAAGGACTGGGAATAACGCTACAATGGACCCTTATTTTAGTTGGCACCCTTCTAGTTCAAATATTTTGATGTACGCATAATATGCTGTGCGTATAACTAATTGAGCGTGAAATGTACCTGGTATAGTTTGGCTGATCAGGGTAAGAGAGGGCCTACTCTACATGATCTACATGATCTACATGATGTCATCTGAACTACTCAAGTAATGATCAACTGGGTTGGAAACAAGAGAGCCTCAATTCCACCCTCTGTCACTTGCAGTATCAAAAGCTTTTCTAGGCCACATGTATACAGTTGGTGGAAATAAGGTCTGTTTGTTGATATCATGATACTGTTCTTGTTTTCTCCTATAGGCAAACTTCCAGAATTTAAATTTTCACTCTACTGAATTCTTTTTATTTCTTTACTGCTTTCTATAACCTAATCTTAGTGTCCATATTCATGTACAGGTAGCAAGTGGCTATGAATATTAGGTGTATGTGTGTGTATATTACATGGTTATTATGTATGTACTGTGTCTTTGTCACCCTCCACCTTATCATCACAAGATGCACAAATGATATTGGCTGCTGATGAACAACAACCATATCTGTACTGTGAACTGCAGGTGACTTGTCGGTGCTTGGCACAATTCACTACCTGATTGCATGGTTATTTATACACACTTTGGAATGCAGGTCACCTGTCAGTAGTAGCAAAGTTTTAGTGATAATATTTGCCTAAAAATGACTGACAAGCTAGTGGAGGGCAGCAGAATTTGGCATAAACTGTAGCAGATTGTAGCCTCATTCCAAAGCCTTGCCCAGCTTTCCATTGCTTGCAGTATGGAGACTAAGCAGACTTGGGATCCTCTGCTACTGTACATGTGAAACTTAACCCATTGTGTAAACACTGGGTAAATTGCTTGGGCAAAAACCACAGAGATACTTGTGTCACATAGGATTCAATGGACACCCAATCAATGCATATTGATGTACACCAGTAACTTTCACTGGTGAACTCTAAGTGTAAAAAATGTATGGCAACAATGAAGGCAAAAAGCCTGCCTACTGATTTCATACAAAACCCTGTGAATTCGTATGCACAAACATCATAGTACACATTAAGAATGTAATTATTGTAACATGGAAGGTGTATTGAATTAGTTAGGTACTAGCAATATAGATGAATGATCATTACTGTATCAGGTATTAAGACACTATTCACAAGTTGCATATTTTATACATAACTGTCCAAGCTGTGTGCCTCACTACACAAATTACTGCCAGATTACTCTTTGTTCAAAGTGTGTGTGAATTTCAGTGGATGACTTGTACAATATCGATAATTGGAGAGCTCTCAGGAGTTTACTAATGTTTGCACAGCATTTTGTCCAAGGTTGTTCTTTACTAATTGAAGCTCAATCAGTGACACATTTTCTTGTAGAGTCTTTGCAAATGCAATTCCTGCTTCCTCCTGAAGGTGGTTTTCATTCAAGCCGAGTGTTCTCAGTTTTGAGTCACGTGTACACAGTGCAGAGGCCAGCATACACGCTCCTTCAGTTTCCACACCACATCCTTGCAGGTTCAAATGCTCGAGGTTATTGACTGTTCTAAGCACTTTTGTAAGTAAAGACACGTGTACTGGGGAAAGTTTGTTGTAAGACATAGCCAGCTTAAGGTTACTCACGAGATTATTGGTAAGGTATCAATGACAAGCTGGATGCTCTCTTCTGAAAGATCATTTCTTCCAATATCAACTAGTGATATGTTCTTCATGTATGGCAGCTGTCCACAGAGTGCCTGGACATCTTCATAGCCTATATGAGTCTCATAAAGTCCTAATTCTTCCAGATCAGGTAGGCTGGAAAGCTTTGTCAAAAGTGGAATGCCCCCTCCTTTCCCAACCTTATTGAAAGATAAAACAATCCGTCTGCATTTTAGCATCAGTGGAAGAAGGTTGCAAGCAATAATGCCACAAGCACTAGAGTCAAATTTATTCCTAGAAAGATTAAGACCTAAAAGACACTGAAGGAAGCATTGTTTTGATAATATCGTAAACATTTTGATGTGAGCAGATTGTTTCTTAGAACTAACTTTGTCACATTGCCTGTGCCCATGCCGCTTTCACCTTTGACAGCCACACCAAGAGCTATCATTTCCATTTGATCATCACTGATATGACTGTCTGAGAGGTCAACTTCCCAGGTGCTATAGCTGTGGGCAATGTAGTACCCCAGGGTGTAACAATCGTGGGGATACAGGTACTGAGGCGGTATGAAAACTATGGGACTGTCTAGTTTAAGCACATCACTAATTAACACTTCATTCTGAGCTTCAAATAGCTAGTGTAGTCCATCCAAGCTGATGCCAAAGTTGTCAGTAGAAGGAGACAGAATCATTGACTGAATAAATTCAGTACTGACACCTTGGAGCTTAGTAAGGCCAGCCAAGAAGATTAGGACTTGTTTGAAATGGGTGTTGCTGCAGTGTGTTTTGAGGTGCTCACTGTACTCTTTTGTTGATACATACAGATGATACGCAGCCAAGAATTCCTGAATGGTTAGATGAAGAAAGTTGTAGGAGAAGGAATGTCCAGTATCTACATAGAGTTCAGAGCTGCAATGCATGATTCCAAAACTTTCAAAGTCACTGGATATTTCTGAGAAAACAAGCTGGCGTTCACTTACTCCACTGTAGGCAATTTTGCATAAATAACTAAACTGTTGATATAGCTCAGGAGGTAATTCTGAAATATCTGATAGATTTTTCCTCTTTCCATGTTCAGGCTGTTCATTCATGTGTCGAAGGAGAAGTGTCTTTGTCAAAGACATATACAGTTCAGTTGACGTTTTTGGTATGAACCTCCCAGCTGTTTTGTGTCTTTTGTAAACCTCCACCACAATGGCACAGTTGAGGGGAATGTACATCATAGATGAAATATGAGGGTAGTTAGTACAGTACTTTCTGAAGTCATTCAGGAGGGATTCCTGGTAGCTCAGTTCACTGTTAACATAGGTTTTGATTTCTTCGTTCCTGAAGCCAAGGATTTCCACATGCTGTGTTACGGTTGGCATTTCTTGCAACGAAGCCGTTGCAGATGGACGACTGGTGACTATCTTAGTGGCACAAGGAAGCTGATTGCCCCTAATAATTTGCAGAATAATGGAATCCTCCGTCTGCAGAGCAAGAGGAAATTCGTCAAATCCCTCAAAAATGAAAGCAACTCTATTTCCGTAACACTTTTCCACCTCCACTGCCACTGCATTTTGGACTACTTTGTCTGGATGTCTAAAGAGATCAGCGATGGTTTTGGCCTCACGTACACTCCTATCACAGAGTCTCAGCAATAGTACCAGAGAATATTGAAGGAGAAGCTCACGATTAATCCACCGCTTGCAGAGAATGCATGCAAGTGTTGTTTTTCCTACTCCTGGTGCACCTTCAATGAGAACACAGTTCTGAAGTGTACCATCCTCCTGTTGTTTGGCTACCTCTGTAATATCTATAGCCTCCTTTCTGTTAAAAATATCATCAATGTTGCCATGGATAGTATCTCGTGTAAACTCATCAAGTTCAAAAGAGTTCATTTGCTCCTTTCTGATGCATGCTAAGTTAATGGCACTCTTGGAACGAATACATGGCCACTTTGTGCTATCTGGCACTACTAGTGTTCGAGTATAAATGGCATACAAGTACTTTCGAAACTCTTTTATACGTTCTGGATCAATGCTCTCCTTTAAGGACTTGGGTTGTGATGTTGATTGTGGTACCGGTTGTTGGAGCTTTCTTCTTTTCACTGGCAGTTGTATTTCAGCTGAAAATTATCAGATCACAGATAAGTTTCTAATAACTTGCCTGCATTTTAATCTATCTATCTATCTATCTATCTATCTATCTAGTATACGTACCTCCCTACCTACTTGCCCACTAACAATTTATCTAGTATCCTTATACATCGATCCATCTATTTATTCTATCCACCTATTCATCTATCTAATATTGAAAACCCACTTACACAAAGAATCCTTCATTTGCTTCACAATGTCTTGTAAGTACAATTCCTTATCCAAGATCTGGAAGAACTCATGCAACTGGTCTGGATTCATACGAACTGTACGCTCAACTGCAGCAAGAAGTTTGATATTCTTGTCGGTTGTTACTTGAGATGCATGCACATTGTCATGTACTTCTCTACTGATGAGTCCTTCAGAATAGAGATTAATTGCTAAATAGTCAGCACTCTGAATTATCTCACATAGTTCATTATAGTGCTTACGAAGCACACAGGACTCAGTACTCTCAGAACTAAAGGCCATTGTGTGTAATAAAGCTTATGCAGCTGACATAATCTCTGTAGAAAGAATAACAATGATTGAAAGTGACATAAAGTGTCACATGTTCACTGATAGAGAGCTCTTAATACCTGTATAATAAAATAGTAAGCTAAGATTATACATTATTCTACGGGTATAATGCCCAATGCCCATTGCAATTGAGACATAGGTATTTCTGAGTATGCTTAATATGAGGTGGGATAACCTTTGCAGGCTGCAAAGAAGGGAAGACCTAGACCACTGCCTCACAGAATCTCATGGAAATTATTTTATGGGAAAAAAACACAAAAATGTGGAGAAAGACAGTATAATCAAGTATTGGTTTCTGAGACACATCACGCCTGCTACATAAGGAAGGTTAACAGTTTACTATGAGATTAGTGCACTTCAGAAGCTATATAGGATGAATGGGTTTCTCATGCAATCCTGAAGCAGTAGATAAGTTCTTCAGGCCACTGAAATTGAGCCAATATTTCTGCATGTAAGTTTGCTCACATTCATCAGCAGTGCATAACTAACTCAGGAGGGGCATAGTTTAATTTCGTAATAATATAATAATTTTGAGAAGCTGAAGAATATAAAGAGCTTGGAATTGTGAGAATTTTAGGTGTTGGAGTGCTTGATGATGTCATTTGTTATTGAGGAATAACAAATGACATCATCAAGCACTCTTAGTATAACCAATTGATCATGTGTGAATGTGTTGAAACCATCAGGTACTGTGGCAACTGATTTCCAGCAATAAACTAAGGCACGCTGGACATCTACTGTCAAGCATGGCTGACTGTTTTTATACACACAGAGTCACAGACTAAGTCTAGCTTCTTGCACACAGTAATGTTCCCAGAAATTAAAAAACATGACAGAATTTTGTCATCCCAATCTGATTGCTTGTTGAAGTAAATTTGGGTGTCAAATGTTAGTCGCTATACATGCTATAATATTATGCAGCTTTTCAACTTGCACACCTATGTTAGCCCTATAGCCAAGTGAGTCTGGTTATATAGAAAGTGTAAAAATGATTTTTAGTGTCAGTCCACCAATGCAGTCCACCAGTCTAGTGATCACAGACAGCCCACTACATTCCTAATTGGACCTTCATTCAAAAACTTCGCACAAAAGCACTTGTAACCATCTCGTGCTGATTTATGACTCCAACCACACCCACCATCATTAGGCCAGACCAAATTGATTTTCTGTTTCACGGATTTTTTCCCTCCAAGTAGTGACCCGGCAGGTAGGTGAAAAAAAAAGAAAAATTAATTATCCAACCTTTGACCTCACATCAATGCACACGTATCAAATATTATAATATAGAGATATGACAAAAACAACGTTCAAAATATTTCGAGGAACAACGGTGGTGGCGCCTCGCTTAACGACCAAGGATAAGACGTGGATGCCAAGGAGTTAGAGTGCACAGGTGCGTTCTCTTTGACAGGAGACTAGCGAGGCTACGTGGTTATTCTAATTAGTGTGCACTTGTCCACACTATATCCGCGTGCGCCTCATCGCCCACGCAATTAATATTTTTTCACAGCGCATTCAGAATGCTGACCCGTGAAACAGAAAATCAATTTGGTCTGGCCTTAGCAAGCTTTTAATAGTCAAGGTTCAACTTTGACCAACGCACACACATCTGGACTGAAAGTTCTTATCAGCATCACAATTAGAGGTACTACAAGGTTATAGGAGTATTTCTAAGTTCATTTATGCAAAGAAGGACCCACCCATCATTAGCTAAGGGCTTAGTGCACAGACTGATTTGCTAATAATGATGATACTAGCTACTGCCTAACTTGTACAAGCGGAATCCCTCTATAGTGGAGATTATTGGGGACTAACATTTTGTGAGGTGTCCCAATGGGAAACAACACAAATCAACTTGAATGGCAACAACGAACCTAACAATCATATCTTTAGAGATAAATTATGAGCTAACATAGTCAACCACTGAGACAGACACCCCTGAAACAAAATCACAGGTGCCCAGATTCTACAAAATGGGTGGGTGAAGTACCTGGTATAAAATCATGTATATCAAGCTTGCAAAGTGCTTTTTTACGTAGACACAACAGACTTCCACTGCCGCGCGGTCCTTGGATCTACTGTCCAGCGAGCTATTGACCACTGATGTCGCCGAATTTATGAACGTTTGTGAACCCCCGTAAGTCTCACACAAGTACTAAGCTACGATGTAAGCACTTACGTCACTGACTCCAGCTCCACAGCGCAAAACTTACTCTCAAATGGCAGCTGTTGACAAGATAAACACCCTCCTAACAGTATGCGGCGGAAGTTGGTGTGTGGGTGGCCGGCCAATGTTCGACATTACGTATTTCAACGGGGACGGGGATGAATTTGCTGCATGTATTATTAGACTCTACATAGCGCAGATCGAATACAAGGACAATAAGCACAAAAGAGAAGTAGAGAGCGATAGCTATACATTGACTAAAAACAAAGCTGTGAATGTTATAAGGTGCATGCATATTGTATATCTAGTGGAGATTTGCCAGCTGAACACAGAACCATGCAAGCGCACTAGTTACTCATTACTAGCAGTTCGATCCACAGCTCAGTATGGCTACTAAATCTCTCAAATTTATGCCGTTCTTACCACCAAATATTTGCTACCAAAGTTGGCCACCCAGGGAAATAGCAGCGTATACGTTGGAGCCACCCACAACACAACTCACTCTCCATGCACATCAACATGCACTACACACCCAATCCCCATGGCTCTTAAGTCGTCATCATGCTATATTATTGACACAAGTTTTACCTGCACAAGTATGAATGTCTATAATGAGTAACCTCCAACCAACCAAAAAAGTTGTTCATGCAGGAGATCAGTAATGTAGAATCAATGCTCAAACAATTGATTACATAACAGCAAGCACAACAAGTTAGCTTTAGCTATATATCATATACAACAACTTGAAAAGAGGAATATGCAATAAGCTCTTCTACAATGTGACATTGGTTTGCAAGTACCTAGTGAGTAATTTTCAATCTTTTTTTTTGGTAATGTCAGGACATACTACAAGATTAACACACCAGAAAAATCATATCATCCAATTGCTAGAATGCAGTCAGTTTGTACGAAGAAGAGGTCGTAAGTTTGGAATTCCTTTTGATGAGAGAGCAAGAGAAATGAAGTATTCCACTTGTCTGGTCTTTCGAAGCATTTCAACTACATTTATTGCGGTTTCATTGACAGCGTATGGCAGTGGTATTTCAGGCTGTCCATCATCACTGACAAAGAATTCAATGAACATCTGGTGGTGTAGATCAGAAGTAGCAAATGTCACATAAGGTTTATCAGCTGGATAGCCATTTTCACCATCTCCTGTGCATATGGCCAAGTTAATTTGAGTGTATTTGCCTTTTGCGGACATTCCCAAAGCGTTGATGCAGAGGAGGGTCTTATGGGTTTTCGAGATAGGAAATGTGCGAAAGCGTGGAACCGGAGCTGTGGGAGGCGTCCAAACTTCGGTTGCAAAGGCTGGTTCTTTTATAGGAGACTCTCTTTCAAAGGCCTTGCAAGATTTGCTACAGAAGTGAAGTACATTTCCAGTATTGTCTTCACTTGCAAAACCAAACGACGCTGGTTTCATGCACACCTCGCAAAGGTTTGCACAGTACCAACAGTGTTGCTGTGCAGGACATTTCAGATCATAGTTGACCTCACTGCAAGAGGGAAGAACAGATGTTTGGCAGGGTAATAATGTTTCTACCTAAGACATCCTATGTGTTTCCAAAATGATATAATTATGTTAACCACAGTAATAACCAGCAGCTGTTATTTTCAAGCACAGTGCTATACTGTTGTGTGCTGCTATGGTTAGTTTTGTTGTAAGGCCTGTGTGTAATTGCTTTTTATGCCACAACTGAGCATGTACCATACTGTACTGTTATCACATGAGAAACTTTTGTGACTTTGTTTTTAGGTACTTGCAATCTTTAAGTTATCTTTACAAATGATCACTGTCTTAGCCTCTCCCTTAACTTTTACAAAATGCATTAAGTGTTATGAAAGCAGTCTTTGGTTGTGTATTGGTCGATCTTGGTTTTGTCCAGTATGTCAATTGCGCTTCTAGCATTCTGTTGGCTGGCTTGCTTCGCTTAACACTTCCATTCACTTCACACATTGCCACCTCTGATTGTCCTCATACCCAGAAAGTTGCGTAGTTGGACTAAAATGCTGGCAAATGCCAGCAGTCATTTTGAAATGCTGCTTATTCTGTCACCTTTGCTACCTACACAAGGTTGAAAACATTTATAACAGCTGTGCTTCTCCTGGAACAGCTATACAGCTACTTTCTATTAACCACATTTATCTTGAGCCAGTCCCATAAATCAACTTTGTGGTGATACTGTCAGCACTTGCAAAAATGACATTGACAGTGGTCACACTATGGATGGGTCTCAGCTCCTGAAAGAGAGTAAACTAATTTCAGAGGCACTCTGCCATACAGTCTCTATGGCTGCCACAACCTTCATCGCCAACTTGACCTCTACACATGTCCTGTTTGCTTGGCTATGACCTTGCTGGCCAGCACCATCACTACTGTTGCTCGCGTAGTCACTGATTTTGCGGTCAGTACATGCCAACTCACTCTCACGCAGCAAAATTTACAAAAGATATTGCCCTACATTCCTAGAGTATGCAACACTTTTTGCTGTACAGTTTCTCAACACTCTTATAGTTCACACATCCTTCCATTTAACGATGTGCAAATCTGACTACAAACCTACCTCTGTGCCTGGAAGTGCTTCAGCAGAGATGTGTAGTTGATAAACCCCTTTGCTTCTAAGATTTTCTGGAGGATGTGTGGGCACTCGGACCGAGAGTTCGTGATGAACCGGGATTTTAAATTTTCCTGTAGCGAACGTTTTGGCCACTTGTCTGGGAGGAAATCCTGGGCACTTAGGTCAGTAGGGGAGACAAAGTAGCCTATGTGAGTTTGTATGTTTGGCTCATAATGATGATGGATGACATACGGCTTTTCCAGCGTGTATGAGTCTCCATTTCCAATGCATAGGAAGATGGTGTCTCCTGAACAATCGGAACGTTCGAGATTTGCATGGAGCAGAATATGGTGTCCGTTTGGGAGATGTACAGAAGATTTGTCATGAGATGGACGAACCATGAATGGCTCGGGTAGAAGGTTGACATAGACTGGACGTGAAAGTGGTCTCACATCTTTTGGTGGCTGCTGACGTTCATGGGTAGCTTCTTCGCTCTTGCCTTGAGTAGAGATAAGGAAAGTCTCCTTCACATGACCAGGAACATCATGAAACCTCTCCTTCTTCTTCTCATACTGCTCTTGAAATTTCACCCCCAGTCCCAAATACACTTCATCAACTTCCATGGCTACCTTCTGAAGTCCCTTTATGATGCCCTTGGGTGTCTTCTGCCACCTGCCATCTTCATCTGGAATGACATATGTTCCACCACCTCTCATAATAAGACATTCTTCGGGAATATCTTGCACATCCTTTTCATTGAGAACAGCAACGATGTTGATTTCGCCAAAGTGCACTACAAAGCTGTGAAGCTGCGGAGGCCCATGTTGGCGTAAACCATCAAGTCGAATGCAGAGATGCCAGTACTGTACAAATGCTTGTACAGAGCCAGGATTCAAAGCACCTCCTGATATCTCTGGAGTTGCCTCTGGAGGAGAGATGAACAGTGCAATTGTTGGACTGTCCAAACCCTTTGAATCTGTATTCAGCAGAAAGTGACGGCACTTTTGGAAAAGCTGGTGGATTTGCTCACTGTTGAACAAGCAATCCTTACGAAATACTGCCAGACCTCGTAAGACGATTCCCAAGCAAAACTCATAGAGCCAATTTCCATACTCAATGGGCTGCTTAGCTTTCCTCTGAAGTGGGTTGGTGGGGTCGTATATGCGGCAGAAGAATTCAGGACGAAACTGAGTCTCACCGTGTTTACTGAGAAACTGCTCACAATCGTGGCAAAACATGAAGTAGACGATTTCCTTTGGAGACTTACTGATACCCTGGTATGTTTTGTAAGCATGTCTAGGAATCAAAACTTTCTGATCATCTGCACTTTCCAGGCCACTGCAGAAGTCCTTGAGAAGACTTCTCGGGAAGTAGTGACTTTTCATGAGCTTGGTGTGTTTTTGGCACAGGAGGCATCGTTCAAGCTTGTTGGTTTCCTGGAGATAGTCAATCATTGCTATGTCCAACATCTTCATTTCCTCTTCTTCCATCTCCAAGAAATTCCCATCCATGGCAGCCCCCAATTTGCCAATGACTATCTTGGCCTTCTCGTAACACTGCCTGTGCTTTGCTTGATAAGAAGCTGTGTAGTATTGCTGCAAGCGTTTCTCTTTCTGTATTTCAAAGTGCATCTTTCGATAGAGATGAAAGTTAGCCTTGCCAAGCAAAAGCAAGGCCTGATTCATTTCCGACTGAGCTACAGTCGGATCTTTGCTGATTTGTTCACACAATTCTGAACACTTGGAGTAGTAACTGTATTGGTAACATCCTCTAGCAAACTCTAAGCATGAAGAAGTGCCTGTATAAAAAAAAACATTGTTGCATGACTTCATAGTACCATAGTAAGCAGACTGTGTGATTACTGATTAAGCACAGTTTCATTATGGTGTACATGAAAACTGACTTATGTAATAAGCAAGGGTGTGCCCACTGTGTTCACCCCTGTCTGATCCTCATTGAGGAATGGACTGGATCGAGGTGCTAGCAGGCTGTATATGTACTTCTACATAGCAAAGTGACAGCTTACACAGAAGTTTGAAACTAAGTTTGCCTTAGCACTGAATCATATAGCATCGTAAATGCAAAAGGTTCTCTTAAAATCAAAACGTTTCGACTGAATGCTCCAGTTGTCGTCAGGGTGAAAGTGTCACACTTCTTCACTTTCACCCTGATGATGACTGAAGCATTCATTCAAAGTGTCCACAAAAGTTTCCAATGTTAAGTTGGTATCAGAGAACCTTCCTTTTCATTTATGCAGGAGCTAACTGAGAAGCATACAGCATCATAATGCAGACTCAACCTAGTGGCTTTTCACAAAACCCATGCTTTTCACAAAACCCATGCTTTTCACGAAACCCATACTTTTTACTGTATCATGCATGCTGACTACTGCTTGTTGCTAGCAGATACATACTACCTGTGTGGTAACTGATCACAGAAAGTCAGTATAGGAGAAACCTAATGGGTGTCTATGTATAAACATATTAAACCCACTCAGCAATGTGGGCTAGTCTAATCAATCCACCTACCGTAAACTCGGGAGCGTAAGTACTGGTACTTTAATTTCAAAGTTGTGCATTTTTGCAGTACAGATTGCATAGGGTACTTATAATTATAGGGTATCATACCACAGGGCTAAATATACAGTAGTGCAAAGTAAGCCGTTGCGATGTTGCGCCCCCAGATACCAACAAAGCTGCCGCTAGAGTAGACTGTTTCACTAGTGGTTACTACTATGTGCTTATGAACATCTGCTGTCAATCTCCAGCATTGCCAAAACAGCCGTGAGACCAACCACCCGAAACACCACACCCAGCACGTCGCAGGATGTCATTGTCATCAGATCGCCCCGAATGTAGTCAGCTGCCGTGAGCTAGTACCTCACCACTGATGACCGGGCTCCAGTATGGCTGCTGGTGGTCCTGGGACAATGAGCTACATTTAGTCTTTGATGAAACTCTGCCCACAGCCGCAGTCAAGTTTAGTATGGGCTGATGAGTACTAGTATTCATAGGGTACTTATGTTTGTGTGTGTACTAATATTCATAGGGTACTTATGTTTGTGTGTGTACTACTATTCATAGGGTACTTATGTTTGTGTGGGTACTACTATTCAGGAAATTGGTAGCAACAGTTTTGATGGGTACTTTCAGTCATAGGGTACTTGTAATTGATGGGTACTTATACTCCAAGTTTATGGTATATAGATAATGCTTGCCACTGATAATGCTTCAAACGGGATGGTGCAAGCTACGTAGTTATGACATCAAAAGTACAGAGAGTGTATGGTATTCCAGGCCTACAATTATGCAGCAGACAATGATGATACTTAGTGGATTATTAGCAAATGGGACTGACATTCTCTTACACACCCACTTACCCTCCCGTTCCATGCCTTCTAGGCAGAAGAAAGTGCACAGTGCTACTTGGCACACATCTTTGTCAGGGTCATCTCTCAGTGCCTGAAGCATCTCGGCAATAGGCAGATCGCTAGAGTGAACTTGCTCCTTGAAGGCAGAATCATGAAGAAGGCTCCAAAGTAGCCTGCATCCTGAAATTCGTTCTTCAGCTCTTTCAGCTGCAAGGAGACTTGTCAGTGTTGGAATGATACTCCTCTCCAATATCACTGTGCGATTCTTGTTGTTCGTTTGTAGATTCACCAGCACTTCTGTCATTTCTGACACCGTCATGACTCTTGCGGAATTAGGCAGGCAAGCCTTATGGTCACCAGCAGTGCTGGCATATTCGAAAGCTCCCAGCAGGCTATCCATATCTTGAGAATGGAGGTGAAGTAGCTCAGTTTGCTGCGAGGGTAACAGCATTGACAGGTGGCACAAAACGAACACGGCATGAATTCTGATGGAAGCATCTGAGGATTGCGTAAATGGCATGAGGATTTGGCTACAATCGTATGAAGGATGGACAAAGTAGTCCTTGATGCTCGCTGCACATGTGCAATTGTAGAGAATAGTAAGGTTGAGCTCAGCAAAGGTATTTGCAATCTGCAACAGAGTTAGAAGAGAGTGTCAGCTCCCAGAAATTACAAAACACGGCATAGATTCAGTTGCTTTGTCTCAAAAATACATGCACAATCTTAACCAAGTTGTTCACTTGTTGTGAAAGATTTTGATAATTTAGTAGGTGAAGAAGAATATGCACACACATTTAGGATACAACCCCATGAGCTTGAGTTGAAACCTTAGTTGAGTATATCAGATCTAGAGTGGTGGTGGTGCCACTCAGACTGGTCTGGTTTTGGCTGGTCCATTTTCCTGTGTGACTGGTTATGATTATTATCATGTGAGTATTAGTTTGTAGACGTTACATAGCTGAATCTGTGCTGTTCAAATTAGGTTGAGCTACCTACTATGTTTCTAGGGCTCTTATCTCACCGTAGAGGCAGTATGAGCATGTCCAGTATTTATGAGCAACTCAAGCGTTGCCAGCACACTTTCATGTCTTGTCTAATATCACGATGTCACGGTCAGAAAAAGAGACCAAGTATTGAGCACATTTCTGTCCCCTCCTCCTCCCCCCTTCCTCCCCCCCTCCCCCCTCCCTCCCTCCATGAAAGTTGGCTTCAGTCATTATCTTATGCCAAATTGGATTAGCGTAAATAAATTAAGACTCTGGTTTACATAGAATTAGATTCATGATAATTCCTGGAAATGAATTTCTTACGTTACATTGGATCATACGTAATTAGAATAAATACGGTATCTTTGAAATGGATTGTGCCAACTGATAACATTCAGTCAAGTCAGATGACACCAAATGGCATCATCACTTTTTATCAGTGGTTAAAGGATTAAGTAAAGGACTTGTGTATGCATGAAGCAGTTCGGCTTAAGGTTACGGGATACAGTTTGTTCATAATGTTCAACTGCGCATGCACATGGATGACTCTCCATGGAGTTTGAACTGACGCGATTAGTGCTGTCAAGTATCTTTTTTTGAACCAAAAATAGCGTTCAGTATCTATGGATCTGAAGAGACCTAGTTACGAATGTACTGTACGATGGAGAATGCAGGGCCTGACAGAGCCATGTTTTGAACATTGATGTCTGTTGTATTTTACAGAGGCGAAAAGTCGTGAGGTGTGTACAGTTTTACTGGACAAGGGGGTATTTCTCAAAAACCGAACAACGTTTGCAACAAAATATTCCATCTGGGCCTCGAGCAAGTTGAAAACTGTCAATCTAGAGTATCGTTTGTGACTTTCGGTTGCTTGGATGGTCAGATTTTGGTTCAAAAGTTTTCAAAATTTGACTGCCCATAAAAGACCACTCGTACAAGTACCCTATTCCTTCTGGCTGTGTACACACATGGGGTGCGTCTGTATCTGTACTCCATCTTTTGTAGCTGCAGTCAGGTGCGATTGAGCACTGCGAGTTATCGCGTTTTGAGCGAGGACAACGCTCCATTTTGTATCCCGTAACCTTAATCACACACAAAACCTGCTGCTGGCGCATGCATGTCTGTGTGTTACAATCATGCTTTCAAATGTAGCTAGTCAAAAAACCAGATCAATTCTACGGAGTACTCTTTAGTAGCTACACGCTGCTGCCCTCTTCTCCCTCACAAATTGAAAGTCGATTGCAACGTTTTGCCCTTCAGGTTTCTATAGGTAAGCAACAATACAACACCGCCAAAGAACTGGGAAGTGGTAGGGATTTATGAATGTTGTGTTGTTGTTTGCCTAAAGAAGTTAGAGGCCAAACCGTTGCAATCAACTTTGAATTTGTGAGGGAGAGAAGGGCATCATGTAGTTACAAAAGATTATTCTATAGCATGGATCCCCTCAGGAACACTTCACAAATTACTTATCAGTTCATTGCTTTTCTATATACATGTACACTGCTTGTTCAGATTTGCCTTCACAACACATTTCACTAGTTGTACTTTTGTCGCTAGAGGGGTGATGACAAGAGTCTTGGACTATTCAATGCCTGACATTACAACACAATCTAAATAATTTGCTTAGGCAAGCCTGTATTTCACAACGTACACAACATGCTTATATTACTTACTTGGATGCTTTTCCAAGCCTGCTGGAGCATTGACAGCTCATCAATGTGTTGGACCATCAGGCCCCTCTGGACAACTGCCGTTGGGAACACTTTGCCGGAGTGTGTCCATTCAACAATCATTTGGTGCACCATCAGCAGACTGTCTGCTAGCAACCTATCAATTCCTCCTCCTGTAAAGAAGGCTGTAAGAAAGGCGAACAAACCATGCACTCAATGTGGGACAACAAGTTTGTTAAAAAAGTTATAGTCTTTGACGCATACACAACTGGTGTCAAACAGTTACTTTCCAAGAATACACTAAGTTGCGGTTGTTTCAAGTAGAATGATAGATGATGGAGGTGATTAGCAGTTGGGTTCTGAAGACTATACGAGTATATTATAAAATTCAATAGGACTACATCACTAATGAGTGGTATATTAAGGAGGATAGCAGCTAATACATATTGGGAACAGTGCATGGTTTTATAACTGGTTGAAACCAGCTATGCAGTAACACCACACCAGCAGAAACAATCACATGATCAAGCATGCATACTCATAGGTGGGTTTTGCATGTAGCCAGCTATGGTGTTGATTTTGCAATATGGCTGAGCTATGTAAAAGAACAAGTACATCCTCTGTCCCAGTTTGTAGTTTATGTAGGCTGATTGTGGGAAGGACATCAATAGTAGTTTCAAAGAGGAAATACAATGTAAACTGATACATTCCTTAACACATGCAGGGACTTCCCCATACAAAATCAGTGTACCAGTCTCCAATATTTTCATCAGAATACTGACTTTTATGCACTTTACATTAAGAAAGTTGGCAGACTGCAGTGCTGATATACAAAGTTTGTTCAAAATCAGTGGCACATTGGCATATATCATATTCAGGTATGACACACATGTTTCAAAGAACACGTTAACTCATCCATGAAATTCTGTCAAGCTTCATTAATACAGGAATTCACTTCAAATGTACAGTTACACAACCTCTGCTAGATAATAACAGTAACAGTACTGCTAATACTATATATCTGGCTCCTAACTCTCTGTAATATGATCTTGACTGAAGAATTCAGATGGGCTTGAGGGGCCCAGTTCAGACACATGACCTAACTATAATAAAATATATAGTTAGCTAATTTTCCTCTAAAGGGCTACGTAGCTACCTGCATTGCTCTGATTTACATTTTTGGTGAGATCATGAGTATATGAAGAGTACTCTTGGCTCTATAGCTAATATAAGGAATAATGTACGGTTTCCTGTTTACCAAAACGATTGACTGTACTTCCATATCAACTGACCTGGGAATATTGTCAGAAGTGCATAGAATGCATACAGAACATTCTCTTCTGTGGCCATGTACGTTGCTATTTGCTCAGAAGCATTTGTATTACCCTTTATGGGCTCAAGAACATCTACAACTTCCTCAAGAGCTTGCATCACTCGAGGATTCCACTCTTTCTTTCTATCAATGCTTCGTTCATCTGCCAGGTATTGCAGAATAACTCCCGCTGCAGCTTTCGTAGTGACACCAAAGATCATGAGAAGGTCTGCACTTGGGTCAGCTGGTTTTGACTGACCACTGACAGATAGGTGGGGCTCAACATCATCATTTAAACCTGGAACAATGGACCTGTTCTCTGAGAGTGGTGTCTCTCTTCCAATGAGGCTACTTCTTTCCGAAGGCTGTGAACTTGTGGGTGAAGCTTCAGCATCACCAACACCTACAGTTTTATCACCGTCTTGGGAAACTGTTTTCCCTGTTGAATCACTGGCTGACATTCTATCTAGCTACATAGAATCAACTTTCTGCAGTCCAGAGGTGAACATTTACATCGTAGCCGCTTGAGCAGTAAAACCAGCACACTTATCTTGTAGTTAGTAAGTTACTTGTTGTTTGTAATTGGGGGGGAACATTTGGAAACAGCTGTATCTTTCTCACTGACTTGAAACTTCGTCTTTCCGTCCACGACGCACCTTGCGTTGCTGACTATGGTCGGTCCTCCGCCGGGAACATCAGAAAACCCGACTCCAACCACTTTTTGGTACCCCCGCACAAAATTTCCTGGGACCCGCCTACAGCGGCCTACCCAGGAACTGCTGAGCGATGTACATGGAGGTGGATGCTCACGCCGAGCTGGCTCGCTTGTTGAGTAATACCTTAGATCATAAGCGATGAAAGTTGAGCTGTTTGAGTGTCCACGCTCGCTTGCTTACCGGTAGTAGGCTAGCGCAAGATCCCCCGGGGGCCCCAAAAAGGGTTTCTCATTCTATTGTACGGACAAACATTTGAGTCTGCTGTTAGCGAGGGGTCCGTCACGAAAGAAATCTCGTACACCGTCGGCAGAAATCCAAACTGAAATCCAGAAATCCACTGTGAAATCCAGAAATCCAGAAATCCAATCTGAAATCCAGAAATCCAATCTGAAATCCAGAAATCCACTCTGAAATCCAGAAATCCAATCTGAAATCCAGAAATCCAATCTGAAATCCAGAAATCCACTCTGAAATCCAGAAATCCACTGAAATCCGGAAATCCAATTCAGGATTCTATTAAAATACTCCGCAAATATCCGTATACTTTACATTAATTACACTACAAGGACGTGCACGTGCATCGATTTTCTATGACGTAATAGAACGTCACCACAATGAATGACCTTTGTACGCGGCCGATCTTCGCGGTCGGGTACAAAGGTCATTCTTCCAAGGTGATGTAATTGGATGTATTATGTATGACGAACATGCAGTACAGTATGAATATGTATGTAAACTAACACGCAGTATGCGTATGAATATGTATGACAATCAACGAACACGCAGTATGCGTATGAATATGTATGACAATCAACGAACACGCTGCCTATGCGCTATGTAGCGGTGAACTGCCTGTGACATTGTATTCTGTTAGCATATAGGCTGAGAGGAATGTGGTTCATGATTGTTCATGAGCTGTATCTTCAGAAATAGCGAAATCCAGAAATCCGCTTTGAAATCCAGAAATCCGCTTGAAATCCAGAAATCCACTTTGAAATCCAGAAATCCACTTGAAATCCAGAAATCCACTTTGAAATCCAGAAATCCACTTTGAAATCCAGAAATCCACTTTGAAATCCAGAAATCCAGAAATCCAAACTGAAATCCAGAAATCCACCTAAATCCACTGGATTTCGAAATCTCGTACGCCGAACCGCGCCGTGACGGACCCCTCGGCTGTTAGCTATACTCGCTAATGGCTGTGTAGCGATGTCCTTTCTTCATAAACATACCTAGCAGTCAGAATAGGAAGCAGGACCATTCGTGGCAATCCCAAACTGGTTCGGGCCTAACTTCGGGGGACCACTTCGGCTAGTCTCACGGGCCCGGCAGCTGTATTTTTCTCTATTAGCTAGCTACTGGTGGAAGGACCGGAAATAATTTCCAAAAAAAATGGCTGGCTTGCGAGAATACACTGGCTGTCAGAAGCGGTCCTCCGGACCAGTTTTAGTTGCCAAATCCAAATGGATCAGTTGGAATATACTACCCAGCCCTAAGGCACCAGAAATCCTGTTCACCTACCCAGCCCTAACCCTTACCCTACCTGTGTGCTAACTAATCTGGTGCCGTGTATTCCAACTGGTCCCATTCGCCTCCAGACACCATCCATGTGAGGGAAAGGCAAGTGTCTGGTGCCGGTGATACCCATCTCCATCACCGTTACCACTCCAACAAAGTTGACGATCGTCCAAGACTTGCCGAGACAGGGTGACAGGATCATGCAGTCACACCAAAGCAAGACATAAATGCTAGAGACTTTACCTAACTATGATTTTGTGATGAGCTGTTTAGCTAACTGTCAAAGAAAGGAGACTTGGTTCATGGAATCCTGGAATCTCAGAATCTGGTGTGTCAGTGACCTCCAGGGTGGTGGCGCAGTACAAATGCCACCTCCCATATCTCTGTATTTGCCTTTGTTATGTTGTATTGTGCTGACAAGACTGCCAATGTGTTCATTTTGCAGTTGTATCGGTATGCTCTTGTTGGGTGCTAACAAACAATAAACCTTTGATCAATAAACGTTTGGGTGTCAAAGATTCACGTCTGTACATCTCTTTTGTGGCCTGGCTATCATAAATACCTCGTTTAGGATTGCACCACTATTGATTTTAGTTTTGGGGTGCACCTATTAGGGCTAGCTATCACTAGCCATGGTAATGTGCATGGACAACTCTACCGTATACATATCTACATCAGTGAGTGGTAACCATAAATTTATACCCAGGTACATGCCCTTGCATGCCCCAGCCTGCAGCTGTCAATGGCTAGGACCACTTTTGGCAAGGTGTAACCATACAGTGTTTTTAATAGGTCAACACACTCTACATACAGTTAACTGCCATTAGAGTCACCCACTATAATATGATGTATGGGGGCCCCAATCTCACAATGGGGGCCCCATGGGGCCCCAAAATGTTAAAATTTTGGGACCCCAGGGCTCTAGAATTTGAACATTTTTTTGGCAACCTGGGGGCCGTATTTTCATATGACACCGTACGTCATGTGCAAAGCGTTTCGGGATGATCAAGAGTCGAGTTGCTTGTCGCGATGGTGATCGATCGAGGTGTGCGCGCGCCGCACGGTAACGCATTAATTTTGCGTGCAGACCAACTCGGGTAACATGCGAAAATTTATCCACCGCGAAAATTTCTACGTATACAGTACTATATATATATAGTGCATATTCAGCTGAAAGTAGCGTCAGATCGCTTCTCACGCTCTCAAATATTCCGGAGGAGCGTGCCCCGCCCCCCAATATAGGTTTTGGGCCCCCTCCGTCTATGTAAGATGAAACAGAAAAGAGTGAAAAACCGGCAGTCTCCCAGAATCAAACTCAAGGCTCCTGTTTTGAGGTGCTGATGCTCCACCCCTGAGCTACAAATATGACCACTGGCTGCCAGGTGTTGCGTTCAGTACCGTGCACCTGTGCAGTGGGATTGAAGGGCTGCTAGGTGTTGCGACTGAAGCATTCAGTATCGTGCAACTGTGCAGCGGGACTGGAAGGGCTGCCAGGCGTTGCGGCTGAAGCATTTCAGTACCGTGCACCTGTGCAATGGGATTGAAGGGCTGCCAGGTGTTGCGGCTGAAGCATTCAGTACCGTGCACCTGTGCAATGGGATTGAAGGGCTGCCAGGTGTTGCGGCTGAAGCATTCAGTACCGTGCACCTGTGCAGTGGGATTGAAGGGCTGCCAGGTGCCTGGTAGGTGATTTTAGCTCAGTGGCTAGAGCACTGGGAGCTAGCTCATGTCAGGGCCCTGGGTTTTGATTTCTGGTGGCTGCTGTCTTTAATTTTCACTTTCTATTTCACTTTGTACCATCAAACATGTGTTTATTTACAGCTGAGGGGAGATAATCTAACAGGGCACTCAATCTTGACTTCAATGATGGCCTGGCCTGAAATGTACAAGATTATACCTTGCTCTCCTGTACTTAGCTTTTCATTTGGGTGCTGATATATCTCAGGGACCCCAAATCACTGAAGTGACCCCATATCAAAAGAGTTCTGGGGCCCTCAAGGCCCCATATCACTAGTGTATTAGGCCCCCCCTCCCGACCCCATATCTATAGAGATATGGGGCCCAGGGCCCGCGATTTGGGAGGCCCTATATCACGCGGACACCGGTCAATCAAAGTTATTCCATATTCTGTGTTAGTTATAAAGTGTCCCTAAAGATTGTGACTTTAGAAGAAATTTTAATTGGAAGTCAGCTAAGTTTCTACATGCAAAACAGGAAATTATTTATTATCCAAGTGATGTTTAGGATTTCAGATCCGGTGTCAAAGGGATGAGTGACTCCCCAGTCATTGATCCTAAGGGTGGAATGACTCCTCTGGGGATAGTGTGACTCCCCACCAAACATCCAGATAGAGCATACTGTGAACTCACTTTGACCAACCTTTGATCGCATCATGGTGTCCTGTGAGATATACATGCTGTCAGGGGGTAAATCATCGATCTATGCATGGGCAAATCAAATGCCTTAAACACTAAGGCGATAAGATGCTCAAGCTTACTATCCGACATCACTCAGTTAGAGAAGTATAGGTGAGTTTGTGGACGTAGAAAAATATAGCTATTTCACACAGCAAATATCCCGAGGGAATTGCAAAGGGCAAAAAGGCAAACCTGTGATGAAAATGCAGAAACAACCACAATACTGAGGCTGCATGGCATCCTGTATTAGCTATAGGAAATGCACTGCCAAAGGAGAAGAACCATGAAGATATGCGCAAGAAGTGAGGAGAAGAAGAGGATCATTGAGGCATGCCATACTGGGCCTACGACGATGACGATGACAACCATCTAGTTGGGATCCTGATAAGATATTGCAGTATGCTGCCAGGATGGGAGAGCTAAGATAGAACATCTATGAAGCCAAAAAGGAAATTCAATGCAACACAAAAGAAAGACAAATTCTACCACGATCAAAAGGACTCCGACCCACAGGTAGGCAGTTTTTGATTCTGTCTGGACTATGCATGATTCAGACTAATTCTGTCTAAATGATGTACTTATCCGAAGAGTGACTACTGCTTTTTCCATGTATCCCAGGAATTTGTTGTAGGAACACAAGTGCTCCTAAAGAAAGGAGTCTAGGAAGGGTGACAAACTGGCACCACGGTCGCTAGGACCTTACTCCATCCATGAGTCACTTAGAAAGGGGGTTTACAGACTATCCAACCCTAAAACTGGATTGGTCATCAAGACAGCTGTCAATCAGTGTAGATTGAGGATTTATCATGCACTAAATTTACCTTCAGACTCAGTGAATCTGACTCTGAGAGTGACTCGAAGCCCAAAACCAAGACACAACCTCCTCCTAAAAAGAGACTGATTGTATGTCCTTAGCTAGCTATAGTTATCATAGCAATTGTTGCAGATATTTACAACTCACAGTGGACAACAATCACAAAGATACATGTAATGCTAACATCATACACTCTTCACAGGTATCAGAGTATTGGGTTGCAGACTACGTCATGGTGGTCCACTGGTAGCTTTAATCATTTGTTGAAGACAGTAAACAGTTACTACGAGTAATATTGATTTTGGGCCAAAAATATATATATGTCCCAGACACAATCTTAGAGCCCCTAATTGTAACGGGTCACTCTAAAAGTAGGAACGGGAAATGGGAAATGAGAAATGGGAAACGGGGAAATGGGGAAATGGAACGGCAACACTGAGTAATACAACACAAGTGGTGAATTGTAAAATAGGACAGTATAGAGTGTGCAAATTAGCTCAAGTATTAGCTAGAGGGAGTAGGCCTATAGTTTTGTTCTCAGACCCTTCTGGTGAGGAAAGCAGGAGGAATGAATCAGCACTAGCAGTAGCATGGATTGAAGAACTGGAGTGTGTGCATATATCTACTTTGTCAGTATAGGTATAAACTGTTGTACGTTCCCTCCTCCACCCATTGCATGCAAACTATAATTTCACACACAGTAATAATATAATTTCTCCATAGCTGGTGTGTATCCAGTACTATCCACTGAAGAATGACCGCAAATAGGCACAAGTTTTGTGAACTTGTATTATAGATGCAATAATACAAAGTCATGTGGTTGTAAATAATAGTGCTGTATATTTACATGTTATATGTATATCCACAACAATGCAAGAAACTGAAGAAGCCTCAAAATGACTCCTTGTAGAAAGTTGGAACAAAGTATGAAAGCTAACAGATTGAAAAGTGAAGTACATACACATAGAGCTAGCTTGCAGACCGTGATGCAATGCCTTTGGTGCCAACTGTAAGGCAAAGAAGATCTCTCAATGAGTGTCTGGATGGACATTGACTATCATCATATTTGATGACTGCAGCAGTAACAAAACGTCAGCAGTTTGCTGAGTGAAATGCAATGTACCTTCTTCCCATTTCTTCATTTCCTCATTTCCCATTTCTCATTTCCTCATTCCTACTTTTAGAGTGGCCCAATTGTAACACCTCCACCCCCAGGTGTAAGTGCTTACGCATTGTCTCGTTCCCCGGCCTTCCCCGGCTCTAGTTTTTTATCGTATGCGCGTGATCTGCAAGCGATAAAAAAAACTGGAGCCGAGAAGGCCAGGGAACGAGGCTACTTAGTACGCACGCAGTCATGATTCAGCCTCCTAGCCTAAAGTATCTTCCACTTCCACTGCGTGGAATTACTGTGATCGAGTATCTGGTGAACTGTGTACCCTAGGTCCATGAATACGTATACTGCACCTGCGCAGTAGCGCGATCACGAGTGTGTTTGTACAGTTGAGACCGCAAAGTCACCTGCTGCATTCATTAAAAGAAAAAAAAACAACTCCCGGCGTCGGTTGCTTAGCACAGACTTCCCCGCCGAACTGTCCAGAATCTCTCTATACAGCTTAGTACATACATAGGCGAAATGGCTGATGGAAATGAGATCGTCGCAGATCTGGAGAAGGATGGTGTGAGCGCTGGAGTAGGTGCAGTAAAATCGGGCGCCGGTAAGGCTGCGAGCGGCGTGCTTGACGTGGCAAAAGACGAATCCCGCAAAGTCGTCATAAAGTTGACTAACAACACTAAGCAACCGTGGAAGAATCCAAGGATCTTTCTGGATTCGGGCATGGCTGAAGATATCCTGCCTTTGGAAATTGCAAATGGGAAGGAAGTGGAGTATGAGGTGCATAAGAAAAAATGGACCTTCAGTGGAATTGCAGGAGTGATCACTTACCAGTGGAAGGATTCTGGAAAAAAATACAGTCTGGCACTGATGTTTCGCAGTCCTATGATATCGTCCAACAGCTGGAATGTTGTGATCAACTCAGATAATGTGGTGGAAGCAAACCTGCAGACCTACAAGGAGTTGCTGCAAGTGAATGGAGACAACCCGATGATAAAAGGTGATAACAACTACACTACCAGGGAGTTTGGGCCCTTCACTGTTCAGGGAGCCATGTCCTCCTCGGGAACTGCCAAGATCAACCTGATTGTCAGCTGCACAGAACCGCAAGAGTCTGGCGAGACAAATGCAGAGTCAGCGTAACTTTTAGTTTTTGTTTGGTTTTGGTACCCATATACTATATGATTAATAGCTTTTGTATGCTATTCATCTTTTACTATTGCTGCAAATTTGAGGTTTTCAATAGTAACTGCACCACAGCGTGAAAGTGTTCAATGAAATTGTGCTGAAGCGCCATTCTGCTTGCACTTGCAAGCATCAACAGAAGCCAAGTCACAGAGGTTGTGTAAACTAGTTAGCAAGCTGGATAGCAGAGTTTACACAGAGTTTACACAAGCCATGCAACTGTGTACACTGAACTTGCAGGGGATAAAGAATACACAGGTGATGTAGTATATAGACAGAAGTGAAAGTTGCACCAAGTAGGAAACATGAAGTCATATCATGGTGTACTACCGTACGCCATATCAGGCATATGTAGAGATGGCCCAAAAATAAAATGGTGGCCACATTTAAATGACATGCTGGAAATGTCTGCGTTAGCTAGTTCTCTATGAGTAGTGTGTCCATAAAATTTTTCAATGCAGAAAAGTTAGAATTACTGGCTTAAAGAACAGCCTTAGAACAATTGAAAAAATTGCCTGGATCACCTTCATTTTACCTCAAGATATGGCTTTCCGAAATATGGACGTTCTTACCAGCAGAACTGGACAGAGGAATCAAAATGCTTCAATTAAATTTTGATGTGTGTTGTAAGGCTATTGATCAAAATTTTGACTAGTTTTGACCGTTATGCAATTTTGTACTGTTATATCATTTGGACTCAACACTATGAACCACATCAATCATTATCGAGTGCTTTCATGAGCAACAGCATTGTACTGGAAAGCATCGCTAAAGTACTGTGACGGCTGAACTATATTGTTTATTGATCAGAACTGGAGAGCCATTTATCTGTGTAGATAATGTTTACAATAACAATATTTCAGCTGTTGTCTGCATGTGTATTGTCTACAATTCTAGAACGTTCTTAGGCACCCAGTATATATTTCTGGACACTTTTCAGTGCAGTCACAATTGAAACTCCGTCACTGCAAACCACTAGCCGCAGCTGCTTGCTGCCTGTGCATGCATGTCTGTTGCGTGCCGGTGTCTGGAATCTCGAGAACAGTACAGTACCAGACCAGCAAGTCACAAAAAGCTAGGAGCAAATCATCTATCTTCTGACTTCTTTCTCTCTTCCTTCCACCAGGACAGCACAATAATGAAGCTATTACAACATTTCAAACACCAAAAACATCAGCAGAAATCACTGGGCATTGCACTCACTATTGAACTATAGTGGGCAATTCTCAGGTAACCCCACACTTAGCTTGCTGCTATATGCCATTTTGTTAGATGATGATATTATTCAGGACGCACAGCTGAATGAAAACAAGCGCATGTAGGGATGCCGGACATGGAACCCCCAAAAACCAAACAAACAAGATAGGAATGACACCACAATAGTTTCACACCATCCCAACTACACACACCATAAAACTCTGTACATGCACATTAGCCTATTCACACCAATTAATTAAATAAATGCATAACTACACATCAGCAAGGCACTCAGCATTACCCACTCCACAGCCTTCCGCATACAAGACAACCCATATCTGCCATGTTTGGCAGCAGTAAAAGTTCACAACATAACTCACACTCCAATATGCCATACTGACTCAGCACTGCTTGTGCACTCCTCAGCTTCTGCATACAAGACAGACAGTATCTGCCATGCCCACTAGCAATTAAGTTGCAGCCATCGACAACATAATTCCATGCACATCAACATGCAATATATATGCACCCAGCACCATATATACACCCAGTGCTATACTCACTCCACTGCCTTCCACAATCATCCTATGCATGCAACTAACAAACATAAGATATAGTTGGCAAAATGGCACAAGACGTAGGGATGGTGTGAAAATATTGTGGTATCATTCCCATTTAGTTTGGTTGGTTTTTGAGGACTCTATTCCTACATGCGCTTGTTTTCACTCAGAAAACCTTTTAACTTTGTACATAGTGTTATGTGTAAGTGGAGTCAAGCTACAGCGGGAAGGGAAAGTCTAACCAAGTAGTGGGTATGTCTCGATCAGTGGAGAACAAAAATAGTGTACGTAGTACAAATTAAGAACATGAGCATGTATACAAATAATAATGAGTAAAAAAATAAAACTGAATTTAGTGCGTAGACTCATTTCCTTCAGCGATAGCAAGTTCTGCTACATCAAGATCAATGCAGCCTGGATATTTCAGCAATGACCTTGTGCACAGATTGAGTGTAGAAGTTCAAACCGATCTGTAAATAGCCCTGTGGTTTGGATGCAAGGGTTTGTATATGTATTTCTCTGCTGGCAGTGTTTCAAGATGCTCCTCTGACAGTGCTTGACTACACAATGAATAAAGGAGGCATGCTCAACTTTACATATTTCATGGCCATATCTGAACATTTTTTTATACTCATGTCATCTGTAGGTTGCTGCTATATGGGTGGATCGATTAGAGGGGTGACTGGGGAATTGAATACTTTGACATCAAAGGATACCCACACATATATTCTATTCCAAAATTTGCTAACGACGATGTCCATCCATGCATCATTTTCAGTGATGGAAAAATGAGTGGAGAATGAGTTCCCAGGTAAAGGTAGGTGGAGTTTGACACAGATGTCATATGGCACACTTCAGTGAGGAGAGAGACAAAGAGATCATACAGAGATTGCACAATAAAAGCAAACGGAGAATTATAACAAAGTATATTGTCTGAAGCTTGGGAGTATATTAGGGGGCATCTACAAGCAATTTTATCCCCCCCCCCCCCCCAAAAAAAAAAATGTGACATTCGTTTTGTGGTTCTCCCCCTTTACAATGGTTTCATAGTGAAGCTTCAAAGTCACTTGAACCGTTTTGCCCATGCCTTGCTTTTGAGTCTTGAACAAATTGGCCAAAAAAGTAACTCTGTACTCAAACTATTATAGTCTGGCTATTATGTATCTCAGATAGATATTTAGTTCTAGCGCAACAGATTTGCACCTTAAAGTTTTCCGTTGGGAGCCCTATCTACTATTTGAGGGAGTCTGACAGACAGTCGACATACTGTTATGAAAGGGATGGGGGTCACAAGTTAACATTTTGTTTTGAAAAATAGTTGGTAGATGCCCTCTTATAGTGAGGTAGCGTGCACATTTTATCAGTTCAGCCCTGCATGGCAGAGTCACTACAGCCACTGAAACTACTATTTTAAATCTTATAATTGGATTTTGTAGCCCAGAATGAGTTGCCTCTGAGAAGTACACAAAGTGATTTTCCAAGGGTCAGGGTGTGTGTGTGAGTGGAGGGGGGTGGCATTAAAAAATTTATAGCGTTTTTTTTGTGCATCTGTTGTCTTCTGAATGCCAATTTCGAATTCTTCCGAGGAATACCTTGTGCTATGTTTTTGGTGCAACCACCTGAGTAAATGGTAGTTGCATACTGTTTGATGTAGTTTCCTGATGGATGGATTGATGGGAGGGGCCGGAAGGAGATGGAGGGGAGAAAGAGGACAATGGGTCATGCCTGCCTAGCTACACAAGAGTTTGAATGTGAAGTGGTGACCACAGTGTGCCTATACATCTGAAAAAAGGTCCTTATTCTGTGTGTGCTTGAAGTTGAGTATGGCTATAAATAGCTCCCACAACAGACTATGCACTTGTGACTGCTGGTCCTGCAGCTAAGTAAAACTAACTTGATGGACACAGTAATTTTAGGCTCTTAATATTCCTAATCTATGTGATGGTGCATACTGGTTATCAAAAGTTCAAGGGAGGTGGTGTTTTGGGTTAGGTTTAGGCCTAAACACAATGCTTTATTTTGTAGGGAAATGAAGAAACACCACAGACCAAAATAGATCATGCATGTATATAGCAACCACATGCACATAATTAACCTTACCAACCTTATTATCAGAATAACTCTAGTAAAAAGTATGATATAGTATACTGTCAACCTTTCCTCAGGACAGGAGCAAGTATGCTGGACTCTGCCACCTGTCCAGCACAGAGTCTTCAACAGCATGTGGTGCATCATGCTATATGGAGGCTGCATCATGCTATATGGAGGCTACGGCCTTGTATCTCAAGACTGTACTCATTGGGCAGGCCCAGGTCTTGCGATCGTATGCCAAGCCTAGTAGGTGATCGTGGCCCGGTGCTTTAGTGCTGGGCTGGGCTTTAACTAGAATGCGCATATATCGTTGGTAGACTACTGTATACGTTGCCATTGACAAGAAAGCTGAAGAGGAGTTGTGTGTGGAGCAGAACCGTGAGTTGTTTAGCGACATATAGAGTAGCTCATCAATCACCGGACACCACTTAATTCTGAACACCATCAAAGTGTCGGACAACAAATCTTTAAAGGTCGTATAGCTGCTAGCTGATCTGACCTAGGCTACTCTAGCTAGACCGTGACATAATCAATGAATTTCTCCTTTCCATGTCCTCGTTCCCCAGTTCCCATTTCTTCGTTCCACACTTCCCCTATTTCGTTTCGAAGGCGCGCCATGTGCTAGGGCAAACCACTCCCGTTCGGTTTGCGAGATGTTGTAGGCAGTGTTGACATCGACCCAAGCTGTTTACATTGAGTTGGTTGTAAGCCCCCCTCCAGCGAGCGCCTGCATAGCCGCATGCATGTACGCAAACATTGCCGTGGGTTCCGGGTCGAGAGTACGCTCCGATCGAACATCGGAGTGCTAGCTAGCTATTTGTGTGTAGCGAAGCTGTGACCTATTTGCTAAAACCCTACAGAAACATAGTCCGCAGTTAGGGGTCACTTTCCGAGTACCGATGGTTCGGACAATTGCTACTTTTACAGCTGTGACTGCATAGATCTTAATCGAGTGAGTCTGGCAGTTATCTATCTTGTTTGTCTTGATGATGTGAAGAAGCGTCCCAAGTACGGACGCATAGCGTTCAGCAGTCCGAGAGATATCGTGCTGTCCGCGTGATGGTGTCCGATAACGGATGGGTTACTCTAAAGGGGGAGAGGTGGGGCTATAGTAATGTTTGCTTGCACTCGTGAATGAGCCCCTCCCGTAGACAAGCTGTGAGTTTTTTGAAATGTGCATTCATTTTGGTGCGGTCAAAGTTGTCCATTCCAAGAGTAGCGACAAACATGAGTCTAGCCTGACTTTGAGAGTAGCTCTGAACAAAAGCTGACATAGATTGGTTTGAGATACATTGGTGGTTAGGACGCTACCTACAGTGAGCACGTAGATGCGTCCATCGAGTGGCAATTTTGGCTCATGAATATATTAAAGCTACTAAAACCCTTTTTAAAATAAGGCAAAGCAAGATTGCCCTAAAGCAAACCCTAACCCTGAAACTAGGAGTAACCCTGGTCCTGATGACATGTCCCAAGAATTTCACTTCCGTCCGAAAGAGGTGGCACTTCTTTGGTGAGAGCTTCAGTCCAGCAGATTGTGCTTCAGTCCAGCAGATTGTAACCTGTCAAACACCTGCTGGAGGTTGTACATCTCATCTTCAAAATTTTTTCCAGGCACCAAGATGTCATCAAGGTAGATGAGACAAACCGAGAGGGGTAAACCTGCCAACACTTGCTCCATTAATCGTTAAGTGGCAGGAGCATTGCATAAGCCGAAAGGCATGACACGAAATTGCCACAGGCCATTTCCTGAAGAGAAGGCAGTCTTCTCCTTGCATGCTTCATCCATTTCCACCTGCCAGTAGCCACTCATTAGGTCAAGTGAGGAAAACCACTCAGCTCCAGCGAGGGCCTCCAATGTCTCGTCAATGCGTGGTAGGGGATAGGAGTCTTTTCTTGTGACTCTGTTGAGCATTCTATAGTCAACACAGAACCTTAGATCACTGCTTTTCTTTCTAACAAGCACCACAGGGGAAGCCCATGGACTGGTGGATGGTTCTATCACCCCCTGCTCACACATCTCAGCAATCGCTCTCTGTCCCTCCTCTCTCTTGTCTGAGAGATCGTGGTGGTGATAGGTACACAGAGTGAGTCTGCGGCCTTCCCAAAGACATGTTCTGAAGGGAGGTTCTGGAGGCTGTATATGCACAGAGAGGAAAGGTACGAGATAGGGAGAACAAAAGCTTTTATTTAAAAGCCCCAGATGATTAATTCACATCACTTGTATATCCATACACAGGACCTTTGTCTCCATCTATTAATGCCTCATTGTTCAGAAGTACACAGGCCACAAGGTTCAATCTCCACGCTGCCCTGCAAGTGGTTTAAACTGCTGGTAAGTAAGCTTGTACTATATACTTATTACGAATTTGCATTTAGGTCTTCCTCCTTAATTTGTTCTGCACTGGATTGGGGGTGGGGGGAGCCATAGTACATTTCTTAATGAGGTGCGGAGAACATAAGTTGTACACAAGGCCTTGTATTTTCTGAAATGTACCTGCTGAGTGGATGACTCTTCTGGTTGGGAATTGTCCAGTGCTTGCATTTTTGTACTCTTAAATTTGCAAACCTAGTTTGTATCATGACCATCTTCCACTATACCTTCCAGGCCTGTTTACTTCTCCTCACTACACCAACTGACTACAGAGGCCCCAGCTGCTTGAAGAGGCTCATAGCCAAGTGAGTGGTTACAATGTTTAATACATCTAGCCTGGTGATTACGTTCAGGGATTTCCATGTATGCATGAATAACAACAAACAAGATGAGCCTTTCTGAGATGCTGACTGTGTGATTTCTTCACATACCCCGGTAGAGGAATCGCATTTGAAATGATAGCTGCCACACTTTCGAAATATTTTCAGTACGCATGCTGCCATGTTGGAAGGCAATTGAAGGAAAGCAATTATACAAAAATTACATTTCTACAGACCTGTTTCGTGCGTTTAACTTCAACTTTAGACTATGCAAAGGGTTAGTGAAGACATTATACACCTCTGTGAGAAATGAATGCTACTGGTAGGAGCATTGCTAGGGCGGGAAGTTCAATGCACTAGTATGATAATCACTACTGTTTTGTCCTCCAAGATGCCCCACATGACTTGTATAATGGAATAATAGAATGATTGCAGTTCCTCTATCGCATGACCTAACAATTGAACTCAACTAACTGATTGATAGGTACATAAAATGTATATTATATGCATAGTTAAATGCCATTTTTGTATGTATAGAGTATATTGACACAATGTAGTACTTAATCACATACGTATTTGTATAAAATGCTGTAACGTAAGTTATAGCATAGCTATTGTTTGCTTGTTTTAGTATATTCATGTTTTCAACTCAGTGTATGTCACAATTATATTTTGCTTACAGTCAAGAGTGTTTTATTGAAAATTCCATGTAAAAGCTCCACCCACTAAGTGAGGGGTCAGCTGCATGTCAGTTGACACACTGCTAATTTTGCACACCAATTTTGACACATTGGTAGAATAACACACTTGTTATTTAGCACACTTGCTGAATAGCACACTACTAATTTGGCACACTGTCCAGTTAGCACGTGTAGTTTTGACACACCTAACAATTTGACATGCGTGTAGGTGTGTCAAAACTGGAGACATCACTTTTGACACACTTTTTGTGTCAGATTAGCACACTTTTTTTTTTCTGTGTTGTGAGACACTTTTACACTCTCCACTGGCTCACAATTAGCAATCTCAGTGCCTTTTCTGACTTTGCATCTCTGCCCAGTAAGATTCATGAGTCGGACAACTGCAGTGGGCTGGTACAGATCTACCAGCGTCCTCCCCACAAGCACACCCTGTAGTGCTGAAGTGCATGGTGTCCCTGCTGTGGGGTTCCAGTATTCCCCACTTCGCTTCACCTGGTTGCAACCCTGCTACCTTGGCCAGTGCAATACACTCCGAATGAGGGGGCAGGCTAACAGTGCTGTCTTGGTAACAGTACTAGATTGCAGCTGCCAGTCTTTTGTAGAGGAACCTCCTCACCACTGATGTGCAGAACACTGTCCCTAAGGTCTACCATACATCCATGGAGCTCCAAAAAATCCAATCCCAAGATGCATTCATCTTGGATGTCTGCAATCCACATAGGATGCACAGCTTCTTGTGATCCAATCCTTACATGGAGATCACCCCTTCCCTGTATGGGTGCCTTTTCTCCTGTAACAGTTCGAAGAGACTGGGTCACAGGTTGGATGCGTATCTGCTCCTGCTTGGACAGTACATCTGGACGGATGATGGAAATATTACTCCCAGTATCAATGGTGATTTGGCAAGGGTGTTCCTCCACGCTTCCTGCAACAAACAGATTCTCTGGACCATGTAACACACCAGTTTTAAAATTCTCAGTTGGGGCTTGTGTGAAAGTAGCCGAGCTTTGCCCCGCAAGCTCGGCTATACTGGTAGTTTCCCTGATCCGGCTCAGGGTTGGCGGCAGCAGGGGGTGTACTCTCAGTTGCTTGTTTCTTGCAATTTCGCTGGATGTGGCCAGCTTCACCACAACTCCAACAAGTGGGCTGCTTCTGCGAAGATCTCCGGGGGTTTCTCCTAGTAGCCCCTCTTGATCCCTGTGACTTCCCGTACTCCGTAGCAAACATTTGCTGCATCGCTTTTATGCACCGCTGCAACTCCTCCAGGACATCAGTGTGCACTTCGGTGGGCCTGGTCCTTCTCTGCAGCCTTGTTGGCGTATTATCACGCTCGCAGTCCAGTTGCGCTGCACTGACTGTCCTCGCTCGCTGCCTATACTTGCCAACTGATAGGACACCAGCTCCAACGCTGCTTCCAGTGCTTGCTGCAGGGTCTCAGGACGGTTCTACCGTATCTTCAACTTCATGTCCTCATCAGTCAACGAGTCAATAAACTGATCCTTCGCCAATAATTCTAACATCCCTGGCGCCGCATCCAGGTAAGCCAGTCGTGCGAGTCGCTCAATGTCCTCCTTGAGCTCGGCAAGAGACTCCTCTCGCCTTCGGGTTCGGTTCCTGAGCTTCATTCCGTGGAGCTCTGCTTGGTGCGCCGTCCCAAAACGATTCTCTAGGGCTGTCATCAGTGCCCTGTAGTCGCTTCGACGATCCGCCGGTAGGATTGACAACCGTTGATGCCGCTCCTCTCAGACTCACAGCCAGTAGCGTCGCTTTCTCTATCTCCGTCCAGTGGTTTAGCTGCGCCAACATCTCAAACTGTGTGATGTATGCGTCCCACGATGAACGACCATCATACAGAGGAGGTTGCTGTGCGGCACCAGCTCTGGGCACGCTTCCATCTGTACTTGTAGGGAGAGGAGTGACAGAGGGAATAAATTCAGTTGCTGCATGAAGGACGCAAGGGAACAAAAGGCCCTGTCTCGGGCCTCGGCTCTCTCCTCCGCTCCTCTTCAGAGCTCCGCAGCTCCCGGAGTTCAGCCCGCAACTCCTCCTGTAGCTCTTTCCGCAGAGACGCCTGATCCGCTTGCAATTTCTCAGTCAAGTCTCGGTGCATCCCTTCCAGTGATCCTTCGGTAGCCAGGAATCGTCCCTCCATGGCACCCTTTGTCTGCTCGAGGTCATCTTTGAGAGCGCCCATCTGCTCCTCGGCCTCGCGTTGCTGCTTCATGAGCAGATTTCCCTGTTGCTGCTGTTCCTCCATCAGGCGGCCAAACTGTTCCTCCTGTCTTTGTTGCTGTTCCTGAGCAAGCTGTTCTTGGCGCTGTTGCTGCAGTTCCATCATGCTCAGGAGTCTCGCCAGCTGCTACTCCAGCTCCTGCTGCATGTTTGGCGGACGCTCTTGTGGACATTTCGGCATCCCACTCCTGACACCAATTGTAGCGTCGGTCCGAGCTTCCAGCTACAGTTATGCCGAAGGTCCAGCTTCGCAACGCCAGCACTCGCGCTGAGTTACTCAGAAGGGCAGGTTCAATAGAATTGTGTCACAGCCAGAGGTTACAAGAGGCATTTTATAGGGTGATGCTAATTCCAGGTGGACAACACATACAATAGAAAGATAATTGGTGCATGTAGAAAATGTTGCAATTAATATACAAGTCTATGAGTCATTCAGTCTGGGAGATAATGTATGAATTATGGTCCTTGTCTGCTACAATACAATTCTGAGGCACTTTACCCCACAGTGAAGTACAGTCACACTGACACTCATGACAGTCTAAACCACCACCATTAAATGTAGATTTATCACCTTATTGCACATTAACATTTGCATCCATGTCATAGGATTTCCGAAATGGAAATGGTCCAAGATGAGGCTCATCTTGGACCATTAAAACATGTGTCAGCATGGTGTACTATTCCTGTGAGTGTTAGTAACAATCTGATCCAGTCCCTATTTCACATTCCAAAAAAATGTTTAGTGTTACAGAGAAGGGAATGTGCCTTGAGACAGTAGGCTGCTCTTATAGATTGACTAAATTAAAAACAGTGTTTGTTTGTGCATCACATGGTGATTAGCAAAGATGCAATAGTTTGCAGCCAAACTTGAACCTAGGTTTACAGATGTATCACATGTGTCCTTCAGGTACTCAAGGCAGGAGAAACCCATTCACACCAGTGTGTGCCCTTGTTATTTGGTGTGAACCAGGATCAAGAGTGCACAACTTGATTTACTCACAAATGCTTTGTGTGTCAAATCCTCACTACCAACTTGTTAGTAATGATTGATGTCACCACTCCACACACAAGCCTACAGCTCAGTGCATAGCTAGGATTTCAGGGATGCCAGGGCCTAAGCAGTGGCGGATTTGGGGGGGGTAAGGGGGGTGCAAATGCACCCCCCTTTGGCGGCTCAGTAGTGTATTTTTGCGTACATAACTGCACGAGTCCATCAAATGATTATGCAGCAGTGGCATGCAGCAACAACAACCATGCAGGCACAGTTACACACTCACGTATCAGTTCCTTACTGATCTCCAGACGTTTGACTTGGCCTAGAGTTGTTTCGAGATATTCAGTTCGGACAAAGCCTCTGCGGAGCGATGCGGAGCCACGCCTTTTAAATTCTGCGAGCGGCTTCAAACACAATGACTAGATTTGGCAGTACTCTTGCTATTTCACCTCTATCCTCACTAATACAGTACATGATTATATGGACACATATAATTCATGAGATAGTCACACAGTAAGAACAGAATTGTCATTTTGACCATCAATTTGTCATGTGCGTTGCAGATGAGTGAACCAATTTGATGCATGGGCACAGTTAATTGCCAAGATGGTATAATAATGTGGAGGATAGTTGCCTGAGAATGAGGAAAAGATTGTCATGTAGTTCTCCTCCACATAGTAATGAATTGTGTTCACTCATCTGAAACTGAAATAACAAACTGTCAGTCGTTATGACAAATACTTTTTTACAGTGCATGCACCTTGCATGCTTCTCAGTTCATGCATGTGAACAGCAGCAAGTTTGCATGTACAAGCAATTTTGCTGATGTGTAGTGTTATCTCCATGGGTGCTCCATTATGGCCATGGTTTACTATGACGTACGTACATAGTTATTACTCAGGCATTTTAGCCTTGGAAGGTTAAAATTCTTGTAGAAGTCAAGGAAGTTCATAAATTCTTTTTTTACATGGTAATAAAATCTTATCCCACTGACTGACAGACTGCATTTGTTGTGGTCATGTTAGTTCAAACAAAATTGCATTATATATAATGTAGTGGGCTGGTATTGGTATACTTACATACTCAGGCATTTTAGCCTTATAGATTTAAGGTTAATACAGGTCCAGGAAGTTCATTATATACTATAATATACTTTTTATGTGATAGCGATTCCGGAAGATTGACCTTTTTGACACTAATTAAAGTTAGAAGTGTTTAGAATATTTGAACCAAGTGTTAGAATATTTGAACCCAAACAACACACAATGAACTATAGTCATGAGGGAAAAAGGTACACCAAGTGATGAATGACACACTGTGCCAAACAATACACATTTGATTTTAGTTTAGTTCCAGTCAACTCTGTTACTAACTCTGCCATACACCACACTGTTTCTGATCATGTCCTTGTACTGTTGTGGTAGGTACAGATCCTTCACACTGGTGTTGTGTGCTAGACTCTCCACCAGTGCCTTAGCTCCTCTCTCTCCTAGTGGATTGTCCCACAGCCACAGCTCCCTCAGTGTGGAGTTGGCCCTGAGGGCCACTGCCAGCTGACATGCACCATCCTCACCAATGTCGCAGCGTACCAGCCACAACACAGTGAGGCTGTGTGTCCTCCTCAGGAGCAGTACTGTGGAGGGAACCATGCACACATTATCTCACTCTCCAGACAGCAAGAATATAATGACTAGTGTGTACTGGAGTAGTGTTGGTATATCATTGGAATAGTGTTGGCACTCTTAGACAGTCTGGGAATATTGCACACATAAAGTTTGTGAATATCTGGTGAGAAACAGCGTGGGTGCAATGATAGGAATCTGCACAATAACTTGGATATAGAGTTGAGGAATGTAAATTGACATGAAAGCAAAAGATGAATGCCATTGCATGCATGCAAGACCGAGAGAATGGATGCTGATGTCTACCAGGAATATCATAGCCATGCAAAATTCAGACATGGTACTAACTTGGCATGGAATGCACTATGGACAATTACCAAAATTGAATATAAACAATGTCACAGTCACTCTCTGTGTATAAAAATATACCATGATTATGTTGTAGATACAGGAAACAATAACATTATGCACAAACTACTGACCTTGAGCCAGAATATTCCGGCTCAAGGTCAGTAGTCAGTATTACACAGCTTCAGTCAGCTCTACACACTTATCTAGCCTTGTTCCCAGGCTTTCCACCAAGTGCTTGCATGTTGCTTTGCTGTATGAAAAGCTAATGAGTTGGGTAGGGGCCTACATGCATGTCACACCACGCTCACTGTAGAGTGCCATTGTGTACACGTTGGCCCTGTATAAACTGTCACACTTAGAGTAGCTACCAGCTACCTGTAATCAATTCAACAGTTTGTACATGGCCAACATGTACACAATGGTATACTGACATTTGATTGTGCATATCATACATCCTCGGCAAACCAACTCCCCATCCTCTACAGTAAATAGTCTATTCACTGTAGAGGATGGGGAGGTAGTTTGACAATCAAATGTCAGTATACCATTGTGTACACGTTGGCTCTGTATAAACTGTTGGATTGGTTACAGGTAGCTGGTTACAGGTACAGAGAAGGACCAAGCACATTCAAGTCCAAAGTTATATCACCTGCAGCAGGTAGCACTGGTTGCAGTAACATGTTTGTGGTCCAGACTATGAGGCTAGCACTGGACCTTGATAGGGTTTCATATCTGGGACATGCAGCTGCCATCTGATTCAATGGTGACGTGTAGCCTTCTGATTGCTATTGGGGCAACTATCATTTGACTCAATGAGAATGTTCCCTACAGACAAGAGACTTGAATGGCATGCAGACGACTGCAAGTATGGAGAACCTTGATAATCACAACACCATGCACTCAGTGCAACTATCTAGAGGGACTAGTCTTCTGCTGAGTTCAATATTCTCAATCTCCCAGGTTGTGGTTGGTGAAACGACTACATCAGAGGAACTTAGTGCATGTCATGCAAAACCACACCCATCAAATTCATTTCCATTTGAGAACACACAATCATTTACATGTACACATCAAAACATTGTGTATTGTCTAGTAACACAATGGCAATGACAAGTATGTATGACAACAATGATTAGACAATGTGTTTTTATCATGTTTGGGCTGCATAATTCTCCTCACGGGGCAGCTACTATCAAATATGGGAGACTGACAGGTTAAGTGTCGACTGGTCTCTCTGTTCTGTGAAAAGCCTGGCTTGTTAGTCAGCCCTCGCACAGTAATCCAACTCACCTTCGAAAATTTGGATGGGTCTCCCTGTATCTCTCTATCCCAGTAGATCGCAAGTGGAAAACAACTCTAAGTATTAATCAGAAATATGTGGGCGGGACTCTCAAATAAACATTACGTCACCACAAGTCCGTTAATCCGCGTTCCACGTTCCACGTCCCACGATATCCGCTAGCAAATTGTGGAAAACACTCCGTCACTCGCGGCACTGCAGGCAGACTGTAGGCTCCACAACAGGTAAAAGACCTCGTATCTAGTTAGCTATTTGCAGCCAATTATGAGTATGGAGCAGGTACGAACTGGTAGGTCATTAACGGTGCACATAATTATTATACACTCTTTTGCAGTTTTGGTCATAATTTATGATGTGCAGAAGGCACCGGGCTGATTTCTCTGGCCCTTTTGCAGGGGGTAAACCCTGTGTGTGGAGGAACTAATCCGGTGATGTCGGACAATAGGGGTGAATGGAAGGTGGGTGGATAGGAGGTAGGGGAAGTCTGGAGGCATGCTGCCCCTACTCACACATAGCCAGATTCTCACTGGAAAGTTTGGCTATGTGAAACTATGCTACCTTTTTTTCAAGTTAAACTCTCGGCAGACAGAATCAGCAGAGTCCAAACTATGGTCTCTATTCAGTAAAATACGTAAGAGACAGCATTTAGTCACACCCCAGGTTCTTCCCATCTGCATACTAGTATGCAACAAGAGAGAGGAGCATGGAAAGGAGGCTAACATACATTTTACAGCTAACCTGTAGCTGAGTACAACTAACCTGATGGACGTAATGAACTCATAATTTTAGGATCTTTCTCGAATATTCATTATATATGTGACGCTGCTTATACAGGTCATCAAAACTTCAAGGGAGGGGGTGCTTTGGGTCAGGATTAAGGCTATACACAATGCTTTTTTTTGGTGTACAGTGAACACATACCTTACCAAAATTTAGTAAAAGGTAATAGCGGACAATGAGCGACGATCATCTTGCCATCACGATTGTCAACTTCTCTTGTGAGAAATATCTGTTGGATGAACAATGGTAATACCCTCCTGCCTGCATTGTGTGCAGGGGAAGCACCTGATGAGAAACTAAAAATCAACAAATTGCAGCCTTATGGTACTTACAAAAAAATCTGTTATATGACTAGGTATTGCAACTGCTCTCTCCCTTAATCATAAATAAGGGGATACTATCATGTGCCTGGCAGGCCAATTAGCTAGGACACAGTACAGTTACATCGCTAAAACACAATTAGAGACCTAAATAATAGATTCAGTAGGTTTGTTTGTGTTCCAGAATGTACACTGCTGGGTTTGAGCGCAGGTGTCTGCAATTTTTTACCGATTTTGAGTGGATGGAGCATTTAAGGTCATCAGTCACTCAGATTTATGTGTGATCGTTTGCTGACATCATGGTGGAGTTTCACAGTCAACAGCACTGACTAGCTAATCAAATGTATGGCCATATTATCAGTAAAGCAAGTTCTACATGACAACACAATGGATAATTGAGAGTTGCACAAAATGCAAACATCAGCTGCCTATAATACAAGTAAACACATGCCTAATAATTAAGCAAAACTAAATATGCGTTCCATAGCAGAGGTGCCTATGCTATTTGTGAACCTAAGAACAGTGCATTTTGTACGCTAATGCACTGTATATATAGCTCATGGCTGATTGCTTTTACATTTATCACCTCTGTGTGATGCTAACTGAACCCCAAATGCATGGCCACATGTTACTAGGACTATGAACAAGTTCTACATGACAACATAAATGATACTCAGCAGTTGCTGTCTACAAGTAAACACATGACAGTATTGCAAGCAATTGAGATACAGCACATTGAGCGATATAATGCACTATTTTGAGATGTGCAAATTTTATGGGATGGTATTGTACTTTTGCTATCAATTTTATATTTACTAGTAAAAAGCATTTCTCTATGACCCTATGCTAGCTGATAGGGAAATTGTGGGTTCTGCAGATTCAAATGTAAGTAAATATTTCCCAAGTTTTTGTCCCTGGTGCATGTGTGTATAAGTAGCTACAGAGAAATATTGCAGAATCTCTTTGTTCCTTGAATTTAGCTCTTTTTCTAACCTGCATATTCAGATTTATATGTGCAGTGTTCAATTGTTGTATCACCAATTATTAGATATGTAGTGCATAAGTAATCATGAGTGATTAATCAGAGATTAACCATCATGTATGACAGAGGCGAGCACATTGCAGTGGCTCTCTAGGAATCGAAGGGGCCATCAGTGTTTTGAGATCTCAAAGCATAATGCCACAGTATGTACCTCTGTAATGTTACTAGAGTTGCTGATGTACATTCACCAAGCATGGCTTAAGTGAGTTGTTATATCATATTTCATGTTTCCTACAGTGTAGATGTAGAATGTAAAAATTGAGTTTGCTGTTGAACAACCCGCTTCCTCTCTTACTCACCTTTCCGCATTAAATCGATATATTTTGAAGTATAAAGGTTTTTACTTAGTTTATGTCCCCTAGTGGCACGTGCCACTCTCAGAAAATGACAACAAGCTTGTGAACAATAATGCAGAAGAGGGTATCATAGCTAGGTGGCAGGCCAACAGAGAAAGAGTTGTGCACCACTTTATTATTGCAGAATCTGTTTGTTCCTTGCTAGGTAAACACCCTGAATTCCAGTGAATTTACCTGTTTTTTTTTTTTACCTGCATATTCAGATTTATATGTGCAGTATTTAATTGTTGTATCACCAATTATTAGATATGTAGGTGGTAAAGTCGATGTGCATGTTGTTTAGAAGCAGGTTGATAAATACGTGCATCCAGTGCTTTTGCTGGGCTGAGTATAAGATGCAGCTGAGCATACACCATTGCCATCTCAGGGTGGTACACTATGCATAAAATACACTTGTGCACCTTGCATTCCTTACATATTACAGGCACTGAGGTTTATTGGATGGATGGGTGTGATTTACCATGCTTTTGTTTTTGTATTGGTACTGTAGGCTGATTCCAGCATGATTGTAAATTTTGTGCATGTATCTCTCACGTACATGTAGACGTGCATGCATACGTTGAATTTCATGTTCACATGCATGTATTAGTGATTATGCAGAGGAATTCATGTGCGTCAGTTGATTTAGAAAGCTATAACTAGGGAAATAACTACCTGAAGCTGGATGTTTCACTGGAGTAGCTCCAACACATAAGCATCTTTTGTGGATAGACTCTTCTTGCACTACATGAAACCCAGAGATCACCAGGAGGGCGAGAGGAGTATGTGTGTGTGTGTGTGTGTGTGTGTGTGTGCGTGTGTGTGTGTGTATGTGTGTGGGGGGTGGGTGTGCTGTGTGTGGGTGTGCATGTGTGTGTGTATGTGTGTGTGTGCCTGTGTGTGTTTACATGTAAGATTGAAGAACATGGAAGGATTGGAATAGTGTATGCACTGACGTAAGTACAGTAAATGTGCAGCTATAAAGATTTATATGGAAGTTCATCAGTCTTTGTACATTTTGGCTCAATCGCTAGTGCACGGAATGAAATTAATTGCATGTGAAGTATTGATAAGCAAATAAATGTCATGATATTTTGTGTTAATAAGAGACATGACAACAATCAACTTCACGTTAAAAGTCCTATAGATACATTCTCTGATGAGTATATACTAACCCACAAGCTCAGATTCGATCTCCAATCTGTATTAATTTTGTTTCTGGATCTTTTTATTGTCTTGTATTTTTGCTTGAAGTTTCCTCATCTGTTATCAGGGAACAAAATATGTAACATTGGTTTGCATGGTTTAATTACCTGCACCAAATTGTATTACCAGCTTGTGGCATGATAAAATTTTTCACTGAGAATAACAGACGCAACACCCTCTTGTTCACCTGCATCACCAGGTTGTGAGTAAGAATCCAAGTCTGGATAGATCTTGTTCTGGATAGAAATGTGCTGGTTGTGGTATGAATATGTATGTATTTCAATATTTAGCTATAATAGATCTAGAACTAACCTATTTGTGTAGATTCAATGTCTGCTATCCTTTATCTCTTCTGTCTGCAGTGCTTGCTCTTCTTGTGTTTGCAGTGTTTGCAGTGCTTGCTTCTCACTTCTCACTGTGCAATTATTCCAAAGCATACCCTATTAGTATTGTAACCCTTACTGGTAGATTTTTTATCAAGGACTACAGTTGTAGTTCCTTATTGACCTACCACATTTGGTTCTGGATCAAAGAACAATGCATGCACGGTCTGAAGATCTGATAAACAAACCTCTAACTATAGGTTCTTGACTAGCCTCATTTCGTTTTTTTCCCCCTCTTATTCCTTTTCTTCTTGTGCTGATTTCTCTCCTGTTGTCTCTCACCTTCCTGTTGTTCAGTATGAATGCATAAAATTATGGTATGTGTGATACAATGTGACAAGTATCATGTACATCTTAATGTAACTTAAAGTTAATTTTGACATTGAACACCAAATACTTATCAACCTTCATGCTCAGAAGTGTACCAAGGCTTTTCTCCAGATGTGGTTGGTGTATTACCTTGAACTTACTTCCTTCTGAGTTGGGGTCATATCTCTCCTTGCTATGTTTCTTGTGCTTCTTGCTCTTCTGTATAGCTTCATCTGAATCAGATTGAGCTGTGGAATAGCAACGATAACAGTTGAACCACAAACACAGTTGCATAGCGCACAACTGTATTGCATACTTTCATTCAAGAATGTGAAAAATTCTTCAGAAAGCACTTCTCTTGGCACTGTGACACATGCCCTTTCTTGGATAAAACAGCTCCTGGGAATTGTCATTTGTCAGTGGATAATTATCTGGCAAGAAGCACTGATGGCCTGCAGTAATCTCATTGGCCGTAGGGGCCGACGAAGGACAATCTCAGAAGGGTGGGCCACATGCATGCTTATTCCAGGAATGAGTTGACTAGCTGGTGGATGATATCACACTTTAGGGGTTACCACCTTCAAAACCTGTGCATGTAGGGACAAAGTTGTATAAATCATAAAACTTTCGATTTTAAATTCAGCGTAATGTTACCTCAAAATTTCATCATCTGTTGTGGCAGTATTGGGCATACTGCACAACAAACAGACTGATGATTGGTGCAGTTGATCCCTCTTGTTGTAGAGCCTGCCATAGAACAGTAACAGCCTAGAAATGGTCCAACAAACCACTTGAAGTAACTTCAGGAACTGTATGATCTGATATAGAGATACTTATTAAAAGCATACCAGACTCTATTATATAAGCCATGCAGTACATGTACATGGGTAGCATGGTTGGCTGTGCATTAGGCAGTGAGGTTAATGGGACCTCAACTACAACACTACTAACAGCCCCTAGTCCCTGCTGTGCTTACTCAAGCGATTAAGATTGTCAACTGGTGCAGATGGCTTATCAATGTATATAAGTTTATTTACTCTGACCGTCATATAGCATGCTGAGGAGGTACACATATGTAACTCTGTGTCGAGTGCAGTAAGGACACCTATTCAAACTGGTACTACAATTTGACTTCTGGCTGTGTGCTGTAGCATGTGTCTTATGACTCCCTTATTGGTGGTGCATGCACTACCACTTGACATTCCCCTCTAATGTCATTACACTTCTATTCACTGCATGGTATCCGTATATCTTTCTCTTCTGACATCAACATCCCTCTCTCTCCTGACACGTAGCTTCTAGAGCATTTGTTGACCTCTCCCTATCCCTAAGGATTCTGTCCAGATTGTCTATTGACACTGCAAATGCTTAGTGTGAAAGGGAACCAAAATTAGCTTGTGCAGCGTACCTGTGTGCAGGAACTAAAGGACATCCTTTATCACAACTTTCACAAGCTCATCTAATAAGAATTCATTAGCAGTGACAATCGGTGGGCATTGAGCAGTGAACTGCTGATGCTGTGTGCTTATCTCTGCCCCACTGAAGCTGTTCATCAGCGTAGGCTTCAACACTTGTTCACTGCTGGGATCATCATACAAAAATTGAAGAGCTCCACTTTGAATTCTTGCTGTACTGTCTGTCAGATGAGTCACAACTCCCTTGGGGTAATTGCCAGTCATTGTGATTGCAATTTTTGTGCAATTACTCTTCCTCCTGCTGATGGAACTCACAACCAGGTGGATGTGTACTGACCCAAGTGACGCTGCATAGAACTGCTGAACATGGAAATGATCGACTGCTAAACCTGCATGCCAAACAGGAGAGCTTTAAAAAATTATGCATGGAGCCAAAGTATTTCATTCAGGCATGGGCACAATACACTATGTATATAGCATGCAGGGATGGAGTACACAATGTCATGCCATGAAGGAAGCAGGAATCTTGCTAAATATTTACTCCCAATAAATAGTGCATGACACAATAGTGCATGGCTAATGTAGATCATCTGTGAAACTTGTTTGCACAATCACTAATGAAGTGTTATGTGGCAAGCCAGATCAGCAACTGCTGTGGGCTGGATTTGCCACAAAAGGCCTAGGAAATACCTTGGTATAAGGTCAGAATATATATATATCAGCTAAATAAAACCTGTATGATTTTAGGAACACTCCACTGTATACATTATCTCCAGACAGCTGTTGAATGCCTGAGATGACCTCCTGCAAGGCATTATCAGAGGGGATCACCAAGAGTGGATTCACAACTCGGTGTAACTTCTCAATGATGTGTGGAATCCAAATGTAGCGCTGCTGATTAAGTATCACCTTATCACTTGTTCATAGAGGAAATTGACACCTCATAAAATACTGGTGTAGGAATACAGTGGCCTGCAAGCCTGATTTGCACTGGCCAGCAACCAAATTCTGATGTAGCTATTGGTGTTTGGCCCCACCATACAGTTTGACATACATGACAATCAAATTCCAAGGTGTAAATCGATTACTTAGAGTGCACCAACTGCACTGGACTTGGACTTGCCAAGAATTCAAGTAGCTATACGGGAGCTGAATTTACTGCATGAGAAGTTGAGAACAAGAACTTTCACCACTGCATGTGTTAACAACAAATTAGTATTGCTGCCCTTTAATAATACATAGTTATGAGCTGGCAAAGCATGTATATATCTAAATTCTATAACCATGCTAATCCATGTTCAAACTGCTAAATTGTCCAAACACACTACAGCTATGAGTTACATATATTGTATACACATAAGACTGCATTGCTTGAACTGCACCAAAACTACCATGCGCACGTGTGGAGCCACATTAGCATCAAGACTCTTTTCATTTGCAAGAAAACTGGCCTTAACCTTGGCTCCACATTCTTGCACAAATGCAGATGAATGACTAAGCAGCAAACTTAATGTGGAAGTGAATGTTTTGTTGTCGATATGCATCGTTTTGTAGTCTACATTTACTACCCAGCTTTCTTGCCCCGTTGTGTTCTGCCACACGCATGCAGGACTCCCATTTGGTGAGACCAGCTGTGCTGATGAGACTGTCCAGTGTACAATCAATAAAACAAACACAGAAGCAAGTCTTCTTTCCAGCATCCAATCAGTAAACGTGACACACACAGAAGCAGGTCAGCCAGTACTTTGGCTCTGCTGTCTGGGTTGGCACCACAGGTTGCTTCTTTAATACAGACAATCTAGCGCTACCAGCTTGCTCAGGCTCGTCCCTACTGGCGTTGGTTCACATCAGGGTGGAACTAGTTTGTGGGCATAGTTCACCCGAGTTTGTAGGATGGGAGTTTAGGAGGAGGCACTGCCACCATTTGAGCAATAAACTTAGATACCAAGACATTTTTCTGTTCATGGTTGGGATTTCGAGTGCTTATTATAGCTGTTGCCATAAGTTCACATATCAATGGTATGCCCTACCCTACCTTCCTGGGACGAGGATGGGAGGAGAGTTGGGGGATTGCCAATGAATTTGTGCCCCGTGAGACTGGCAGGGTGGGGGATTTGCTACTAGCATTCATTATATATAGGCAAAGTACACCCTCATAAATGGGGAATTGACATGATAAATCCCCACTCTCTCCTACCCCATTCAGTGGGTGAGGTGGAGCATACCATTCACAGGCTAGTTGCATTACTCTGAGGTTTCCTCAGCCAATCAGTTAGCTATCTACGCTTCTGCTACAATACCATGAAAGTCTCAGGTCCCTGTGAGCATCTGCGCTAGGCTAGGAATGCAGCAGCCTCTCACCCTTTGGCCCTAAACACCACGGTCTCCGAATGTACATCCTTACAGTCACATTCTTACAAATTTGTGTAAACAAAACTTTCACAAAAAATACATAAGTCAAATTCCAAGTCTGCGTAAACAAAATCTATTGTCCCCATAGCTACCACACAGTCTCAGCTTGTTTACTGCAGTATGCTTGTAATGATGAGTCATTTCTGTACTATATAGTCCCAACCAGTGGAGTTGGTACATACAACCTCACCTTCATCCTTATCCCTCTTGTGTATACAAAATAAATCTTGTTCATTTCCCTCCACCCAGGATGACTTCAATTCTTGACCACCACAGACAAGAAGGGGAAAAAAGCACTGAGATGGAGAGCTATGGCACCGGTGTGACTGCTTATAATTAGAACATCTTGCCTTGTGCTGGAATTAAGATATTATGAGACGAAATAGATGGAAGTGAAAAGCCAGCAGTCACCAGGAATCAAACCCAGGACACCTGACTTGGGGTGCCAGTGCTCTGCCACTGAGCTACAAAAACTGGACAAACAGCTCTCACAATCCTCTATATGTACTGCACTGGTGGTACTGAAATGCCCCAGCGACTGTCAGGTATGTGACTGGGGCATTCGCCTGATTGTGAATGACTATAAATGGAGTGAGCTATTATTGAATTCAAAGTTTTCAGTAAAAAGCATGACTGGCCAATACCTGACACTTGGCATGTCGATTGAAATGGTGGCACAGCATTCTCTAATTAAGCTGTTTGAGTAAGAACTATATAGTGTGGTAGACAGTCCCCTGCTATCTTATTGCATTGAGTGCGGGTCGTATTGGTACCATAATGTTCAAGCCATAGTAGCTTCCTGGGAAGAAGTGATGAAGCTCACTAAGGCTCACCCAACAATGCATGGTGTCAGCAATCCCTTTGAATGACGGTGGCAAGCAAATTCATGTTGTTGGTCAAGTTCCAGAAAGCACATGGAATGCTAGAGAGTAAGGAATGTACATATCAAAACAATGGGCTACATGCTTTTGAAAGTAGCACATATTTTTTTAATAAATATGCTACTTAGAACACTGTCACATGACTGAAATAGAGAAGTGTCATTGTCTGAAGATCACATGACTAGAAACAACTGTAGGTTCCTTCTGTCTGCTGACAGTCTCCATAAACATCTTGTGTTCTCTGGTGTGGCCACTTCTAAGGAGGAGGATAGCACACAAGCCACACATTGGTGAGTGTACAGTGTGCTTAATTTGGGAGAGTTAAACTACCACTTGAAGGAGGTGCTGTTGAACTGGCAGTTGTGGTCGATGAGAGCCTATGTGACCAACACTATCATGCATTACCTATTGCTATGCGGTAACATAAGCATCACATAAGGTTGATATCACATCCTCTTGTTCCCAATAACTTGTTGGCACATATATAGTATACACTCTATTCAGTCAGTAGTCATACTTTGCTTCCCATTATGCAGGTGTACAATGTATAATTTATGGTGTTTGTTTGCTGTTGAACAAACCTGAAAGGAAGTTGCTTCCTCTTGTCACATGTTGCAGAGGCATAGGAGAGACTTTTTGATTGGGGGGGGGGGATGCACAGTTTTTAATAAAATTAATTTATAGTACAGGACATATAGAGTGGGTGTGGCACAGACTGAAAACTTGGGGGGGGGCACATGCCCCCAGTGCCCCCCCCCCCCCCCCCCCCCCCCCGGTTCCTATGCCTATGTGTTGGATAACATTATGCATCCCTTGACTTTCCTGCCTCCAATTATCATGCCTTCAAAGGTTTGTTCACTATAATAACCATGCCGGGTGACAAGGGTTCTATAGATCAGGCTGATATGGGCCACTGGCTTCTTCTTTTTATCTGTAATACAGTATTTGTGGAACAAGCTGTTGGTGGTACTCTACATGGATCCCCAATCGGTGATTCCTCTGTTCCTTACTTAGTTTTGCAACAGCACTAAAGTTTAGGAACAATGAGAGCTAGGTTGGTCAATAGCAAGATGTTGAACTTCATGCTTTCCAACACCATCAGCATAAAAATCAAGTTATATTGGGAAAATATTAACTGCTTCTATTGCAACTCACTCTTAAGCTTGAAATCACTGCTTCTATAGAAGCAGTGATTTCAAGCTTAAGAGTGAGTAGCAATACCTCTGGTCTATAGCAGCTATCTGAACTACAGTGTGATCCAATGGCTGCATTGTATGTTGATATTGAGATGCAGCCAGGATTCGCTTCTATAGGTCTTACTACTCTGCCACTGGAATTTGTGATTGGTTGGAACAGAGAATAAATGGACCAGATGGCAAAAAAAGACATTGAGATCCAGCCAGGATTTGAACCTGGGTCCTCTGAATTCCGGTCAGATGCTCTTACCAACTGAGCCACTGGAGCTCTGGCATTGGAGCACAGGATAGATGGCATTTATCCATAGACACTGTTTGATTCTCAGGCTGGATCTCTCTTAGGCTAACTCTATAACTCTGCATGGTTGGTACCGACTCGGTCAGGCTGGAAGTATTACACATCATGCCTGCCACTGACATCAACCCTTGTCAGGTTCGAATCCTGGCTGGATCTCAATGTCTTTTTCACCATCATTCAACTCTGCAAATAAAATACATCTTTCAAATGGGCCAGATGCATCAAAACAGAGGTATGTATGGAAACCTTGTGACAGCACATCCCTCGGTCACCTGCACATGTATAGCTACATGCAGGAGTGTGTCCACAGTCTGACAATTAGACAGCTAGGTACTATGTAACAGAGAAATATAGAGATAGAGAAATTCACATCATACGACTGTCTGTGAAGCATTCAATCACTCTTAAGATAGCATGCTTGCAACTTCAATTTTATCACAACCATGCAGCTTTGCATGAATACATTCCTTTGTACAATGCATAATTCTTCTACAGTGCCTTAATGTGGCACTTACGCAGTTAATCATGTTTTGTGTGACAGGCGAGAGTACAGCTCTGCATACTGCAGGAATAATACAAACTATCCCAAACAATGCAGTAAGCTTCTAGTCAAGGTACACACTCTATAGGCTGTAGGATACATTGCTAATGTAGTACAATAGGTGTTCGAGTTAGTGATGAAACATAAAGATGAACAGCCTGTATTATATGAACTGCCACACTGTTTAGCTAAACTAAAACTAGACCTTAGTCCGTTAACTAAACCAATTTGAAATCACCCAAAAGTGGTAGTCAACTAAAGCTAAAGTACTGATACTGACCCTTTTAAGCTTTAGTAACTAAAGCTAAAACTAAGCTAAAACTTTGAATCTGCAACACAATATTGTACTGAAACTAAACTACTGAACGTTACAACACGGCCACACACTACATTGTTACTGGTGTTGTGTCGCCACCAGTGCCTTAGTCAAGGACCATGTTCCCATGGAGATGATGACTGGTGTGGTATACCAGATTGGATGTCAGGATTGTTCAGCCACCTATATGTAGGACAGACAGGAAGATCACTTGCTAGGCCTCAACAGGACCTAACGCTCACCGAAGCGAATAAGTTTACCTGCATGCTTCGTTGACGCAGCGAGCTCGCAAAGTGCTTCACTGTACTTAAGCTCCATAGACCGCGGTCTTCCTTGCCACTCAAAATGGCGGCGTAGTATCCGGATTCCGTCCACTTTCCGTTTTACGTTTAATTACGTGAGGTATTGCATAAGGTCTATACAAGGGCTATTAAACAGTTGTGTAGAGAGGCTGAAGTGGCAGAGACCCTCCTTCCATCCATGGCTGATGGATGGCGAACCCCATCTGCTATACCCTTTAGATGCCTCAAGTAAGGACTATGCGCGACAAGCCAGGCTGTGTTTAGACTTAGCCTACAGTTAGCCAGAGTAAATGCTTAGGTTGCACTAATGGCTGCATTGTATGTTACCACCCCATGACAAGCTAGTCTCTGCAACCATCTTCTCTAAGCTGTTAAGCACTTTTGTAGAGAGTATAGAGTGACAAGCTTTGTTCAGCTACATGCCACGCCACCTGTGTGCTGTGATGTGACACTTAACTGACTCAGCCTTTGATATAAGTTAAAGCTGTGTGTTGCTTGCTCACGCTCGCCCCACAATGTTCTACATTCTCCTAGTTAATTCGTTTCACAGCATACATTAGACCGAACGGTGTGCTTGTCGTCTGTTGTGGCTTGTTGGCTAAATGGTTAAGGGTTAGAGTTAGGGTTAGGGTTAGGGCTGGGGCCAGGGATTGCACTAGGTGTATTTTTTCCCTGTAGTGTTATAAGTGTGGTGAACACATTTGTTTTCGTTGGTACGGTAAGTGCGCGCGACGGGTTACTTATGAATATTCAATAGGTGACGTAACCGCCACATGAACCGCTGTGAAAAAAGCGAATCCCTCGAAAATACAGGGTAGCTTAAGCAAAAGCCATATAACCGTTGACCACAACTGCGCTAAAAGCAGATTTAAGCACCCAGCCTTCCTCTTTGAGAGCTCTTTTATGATCAGCAAGACTCATTCAGTCACTCAAAAGCAATGCGAAAGACAGTTAAATACAAAATGTGCTGTAGAAAAAGTGCCACTTTCTTTTTCTTTGTTCAGACCAAGTTGTCAAACAACGATAACTCGAAAACGGCTCAAGTACTCACCTTGATTTTAGCACGAAACTGATGCTTATCACAGCACGAGCTTCACAACCACTCAGCGTCTTCATAGCTTCAAATTTATCCTGGTCAAAAAAATTGTTCACAGCACTGCCCAACTGCTGTCCGTTGTGTAGGACGCCATTTGCTAATCTTGTACGCATGCGCATACGCAGTCTCGTTCCCGGACCAAAGACCACGGTCATTGCTCTGGGAACGAGACTAGTGCTCACACGAAATTGCGACTGTATGCACAGCTGGCAGGGTCTATTCCCGTGGTTGTGGGAAAGGCTTATAGACACCACATAGGTAAGGAGCAGTTGCTTACTTATAGCTACACTATAAAATACAGCTTTCGGTAACGCCTGGATGGTCACTCTTTATGCTCTGTCGATACTGCATGTTTTCTGTGCTGGTCACTGAGTTGTCATGTGATCGTAAATCAGGAAATCGGCTTCACAAACGGCTCAAAATCTGGTACAGAGAGTTATTAGCCCTCCATCGGATTCCAGCTTGCGTATACATGCTTGGAACCACTGCTAAGCTGTCAAATTATGCTGTTTCAAGTTCTAGGGTTGTGGTTACACTCAGTGAATCAGTGAAAGAAATCTTCTTAGGCTTAGGTCTATTAAACTGTAACTGAGATTAACATTGAAAAAAAGGGTGGAAACAAAAAAAACACATTAAAAATGTAAAAAGATGTAGGGATGGCATGCCAAAAAGTATGCAAACAAGGTAGGGACGATAGCATAAAAGCAAAGGTCAACATAAAAGCAATGCCCCATCCCTACATCTTTTTCACACTGCAGCATGGTTGAAACCTAAACCTGCACCCATCCGTGGAGTTAATAATGCTGTAAATGAGCACCAACTACTTGAGTTTATAAATACTACAGCACTTACTATATGACCAGTCCTGCAGCTCACTTCAGCTCAGTGTCTAGGTTGTATAAGCGGTCCGTTTACAATATTAAATGCCAACAAGGGTTCCAGGTAGGTTTTGGTGCTGACATGCTATATGTAGTAACAGTGGTCGCTACATGCATAGCTTCCGACAATGTACACATACACCATATACCCCATGCTGCTAGACTGCACTGCAATCTGGACCCCAGACCCTTCTTGCCCTTACAGAAGGGCAGAACCCAGGCTATGTGGGAGGAGGAAAGTGGCCTAAGAACAAGGTTACAGCTATGCCCTTCAAGAACTGCCACACTGTAAGAAGAAGTGGGTAGTTTTTACCCATTGCAGTTACCTCAGTTTCATACCCTTTTCCACACGATTGGACAATTTCATTAGCAAAGTATTCTCCCATGACATTTGCTAATGTTCTGGAAAGCCAAATCAAGTTATTAGTCTGTTTGGAATCTAAAGCAGGCAGTGGGACTCCACTGGTTTTAACAATGCAGACAAGTGAGAGGAAACTGAGGTAACCAAATTGAGTCAAAACAACCTTTTCTTTTTTACAGTGTTAAAAGGTTGTTGTACGTTTATAGAGACCTCCAGAATGATTTTGACAAGACTATGGGCTTCTATTGGAGTTACACGCTCTTACTCGAGCCACCTGTTCTTATGCGCTCTTGATGTATGTATATACACACGTCACTGCAAGAGCTACTCACTTAAAATAACTTCTTGTGTGGTTATTCTACTTTCAGTGCATTGGCCCACCTTCTACAAAGTCTACTTCATGTTGTCATGATGGTGGAAGGTTTTACACCATTGCCATAATTATACACTTTTTGCTTTGTACATACTTTCATAAACTTCCCTGTTCTAGTAGCATCTTCATGTATGTGCTTTGCATTTGTCCATACTTGGCTGTCATGAGGGATATAAGTATTGTACACTCGAACAAAAGATGCTTTAACCACTGTCTTCATCATCTGGAGCTTGGAGTATTGCAACAATTGAAGTTGCTCTAAGGGCTAGGCATAGGCCAACAATGGTTAATCAGTCTTACAGTTCACATGACAAGGAAAGGGAACAATGTCTTCTGCTTTGTATTGTGGTGTAAGTAAACTTCCCAGTCTACCATTGTTGTAATGTACTCCATGCATGGGCTTTGCATTTGTGCATACTTGGCTGTCATGAGGATGCCTTTGCCATCTGGAACTTGAAGTACTGCAACAATCAAAGTTGCTATAAGAAGTGGGAAATTTACATACTGTAGGTCGCAGATCGTTCATGAGTCTTGCAATTCATGTGCATGACAAGGAAAAGGAACAATTTCTTTTGTTGTGTAATACTCACCAGTTAAATATATCCTGAGACTAAACTAACCTACAAAAGTTACTGTAACAGTATTTTTTGTAGTGCATGCATGTATGTATGTACGTACAGAGGAATATTATAAATGTGCCCTAACAGTCACACTATTACAACCTGGGAGTATACCAAAATTGGGCTTACGCTTCTCACTTGGGGAGCTGATTTAGTTCCTCTGCAGTAAGGGGGCTTATTAAACAGAGTAGCTAACCAATATCTCCAGGCCCCCACCCACCTTTCAATCTGAAAGAAGTGGTACATAATCTTATGTCACGATGATGTAATCTATAAAAAAAAACAGAACAAAAAGGTGATGTTTTCATTTTGTTCAAGCAGCTACATGTTCAATCCTTGAAGTGTATGATAGTGGCTGCCCCCACTAGCTGGGTAAGTTGCCTGGCTCTTATTGCTGTTCTGGGCTCAAGAATGGCCGTACACATATAGATCCTTTTTGCCATCCTTTCTATCTTGACATCACATGCATGAGATTATGTACTAGGCTTTCCCAACTCTTCCTTACAAAAAGATAACTATCTAGCCTCTCCAACATGGTGTTAATAATTATGCTTACTCTACACTCCAACACACAATATTGTGACAGGTGGTTCTGTCTTCCAGGGAACGACTTGGCTCACTCATACAAAGCTTTTCACTCTTGCTGCAAGAGTAAGGAAGTGATTTACTAAGGGTGTCAGTGAAAAATGGCAGCATCTTGCAAGACAGCTTGGCCAAGTATGTTGAGAAAGCAAAGGGTAACTACAGATGACTGAGCAACAAAGATCAAGTCTTATGGAACAACATAATTGGGCAGCTCATCAGCAAGTATTAGGATACGAGTGAAGGATTCGATAATTTAACAGCTGCATGTCAGAACTCATCTTGTGCCCACACCTATAGTCTTGCAAGCCTGACCCACTTCTGCAAGAAGAGAAGAGTCTGGTGAACTGCATAGACAAGTGCACCCTATGCATGGTGTCATCCATTTCATCAGCTGGCACATTACTTCATTGTTTGAGTTGCAATAACAGTAGCTATTGAAGATGGCAACAGAAAGCCAGGACACCTCTCTTCCATGCTACTGCAGGAGCAGTAAGAACACTTCAGCTGTATTTCTTGATGGGGAAGCGCACTGAATGATCAGTATTTCAAGAGTCAGTAGCATTATTAGAAACTGGTTACACTTTTTGGCTAATTGCATTCCAGTGGGACACAGCTTGTACACGCAGGTCACCAGACCCTTCCCTTTTAGTGACGTGATTCTGGCTTTTGAGACCACATAGCCCCAGCCCCAGCCCCAGCCCAGTATTGGGGTCTGAGCATAACACTACTTCAGAACTGATAGCCGTGTTTTAGTGATGAATCGGAATATACGGCACCAGAAATCCTGTTCACATGCCTAACCCTAACCTTTACCTATGATGAGCTAACTATAATCCAAATTTCTGGTGCCATGTAATCCAACTGATCTGCTTTAGTTTCTACTGACCTGAACAGGCTTTATACTGGGGAGTTGCCTTGCAGCAAAGAGGACCAGGATGAGGTTATCATTCTTGCCCTGGCTAAATCACGGTAAATAGACAGCCACTCAACGCATGCAGGCTCGTGCCCAGACCCCTTCTCGATTTTTCTGAACGGGGTCTGGGCACGAGACTCAGTTTTTATACAGCAAAGCTTTGTAATTATCAGTACACAAGCAATGCAATACCTGGTTTAAAATCCTCTGGAACTAGTGAATCAGCAGAGGCCTCACTGGAGGGTTGGTAGCTTACCGGGTCTGAGAACGAGGCTAGAATATTATACACCGTTGAAAAAACGGCTTTATTTTGCAGTCTAAAGGTGCACACTTTGAAAAAATTCGCCGCCGCACTACGTTCCATTTTTTAGCAGCGCTTCGCGCGGCACAGCATGGCCTCTACACTTCAAATTTGCTTCCTACGCCTATGGTCTACACCATCGTTTTTACAAATTCCCATAGTGCAGGGCATGCGAAGTAGTATACCTATAGACAGTATTTTATATGTATAGCCAGCTACACAGTGTAGGGTTACAGTGTTTGTGTACTCAAAGTTCCAATATGGCATGAATACTTGCATAAAAGCGCATAAATACTGCCCAAAGGTTAGCCAATAGTGCATGAATATTTTTCAGAGTCAATCCAATAATACATGAATATAGTGAGAGTTCCACCCCCTTTTGGCACAAACATGCAATAACAAATTGAATTTCATTTGCAACCCAATTCATTGTTTGCTAGAAACCTGCACTGGACAAGCCGGGGTGTAACCCTAAACCCTGGCAAAAGTAGGTGAGCCACTGCCTGGACCTAGATGAATCCAGACTGCAATTGAGATGACCTTTTCTGGGTTAAATCAACCTCCAATTTTTTACAGTGTATCACAGTGCCAGCATTGCAGCAGATGGAGAACACCAACACATGGCCCGAGAATCTTGTTCTGTGACTGACATGATACAGCATTCTTTATTGACATTGTGCTTACTCGTACGTAAACGTAGCTAATTAATTATTCATGATTGTGTTTCAAAACGGGTGGATTTCGACCCAAGTCATTACAAAGCGTTAATGGGTGTGACCGTGGCGTGTTCTACAAGTCTAGCCAAGTATTTGTAGGCTTGCTACGTGTAAGAAAGTTATTGGATTCCCATGTAGTACATACAGAGCTACAATACTGTTCGGCCGGAACATACTCCACTATAGGGCAATGTCTACTTTGGGGGCGTCTGTTGTTGCTGCGGAAGAGTATGACCTGCTCTTCAAGATACTACTGATCGGAGACTCAAATGTACGCAAGGCCAGCATACTGTCCACATACGTCGACAGTACATCCAGTGTTGTAGGTGAGCTGGGGTTAGTGTGTTGCAATTTAATATGCTTTAAAAGAAAGGAAATAACATTCAGTAGGGTAGCGGTTTGTTATCTGTCGCGGAATCACGGACAACTGACCCGTATATATATGGACAGTTAATAAAAAAATAACTTATTACAGCAATCATCTCGACATCCAAGCCTACCATTTACCGAGGGATCCGCGGATCAAGAACAAAGAACAGCCCCTAAAAAAGAACTGCACTTGCGGTACTTACCAGACAGCTTGCAATGCTGTAGGCATTATATACCATTAGGAAGGCGGGTTGTGGGTTAGGGTAAGGGTTGGGAAACATATTATGAGTACACTTAAGCTCTCTTTCTGAAACTGATAGGTGGACTGTTGAGTAGTGTTCTTAACTAACTTTCAGCTGTTGAGAAATCGTTTGGTGAGAACATTTGCAGCCAAATTTGTCCCAATTCAACAATTGATATGGACTATAGCATATTGTGTGTATACAATGTGGGAGATAACAGGATCCTTTTCTGCTACAGGCTGTGAAGCACACTCATAGTCAGAAGTGTCTATACCTGTCTCATTTGAGGCAGTCTGTCACCTTCAAAGGGACAGATTGTGTCGGTCACGTGTTATAGTGTTTAGCTAGAATAGAAAAATGTGTGAATGATTTTGCAAGTGAAAATCTAAACTTCAAATTCCATACTGCTAAATATATAGGTTAGTAACCCAGACCAAGGGTCGAGCGCGAGGGCGTATAGTTACTTGACCGTGCACTAATTAAATTTTGTACTAATATTATTTTGTGCATTCTACCGCCCAAAAAGTGCTGAGTCACCTTTGAAGCACTGTCGAGCAGTTTAAATAGCCATTGTAACACCGTCTAACCGGTAGTGGACTGTGCGTAGTGAGTCAGCAATAGCGTATGGCTGGAGCAGCGGCTAGTGAGCGTCATAGCTGCTTCACCATCGTGGGGCGAGTCTGAGCGAGGAACACGCTGCTACGGGGGTACGCGACATGACACGCAGTCATGAGGCTGGCACAAAAGTCTGTTTTGTGAGCACGCAGCCTGCTTTTGTTGGTCTCGCGCATCGTCCTGCATTCAGGAAGCTCGGAGGTAAGTCATCAATTCATGCATGCTAGGATGCAGCTATTCAACCTGTAGGCTGTGCCTTGTCTTACGCAACCATCGCTACAGACGCTGTGTCTAGAGAACCGGTAATGAAAATTGAACTATAAGGACGATAACTCCTGATAGCAACCTCCAATACATTTTAATGAAACTAGTATCAAAAGATAGAGCGTTAAAAGAGCTACAAAATGATGCCCTTTTTGTTAGGCTGTGCCTTATGTTGTTGTAAAAACAAATACAAACGCCGGTACCGGTATACTTTAGGATATTGCGAAGTGAATTTTACTAGCTACAGCGCCTATACTAAACAACTGGCTTATCGCTCATGCTGTAGCAAAAGTTATCTCTGCTACCTGCTACCGCGTGGGCTTGTGTATACTGGCAGTTGTGAACAGATATTACTTTTGCTTCTTTGAACAAGCTGTTTCTATGCATGTAGCTTAGGGGGCGTCTCCAAACCATTTTTGGCGCAGATAACATCATTGTGACGTTGGGAGGGGGGGGGGGGGGGGAGGCCGTGACGTTAATTTATGCCACGTGCTTCGCACTGTTGTACGTGAGGAGGAGGTCTGCATTTACAAAAATCCGAAAGATAATCAGCTGACTTGGATTTTAACTCTGTGATGTTTCAAAAAGGCCACGGCTTCATGTATTGTAGTTATCCTTTCATGTTGGTTTTGAACTTATTTTATTGTGTGACGTTATGGGGAGGGGGAGTGACATTATCTGCACCAAAAATAGTTGGAGACGCCCCCTTAGTGTGTAAATTTTGTCAACATTCAGCTTCAATTGCAATGTTGATTTACCGACATTGTACTGTAGTTACTGTATTATTCGTATACTCAGTTATGGAAAGATCTAAGCTGCAGTTAGACAACCGAGGGGTAGTTTACAATCACTGGACTGGACTATAGTGGACTGGACTAGTGGACTGGACTGGTGGACTGGACTGCAATGTACACTCTAAGAAGAGATTATGTTGTTACGACTAGGCCTTGATGGATTTTTTTTTTTTACCCTATTATTCTATTCTTGTATTCTCAAAATTCTTACCTATAATTATTCTTCTCATACTACCTGAACTTACCTATTGCTTCTCATGCTACCTAATATTCTTTTCATCACGCCTGTTATTCCCAGTCTAAATACAATACATCGTGCACCAAATAGAGTCTTGTTATATAGATAGCCCCACTCAATAACAAAAACTGTACAAATACTCATTTTAAATAATGCCTACTACATTACTACACGTGATTGGAGCTGCCTGCAACGCCTTGCAGGCGGAGCGTCAATCCCTGCTCAGCCACGCCCCGCTCAACCTACCTGATCCGGCGCGTGATCCATCAGCGTTTACGGAAATAATCCTAGGAGTTGAGTGGATCGACGACCTGGAGGCCCAAACGTTCTTCATTAAGTTCATCTCTGACCTTAAACAGAAAAGATCCGAAATTCTCATCAACCAACCGTGAACACCCCACCTTTCAGGTGTACTCTCCTATTAAGGAGGCAACAAAGAGACAAGATTGGAGTGGAAATGCGCATGTGCACTAGCCTCATTCCCAGGCTTCAATGTTTCATTGGCGGCAGCTGCCAAATGATGCCTGTGGACGAGGCTACATGTATGCCTAGACTCAACGCCAATTGCTGTTAGGTGCTATAGCCTACAAAACTAGGACCTATTATTGTTTTACCTATTATTCTCAAATTCTTTTTGTTACCTATTATTCTCAAAATGCATAATCCATCAAGGCCTAGTTACGACCAAAAATTTTGTTCTTTTAGTTGCATCAATGAACGGTTGAAATGTGCAGCGATACTTCTGGGAGTTGGTTAAGAATGCCTGTATTCCCTAGAGCATTGTAGCATTTGGGAGACAATTACATATGTGGTATCATCTGTAAATGAATATTTGTAGTCCATACTCTGGGGATTTTGCATTAGTAAACATCTTTGTTTTTGTATAATTTTAAATTGGTTGGTGGAGAGTCTGAATCAGCTTTCTTTTTTTCTTTATGGAGTGTGCACATTGTCGAACTTCACACTGAGTCCAGGGCTGTTCACAGTAAATGACCCAAAGGATACTATTTCAGTTGTGCATGTGAACAAGATGCTAGCTACTGTGAGTTAGTGACAAATGTCACTTAGTAACATCTTCCAAACTCCCAAGGCACGGATGTTTAGTGAATGCAAAATCCCAGAGCATGGGCAGTAGCCCTTCACCGACAGCAGCCGGGCTGGACACGTTCAGGTAACTCAGTTGGCCATGCATAATCAACACTCATAAGTGCCAGAGATTCAGCTCATGACTTCAGTGTGAAGTTTAGTCCAAGCGTTTGTGTAGCTGTAGTAGTTATCCTGACTATAGTTCTCACCAGATACAGATGCTGCTTGGCTACATGGAGTTTTGCTCACCACGCTCATGGAACAGCAGACATGCATGCAATGATGATTCCTGCTGTTACTAACAGTGCATAGTTTGTGTGCCATGACGAACCAGCAATGCATTGCTCGCTCAGGCTCGCCCCACGATGATGCATGAATCGTCTCACTAGTTTACAGATGATACCACTTACGTATGTATTTGCCCCCCCCCCCCCCCCCAAAAGCTACAATGCTCTATGGGAATACAGGAATTCTTAACCAACTCACAGAAGTATCTCTGCACATTTCAACTGTTCACTGATCCAACTAAAATAACAAATTTTGGGTCAAAACAACATAATGTCTTCTTAGAGTGGTGGACTGACATTTTTTGTGCTAAAAATCACTTTTGTGCTCTCTTATTAGACCTCACTCTCCTGTAGTTTAGCATATAAATCTGGACACACAATTCTCTCTGTGTAGACTACAACAGTGGTGAGGCCTTGCTTTACATTGTGCTTATAGTGTGCAGCATGGTGTGAAATGGATCAGGCTCACACCCAGGTCCCAGTTTTTTGGAGCCTGGGAACTCCTTCCATGTTAGGCCAGGCGAACTAGATTTATTGTTTCGCATCAGCCACTTACTCGATTTGCATGTGGGTGGGTGGTCATTATTCATTATTCATTACTACTGAAGGCTATACACTCAGCAAATCTACGTTGCTATGGCCATAAAAGTGGGCGTGTCTGCTTGGAAGGCGATAATGACAGTTGAGGTGGCAGGTCTCAGGAAGCGGGCACTGATGTGAAACAATATCTAGTTTGCCTGGCCTTATGGTAGAGACAACCGTCTGAGTACAAGTTATTAGTAAAGACTCTAGTCACTAGCTACATATGACACTTGCAGTTGGACAAATGGCTTGTACGCACGCTTGTTAAGCTTCACTACAGTACCCAATCTGCAAGCATCATCAATCCACAAGTATAATTAAGTAACCAGTAAGACTCATTCCAGGTGACATCTGGTGTGCTGATGGTAGATGCCTTAAGGCTTGCCGAGTAGGCTTTATAGGATTGAGTGTGCATGCTTCATGTCATCTAGTTAATATTCTTGCTAGAGTCTGTGAAAGAAAGTTCCAAATGTAACCCTACATACAGGTGACTTCACATTAGACAGAAAATGATTTTTAGTCCAGTCCACCAGTCCAGTCCAGTGATTGTAGACTACCCAACCAAGGGAGTCTAAGTTGCAGTTACATACCTGGGAAACCTTACAGTGAATTGACTGCGCAAATAAAGCACTTCCCACCCTGGTGGACATCAAAGCTCCCGACTCATTAACTTATTCACTTGTGGTCTAATTAGTACGCCTGCAGCAGTGGCAGGGGGAGATATAGGGAACTTAGGCCCTCCCACTTTCAAATTGGGGTTGCTAATGTCAGGCTTGGATGGACTGGTTGACTGCTATAACCGTAGTATCCCGCAATTACGCTCCCCCCTTTTGCAACCTTAGCCTTAGTGCAAAGCGCAGGGGGGGCTTATACGCGGGATGCGACATTTTCTCTCGCGATTACGCCCTCCCTTCCGGTGCCCCGCCCACAACTTCATGACGCATTTGACGACTTACAGTCTGGAAGGATGTTGTGTATACATGTGGCAGTCCCATGCTATAGAGAAATCGATGCTGACTGAGGGCGGGGCTCATACTAGCCTCGTACCCAGGCCACGTGGCCTGGGTACGAGGCTAGGCTCATACGTGCTTCGTAGATGCATGAATAATTGAATATCTATGAAGCGCACATGAGCCCCGCCCTTAACGGAAGTTCAGCGATACGGCGCTTCACCCGGAACACAGCGATGCGATCGAAATATGCGACTGAATAACCTTCGATTTCTACACAGGACTGCCACACTTAGTTGTCAATAAATTTTGGTAACAGCCATATATGGTTGGGGGGCTTATGCGCGGGATAAAATTAGCTCTGCAAGACCTTGCGCTAAAAATGCAGGGGGGGCTTATGCGCGAGGGGGGGGGGGGGGGGGGGGGGGGGCGTATTTGCGGGACACTACGGTACTGCACTCTTTGTCACTCCTCTTTTCATCATTCAGGTGTTGATTTTGTAATGAGAACAGTTGAGATTGAAGGCAAACGAATCCAGCTGCAAGTCTGGTATGTCAGTAAGCTATTTTTATCTTTTTTGCATACATGGCAATGCAACATTCTCTGCACCTCCACTGCCCTTCCTCCCTCCTTCCCAGTGTTTTCAATAGAATTTTACTTCCAAATGGTAGAATAATGAGATCCTGAAGAAGATATGTGATTCATTGTTTACCTAGTTATCACTATTGAATGATATCAGCAACTGCTGTTGGCTAGATTTAAGAAGTTATCAAAATGGCACTCTTAGTAAATTACCACATCCAAATGCTGCAAAAGCGTTCGCTGAAGGCCTAGTAGCAACCTGCCCCTTTTCTTCCCTTCCTTCTTACTGTATCCCCCACTCCCCCCTTCTTGCTGTTTCTTCCTTTCTTCTTCCCTGCTTCCCTCCTCTCTCTCTCTCCTCCTCCCTAACTTCCTCTCCTTCTTGCTTCTCTCTCTCTTCCCTCCTTCCCTTCCTATCTCCCTTCCTCTTCTCCTCTCCAGGTACACACATGCACAAGAAAGATTCCACACCATCACTACCTCATACTATCGTGGTGCCATGGTAAGCTATACAACATTATGAGGAGAGATGTCATAATATTGCATGGGATGGTCAGATTGTACATGTGTGTCAACTAACCACATTGTCTTGTGAATGTACTCCTCCCTTCCCAGGGTATCGTGCTGGTGTATGACATCACAAGTCTGATGTCATTTGAAAACATCACAAAACGACTGCAGGACATTAGGGATGTGAGTGTGTGTAACTTTGAGTAGGTGCAACTTTGAGTAGGTAGGGGTAGCTAGCTATAGGTGCACAAGGAAGAAATCTGAGATTAAATTAACCCGCTTTCTCAGGTGCAGCTTGGCCTCAGACTCATGTAAGGTTAACTTATATCCCATTTCTCTATAATTAATGGTGACTTCCAAGCAACATGAATATAGAATAAGCCACCATGCTGCTGTATTCGGCCGATGACCTTTGTAGGCACGTTGCTCCAACACTAACTGTTTGCTACTCCAGTTATGAAGTACAGTGGAGTGGTAGTATCCTCTGGTGCCTGAATGGAAGGGCGGCCTGATACTTCCTGTTTCCTGTAATCCGACTTTAGCCGCATGTTATAAAGATAAGTTTATTCTAGCAAAAAGGTGGAATAGGGAAAGGTGGGGGTGGGTTTAGGCAGGGGGTACTTTGCACATGCATGGTGGCTTTCTTCCCTAGTTGTAGAAAGGCGTTGGTTAGCACTGGATGGGATATTTCTCTACTTTTAAGCCCAAACAAGCAAAGAAACTGCTACTCTACCCTTGTAGGGACTTCTAGACTTCTAGAGAGTAGAACTTAGTGGGTAATGGAACTAGGCAACAATTTAACTGACACTGAACAGGTATGTGTACTTATAGCTGGGTTTTACTGTAGCATTTCCCTACAGTGTCTTGGATGGATTGACAACCTCAGCATATAGTACAGTGTTCCACATAACCTATTCTAGTATACATTAAGAGGAACACACAACTGAACCAGTGGGCAGCACAGTAGTTTTCGTCCACAAGGTAAGAAGTGAAAGACTGGTGTCACAAGTGAAGATGAGGAACATTCTTTGACCTTTTGCAACAAAATACACCTAAGATTTCGATTTTCCTTGGGGCTAATACTGGTATTGTTTGTATTGCCCATCTCCAATACATTGAGATCACATTAGCATATAAACACACTTGCTCAGGTAGCAGTGTTTTAACAGACTCCTTCAGATACATTCGCCTCATACCCAGGCACCTGCCTGCACTACTGGACTAAAGCAGTAAACATAGTCTGGCAAATTGCCTATATCATTATGGTTCCAATCAGTCATATTGTAAATGATCGTTATTTCTTTCTTCTTTGAAACTACAGAAATCATTCAATCAAAAATGTAAACTTAAACGGTAAATAAGCATTCTATGCATGCAACGTAAATGTAGTGTCGTTCCTGGACTGCATTTTTGCTGCTGCAATTTGTTCAAGTGCACTGGACTGCGAGCCTCTTGTATCACATGAGTCCATTGATGACTATTCAGCTAGTATATACCGCAGTGTGTCTAATTTTGATTGAGACATATCTATCTGTATCACAGTCTTTGGCCCGAAATACTGGTTGCTAAGGGTGTTACATTACATCACTATACTACCTACTGGCTCAATACAATAAGGGAGTCAGACAACACTGGCATATTGAATCACAGACACAGTAGCACACCAGCAGGTTATACAGCGAGTTAGACAATCATGTTTAACTCCAACACTGTACTACTTGTGTGTACTGCTGCACCACATTATAAATATGCTCTTTTCAGTAGTAGTAGACTTCCTGATTTTCTGCATCTGTTGTTCTGTGCCTCCTCTTTATGGAATGTATTCCATACCTCTTCCTCCTCAGATGCCTCAATGCTACTAGAAATTTCTTCATCTTTGTCCATGTTGTTTTCTGCCATCTGTAACACAGAACCAGCTACATGCAGCTTAGCAGCAGTTCGGTCAACCTGCTGATGTGCTACTGTGTCCATTCATCAATATGCCAATGCAACAGTCTGTCAAGCGACACAATTGTGAATTTTTGGGGCTTGTTTGTCACTCACATAGTGCAAAAACTTCATGCTGGAACAGGCCCATTTTTCTATCTTCTTTGCAGTTTTTCTCAAGCTATGTTGCAACACATACAAGCATAACAAAACAACATCCACAAAAGCTGCTCATATGCTGACACAAAACAAAGGTGGGGTTTTGTGAAGCAAAGGTACCATTGCATAGAAACAGGTGTATCAATTGGCTATGGCTGGAGAGAGCTGAGGCAGAAGGTAAATGGCCTGTTCAAGATCATGTTGAAATGAAGTTTCTTCCTGTTCTTGCTTTCTGGACCACTGGCCTAATGACTGAGTGTCCAAATTGGCTCATAAGTTGACAAGACTGGGTAACAGCTGTGATATCACAAACTCAAAATGTGAGGTTGGACTTGGAGACATTTTCTGTTACTAGCTCCACTTTCCACTGCCCTATTACTTTCCCTAGTAGTTGCAAAACGAATTAATACTCTCTCAAAGAATCTTGCTTTTAGGTTCCCTCCTAACAAGCATGCCCTATGGTGTAATTGCTTGCATGTAACATGCTTTATATTATAATGTCACACAGTCTATCCCCCTCACCCTTAGCCCTTTAAACCCTGAATTTTTTTCAGTTGAGACTAGTTTTAGGCTATGCATGCCTTTAACGCACCATATCTCCATTTCTGTCCAAGCTCTTACTCCTAAACTGAACCCAAGTCCATTTCCAGCCTTAGCAAGCAGACTCGTGAACTTAACCATGCCCACTCATTAACGAGCATGAAATGGTCAGCACTCTCGGTTGTCAAACACCCTCTCAGAGCCTAAGCAGCCTTCCCTGCCAGAAATGAACCCCCTACAAGGTGAGAGTAGCGTTTTCTAAGCCTGTCCATGCAGCCAGGGCAAGAATTGGCCCACCCGGTCCCAACCATGGCGCTTTTGCAGCAAAGCCTAGCAGCCACCATGTGCATGTCACCCTACAAGGTGAGAGTAGTGTTTTCTAAGCCTGTCCATGCAGCCAGGGCAAGAAGTAGCCCACCTGGTCCCAACCATGGCGCTTTTGCAGCCAAGCCTAGCAGCCACCATTGCATGTCACCCTGAGGGTGACACCACCCACCTCCTCTGTCCCACCTTTTTGCTGACGCAGAACCCGCGCGGAAGCGTGCAGAGACTATTGTTTCTGGGCAGTGCGCAGTATGATGTAACCAAAAGTGCACTATAGGGTTTAAAGGGTCAGAATGTTATTTTTGGAAAACTAGTTTGTAAACAGCCCCCTTACTGTTAAAAATGGACTTATTCTCCACTTCAGGTTATGTGTATAAAATTTGACATCAGAACTGGCCGGAGGGGAACTGGTTTTGCCAACTTTGTATGCTTTCATGAAATAACGTAGCCTCGTTCCCAGGCTGTTCCCACCTCCAGTTTTTGATCGCTTGCAGTATAAAAACGGAGGGGAAGGCCTGGGAGAAAGAGTCACATGCGTGATGTGAGGGGGGCGGTGCCCGACGAAGAACCTTGAGGTCCCTCTTGTAATATCTTGTCCAAGAACTTGAGACTGCAACGTTTGAAAGACAGCATCAATACAGCTTGTTGCTTGGTAGACTCGAGTCTGATCAATGCAAAGTTTGTGAGTTACAGCAATCGGGCACCGCCCTCCTCACGTCTACCCTCATGTCTACCTGATGTCACGCACGTGACTCTTTCTCCCAGGCCTTCCCCTCCGTTTTTATACTGCAAGCGATCAAAAACTGGAGGCAGGAATGGCCTGGGAACGAGGCTAGAAATCACTATAGCTAGTGTCATCTATGTACCCTACATCTACGTAACTAGAATACCCACCTCAATAATGACAATAAATTATTATCACACTTTTACAAATGGAAAATACCATGTGAAGTCATACCAAGTACTATTTCTGAGGAAAACTATGTTGCTTATTTCATTAAAACATCTTTATAGCATGCTGTGATCTTACTAAAAGTTGACCTTGCATCACATCAATAAAGATTACACCCCAAAGTGCGAAATAAAGGATCCACAAAATATTACACCCGAAGATGCAAAATAAAGGACCTGCATAATATAATATTACACCCAAATATGCAAATTAAAGGATTCACATATATAATTACACCCCAAGAGGCGAAATAAAAGATTGCATAATACCCGGTATAAATGAAGCACATACAGTGCAAAACCCTCGGCGTTTGATGCGTGTTTTGGTTTATTGAGTGATAATAATGAAATGAAAATGTTCAACTTTAAAAATTTTGTGCTATAACTGGCAGTCATTATGCTCTTATGTAATGTTATTATGCTGACATGGGAAAGCATAGCTAAGCCAGTATAACGTCCCAAGGTGTATAGCGCGGTGTGAGGATTATATAAATAAACATCCTCCACGTTATTTATAACTGGGTTAACTAGCTAGCTAGCTAGCTTAAAGCTAGAACGTGAGCAAATGTGTAAGCAGCAGGAATGCAATATGCATAGACGTGCGCGCGTGCATGCATTTATGACATCAGCAATGTACAAAATGGCGACCTGAGTTGCTGTCTGTTCTGAAGGTGTATTCTGAATGCCTCAGCTCATGATTTAGTATGTTTATGTGTGTTTCGAGAGACTTCTGAGGGGGTACAACACGATGAAGCTCAGTGATGGTGTCTTTACGGTCTGGAACACTTCGATGCTGCTAGGTGTGTACACGTGGCACTTGGGCACACTTTGGCCTGTACTAGCTGTCATGGCGGGATGGGTAGCCCCCTTAGTACACATTGGCGACGGTGTCAAGAGGATTCAGATCTACCAGAGGACTTTGTCAAGTATCTCTGATGTCATATGGATGAGTATGGTTGATCTTGGACTGAGACTGTGTTTTGTGGTGTTTGCCATGCTCTCTATATGTTGTCCTCGACTTTTGTGTGTTTGGACTAGGCCTAGTATTTTTTCTTTTGCTTTTGTGCAATGCCTGTATGGTGTCATATCAATCATCAATCAATCAATGTATCACGTGTGCCAGCATAGTGCCAGGTCAGCAGATACACAACGATGAAAGCCAAGAAGCTTTCGAGGATAGTGGCTATTTTTAGTAAGATCAGTGACAAGTCAGTCGTGTTATAGGAGCTATCGCTATCCCTACACACTCTTTTGTCCATCGAGAGCTCGTCATCATCGTCAAGAAGCCAGGAAGGCAGTGGTTGTTAGAAAATCATGCCAGAACTTTTGAACGAAGCGTTTTCAGCGAAAGCCACACGACTAAAATCTTGAAAATGCCATAAACAACCACTTCAGACGTATAAACGAGGTATGTAGCTGCTAGCGTGGTAACAGACAGACAGACAGACACACACACGAGGGGTCCATCACGAAGAAAATCTCGTACACTGTCTACAGAAATCCAAAATGAAATCCAGAAATCCAATTTGAAATCCAGAAATCCACTGAAATCCAGAAATCCACTCTGAAATCCAGAAATCCAATCTGAAATCCAGAAATCCACTCTGAAATCCGGAAATCCACTCTAAAATTCGGAAATCCAATTCAGGATTGTATTAAAATACTCCGCAAATATCCGTATACTTTACATTAATCACACTACAAGGATGTGCACATGCCCGATTTTATTTGACGTAATAGAACGTCACCACAATGAATGACCTTTGTACCCGGCCAATCTTCGGTCGGGTACAAAGGTCATACCCCAAGATGCTAAATAAATAGTAGGGAAGAACTTAAGGTGGCACGGTCGTCCCTCGGCGGAGGTTAACGAAAACATAAACTTGGGTTACAGTCAGGACCAGGGTTACTCCTAGTTTCAGGGTTAGGGTTTGGTTTAGGGCAATCTTGCTTTGCCTAATTTTAAAAAGGGTTTTAGTAGCTCATTAATATATTCATGAACCCAAAATTGCCACTCGATGGACGCATCTACACACTCACTGTAGGTAGCGTCCCAACCACCAATGTATCTCAAATCAATCTATGCCAGCTTTTGTTCAAAGCTACTCTCAAAGTCAGGCTAGACTCATGTTTGTCACTACTCTTGGAATGGACAACTTTGACTGCACCAAAATGAATGCACATTTCGAAAAATTCACAGCTTGTCTACGGGAGGGGCTCATTCACGAGTGGAAGCAAGCATTACTAGCCCCACCTCTCCCCCTTATGTCGCTAAACAACTCACGGCTCTGTTCCACACACAGCCACCGTTCAGCTCCCTTGTCTGTCAGACTGTAGCACAAACGATAAATTGCGTATTCTAGTTAAAGCCCAGCCCAGCACTCGAAGCACCTGGCCACGGTCACCAACTAGACTAGGCATACGGCCGCGAGACCTGGGCCTACTCAACAAATACAGTCTTGGCCACTGTGGCCTTTCTGCTGCTTCTAGACACAAGCTTGCTTTCACAAGCAGGCATCACGCACTACTCACAGCTACTGACACTACAGCACTCTACTAAACTCCTTCTCTTTTTTTTTTTTTTTTTTTTTTTTTTTTTTAAGTCGATCTAAGCTTATCTTCAAAGTTCCGAGCACCACATGAAGGGTGCCGCCAGGCCACATCTTAACTAACTTAATTATAAACTGATTATTGGATGGCAATGCCGACAGGAAATGGGGAAAATCCCCAATTTTACGGACCGTGAACGGTTTGAGACTCCCAAAACGGACTGTGCGCTAAAATTTTAACAAGACAAAGAAGACTATCAACTTGGATTCCAGGTTTGTTGACCTTGAAAATACAGGGTACCGTGCCACCTTAACAGCCATACAAGTACATGAAAAAGTGCCAGGCCAGAGGAAGGATTGAATCTCAAATCTGAGTGCATAGTGGTTAGTGCCATTGTGCACATACCCCAGGAATGAAACTTAGGTTCACCAACAAACATGGGAAAGTGGTACTAAATAAGAAAACAATAAACGGTCTCCGTGTTTGCTCGCGCATTTTCCGTTATTAATACAGGTGTGTGGTAGTCTACCTCACTGATGTGAAGTAGGTGCTATGTAAACTATGGAAGTGCTAAATAGCCTTACTGGTGCTATGTTAGCAGTACGCGGTGGTCTAACGGTTAGGGTTCGATCCTCAGCATTGGGTAGCACTTTTTTCTCTCTTTTTTTCAATCCCTGTGTAACTGCTTATGGGCTCCCATCCCTTGCAGACAATAGCAAATACATGGCGGTGCTTTTATTTATTTTTTAAAGCCTGTACTAAAGGTTATGTAGTCAACTCATGTCTGGCTCCTCCCTTGAACCCAGCAGTGAGCCATTCAGCAACCTGCAGCACTAACAGCATCTCTTATGAGCATCTTGGGGTGCGGTTACTTTGCTCGTTACACCCCAAGATGCAACTTAAAGGACCCGAGTAAATAATATAATATAACTAATATAACCCAATATAATACACAGGCCGGAGGAAGCGTTGAACATCCAATCTGAGTTGATATTCGTTAATGGCATGGTGCACTTACCCCATGAATGAAACTTTGGTACACCAACAACTCTCCCTTCGCCAGCTACACCCCTCACAGCGACTCCCGAAGCGCTTACGTGACGTCACACGTTCAATATACTACGTATAAAATCATTGCGTGTATTGAGCGCGCTACCGCGCTTCGGGCTGATATTACGCGTGTAATGCGCGAGTATAAAGGATCGAGGTGAAGGTGTGCCTTGCTATTCACAACTGGCTCCTCCCTTGAGGGTAAAGCTTTTTTTAAGAAACCACAAAACTCTAAGGCTTTCCACTTCAGGAAAATTTGCAGCACAAAATCCTGATCCCTAAAACCTACTTCAGGTCTTGTAGCTAAGTAGCAGTGGCTTACCAGCAAACATTACCGCTTATAAGCATCTTGGGGTGCGGTTACTTTGCTCGTTGCAATTGTCAGATAATAGATGTATTATGTATGAGATGTTAACGAGCATGCAGTTGCGTATGAATATGTATAAAAGCAACGAGCACGCAGTATGCATATGAATATGTATGAATCAGCGAACACGCTGCCTATGCGCTATGTAGCGGTGAAGTGCCTGTGAGTCTGTGACATTGTATTCTGTTGGCATATAGGCTGAGAGGAATGTGGTTCATGATTGTTCATGAGTATATTTTAGCTGTATCTTCGGAATAACAGCGGTTCAAATGAAATCCAGAAATCCGCTTTGAAATCCAGAAATCCACTTTTGAAATCCAGAAATCCATTCTGAAATCCGAAATCCACGTGAAATCCAGTGGATTTCGAAATCTCGTACGCCGAGGCGTGCCGAGGGTTAATAATATATGATCAATAACATACAGCCCAGAGGAAGCATTGGACACTCCATCTGAGCGCATATTTGTTAATGGCATGGTGCACTTACACACTAGGAATGAAACTTTGGTACACCAACAAGCTTCCCTTCAACAGCTACACCACCCTCACCACTCACAGCAGCGCCAGAAGGGATTTTCAAGCTTACGTGTGTCACGTGTTCAATATGCCTACATATAAAATCATTGCTACGTGTATTGAGCATGCTAGTGTGCTTCGGGCTAAGAATACGCGCATAATGCATGAGTATAAATAGGTGAAGGCATGTCTTGCTGTTCATGATTGATAAACTGATGTTTGTCTCCTCCCTTGAGGGTAAAGCTTTTTTAAGAAGCCTTATGAAATTAAACTCCGTATACTGCATGCATACTAAACTTCTGTTTGTGAACTGCAGCTACGTAAGTAGCAGTAAATGTTGTTTTGCTAACAAAGCTTTTACCTATGTAGAACTGAACCAGCTACACCACCTTCACCCCTCACAGCGGCACTAGAAGGGATTTTCACAATTATGTGATGTCACACGTTCAACCTGCTTACACATGCTTACATATTGAACATGTACTGAGTGCACTGCTGTGCTTTTAGCCTCGTACCCAGGCCGTTAATTAAGAAAAACGGCCTGGCAACTTACCCGGGTTCAAACTGTATACAGTCGTTAGGCCAGCGGTCCATTTCATTCAGATACAGGAATGAACCGTATGGCGATATGCTCATGCAGATTTTTCAAAAGCCAACCATTTGATTTCACAAACAGATTGGGACTCACTGTATTGTGAAGATATTGACCAACACTCTACACAATGGCAGGACATGTACATGTCAATTATGGAACAATGCATCCCAACAAAAGTTCTTCCACCCAAACGCCGTAACCGACCATGGATCAACAAGTCCATATCCCAGTGCATTCGAAGGAAAAATGCAGCATTCAAAAGAGCTAAAAATACCAACTCACCAAGGATATGGATGCAATACAAGCATATTCGAAACAGAGTAACATCCCAACTCCGGCAAGCAAAAAAGAAATTCTTCAACAATTTAAACTTATCTAATCCAAAGTGTTTCTGGAAGTCCATTAAGGCCCTTGACGGTCGGGACACATCTGTCGGTACTCTGAACCACAATGGAAACTCATGTGCAACAGATGAACAAAAAGCAAACGCATTGAATGACTATTTTACTAGTTGCTTCAATGGATCATCACCTCCAGTCACCACCACCACCCCTGACGTAAATAATGAATGCCCATCTGACATTCTATGTACAGAAGAGGAAATACGCACCATGCTACAGTCTCTGGACACATCCAAAGCAAATGGATTAGATGGCATCTCTGCTCGCATGCTTAAGTCCACCGCATATTCCATCGCCCCATCAATCACCAAACTTTTTAACCACTCCATTGCATGTGGCAAGCCCCCTTCAAACTGGAAAAAATCTGCAATAGTGCCCATCCCCAAAGTGTCAAGGGCTAGAAATACATCTGACTTCCGCCCAATCTCCCTACTCCCCATCCTAAGCAAGTTCTGGAACGCCATCTTGTGTTTTACATTAACAGCCATCTATCCGAACACAGCCCTCTAGCTAATTGCCAGTGGGGATTCCAGAAGGGAAAGTCAACTGTCTCTGCACTTCTGCACGTGACACATGACTGGTTCCAACACATGGAGAGAAACCATGAGGTAGGAGCTGTGTTTTTCGACTTCCGCAAGGCATTTGACTCCATTCCCCACGAGCCCTTGCTCTCTAAACTCAAAGTACTCAACCTAGCCCACAATGTGTATGTATGGCTTCACAATTACCTGGCTGGTCGACAACAGAAGGTAGTGCTGAATGGAGTATCGTCAGAAACCTCTCCTGTGACATCTGGTGTCCCTCAAGGGTCAATTCTTGGTCCAATCCTCTTTCTGATCTACATCGATGATATTGTCAAAGCAAACATCTCACAAGGAAGCACCTTGGTACTCTATGCAGATGACATCCTGCTCTACCGACCTATTTGTACCAGCGAGGACTACCTCTTTCTCCAAAGGGACATAGACTCTATCAGTAACTGGGCTTCAACAAACAAGATGACATTTAATACCTCCAAATGTAAGTCCATGCTAATTTCAAGGAAAAGGACTCATTGTCTTCCCGTTACACCTCTTCATCTCAATGGCTCTCCACTTGAAACTGTCTCAACTTTCAAGTACCTTGGTGTTCTTATGTCCTCCAGTTTGCAGTGGTCACCTCACATACAGGAAGTTTGTAGCAAGGCTCGCAAAATCATTGGTCTTCTGTACAGATGATACTACCAACATTCTGACCCTTCCACCCTGCTCCACCTTTACCTCTCACTTGTCAGACCCCACACAGAGTACGCGGCTCAAGTTTGGGACCCACATTTGTATAAAGATATTAGCTCTCTCGAGAACATCCAGAAGTTTGCACTGCGGGTTTGCTGCAAAAACTGGAACTTGGGATACTCTGAGCTATTGGACGTGTGTAAGGTGCCCTCCCTCGAGAATCGGCGTCTCTATTTGAAGCTGAGTCATATGTTCAAGATTGTCAACAACCTCTGCTATTTTCCCCCTGAGATCGTGGTCCAAAGATCTACTGTGCCATATTCCTTGAGACCATCCCTGCTTCACCAGCCTTTCTGCAGAACCTCAGCATTTGCCCACTCCTTTGTACCAGATACCATCAGGAAATGGAATTGCCTCCCTATAGAATTAACCTCTTCACATACTCTGCACTCTTTTCAGTCATCTCTTAGTGTGTTTACATGTTAGATACCCCTTCCTTTATTTCACACTCATAGTATATTTCTGCACGGTTACATACTGGTATTAGCACGCCTTGCTATTTTATGTAACCCTTGCTCCTTGCATAAACTATTATAAAAAAAAAAAAAAAAGAAAAAAAAAGTTCACGTAGAGCTACATTCCAGTGTGTAATTAACGCAATGAATACTTCCTGACTTTTCTACAAGCTAGCTCCAGCTAGCAATGGCAGAAACGAACCGGACTTGGGTCAGTGTGCGTAGAGGCACCTCTCTGCTGTTCACAAATCCACTTTGTATCCCGGTTTGAGAATGTCTTCCAGCGTTGTGGCCGCTTTTCGCGACCTCGTCGCGGGGCGAGACTCGCGATATGTTGCCGCATATTTTAGTACATTTTTTTTGACTACCCGAACCCTGGCGATATATATATGTACGGATAGCCCATGGATAGCTCTACAAAATATGTAAAAATCAAAAGGTTCCGCTCGGGCAGTTAGCGGGTACACGGGCTCAAAGTTGGGCTGAAATATTATGCTGCGGTTTACATAATTGGCATGTTTACAGGTGCGTTCTAACTGGGAATGCTGTACAGAGAGATGCACTGGCCACTGTGAAGGGTGAAATGAAAAGTGAAGTGATTTGAGTACCCAGAGTAAAGTAACTGACTTGGCTTGTATGCAGAAGATAGGCTATGTGATAGCTGATATTTGATGTTTTTGAGGTGAAATAGAGGGAAGTGAAAAGGCCACCAGTTGCTGAGAATCGAACCCAGGCCACCCGGCTTTTGCAACCAGTGCTCTGCTTAGTCTCGTAAGCCAGACCCACTTCCGCAAGAGAGGGAAGGGTCTGGTGAACTGCGTATGAAAAACCAATTTCATGATTCAGTTGTCATGACGACTGACCAGCTGCAGCACAGAAGACTATCATACTGACAACTGACCATCCTAGCTTCACTAAAGCGGTGAGTAGGCTATTTTTAGTGTAGCTACAAGTAGGTAGCGCCTTACCTACGTGGTGTTCACAAGCCTTGCCCAGTGCCGCGGGGTCCGTACTAGCCATGCTACTGCCCGCTGGCCATTTCGCCTGTGTACTAGTCTCACTTCCAGACCAATGACAGTGGTCTTTGGTCTGGGAACGAGACTTCGTGTGCGCATGCGTACAAAATTATAAAATGGCGTCCTAAGCAACGGACAGCAGCCTCAGAGTGTTGTGAATTGCTTTTATTGACCAGGGTGCTGTAATAAGCATCAGTTTCGTGCTAAAATGACGGTGAGTACTTAAACAGTTTGCGAGATATCGTTGTTTGAACAAAAGTCGTAACAAGAAAGAAAGAAAGAAAGAAAGAAAGAAAGAAAGAAGGAAGGAAGGAAGGAAGGAAGGAAAGAAAGAAAGAAAGAAAGAAAGAAAGAAAGAAAGAAAGAAAGAAGGAAGGAAGGAAGGAAGGAAAGAAAGAAAGAAAGAAAGAAAGAAAGAAAGAAAGAAAAAAAGAAAGAAAGAAGAATACGAAAAATGGCACTTTTGCTATCGCACACTTTTGCGTTTAGCTGTCTTCCGCGAGGCTTTTGGGCATCTATATGGGTCTTGCTGATCACAAAGCCACTCTAAGAGGAAGCCTGGATGCTTAAATAAACTTTTTGCGTGTTTGTGGTGAAGTTATACGGGTTTTGCTTCAGTATTGCATATATTGCGCGTCGGCGCCATCCCTAATCAGAGAGTCTACCGACTCTCTGATAGGTAAAAGCTTTGTTACGTAGTAGGCTTTAGCAAAAGAAAGTTCACTGCTACTTAGCTACAAGGGTTTACTAGAGTTCTGTGCTGTTAAGTAGGTAGACACTCAATGTTTAGCATCAAAAAAAAATTGGTCAATGTTTGCTAAAAATTGATCAATTAAATGGAATGCAATTGACCTCAAACGTGGAAATAGATTAACTTCACGTGATGTCAACTTTTAAAATGCTTTTTTCCAAGGATTAAAGCATCAGGGAAGCAAATGAAGCTCTACAGAGCGAAATAAGGAACAGAAAAAGGCTTTCCAGGGTTATTTAGAACCTAGGTATGTTGTATGTAACCGGTTTACGGAGGACGCTTACCTGCCGCGTGTTGTGTTTACTGTCTTGGCTTTGCTCGTTGACTAACAAGGCACAGTTCGAGATCTGTCTAGATAATTATGAACCCCAAGCGACACTGTACCTCTGCTTATTGGTGTTGAGAAGAAAACTATATTTATACTAGCCCTAACCCAACCCTAACCATATAAATCGCTGTATAGCATACGGATGCTAACATACTGTTGTTAGTGGAAATACCGGGCTGTTATCGCTCGCTATGCTCCGTCCCTTGAGGGCTTCTGGACCAACCCACTTATAGCAGTAGGAAAAGCCCCAAGCTTATCACAGACCAGATACAAAACTTATAGCTATTCGCCCTGGGCCGTGATAACGCTTAGCTATATCCGTGATGCCAATTGGCGTTTCATGACATGTGTCTGTATGACGCCAATTGGCATCTACCGCGTATAATCTAGTCTCGTGGAGCCAGATTCTCACACTACTAGTGCTGATCATTGGCTGTGGTAAAGAGGTATAGAACTGAGTGTTGACATTGTATAGTATTGTAGCCTTTTATTTGACTAAACTCAACAGGATGTATAATGCACTTCATATCCTCCACGTTCTACAAGATCCAGCATGTTCTAACAATAAAAGAATGTAAAGACAGTGATCTCACAATCTTATAGCAAATATCTAAGTTAGCCAGCAGAATGCTAGTGCATTTGTTAAGAGAAAACACCTAGCTTAATTTGATGTATTCATGTTTGTGACATTATCACAACTTCCTTAGCCAACTTGCAATAATATGTGCATGCCATTTAGATTTCTGGAAAGTGTCATTGACATTCAATCTGCAATTGGTAACTAGACTAGATATAAGGTAGCAAGTAGTACTCATCACTTTAAAATCTTCAGTGCTTGACAGTACAAACATGAAGTGTTTCAAGTTATCCCACCCATCTGTTTTTGTATGCAACTGGTGAGACATTTAATTAGAGTCAATACAAGATAATCCAAGAAACAGGGTATGGCCAGCAAGACCAGTTAGTTAATTGCCTGTTTACCAATCAAAGGACTTCTCCTATGTATATGTTTCTACCAACTTTCCTACTTTTTCAATGTTTTGCAGGGTTGTTGATCTCTTTTCTAGACTGTGTGACATTCTTGTGACATGAAATTAAATCAATGCATGTTTGCACCATCATGGCGTACGGTAGTACGCCATATGTAGGGATGACCCCGAAAAAAAATGGCCGCCACATTAAAAGTGCACAAATAACACGCTCGAAATGTCTTCGTTAGATTAGTCAAAGGCCTGTATGAGCCATATCAGGCATTATCGAGTGTTTTCATGAGCAAAAAGACTGTTAAGTTTGCTGGAAAGTATCGCTAAGCACCAGACCGGCAAGTCGCCAAAACGGACAAATCGTCTATCTTCTGACTTTCTTCTTCTTCTGCCTCTCACCGCGATAACACGATAACGGCTGGAGCTTTTACAACGATTCAAACGCAAAACAACAGGATAAATCACTAGGTATTGCACCTGCCACTTATCGGTCTAAAAGAAAGAACTCAAACTTGTCGGCGATTCTCAGGTAATCTCACACTTACGCTAGCTGCTACACGCCATTTTGCTCGAATTAAATATTACTCATAATTACGTCACCAGGGTTCAACTGAGCACGTGGTTCAGTACTTCGAAGAGAAGGTGAGAATTGAGCGTTGCAGTTTGCAAATCTGATTTCGTGGATCAGTTGACGTAGTTGTGCTGCACTTTACATCGAACGCAATATGCGTAATGTCCGCAAGAAACGAGCGCAGGACAAGCAGAACTACCTGCGAAACAAAGGGGAAAAAAAGGCAAGCGTCCCGTAATAATTACTGGAAGGACCCGGAGAAACACAGGGCATCTTCCCGGGCGTCCTCCCATGCCTGTTATTGGAAGGACCCTGAGACGAAAAGGGCGTCCTCCCATACCCGTTATTGGGAGGACCCTGAGACCAATAGGGCATCTTCCAGGGCATCCTCCCATACCCGTTATTGGGAGGACCCTGAGAAAGGAGGGGCAGCTTCCCGCGTATCCTCCCATACCCGCTATTGGGAGGACCCTGAGAAAGGAAGGGCAGCTTCCCGCGTATCCTCCCATAGTAGTTATTGGAGGAACCCTGACAAAAAAAAGGGCAGCAGCTCGTATGACTAATTTGAAGGCTGCAAAAGCCAAGCTCAAGTGGTATAGACGGTACTATGCCAGCTAGTGTTTTAACCATCAAGTACTTCATATGACTTAGAACACTAGCCACTGATATTCAATTTCAAGTTTTATTGTCAACCTTCACATTTCAAATTTGCTTGTTATAGTCATTTACATGCATATAGTACACATACAATGTTTACTGCGAGTTGATGGTAGCACTTTGGCTGGTGTCTTCTTAACATCCTCCTTTTGTGTTGTGCCTGAGTCTTCATATTCCTCCAACGAAGCAAGTGGCAGCCTATTGGTAGCTTGGTATACTCAAACTCTAGTAGCACCGACTCAACAGTGCATGGCTTCATTCCAAACTTCTGCACTAGAGGTGGCCACAGAACTGGCAGTTGTTCAGCTCCACAGACCCCTATGCGTTCGTTTCAAACCCATTTAGACTATAGCTACTCACCATCAAACAGTTCTGTAATGGGGTCTTATGACTCAATACTCTGGTGACAGTCTATGGAGAGTTTTTCGGTGAACCCATTAGTAGTCCACGTTAAATGAGCACAGGATTTATAAGCTTACATGCAAAGCCTTATTAAACTCATCTGCTTTTCACTTGGTTTTTATGAGGCTTTGCTTGGACTGTACTTCTAAACCCCCCGAAGTTTGATGTTTGGATTGATGATTTCACTTCAAAGCGTTTGAATTTATGACAATTCTTAGCTCTTTCTACTATCATACTGTACACACCATGCATCTTCCCCTCGGCCTACCCTCCCATGTCACTTCTCTCTTACCATTCCTAAAAAGCAATACAAAAAAAAAAAGAGCAGGAACAAGTCACAAAAAGGTTTTCTGAATGAAAACAAGTGCATGTAGGGATGGAACCCTCAAAAACCAACCAAACTAGATGGGAATGACACCACAACAATTTCACACCATCCCTACATCTTGCCAACTATGCACACCAGTAAACTCTCTAGTCTATTCACACCCACTAAATGAATACTAGCTGTAGTTAGCGCTGCTCACTCCACAGCCTTTTACATAAAGACAATCCATATCTGCCATGTTCAGCAGCAATAAAATTTCACAACATAACTTACTCCAACAGACCCAGCTCATGCACTCAACAGTTTCTGCATTCAACACTAGTCTCACAAGCCAGATCCTTTCCGTTCCACAGTGCAGATCGCTTTCAGTATCGGCACGCAGAGGAAGGCACTAAGAATCGTCATAAATGCTTTGAAGTGAAATTGTAAATCCAAACATCAAACTTCTTCCCTCTGTGTGCTGCATACTGAAAGCGATCGGTGCTGCGCAGAAAGGGTCTGGCTTGCAAGACTAATTCAAGACAGACCATACCTGCCATTCTCAGCATAGCAACTACATCACAGCCACCCACAACATAACTCACCCCCCATGCACATCAACATGCACTCCACACCCAGCACTACCCATCCCACTGCCTTCCACAACCCTCCTATGAACACAACTAACAAACACAAAGCATAGTTGGCAAAATGGCACAAGATGTAGGGATGGTGTGAAATTGTTGTGGTGTCATTCCCATCTAGTTTGGTTGGTTTTTGAGGGTTCCATCCCTACATGCACTTGTTTTCATTCAGAAAACCTTTTTGTGACTTTATATATGAAGGTAGGAACTCTTGATCTGACTGTATTCATGTATTGCTAGTTGTAACCAGGCAATATTTACGTACCATTGAATGCACTCTAGGTGCATGAATAGAGTAAGCCAACATGCGCACTGCATGCAGTGTTTGGACACGACCAATAATCAGTCGCTCACTATGCAAGTACACTTGTTGTCAGTGGTTAATGGGATTGATGGCATAATCTTAGCTATATAGGAATAATTATGCTATTGCCTTTACTCATTGCCACACCCTTCGCAAAGAGAGGAAGGGTCTGGTCACAGGATGGAGGGCCTCAAGAACTTCAGTACTATGTGTACATGTACCAGGGTAGGCCATTATTAATTTATGCAACCCAAATGGACTCCTGCTGAGTTTTATGTCAACTTATGAGTTCTGATGCATTGTTATACTTGTAAATCTCCACTGAATACCTTAGGAAGCGCTCCTAGAACAATTGGCTGTGTGCCTTGCCAAGCAAGCAAAAGTCAGCAGTCAAGGTCGAAGTACAACAGTCATGCAAAGCCAGTGCGAAGCGTTAAAATGTCTTATGAATATTTAATGAGATGATGTAACCATTTCAAACCGGGTGTATCCCCTTCATATGTCATCATGACATAGTCACGCCCATAGCTCCACCCACCGGATGTGGCTTTCACCCGGCACCTTACGCCACCAGAATTCTAGATCCACCACTGCAACCCTGACATTAATTTCTGTTTATTTGCTAATAAAGTTCTTGAACCTTGTTCAAAAATCAACATATTAAATGATTTGCACCGAAGTTGGGCCAAGGCTTAGGCCAAGCTGCAAAAAGGCAACCTGCCTTGGGTAAAATTAACCTCTCATTTTATACATGTGTAGCCAGTTGCTGTTATATCCTCCAGCTGGTAACATTGTGCTTTTCCTTTTTTTAGACTTCATCAGCTTATTTGTTGCTCAACTTTGTCCTCCTTCCATTCTTTTCTTGCACTCCAGCATGCCCCCCCAGATGTGGAGTTGATGTTGATTGGCAACCGCCATGACTGGGAGGCAACAAGGCTTGTGGAAAAGGAGAGAGGGGAACAACTTGCCTATACTCAGGGCATACCTTTTTTGGAAACCTCTGCTACGACCAACCACAAGATTGATAAGGTCAGAGGTCAGCTTATCGTGTGATGTCATTACTACTATACCTTACTGATAGCTCCTAGAAGTAGGCATATGCTATTTACATTCTCCCATTTTAGGCATTTGAGCTGCTGACAAGACTAATCTTGAGAAGGGTGAGTTACTGACCACCACTACTGTATAGTTACCAGCTCTGTATGTAAGACCTGCATGGAGTAGCAGTAACATTGTACACGGTAGAAGTTTTCACCAAACGTTATTATAGTAGCTGCCACTTGTCAAGCTAAAAACTTACCGGTATAGCGATTCACCTCTGGTTTTTCTCAAACTAGTCTCATGCCCAACTCATGTGCAAGAAACAGTCTAGTGAACAAAGTTGAACTTTTTGAAAGTATTTCAAAAATGTGGTAAGGACCAATGAGATTGTGAAATAGTTAATTGAAATTCTCTTATGGCAGTAAAATTTTGCATTTCAACTTGGGTATCCAAGCATTTTTGGAACGGGTGTGGTGCAGAATGTTTAGAACGTTGCTAGGTTACACTAGTAATAAACTACACACCAGCCCAAGAAAGTTGACTTGGTTGATCATTTTTCCTTGTGGGGGTCTGGGCACAAGATTATCTCAAAACTAAGGGTAAGCGAAGCTGCTCACAAGCAACAAAGATTTACCATAGCTGCTGGTTTGACTACTGTGAAGCTTAGTCCATGTGTAGAACATTTCAGCCATAGTAGCTGCTTGCACAGGATGCTGAGTTGCTGCATTGTTTCATGTGTGATCTGGTGGTTATAGACCATTTGCAATCAGCCATTTTTGACTGATTTTTGAAGAATCATCCGATTTTGGATGATTTTAGTTTGTAAAATCCAACTCAGTTGTGGATGATTCCTTTTTAATGATCTCATTTAGCATCCGATTGTAGAAAAATTGTGGTGATGACTAATATGTACATACAAAATTTACATAGAGGTGTTAGCTACATCTACATGCATGGGAGTCGGTAAAATGCGGAAAACGGAATAACGGAATAACGGAATAACTTTTAATTGACAGGAAATGAAAACCCTTTGAACTTTGCCAATTCACAGCACTGATATCACTCTCCAGCAAGGTAGCCCTGCTACTGCTATCTGTATCTGGACTTGTATAGGAGCTATGGACATTTTGTAGGAGTCCTCGATAGTTGTCCTACAGCTAGAAAAAGCGCGGTAAGCCAGGTGCCGTAAGAAGTCCGCTGAATATTTACTTAATACTTAGCCTCATTCCAAGGCTTGACTGTGCGTAGGACCCAAGTCTATGGGTTTATGGATGGAAAGCCCTTTGTCTACTGTTGCAACATTGCTCAGACAATTTATACAAATATATTTAGTCCTCAGCAGTGTTGAGCTAACTTGTAGTTATACCTTCACATAAGATAAGGATCACGGTGCTCCTTAGTTCTGGCTATAGCACAACTGTTGAGGGTCTGCCCAGTGTTCATAGTTGCTCTACAACACATAACATTGACAGAGCTACCTCGCTGGATGGCAATTGCACATGCTGTGTTGGCAAAGTTCATAGCATCTTCATTTCCTGTCAATTAAAAGTTATTCCGTTATTCCGCTATTCTGTATTCTGCGTTTTACCGACTCCCCATCTAGCTTAGCTCTCTTCTGAAGTACAACAAACAGTTTTACATGAAAACGTTCTCTGCATTCATAAATAGAGTTAATGTCCAGGGATGCATAGTGATCAAGGGAATAGACACTAGAACATCCCACATTCTTTCCAGTGAAATCTGTCAGCTAAAAAGATGCTCTTGAAGTTCAAGACGGAGCTAGCCTACACCAATACTTTCTCTTCTCCCAAACAAACTTGAGCATCTCACCAGCATCACCAAGAATGTCATAATACAAGGGCTCATGGCCAGTTAATACTTTCTTTAGGAATGTCCAACCAGAGAGCTACAAAAGTACCTGCATGTATGGAGCACACCACTGGAAGAAATCATTAAGCACTGCTATGAATTTCATGGTCTGGATGTTGAACACATGTCCAAGCTGTTCCTGAAGATACCAGGGAGAGATCACTCCTCCCTGAGGAGTTGCAGGTTCCATGATCATGATAAATGAGATCATCCAGAAATGGATGACCATGCAGAATTGTCCAAAACAAAATGAATGATCAAAAAATGGGGGACCAGAGTCATCCAGTTTTGAGATCATCCAAAAATGGATGACCAGTATCATTCAAGATTGGATGGTACATATGTTGCAAAATGAAAATGGATACCTAAAATTATCCAAATTTGGATTGTTTCTGTTCTACATAGACATATGGGCTAAAATCATCCAAAATTGGATGAACATCTCACTCAAAATGGATGAATACAGATGGCTTATAATCATCAAATCAGAACGTACCTCTCTTTACATAGTGGCCTGGAGTATATGCTTTTAGTTGGTGTACTTAGTGCACAAGCGTTGAAACCCTCTGCTTAGCAGCATACTGCTTGAAGCATCTGAAGGCCAGTGGAGGGCTACTGCAGCGTTGGGGACCCGGAGCAAAGACGACTGAAGTTGAAGCACGCGTGGCACTGGTTTGTGCTTCTACCGACGACGGCAGGCCGCTCACAGGCGGTACAAATTTAATACGGACGGTGGTTGACTGGGTCACTTCAGGTACTCGCGGCTGGGCATGCACAGTATAAACGGCACTCGGCATAAACGCAAAAAATTTAGCTCATGATTTCGGTGTAAAGTGTAGTCCATGCATGTGTAGCTACGTTAGCTGCCCTGGCTGGAGAAATGGCGGGAATATGTGATACTTATATTTATCTCTGGTGAGGACTTAGCTACTTATATAAATTTGGCTTAAACAGCCAACAGTGACAAATCCTGCTGTGTGCCATGACAAAGTAGTATGTTTGCTGCTTGCTCAGGCTCGCCCCATGATGATAAATCATCTCACTAGTATTCAATGTATCACAAAATATTCATTGTTCCAATTTAAGTACAGCTGGGATAATATTCAATTTTACAGTAGCACAAAATATTCATTGTCCCAATTTCATATAGACAGGCCCTCTGCACATATTGTTTGTAGCTGGGAGATTTATTTCATGGGCAATATTCTCAAACCCCAAGGAAGTTTAATATGATATATATATGGTCACCATGTTCAGAGCTTTAAATGCCTGTGTTACATATGTAATAAAATCCTCCAACACAATTTTTCTGCTGCAGCATTTAGCAGTGAATCATAATGATGGAGACTCTCTGCTTCACATTGCATGCCAATGGGGTGATGTGGATATTGTCAAGTACCTCATCACTGTTGAAAGATGTAACCTTAATGCTCCGAGTAGTACCTTTGAAAACACTCCATTACATGTTGCAGTTAAGTGTGGACATACTGACACAGTTCTCCAACTTTTGTCATATAACGAATGTAATCCAAACATTCACAACAACGATGGTGATACTCCTCTACATTTTGCAGCTAAGTATGGGCAAGATGACATAATAGTTCAATTGTTGTTTTGTGCAAAATGCATTCCACATGCTCAAAACAAGGATGGTGATACACCACTTCATTATGCAATCAGACATAGCAAGACAGCAGCAATTTCCCGACTGTTAGCTCATCAGCAGTGTAAGGTCAATTTTCAGAACAAAGTTGGTGATACATCTCTACACTGTGCTGTTAGATATGCACAAGACAACACAATTGTTCAACTGCTGTCATGTAAGGAATGTGAACTAAATGTTACAAACAAGGATGGTGATACACCACTACATGTTGCAGTTGAACAAAACAGGATAGCTGTGATTTCCAAACTGTTGGCTCATCAACACTTCAATGTAAATATTCAGAACAAGGAGGGTGATACTTCACTACATGTTGCAGTTAGACAGAACAAGACTGTAGCAGCTTGCCAACTGTTATCCCATCAGCAGTGTGATATCAATGTACAAAACAAAGTTGGCAACACTCCATTGCACATTGCTGTTAAAAATCTAGGGGGCAATGGCTGCAGTAGCACACTTGTTGACCTATTGTCATGTAAGAAATGTGATCTGAATGTTCACAACAAAGAGGGTGATACACCACTACACATTGCAGTTAGACAGAACGAGACAGATGTAATTTCCAAACTGTTAGCTCATCAGCAGTGTGATGTAGATGTTCAGAACAAAGTGGGTGATACACCACTACACATTGCTATTAAAGTAAATAAAATTACTTCAGTTTCTCAAATTTTAGCTGCCAAGAAGTGTGATCCAAATATTCAAAATGCAGATACAGAAACACCATTGCACATTGCAGTTAAACAAGTGCAGGATGAAATAGTTATTCAGTTGTTGTCTTGTGGGGAGTGTGATTCAAATGTTAAGAACAGGGATGGTGATACACCTCTCCACATTGCTTGTCAGCATAAATCATTAAATATTGTTAAACTTTTCCTTGAACAAAAATGCAGTACTAACACTACCAACAAGAAAGGAGAGACTGCTCAGTATATTACACTCGATGAGAGTGGAAACTGTCTGCTTCACATTGCATGTCAGTGGGATGATTTGGATATTGCCAGTTACCTCATCGCTGAGCAACGGTGTAACCCCAATATTCAAAATCACTATCTGAACACACCATTGCACATTGCATGCTATGTGAATTCACTAAGAGTCATTAGATTCCTCCTTGAAATGAGATGCTCTACCAACATTCTCAACAAGATAGGTGAAACTGCTCAGGATATTCCACTCAATGATGATGAAGACTGTCTCCTTCATGTTGCATGTCAATGGGGTGATGTAGATATAGTCAGGTACCTTATCACTGATGGAAGCTGTAACCCCACTGTTCAAACTTCTATCTCTGAAAGCGCTTCATTACACATTGCAGCTACATACGGACAAGACAGCACAAGTGGTCAACTGTTGCTTTGTAATCCAAATGTTAAGAACAAGAAGGGTGATACTCCCCTTCACGTTGCTTGCTACAGAAAGTCATTGTATATTATCAAGCTCCTCCTTGAATGGAAATGCAGCACTAGCATTCCCAACAAGAAAGGTGAGACGCCGCAGGATATCCCACTCAATGAGGATGGAGACTGTTTACTTCACATTGCATGTCAGTGGGGTGATGTAGATATTGTCAGATACCTCATCACTGATGAAAGATGTGATTGCAATATTCAAAATATGAATCTGAATACTGCACTGCACATTATGTGTTACCAGAGATCTTTACACATTGTTAGATTCCTTCTTGAATTGAATTGCAGTATAAACATTCCCAATGTGAAAGGCGAAACTGCTCAGGATATCCCACTCAATGAAGATGGAGACTGTTTACTTCACATTGCATGCCAGTGGGGTGATGTGGGAATCATCACATTCCTCATCACTGATCAAATGTGCAATCTCAACATTCAAAATACACATCTGAACACAGCACTACACCTTGCATGTTATGTAAAATCACTAAGCGTTATTCGATTACTCCTTGAAATGAAATGCAGTACTAACATTCCCAATAAGAAAAGTGAGACTGCTCAGGATATCCCACTCAATGAGGATGGAGACTGTCTACTTCACATTGCATGTCAGTGGGGTGATGTGGGTATTGTCAAGTACCTTATCAATGATGAAAGATGTGACCCTAACATTGAAAGTTCTATCTCTGAAAACACTCCATTGCACATTTCAGCTGAGTATGGGCAAGATGATGCAATTGTTCAGTTGTTGTCTAATAAGGAATGCAACCCAAATGCTCAGAACAAAGTGTCTGATACTCCCCTACATTTAGCAGTTAGAGAGAGCAAGACAGCAGCAATTTCCCAGTTGTTAGCTCATCAGCAATGCAATCCAAACATTCAGAACAAGAAGGGTGATACTCCTCTACACATTGCTTGTTACAAGAAGTCATTAGATATTATCAAGCTTCTCCTTGAAAGAAAATGTAAGACTAACATTCCCAATAACAGGGGTGAGATAGCTCAGGATATCCCACTTAATGAGGACGGAGGCAGTCTACTTCACATTGCATGTCAGTGGGGTAATGTAGACATTTGCAGATACCTCATCAATGATGAAAAAGTTTACCTCAATGTTCAAACTTCTATTTCTGAAAACACCCCATTACACATCGCAACTAAATATGGGCAAGATGACATAATTGTTAAACTGCTGTTGAATAAGGAATGCAATTCAAGTGTCCAGAATAAGGAAGGTGATACAGCACTACACATTGCTGTTAGGGGGAATACAAAAACTGTAATCTCCCAGTTGCTGGCTAATGTCTGTTGTGATGTGAACATCCCGAACAATGATCATCTAACTCCACTTCTAACAGCCATCGAGTACAATAATTATATAGCAGCTACAGCTCTTCTTCAGCACAAAAATTGTGATCCTACTGTGTGTGACCTACATGGCAACACCCCCCTACATCTTGCCTGCAGAGTTGGAGAAGCTCACCCAGAAATGGTGCAAGTTGCTAAGCGTTTGTTAATCTCTGTTGACCCATTGCATGTCAACAATGCAGGCCAGACAGCCATAGAACTTACCACAAACTATCAGCTCATACAAGCAATCTCTCACATTGTTAAGTGCAAGACAAAGCAGTCAGTACAAACATACATTAATATGTTTATTGTTGGAAACCCTGAGACTGGAAAAAGCACTCTAGTCAAAGCTATCTGCAAAGAAGCCACTAGTTTTCTTTGGAAAATTGTCCCCAAACAGTTGAGAAGAGTCAAGAATGTTTCACCCCACACTGCTGGTATCATTCCTACTAAATTCCAGAGCAAGATATTTGGCAACACTATCCTTTATGACCTAGCAGGTCAGATTGAATATTACAGCAGCCATGGTGCAGTCATAAAAAGTACAGTAATCTCAACTCCACCGGCTTTTATCATTGTTGTCAACTTAAGCGAGAGTAAAGAGAGGATTAGTGAAACAATGCGTTACTGGTGGTCCTTCATTAACAACCATGCTTCACAGTCTAGCACACCTCCTGAAGTGATCCTGGTTGGAAGTCATGCTGATGTAGTAAAATCCACTGGAGGAAGTGTTCAAGAGAAAATGACATTTATGTCTGACTTACTCAAACGGTTACCAGTTTTATTTCACTTTGTAGGTGAAGTTGCTATTGACTGCAGGGACCCAGCCGCAAAAGGGTTGAGACTTTTCTGTTCTTTGGTAAACCAAAGCTGCACTGCCTTGCGACAGACAGCAGATGTTGACTTGCACTGCCATGTGCTGTATGCCTTTCTTAAGGAAAGATTCAAAGGTAATGTTGCATGCACAGTTTCAAATGTAGCCGTCAGTATCAAGGAAAATAGTACACTTCTTCCTTACAACCTTGACAACCTTATACCTCTCATTTCAACTTTGAGTGACAAAGGCCTACTCCTCCTAGTGAAAGGTAGTGAAAGCCGTGGAGACTGGTGGGTCATCCTTGAAAAGCAGACTTTATTGGGTGAGATCAATGGAGCTATCTTTGCTCCAAAGAACTTCAAGCAGTACAAGGATCTTTCCTGGAATACTGGAGTTGTTCCTTTCAACAAGTTGAAAAATGCATTTCGAAATGATGACTTAAATATGGTTTGTGAGTTTCTTATCCACCTGGAATTTTGTTTTAAGATTGAGGATCATGAAACCTTAGAACTGCTTAAGGATGAGGCTGAAGACATGTCTTCAAATGTTTCAGAAGCGTACTACTTCTTCCCAGCTTTAGTTAGTGTTGAAAATCCATTGCACATATGGGAGCAAGATGATGCCATGTGTTGCAAATGTGGTTGGTTTTACCAGTGCATCCGACATGATCAATTCCTCACAACACAGTTCCTTCATGTGATTATTCTACGTTTAGCTTTCACTTTTGCTTTACGGCTTGATCCAGGTGACTGCCGTGAAGACTCACTTTTTCTTCGCCGCAAATGCTCAGTATGGAAGCATGGTATAGGATGGCTTAACTGGGTTCCAATTGAAACAGTTGTTGAAGTAGGGTTGCAGCATCAATCAGTCATAGTAATGATGCGCTGCCCTAAAGGTGAAAAAGCTAAATGTGTTCAGCTGCGCTCAGAGGTTATCCAGAAAATCTTATCAGCTAAAGATGAACACTGTAAGGCAGTAGAAATGTCAGAATCATTCATTCATCCCATGGATGTCAAGTATCCCATCAGTGATATTAATGGAGACGTTAGGTGTTACTCTCTCACTGGAGTTGCAAGAATGATTAATAAAGGAGCAACAAATGTTCTTGATCAGAGAGGCAGAAACCCACTTTCAGTTCAAGATCTACTGCTGGTTGATCCTTATAATAATGACATGCTGCTAGGTGAACTATTCAGTGAAAAGCACTCAATGGATGAGAAAGTGAGAAGTCAGGTCCTGGAAACCCTAAACAGTGAGTCTGAAGAATTATAGAATGTGTGTCCATTGTACATATGCAGTATAAAGTTTTTTTTTGTCAGGCCCGTAGGCAGTAACCCCCCTTTTGGCCTCCAAAAGATTTTATACACTGCCTGACTATCATTTTAATGCCCTACTGGTTGTAAGTAGCCCACTAACTTTGTTGTCATTGAGAATCATTGCCATCCAAACAAGTTTTGTTACTGCTGAGCACCGCATTTTTTATTGAGGACTGGCCGGAATGTGCATACGTGTTTACGCTGCTGAGATGAAAAGTCGCATAAGCACATGCGTACTGTTCTGGGTGCTTGAGAGTTCATCAATTGTCATTAAGGCCAGTGAGTCACCACCAACAGTGAAGCGGTAACTGAACAGCCTGGAGTATACGATCGTTTGACACAAACTGAAAATGCATGGAGACGTATTAGTATGGTAGTAATTTTACTGTCAGTATAAGCTTGATGGTTTTCCTTCTCTGTATACCATAAGCTCCCGAAAATACACCCCCTTCAAGCAAATGCCCTCCCCCCTCCTTAACTCCTAATTTCTTGCATAGGTAATTTTCCTAATTTGCCCTCATGTAAATGCCCCGTGGTGAGCTTTTTTTGGGCACGCTTTTAGTGAGCTTTGGGTTAGTGTTGTGTTCATAAACACGTACAAACGAAATCACTATGGCCTTGTTCACTGGCCACCGCCAAGGTCTTCACTGCATAGTACGAGCTTACGTGGGGTCGTCCCCTGTCACCACTGACGATGCAAGTTGCTTCGATGCCTCTCAGCTATCATCACAAGCGCCTCAAATTTTTCCCATAATACACCTTCAGAAAAGCTGCCATTCTTCACTGCGGTTGTCATGATTGTCGACTTTGTGTGTAGTATCACAAGGAACCAGGGGATATGCACAATACCAATATTTGAGCAAACGCTCCCTCCCCACTTTTGCCTCAAAGTAGTGTGCAAAATTGGAGGGGGGGGGGGGGGGGTATTTTTGGGAGCTTATGGTACTATTTCACCATCTGTCACCCAACCTGCTGTTTTGCCAGCTACTGATGTCAGCTGGCTTAGCAAATGTCCATATACCGTTGACATTGAAGTGGACCATGTAGCTACTATGGTTCTGCTTCTGTCCCAAAATGGCCTCAGAAGCAATCTCAGAGCATCTAATTTCTCAAAATTTCCTGGGGGAGCATGCCTCCAGACCCCTAGTCTTGCATTCATATGTGTACATCAGATATCTATGTAAACCCCCTCTGAAAATCCTGGTACGGGCCTGTTTCTCCACATAATTATAGCCATACCCCAGCCAGCTGTGATCAAGGGCATCAGATCAGAAGAAGAACGTAAGTTAAGACAGAAGGAACCATTTTGGTTTCATTATCATAAGGGCCTGATAGTCATTATACAGATCAACTGTTCAGTTGCAAGGCAGCTATTAAGGTGGCGGGGAAGTCCTTTGGCGGAGGTTAACGAAAACATAAACTTGGGTTACCGTCAGGACCAGGGTTACTCCTAGTTTCAGGGTTAGGGTTTGCCTTAGGGCAATCTTGCTTTAAAAAGGGTTTTAGTGGCTCATTAATATATTCATGAACCCAAAATTGCCACTCGATGGACGCATCTACACACTCACTCTAGGTAGCGTCCTATCCACCAATGTATCTCAAATCAATCTGTGCCAGCTTTTGTTCAGAGCTACTCTCAAAGTCAGGCTAGACTCATGTTTGTCACTACTCTTGGAATGGACAACTTTGACTGCACCAAAATGAATGCACATTTCAAAAAATTCACAGCTTGTCTACGGGAGGGGCTCATTCACGAGTGGAAGCAAGCATTACTAGCCCCACCTCTCCCCCTTATGTCGCTAAACAACTCACGGTTCTGTTCCACACACAAGTCCTCTGCAGCTTGCTTGTCTACGGCAGGGTACTACCAACGATATATTTCGCATTCTAGTTAAAGCCTAGCCCAGCACTCGGAGCACCGGGCCATGGCCACCTACTAGGCTAGGCATACGATCGCAAGACCTGGGCCTACCCAGTGAGTACAGTCTTGGACACTGTGGCCTTTCTGCTGCTTCTATACACAAGCTAGCTTTCACAAGCAGGCATTACGCACTACTCACAGTTACTGACACTACAGCACTCTACTAAAACTCCTCTGGTTTTTTTTTTTTCTCTTTTTTTTTTTTTTTTAAGTCGATCTAAGCTTATCTTCAAAGTTCTGACCAGGTTCCGCCAGGCCACATCTTAACTAACTTAATTATAAACTGATTATTGGATGCCAATGCCGACAGGAAATGGGGAAAATCCCCAATTTTATGGACAGTGAACGGATGAAGACTCCCAAAACGGACTGTGCACTAAACATTTACAAAGACAAAGAATTCTATCAGCTTGGATTCCAGGTTTATTGACCTTGAAAACGCAGGGTTCCCTGCCACCTTAATATCAAACACATCACACATTTAATGCGTATCAGGGTTTTGTCCAACCTGCACCTGTAGCTACATCCAAACCAGTTGTAATCTGAGTGTGCTGTCATTCAGTCTTAGCATACACCACAGAAGAGCAATTATTTGTTACTCTAAGCCATGCCTATGTTGAAAACGGTAGATATGACTTGTTAGAGACTTTGATTTCTCCCAAGAATGCTTTGAATACATGTTCAATTGAAGAATATGATGACACAGTAGTGGGAGTCTCTTAGAATAAATGACTGTCACAAAAATGGCCTAGCACTGGCTACACTCAAAGATTACTGTATAGCTATGCTCAAAGATTAAGGGTACAGCAATTGATACAAGTTTGAACCAACCACTAGCAAAGCAACTTCTGCCAAAACTAGACTACAATGAATTTTGGTGAGGACTATGCTATAAGGTCTTGGAGCACCATTGGGTTGCCTGGAACTTGCAAAGCTGAGCCATACTGTCATTATTCTAATACTACGAATGATCAAATCCTACCTAAACAGGGGCGGAGATATAGGGGGGGGGCTAAGGCCCTCCCACTTTTCAGATTGGGGGGGGGCTCAACCCTCCAAATTTTTCTACTAGTTGTACAGAGAAATACAATATCATCTCGTTTCCAGGATTAGGGCTACACTGTGCTACACTGCCACTAGTTTGGTCTGCGGCTCTCCCATGACAGCGTATAGTAGTCTCACCCAGACCCCACGAGACTAAGCGTATAGTTTGCTCTCATGTGGTCTAATTATGCGCAACCTTGGGCCTTACCCTTTTACTCAGGTAGCATTAATTAGAGTAAACTTTACCGTAATTGGGGGTACGGGCATGCTTGCACACCCCCACAGCGTAACATTTAGAACATGAGCCCCCCACTTCTTGGTAGCTGTCTCCGCCTCTGCTAAGAAATTTAATTCCAAAAATTTATCATGAATCTAATTCTTTGTAAGCCAGAGTCCTAATTATGCTAATTCAATTTAGTATAAGATAGTGACTGAAGCCAGCCTTTGTGGTCTTTTTACAAGTCTCTAAACAGGTGTACTGTCATAGTTTGTCTTTACACAATTCCAGGAAAAACCAGCTATACTCCTACCTAGCAAAGGGACACTTGGTACTGCCTTCATCAGTTCTATGAAATATGTACACAATTCAAGGAAAAACCAGCTATACAACTATCTAGCTACACTTGGTACTGCCTTCATGTTTGCAGAAATTTAAGGAGGTCTGCAGACAATTCTAGGAAATACTAGCTGTACACTTACCTAGCTACTAAAGCACACCTTCGTGTTTCCACGTATTGTGATGATTATGCAATGTAAGATCTAATTTAAGTGAACTGGAGGCCGTTTGCTTCCTCTGTTCGAGTGAAAGCTTTGTGTTTAGCAGCCCTTGTCAAAATCCACGATCACTAACAAACTAGTACCACCCCTTCCTGGCTTTCCTGAATAGTGATGTAAGTGGAAAAGTGTGGCCTAGACTTAAACAGTCAGGGTTTACCCCAAAGTCTAGCTTCCTGCAGTAAGCGCAAGTTGGCTACTTTGTCGCATAAATGCGACAGCTGCACTTAGCGCATGCCTGTGTGGGTCGCAAATTTGCGACAATTGCAGTTCAAAGGTTAACCTATGGTCACAACCGAATTATTTTTTAAGCGTAGTACCGTATAGCGGGAAATTTTCGCTGGGTGCAAATTTTCGCGATTTTCGCGGACAGACCTGCTTCCGCGAAAATAAAAACTGCGAAAAAATGAACTAAGATGGAAATTGATGACGTCATTACGTGCGTACGTCGAGTACCCATGTGAACGAGATGGTTCTCTACAGTCTGTCTGCCCTCTAAATGGTTGCTGTAAAGAAGAATCAGCCTGCTACTGTACAAAATACCAATGAAACCGTAAGAGACGGTCCGAAGATGTCGCATCAACTGGTAGGGGTGTGGTCAGAGCGTTTCGCGTTCCGCGAAAATTTCTTCTGAAGAGTCAGGACGCTTTTCCGCGAAAATTTGCACCAGCGAAAATTTCCCGCTATACGGTATTAGAATAGTGCGGTAAGGCTTTATTGAAACAAGCTTCACCATCAAAGGAGCTAAACTTAAGTATGTACAATGAATAGTGAGGCACACTCACTACAATACCTCTCCACCATAACGAGCCTATTCCTTCGAACAATATACCAGCCATGCCTTAGGCTTACTGTTACTGTGAAAAAGCAGATGCCAAAACTGTAGCATTTGCCAATGTTGCAATTTGTGACTATTTCTGAAGCCGCTTTCTGACAAGTATACAACAGTATCATGGCGTAAGGTAGTACGCCATATGTAGGGATGACCCCGAAAAAAAAATGGCGGCCACAATAAAAGTGCACAAATGACACGCTCGAAATGTCTACGTTAGATTAGTCAAAGGCCTCTATGAGGCATTATCGAGTGCTTCCATGAGCAACGGGACCGTTAACTTTGCTGGAGGGCATCGCTGAAGTACCAGATCGGCGAGTCGCTAAAACGGGCAAATCGTCTATCTTCTGACTTTCTTTCTTTCTTTCTTTCTTTCTTTCTTTCTTTCTTTCTTTCTTTCTTTCTTTCTTTCTTTCTTTCTTTCTTTCTTTCTTTCTTTCTTTCTTTCTTCTTTCTTCTGTCAGTGTAACTGTCAGCCAGGCAAGCACGATAATGGCTGAAGCTATTACAACAATTCAAACGCGAAAAAAATCACCGAGTATTGCACTCACTACTTATCGTTGTCGTAGAGCTCGAACTATTCTTCAGTGATTCTCAAGCACTCCGGTGTTAATGCTTAGTGCTTATACGCCATTTTGTTACAATAAAATTATTCATAGGAAGTGGAGCACGTGTTTAGATCTATAACTTACCTAGCCCCTCGTACCCCGGCCGTTCTTGGTACGAGGCTATAACAAGATGAAGACGGCAACAGCCGAAGTCAGGTGGTATAATGCAAAACATCAAGGGGATGTGCATGTTTCCAGGAGAAGTATTATAAGGTATGTATTGCTAGATAATGTAAATGAAAGTGTATGTGAGGACTCCCACGCTGAGGACATGTAGCTAGTTTGCAAGTGCAGCAGTTTCTACTTCCATTTAGACCATAGCTGAAGTCATTTTGCATGTAATCTAGTTAGTTGCTGGTCATATAACCCACCTAGATACGAAGTATACTTGATAGTTAAAACACTAGCTGGTATTTGCCAGCTAGTGTTCTAAATTTGCCAGCTAGTGTTAAGTTGCCAGCTAGTGTTTTAACCATCAAGTACTTCATATGACTTAGAACACTAGCCACTGATATTCAATTTTTTATTGTCAACTTTCACATTTCAAATTTGCTTGTTATAGTCATCTACATGCATATAGTACACATACAATGTTTACTGCAAGTTGATGGTAGCACTTTGGCTGGTGTCTTAACATCCTCCTTTTGTGTTGTGCCTGAGTCTTCATATTCCTCCAACGAAGCAAGTGGCAGCCTATTGGTAGCTTGGTATACTCAAACTCTAGTAGCACCGAGTCAACAGTGCATGGCTTCATTCCAAAACTTCTGCACTAGAGGTGGCCAAAGAACTGGCGGTTGTTCAGCTCCACAGACCCCTATGCGTTGGTTTCAAACTGATTTAGACTATAGCTACTCACCATCAAACAGTTCTGTAATGGGGTCTTACGACTCAATACTCTGGTGACAGTCTATGGAGAGTTTTTCGGTGAACCCATTAGTCCACGTTAAATGAGCATGGGATTTATAAGCTTGCATGCAAAGCCTTATTAAACTCATGTGCTTTGCACTTGGTTTTTATGAGGCCTTGCTTGGACTTCTAAACCCCCCAGATGAAGAAGTTTGATGTTTGGATTGACAATTTCACTTGTTTGACCGTTGAATTTATGACAATTCTTAGCTCTTTCTACTATCATACTGTACACACCATGCATCTTCCCCTTGGCCTACCCTCCCATGTCACTTCTCTCTTACCATTCCTAAAAAGCAATACAAAAAAAAAACACCGGGAACAAGTCACAAAAAAGTTTTCTGAATGAAAACAAGTGCATGTAGGGATGGAACCCTCAGAAACCAACCAAACTAGATGGGAATGACACCACAACAATTTCACACCATCCCTACATCTTGTGCCATTTTGCCAACTATGCACACCAAAAATTCTCTAGCCTATTCACACCCACTAAATGAATACTAGCTGTACTCAGCGCTGCTCACTCCACAGCCTTTTACATAAAGACAATCCATATCTGCCATGTTCAGCAGCAATAAAATTTCACAACATAACTTACTCCAGCATACCATACAGACCCAGCTCATGCATGCGCTCGACAGTTTCTGCATTCAAACTAGTCTCACAAGCCAGACCCTTTCCGTTCCACAGTGCAGATCGCTTTCAGTATCGGCACGCGGTATTGTAAATCCAAACATCAAACTTCTTCCCTCTGTGTGCCGCATACTGAAAGTGATTGGTGCTGCGCAGAAAGAGTCTGGCTTGCAAGACTAATTCAAGACAGACCATACCTCCCATTCTCAGCATAGCAACTACATCGCAGCCACCCACAACATAACTCACCCCCCATGCACATCAACATGCACTCCACACCCAGCACTACCCATCCCACTGCCTTCCACAACCCTCCTATGAACACAACTAACAAACACAAAGCATAGTTGGCAAAATGGCACAAGATGTGGTGATGGTGTGAAATTGTTGTGGTGTCATTCCCATCTAGTTTGGTTGGTTTTTGAGGGTTCCATCCCTACATGCACTTGTTTTCATTCAGAAAACTTTTTTGTGACTTGTTTTTATACACACTCAGTTGCTAAGGACATGCAGGTGCTAGAATACAGGTGTGACTACATAGGTGCTACATAACAATGACAAGCGCTACCTAGGTGCTAACTGGTAACACATTCACAGTCATTATGCCACAAAAACTAGTGTAAGCACACTGTTACTAGGAAAGGCACACTTTTACCTAGCCTTGCACCCAGGCTGTTCATTAATAACGGCCTAGTAACTTACCAGGGTTCAAACTGTTGACTTCCGCTGCCCTTGAGTTGTAGCATTTTAATTGCGTCATAAATGAATCACAGTATAACGAATATACCGCTAGCGCTTGGAATGACAGTTTTGTTCGAACTCCTTCCGCTGACTTGTGTGCAACGTCTACAGTACCTGCAGACAAAACGGTTTCTTTACAAGCAAGGACCTGTTCGAGAGTAGCAGTATGATACTAGTTTGTACTTACTAAATCAAAACGATGGATCAAGAAGAAACAACACAAGAAAGAGAATGTAGATCAAGAGCTAGAGCTGAAGAAACACCCAAGCAAAGAGAGCAGAGGTTGGCAAGACGAAGTAGAGACAAGTAGAGCTATGGTACATCGCAATAAAGTCCAGCAGAGCTACGTAGAGCCATGGTAGAGTGTAGTGGAGTGCACTAGAGCGAAGTAGACCCATGATAGAGTGTAGTATAGAGTCCAGTAGTGCTAAGTAGAGACATGGTAGGGTGTAGTAGAGTCCAGTAGAGCTAAGTAGAGCCATGGTAGAGTGTGGTAGAGTCCAGTAGAGCTAAGTAGAGCCATGGTAGAGTGTAGTGGCTGTGAAAATGGCCGTGTTCTTTGCAAACTCAAAGAAAGAGCACTGTCTTCAACAGTTGAAGAAAGCGTACAACAGACTTCAATCGCTCACTCAGGCTCACCCCACAATGTGTTGCATTCTCTAGTACTAGTTAGTACTTACTGTCAGTCGCGTGTATCGACATCAGTGAGCGAAAGTGAGTCTACTGAAAGCGATGTGTCTACAGATGACAAGACAGCAACCATCCAATATGAACAGCACTGAAGTGCAGAACCCTCGGCGCAAGCTAGATGTGTTCGGTTCTGTTCTTGCCGGTGCAAAGCCTGCTCACGTGTTTCAGAAGCTCTCTTACTCACTTTGCAGACATTGTCTCTCTCTTTCGTCACTAATAACTTCCTCAGATAGTAAGGCTTTTCTACGTTTCATTGCGTTCTCAGGCTCCCCAACAGCAGTACACCGTGCTTTCCTTTTCTTTGATGCCGGCATGGCAATAGTCACAAACTGACCTCTTCGCGTGCACTATGGTATTACACTGTGGGCATACCTTTCTCAGACGCATAGACCTAATCTACGGTATTACACTGTGGGCATACCTTCTGAACCTCGCGTAAAAGACAGTCACAAACGTCTAAGTTCAACGGAAAAACCACAATACCGCGTGCTCCAACTCACGTCATCACACATTTACTGTTACGTACGTATTACGGAAAGGGAATCTCGTTAGCCTCGTTCCCAGGCCCTAGCCCAGCTTCCCATCGCTTGCAGTATGGTTAAGAGGGAGAGGGCCTGGTACATTTTCTCACGTGAGTGACGTCACGGGTAGAAAGACGATATATGGAAAGACTTTAATTGAACGTGGGCGAGCACGACTAGAATGTTATTAGGCATGTAGCATGCCCACGCACTTTTTACCGGCAGAATACTTTTGCGTGTGAAAGGTCTCGCCACGCAAGAGTACTGTTATGTAGGACTATGGCGGTACTTTTAACTAAAAAGGCTGTGGAGACTTACCTGTACTGTGTGCCTTTTGCAAGCACCATGGATAGGTTTGGCATGACAGCAGCGAGCGAGTGCTGTGGGCGAAGTTGTTTGTGGTTTACATGACACCCACGTTCGCATAATTTGCCCGGTCCGTGACGTCACTCACGTGAGAAAATGTACCAGGCCCTCTCCCGCTTAACCGTACTGCAAGCGACGGGAAGCTGGGCTAGGGCCTGGGAATGAGGCTAGAATCTCGTTATATGTACAGACTTGCTCATGAGAAAAAAATTACGGGTTTACCCTCAAATTTAGATTTTAACCCTCTCTTTATGAGATTTAACTTCACACCGAATTTCTGCATACAAGCATGCTGCATTCAGCGAGTATGCAACACATCAAGGGAGAAGAGAACAAGTAAGCATGGTATCAGTATAGTATTAAAACTAGTCAGTATTGAATATCAGAGAAGGGATGCATTTCTGGCAGCTGTGTAGCTACTATTAATTGATGATCAGTACGGAGGCCTAAGTTTTGTGTTCTCATGGGCAGCAAAAAAGCTTGAATTATTTCTATCCATGATCCTTGACTGATCAACACTCTTGTGTTTGGTGCATATAATTAGCAAACCTGCTGTGCAATGCTGTGGTGTGCATTTGTCCAAGTATAATATTGTTTATGAACATGATGGAGTGCAGACAAAATAAGAGTTGACTCTGCATGGCAGCATGTGCACATGCAGACGTTTGCAGACGTTTTGCACGTCTGCATGCTAGCTGCCATGTTCGATGATAGAACATATGAAGAATCCAAAGAAGCAAGTTGAACTCTACCTCAAAGTCAGGAAGATAGTTTGAGGGAGTGCTATATATATATAGGGGTTAGTTTATCTGTCATTGAGTTGTGTAGCCACACACTACAAGCTGAGCTCTGGGCAGGTAAGGCAAAGTGGTTGCTGAAATATACAATCATGCATTTATCGAACATCATTACTGAGCATACTTGTATGCTAAACATACGTATACTTACTTCATCAAGTTGAATTTTTTGTCAAGTACATGCATATACTAAGTCTATGACATCAATTGAACAAGTGAATATCAGTCAAACAGATGGGATGCCTAACACTTGAAGTAAATATATTTGATGTGTACCCAGCCTCTCTTTGATTATGCGGTGCTCAAAGAGAGGGATGCTAGGGGAATGTTCATCTGTGCGCAGTGTGTCCAGTCCTCTGGTGCTCTGAAAGGGGTGCTAGGAGAGAACTTATATGTAGTCTCTGAGGATGTCTGTATTCACTGCTGTGTGCGTTGACCTTGCAAAATACAAACCAAAAAAATATATTATTTTCCCATTTAGCCTGTAAAGTTTACAACATAATTATATTCATATGCACAGCTTGTTTGTTTCATGGTCAAGCAAACAGCAGTACATTTGTACATGTAGTCTTTACACTGGAAATAAATTAGGGAAGTGTATCATAGTCTCCTACCAAGGCTCTCAGGCCTCGCACCCTGAGCTTGCAGTATGAGACTGGTTTCATATGCAAGTGCAACAGTACATATAGAAATGAGAATTTTACTTGATATGTAAAACAAGAACACAGAATTAATGGTGCAATTGAACCAGGTAAGTATACTAGGACTACGCATGCGCATGATGCCTCGCGCCGCTCCAAGCGCCATGCGCGGATGGGGCGCGCGGCGCAGGTGTCAGGCGTTGCTCGTCTAGTGGGAGTTCAAAGAACAGTACAAAACAACGGTAACGTGAAGAGTGAGCCTAAATACCTGGCTTGTGAACAATCTCCAATACGTGCTTTCTACTTTTGAACTCTTTCTTGTTCTTCTGTCGCTCTCTTGGCTTTCTACGGTGGGCTGACTTCTTTGCTTTTTTTTTTCTCAGAGTCGGCAGCCGTCGGCTGCGTTCAGCACTCGTTTGTGCACTTCGCTCCGCAAATACGTACGTTGCGAAGGGCCAGTCGCGCTGTCCTTCCCGTCGTCCGTCGGCAAGAAACGTCATCCCAACTTCGTCGTGTAATGCACGTATCCGATATCCTGCCTGGGCATGAGCGCAAATTGACATTCCAAGCGTTGACCTCAAATTGACATTCCTAAGCGTGACCGACACGTACGTACGCACGTACATTGCGAGAATAGATCCCTCATTCAGAGCCTCGCGCTAATGCGCTCGGCAATTAAGACATTGCAGAAGGTATGCACATGTGCATGCATGGTGAGGGTTCAATTTGAAGCTCTAAAGCATTCACAATTTCATAATTTCTGCTGCTAGAAATTTGTCACATGCATGGATTACACAAATATAAAGGACTTCATCAAATTTACAGATAGCATAGGAACATGAACACATTGAACAGACATAAAATAGCTTCATTTTTAAGCCTGATTTCAACACAGTGTCGAAAATTTCAACAATGTTTGTCCCTTGGTGCATAGTTAGATTGCAGTGTACAGCAATGTAGTGCACAAATGCACACTGCAGCAATGCACAGCAGGTTTGCTAATTATGCACCAAACACAAGAGTGTTGATCAGTTAAGGATCATGGATAGAAATCGAAAACACAATTCAAACTCATTTGCTGCCCATGAGAACACAAAACTTAGGCGTCCATACTGATCACCTTGATTAATAGGCTGTGAGGGTTGCTCTGAAATGTCAGTCTGTTTCCCCCTAGCTACACAGCTGCCAGAAATGCATCCCTTTTCTGATATTCAATACTGACTAGTTTTAATATTATACTGATACCATGCTTACTTGTTCTCTCTCCCTTGATGTGCTGCATACTCTCTGAATGCAGCATGCTTGTATGCAGAAATTCGGTGTGAAGTTAAATCTCATAAAGAGAGGGTTAAAATCGAAATTTGGGGGTAAACCCGTAATTTTTTTCTCATGAGCAAGTCTGTACATAACGAGATTCACGGAAAGGTATACGGAAACATTGCACCTGAAGAAAATGGCTGACTTAGTAGTGGTAAGTTTATAATGCTTCTAACTTTTGAACTAAGCAGTTTTAGAGAAAACTGCTTTTAATTTTACTGCATTTTCCGCGCTGTAGCCACTGATACCTAGGCTCCCGCACATTATGCTTCATTGCTACCCTATTATGCTATTCCTTTATTCCTGACAATTTTATCAATTATGCTCAGTTATGTTCCCCATTATGCCCAATGTGTACACAGCGTTTACGTGACAGTTCTGATCGCGTAGGGGCCTTGAGTCGGTCCAGCAATGAGATGTGGACTCCGTCTCCTTGGGCATACTACCCGAGCTCTGATATGAGCTGTTGCAAGAGTCAGACGTTGCGATCCTCGTGCTAGTAGTACCTAGCATGAGCGGTATATACGTATACTACAGTTACTTTACACGTGGCATTCGGTTCAAAGGTTAAAAAATTATGTAAGCGCGCGTTGCGCTTACCTATTATGCTCGAAATTGTGCTTATGCTAATAGCTGCCTATTGTGCTTTAAATTATGCCGGCATAATGTGCGCATGTCTACTGATACCTCTTGTTAGACACCTAAAAGCACGAGAAGGCAGAATAGAGAAAACGGACACACAGACACACACACAGACACACAGGACTACTACTGTAACCCTCGATGCGCATGCGCGCCGAGGGTTAATAAGCCTGTAATGAGTCCTGCTGGCAACAACAATGCGCTTGCACATTTCGAACAGCCACATGACTATGATCAAATATCACATGCATTATCCAATATTCATGGCTTGTATATACGGGCTGTAATCTCATCCATATGTAGATACTTTCACAAATTCTACGTGCGATAATTTTGATAAGATGCAAATGATATTCAAAGCGATAACCAGAAGTTCCGGTCATGCCTCCTGGTGGGAAAGAACAGTTCTGCATCCTATGGAGATGGTTGTTTGATGCTGGTCTGGCAGCCTTGGAAAGTATGAGTCCTAGAAAAGGTGCTTATACCTAGTGGAGAGAACTTCCCAAGGCAGCAACCAACTCCATGATTTTTACAACAGATTTTTCTGTCGCCCATACAGTGCCACACACTTGCTTTCCAACCAAGGGGCGTGACCAGAACTTCCGGTTATCACTTTGAATATAATTTGAAAATTCTCTAATGTATAATTCGTGAAAGCATCTATACAGTTGGAACCCAGGTACGTTACCAGGCCGTTTCTCCTATGAACGGCCTGGGTATGAGGCTAACTTTTACCAAGACAAGCAAGCTCCCTTTTAAAGCTTGTCTTTGAATAAATTTTCATACTCACCTTAACAAAGTCACCACAGCGCAGACCAGAACGTCCAGCAAAAGAACCTTCGGCACAGGAACTATCTGCACCAATAGTAACTGCCAAACAGCAACCCTCTCGAATGCCCCACCAAGATGAGCTGACTTCAAGATTTCCACACATTGTTTGCCCACCAGCTAGTTATTTAAAATCATGATAACCCACTTGTTAACTTAATTTTTGTAGTTGTAATATATAACAATCCTAAGAGCTGGACTTCTCAAAGTGAGCTGTTTAGGCAGGGAATGGTCCTGCCCTTTCTGTAGTAGACTATGGGTCAGAGTAAAAGGTACCAAAACCCGTAGTCATGCGATGACCGGAAAGGGTATTACCTGGAAAGACCAGTGATTATTCTTCTATAGGATTAACTGCAGTGCCAAGTAAGAACTAGTGCATCTCATTCAGTGCATAAGAATAGTGTTAATCACCTTTATGTAGCAATTACATCCTGTCTAACAAAATGTTCTGATCACAGTGTCTTCTGTAGGAGATATATATAGCTACTGACTGTATCGGTCTCTATAAACAAATGCTGGTTAAGTCCACTAGGTACTAGCTGTGTAAATCAAATTAGCTGCTCCATCTTGGTTAGATGTGACTTTAAATGGGGCCAATACTTGAATTTTCCAAGCCACATTTACATTCCCAATACTTGATTAACTAATCGTTCACTCATTATTTGGGAGAAGGCTCTGCGTCTTGTAAACCTACAGGAAAGTATGATTGGAAAGTGTGAATGGAGAGTGCTTGTAGACCACCTTTGAACTACAAAGCTTTCATTGGTGGTAACTTCATAGAAATTTTGACATGCAGACTATGAACATCCTATAGCTACAACCCACAGTAGTTAGCCTCATTCCCATGCAGGCTTAGCGTCCGCAAAAGCATGTGATAACTACCCTCATGCGCGCATGCAGGCATTCTGGATGCCAAAATGAAGTCTGGGAATGAGACATGACAGCTTTGCAGTCGGAATGGTGCATGAAGTTGAAGTGACTGTACCTTTGTTTTGACACAAGAACAGCAAAAAATTGAAACCTGATCATGTACAATCTTTGTGCTCTTTTATTTGCTTCAGCTTCGGTATACCATCAGCATGCCTGAGGTCACACGACTAAAAAACTTTTTTTTTTCTCACTTGGCACTGTAATTTTTTCCTAACTGCACCCCAAGTGGAAAGAAAATGGTGACTTGAATGCAGGTGGTAACCGCATCCCGAATACAAAGAATTGAATGCAGGTGGACAGCCTGCACACACTTTCCAGGTGGTGAGTAAGCAGCAAGAGCACGGAGGGGGGGTAGGGAAAATCAGGTTCCAGGTGCACAATCTAGCTCTTACCATAAAGCATAACCTTTGCATGTAGAGTGATGCTACTTAAATGCCTGCCTGTGTAGATGCTAATATTGGTGATAATTGAAGCCATGTAGAAGTGAGATGATAGACAAACAAAGCCAGCTAACATCTACATATATACAACTATAGTGTTGATTAGACCTAAGCATGCACTGTAGCATGCTCATTACAGTAGGCATAGTACACTCAATACACATAGCATATACATTGAGTTTTAGGGACTATAGAATGAAGCGAAAGTTGGGGGTGGGTGCCAGAAACGTAAAGTGGACAATTAAGCATGTAGTATCTGCCCACCTGTGATGTGGATGCTATTCAACCTATGAATGTACTTAGGCCTAGAGTCTCTAATTTTCAACCCATAGTTTTTCAAGAACAAGAAACTGAGATGCAATCAGCAACAGAATGATCATTGCTGTGACTCCACCTATCAATTAAGGTGGGATGAAAGGTGCTCACTAAGGATAAACCAGGGTTACAGTCAGGACCAGGTTACTACTGGGAGACTATAAACACTGGACCCGGGACCCAAGGATCCGAGGACCCAGAGTCTTGAGGGCTGTGTAGCACTGCAGCAGTTACAGTACAACTATACAGGCAATCTCAAACTCACGGCCATGTCTTGTACGTCGTTGCTATGCTCACTGAAGGTGTTATTTATAGCAGACAACGCTATTGCAAACTATCCTCTGACTTCTTTCATCCTCAGTGTAGTCTACTGTCAGTTTTGCAAAGCCAGACTTGCACACACAAAGCGAGAGAGTCTCAAAGACTATCATGCATGTGACCTTTGACCACAGGATCTCTGCTTATAGCTAGTCATGCTCAGTAATCCTGCATGCAATAAAGGAGACTATTCTTGGGTTTTACAGAGTGAAGAAAGGATAACGGAAGCTAGCGGATAATGTGAAATAGCACAAATGGTGTGAAGAGTGTCTTTTGTATGACTCACAACGACACAGCTGTAAGTTTGAGCTTAGAACATTGACACAAGTTACTTGTGGTTGTATTTCTGTCATAAAAACTAAGTGCAACACAGCTAGGTCCTCGGGTCCACAGTCCTTGGGTCCCCTGTCCTCGGGTCCTTGGGTTCTTGGGTCCCAGGTCCAGTGTTTACAGTCTCCCTTTACTACTGGTTAGTTTGCACTCTTGGGCATGAAAGTTCTTCCCCAACAACAGCGGCCCACATGTTTTGGTAAGTGTGTGGTAGCCTACCATCACTAAAGTCACAGCACACTGAGAAGTTCCACATTCTGTGTGGTACACCAAGTAAAATTGTTAGGGGTGTGATCTTAAGTCGTGAGCCTGTTGCAAAATTAAAAATTGCTGGAATGTTTTACCTAGCATGTTTGTGGGGGGGATTCACAAAAATTTATGCTCATGAAAATTTACCACTATATGGCATTTGGATCCAGAGATAACCCTTTATTGTTCACCCAAAGATGCAAAGTAAGGATGAATGTACCTGCCAGAAGTGATGGAAATCCAATTTGAATACATAATTATTTGTTAATGCCACAGTGCACCCATGCAGGAATAGAACTTTCACCAACAAGCTTCCCTTCACCGTCTATACACAACCCTCAGTGACTCTGGAAGGGATTTCAATGATGTCATGCATTCCATTAGCTTATACTGTAGAGTATACATAACAGGGCCTAGCTACCCCTGTCTTTTCACTCAAGTTCTTGCACAAGGTTGAGAAGTACTGTGGTTAGCATTGTACCCAGGCCCTGCACCTGGGTATGAGGCTATACTGTAGTATAAGAGCCCACCTATGCTAAGATACAATTGCTGACTCAGCAATTAACTGTGTGAATATGATGGCTAAACCACTAATGTTTGCTGGTATTTAAGATCTAAACATATAATTTTATGAAGTAACCACATGGAGTGACACTGAGAATATGTGCTAACATTTTCAAGGCTGTCTCAAGCTGGGTCTATACAAGAAAAGCCATATGTAGGCACTCGCTCAGGCTTATAAATTACCCCCATAATATCCTATACATCCACCTTAATTGTTCATTACTAACTATTGCAGTTCAGTAGCACTGTCAATTTTTGCACCGTGTCAATGTAAACTTTGAGTCCATATAGAAATGGTAGCTACACTGTGAATTCTCCAGTCTATAACCTACAACAAGAAGACCTACTACTTAAACACCACTGCATTATATAGATAGCCTCTGCCAAACAGAACATGCATGCTCAGAGATTTCCATTTGCTGCAGTAGCTTAGTGATGATAAGAATACTATTAATTTGAAATTAAATTGTGATGGTTTATAACAAAAACAATATTCAAAGTGTTGTATTTTGGTACAACAATAAAATTTAGGGACAATCTCTGAGATAGGAACAACCCAAGGACAAGAGACCTGTACCCAACTTGTTGGCTATTTGGAAGTTCCATTGTACCGTGTGAATAAAACTCCTGTTCAACCATGGAAAAGTGGTGCTAGATGACAAAAGCCCTCAACAGTGTTACACAACTCCAAACCTAACAGTTTATCCTACAGTCTCCTACCTAGGGTAACTTTTAAGTGCTAAGTGAGCTAATATCTTGCACAATCGATTCAGGTTAACTGTAGCTAGGTCATTGTAGCAGTGGCGTAGCTGCACCCAGGCCCTGGTGAATTTCTGAGTGCCCTGGTAAATCATGCGAAGTCAACTTACCTGAACCGCAACAGCGTTGCTGTATATATAGAATTATGTCATGTAGAATAAAGCTGCCAATGCCGCTTAGGCCAGGCAAACTAGATTTGCTGTTTCGCATCAGCCACTTGCTCGATTTGCGTGCGTGTGGGCGGGCGGTCATTATTCATGCTATACACGCGCTGTCTCAGAAGGCCCCAGAATGCACCTCAGAGCACCTAAAATTTCAAAAAGTTTTCTGGGGGGGCATGCCCCCAGACCCCCCTAGAGTGTGGTGGGCTTACGCCCACCACGTGCCCAGGTAATTGCTGAACTCTGGCTACACCACTGCATTGTAGTCTCTGTGTGCATTTTGGGGTGTAGTTTTGACTTTTTGTACATGTATATAGTTTCATACTGCATCAATTAAATACCTTCTCTGCATGCAGTCGCACTTCAACCAGCTGTGACCCAGGAAGGGGGGGAGGTGGGATGGATTATACAGAATCCTTCCTCTCAGTACTGTGAGTACAACAGTTGGCATGTATTTATACTTGTATGTTATCAGGGTTCTATCTTGGATTTTGAGTTTGGAGGGGGGGAAGCTGTCTGGGGGCATGCCCCCAAAGAAAGTTAAAGACAAGTTTGATTCTGATGCAATCTTAAGAGACAAAATAAAATTTCTGGAACTGTATTTTCATTTTTCCCAGAAATATTTTATGTTAGTATTTATGATTGTTGTAAATACTACATATACACCTCTGAAAACGTTTTACTGCATTAATCTGAATACATCAACTTATGAGAAGTGGGAACACAATCTGTATCACTGACAAGCTCAACAACATTTACAAAGGTCATCTGCAGTTCTTTGCTCCTTTGTAATGATCTGACACTGTCTCCAGGGTATCAATGGACAGGTGGTCAGGGCCTTCAATGCAGATGCGCATGGTATGTTCAAGTGTCTCTTCACCCATCCTGCTACGAAGCCTAGTTTTTATTAGCTTCATACTGCTGAAGGAACGCTCAACAGTGGCTGTTGTCACTGGTATCACTTTCAAAATCAAAGCTAGTTTAGCCAGATTTGGAAATGCACTCTGACTCCATTTCCTTAGTATCAATGTCAGGTTGCGACATCAAATTGGAGCCTTTGCGCAATGCTGTAAAAGTTAATGAGTGTTCTCATCTTCTCCATACCATAGTTAGACACTTGTTCTTCCTTATCAAGAAGATGGCATGGGTCAAAAACAGACATCAAAGAGATGAGATCGGTGGTCTCCATCTGCCCATTGATATGGTCAATTACACTCTGTAGATACACCCTTATGAAGAAACACAGCCTTCTCCTAATCTGTGACGACAACATTTTTTGCTCTAAGTTGTTTAGCATCAGTGAACACCAAAGAATGGTCTTTGAACCATGTGCTGCTGTTTACATTTTCCTTTAGCTCCATCAGTGTTTTGGTAGTGCTCTCAACCATTCCAGCCACACTGGCAAGGTCAATGTCCTTGCCCTGCAGACTGACAGCATGTAGATACATGCCACAGTGTTGTATTTAGTCAATAGAGTTGCGATCCCATGTGCTTCTGCATCACCTTTCTCATCATAGATTTCTTCGAATGTGCTTACCAATGCTGGCAGGCTTCGTTGCACAGCCGCACAGCCCTTTCATGGGCTAGCCAGCGGGTATCACCTGGCTTCTGCATCTTAATTTCAGGAAGCTGAAGCTCAGCCTGTATCTCAGCAAGTTTTGCCGCTTTTTCAGGAGAATAGTGAAGTGCCTTTCTGATTGTGCCCAAAACTCACTTCACTTCTATGTGTTCTTCTGCAGCATTTACAGCAGCCAGTTGCAACTGATGGCAGCGGCAATGTACATAAATAGCACTTGGTGCATGCAATCTAAGGCATGTCTAAACACCAGATCTGTGCCCTGACATGGTGTTAGTACCATCAAAGCCAAGCATGTTCTCAAACCTAATGTCTCTGGATTTCACAAAATCGGAGAGATTTTAGGCTTGAATCATAGTCCATCCAGGGGTATTTCTTCTTCCATGCTTCACTGTAGGTTAGGTTGGTCTTGTAGGCTTGCATCTTGGTTCCTTTGGATGTTGGTGCAACTTTTTCTGGTGGTTGTAGTTAGAAGTCAGAGTCAGATGAGTTGTGATCATCAGCATGGACTATTTTAGTTGGCTGAGACCGTTTTCTGATAACAAATCTGTCCATACTGGCAATGTTATAGCTAGATCTTGAGAGCACACAAACTAGCTACATGGTAGCTACCTAGTAGTGTACACTGTATCTAATGCCAGCAGACTGTGTGACCTAATACTGGAAGTCAGTTATGAATGACAGTGCTTTGCATTAGATACACAGGATTTAGTTTTATTTATTTATTAATTTTTTTTTAACTGCAATTGGCAAACATTTGGGGGTGGGGGGTGAGGGGAAAGCATCTCCTCCAATAGATAGAACCCTGGTTATTATACATTCTTGTTGCCATAGCATGCATTAACATTGTTCACATTTTAATTACCCTCCAACTGGTCATAGAAGGAGCTACTGCAATGTTTGCTGTCCCTGACTAACACACATGCAGGTACCAAACTCACCCTAACAGAACTACTGAAGTTCACGTGTAGTGACAAAAGAGTAGTCAACATTGCTGTGGAAATAGCAACCAAGTATGTAAAGTTTGGAACTTTTCTCCTAGATGACAGAAATGGATCAAGGGTCAAAATCATTGCCCACAAACACCACTACGATGCTGAACAAATCAACACAGAAATCCTCCAAGAATGGCTGACTGGAAGAGGCAAGCAGCCAGTTACATGGGCAACCCTTGTGAAGGTCTTACGTGACATAGAACTTTCTGACCTTGCTGGTGACATTGAGAATGTCAAATGTCTGGCAAGGCTAGTCTCATAAGTTAGCCAGTCTGCTGCTCACTTGCACTGGTCATTCATCTTTTATCAAATTTTTTCACACAAAATGAGTTTTGCATGTTGTACATCTGCATGTGTACCATAAATCCCTTGTCTTTTTACATTACAGCCATCTAACAGATTTTGTTTTGTTGTCGACTACATCAACCACCACTGTCTCGCACAACTCACCCACTCATATAATTAGAAGTATAGAATTATTGTTGTACTTCCAGTTTTTGTGGTGTATTTATATTCCTGTATTGGTTACAGGTTCTGTAGTTACGTACTTTCTATGTAAACTGTGTTCATAATTTTGTATATAGAGTTAATGGAGCATTTGACGTACATAGCATCAGAACTGTTATATAGACAGGACATTTCGGCCTTGAAGGCCTTCAGCCGTATGTGCACACTACGAACTATACAAAAACCAACATGATAACCCTATATAATGATATGCATAAACAGAAATGATCTCATACTGAAAAATTGAAATGATTTCAGTCTGGGGACTTAGTAGCTACTGAGTTCTTAATTGGATTCAGACTAAAGGCATGCCTTGCTTTTACCATTGATAAAATGATGTCTGACTCCTCCCTTGTGGGTCAAGAAGCCTAATGTGACGTAAACCCTCTTAGCTAAATAGCAGTGATCTGTACTAAACAGATAAAATTATGCCTACTGACAAAGCTTCGTGGGAAGCAGCCACAGTAGCTACTGGATGAAAAGCAAGATTGGGCCAGACGGAGAGTTGAGGAAGTCATCCACCTGCACATAAAGGACATGCAGGATCCACAGGAACAGCAATGAACCTGATCTTGCACTTACCTACATGCTCTTAATACCTAGCTGCAGCAATGATTTTATACGTCGGTATATTGAATGTGTGATGTCACATAAGCATGAAAATCCCTTCTGCACCACTGTAAGGGGTGAGGGTGGTGTACATGATGAAGGGAAGCTTGTTGGTGTACCAAAGTTTCATTCCTGCAGTAAGTGCACCACATGCAAATATTCTGGCCAGTGTATTATCAGAGAGTCAGTAGACCCTCTACTGTATGTTGGGATGGTGCGGACGTGCAAAATACTCAAGGTGGCACGGAGGTCGCTCGGCGGAGGTTAATGAAAACAAACCTAGTTTCAGGGTTAGGGTTTGCTTTAGGACAATCTCGCTTTGCCTATTAAAAATGGTTGTAGCTAGTAGCTTATTGGTAGGACAACCTTGAATCACAAATCTCCAAGTCATGTGGACGGACGGATGAGTAATGTGTAAGTGTACACAGTATTTACAAAAAGTTTGTACCAAACTGCTTTCTCTACCTGATAAGGCCAAGTCCCTCAGCTAAAAAAAAAATTTGCACCCTCTCCAAGCCTCCATCCACAGTCTGACCACATCATCAACACACACACAAAACAAGTAAAAACTTTACGTATGGATTTGTCCTGGGACCACTTCGATTCCAGTCTACAGGCCAAAACACACATTTGACCTCAAAAACAGTCATTTTGGCTATGCTGGCTTTCAAGAAAAATTCGACACACCCCCACTCAAACCAGCCAAAACTGAGCCCAGTTTCAGAAAGCTCAGACAACTGTGTGATGACACCCGTCTTCCAGGATGGCTCTCTGCCTTTCCACCACACTCACAAACATTCAAGCCCACTCTGGCAAGCTTTGCACACACAAATAGCCAACCATCACATTCAAAGAGCTAGAAAATCTTTTCAGTGTTTTTTTTTTGTAAGTGTTGGAGGATTTCTTCAAAGTTCCGCCCAGCCACATGAAAGTGCCATCAGACCACTACAAAGGGCCGCAGGCCACATCAAAGGGACAAGCCCCCTTGTTGATTCCGGTTGCCGCCACGGGAAAGTGTAAACAAGCCAATGGATTTCAATTGCGCCATTATGGTCACCTGATCTTAATTATTCATGAGTGGAATCCCCACCTTAATATATTCATGAACCCAAAATTGCCACTCGGTGGCCGCATCTACATGCTCACTGTAGGTAGGGTCCTAACCACCTAGCCTCGTTCCCAGCGCGCGCTCTTCCGCTTCCGTGTATTATACTGAACGCAAACCGAAGAACACAAAACGGGGGAGGCCTGGGAACGAGGCTACTAACCACCAACTTGTCTCAGATCAAGCTATATATAGGCCAGCTTTTGTTCAGAGCAACTCTCAAGGGCAGGCAAGGCTCATGTTTGTCACTACTCTTGGAATGGACAACTTTGACTGCATCAAAATGTAAAAATTTACAGCTTGTCTATGGGAGGGGCTCATTCACGAGTGGAAGCATGCATTGCTAGCCTCACCTCTCCCCCTTATATGTCGGTAAACAACGCACGGCTCTGTTCCACACACAACCATTCTTCAGCTCCTTCGGCTACTGGAGCGTAGTACCAAGCATATATTGCGTATTCTAGTTAAAGCCCAGCCCAGCGCTCGAAGCACCTGGACACAGTCACCAACTAGGCTAGGCATACAGCCGCGAGACCTGGGCCTACTCAACAAATACAGTCTTGGTCACTGTGGCCTTTCTGCTGCTTCTAGACACAAGCTTGCTTTCTCACAAGGAGGCGTTACGCACTACTCACAGCTACTGACACTACAGCACTCTATTAACCTCAACCAGTTTTGAACACTTTCCTTTATACAGCGCTGTAATATGGATTTCTGCAATACACTGTCATAATTATTTTAATTATCATGCATGCAGTTATTATCATGTTTTGTATGAGGGAAGAGAGTAGCTCTGCATATATATTATATTGCAGGAATATTAGTACACAAAATATTACTGTTTAGTGTAGCTATACATAATTATGATACATTGTATAGGTAGTATGTATATTAGATGTTTGAGTTAGTAAATATAATAAACAGTACGTAAACTCTGGTGCTAATTCTGCTACTGTTCTTGTACTCTAGTATGTGGTTGAGTTACGATGGTGTTGTGTCTCCACCAGTGCCTTGGCTCTTCTTTCTCCAAGTGGACTGTCCCAAAACTCCCTGTGTGTACGTAGTTGACACCGAGAGCCCTGGTCTGCCAGCTGACATGCACCATCCTCACCAATACAGTACATATTTAGGCACATAACTCATGAGATATTCACACATCCTACTCCTATGTGCGTGCAAACAACAGCAAGTTTGGTTTTACCTCAACCAGTTTGTACCTGATGTATTATAACAATATCCCCAGACATAGACTCCAGGAATTTCTATCCAACAAAGTGTCAAAATTAAATGCAGTTTAATGTCTTCATTAGACAAGGTTAACATTAGGGGCGATCTAAGCTAGAGCAGAGCTCTGTGTATACTGACATAATGTAAATATGCATTTCAATTGACAACTGATTACCTGAGATTCTGTCCCAAGAACGATTCAAAAGGGCAGAATGTAAACATGCACGAGTATCTCTTGGCATTTCACGAGAGCGGAGGTGGTGAAAGCATTTGTCACGATTTCTGAGGACCGGGGTTGGTTTCTATGGGCTGATGCCTATGATGGTGAAGCTGAACTGTGCAGCAAATGAACTAGACCACTCATGGACCGATCATGACCACCTTCAAGATAGGTATAAGAATGCTGTTGTCTGTTTACAACAAGAATACCACAACCTACAATGCTCTCAGTGAGCAAATGTCTTGGGCCTGAGCCACACCCATGGGTAGGCACACTGTAGTTGTCCGAAATTCAATATACACTAATTGTCAAATGTGCCTTGGCAAAAGAAGAAGTACCAAGGTCCGAGACCCATGTTGGTACTTCTACTTTGGATTCTTATACCTATCTTGAAGTGATTCCGGAGGGTTTTCCAAACTTTTACATAGACTATTGTAGTAATACGTATCGGATTCAGCATTCAATTTTGAGTACAACGGTTTTTGTTTCACGCGAATCGGTGCAGTAGAAGCCGAGATGTGCATCATTATAGAGGGCGTGCATATATATTGATGACTTGCTTACACTTAACAACCCTGATTTTCAAGCATGCATAGGCCAAATTTACCCCCCAGAATTAGAGCTTAAGAAAACTACAGAGAGCCATGACAGCTGTTCCTACCTGGATCTTAACATTAAGGTCCTGAACGGTAAGTATTGCACAGACTTGTATGATAAGAGGGATACCTTCAGCTTTTCAATAGTCAATTTTCCACACATGGATAGCAACATACCCTCAAAACCTGCATACGGAGTAGTAATTTCACAGTTAGTTCGATATTTGAGGATATGTTGTAATTACCAAGATTTTGCTTACAGATCTAAACTACTCACAACCAGATTGCTTAGACAGGGATACGTATACCAAAAACTCTGTAGCACCTATACAAGACCTTTGTGCATCGCTACCCCAGGACTTTACAGAAGTATGGGAGGTGCCTGAAAAACATTATTACTGAATGCATTGCCCCGGCCCTACCTACACAGCCTGAACATGCAGTTAAATTGGCCTAGCACATTTACACACACACAGCCTAAACACGCACTGTTTGCCTCACACTGTTTGCATTGTGCCTTACTAGCCATTAATACTGCCGGTACCTCCAGCGCCTCTGTATGCGCGCGCGCGCACGCACCGATATCGATAACACGTGACGATCAATGATTACGATCGCTACGTAAGGTCTTCGAACGAAAGACAGCTGCACGAAGAACAGCTGCACGAAGAGACGGTGCTTTCGAGGATCGGAGTCTCTACCGACTTTTGAATAAGGCCAGCCACCTGACTGCATTCTGTGCATGATATGGCAGTCCCCATCTCCCGGTCACCCCAGCGCAGCTGATGAGGCCTGGTATTGGCCGAAACGCGTCCTGCGCAGTGGGTGACTTTGCATAACATCTAGGCCTGTTTTTATAAGGGAGATGTGGTTCGTTGATTGTTCATACACGTCATCACATCATATATAGCAACCGTTGCTACGCCGCCATCTTGATGGGCAACATTGCCGGTTTTTAATGGGACTTAAGTACTAGCGCGCGTCGAACTCCCAGCGCTAGCAACGATCCTACAAGTAGCATCCCTTTCATGTACAGGTATGTTAACTGTCATGACTAGCTCTCTGCATACTATAAAGTTGAAGCTAAATGCATGCTCCGTACCTCGAAACGAGCTCGTAGAATAGGCATCGCCATACATTATCATGGCGTACGGTAGTACGCCATATGTAGGGATGACCCCGAAAAAAAATGGCGGCCACATTCAAAGTGCACAAATGACACGCTCGAAATGTCCGCGTTAGATAAGTCAACGGCCTCCATGAGCCATATCAGACATCATCGAGTGCTTCCATGGGCAACAGGATCGTTAAATTTGCTGGAAAGCATCGCTAAGTATACCTGACATCAAGTCGCTAAAAAAGGCAAATCGTCTATCTTCTGACTTCTTCTTCTTCTTCTTCTTCTTCTTCTTCTTTTGCTCACCACGATAGCACGACAACGGCTGAAGCTATTGCAACGATTCAAACGCGAAAGATCAGCATAAATTACTGGGTATTGTACCCACCACTCATCGTTCTCAAAGAAAGAAGTTGAATTAATCGGCGATTCTCAGGTAACCCCACGCTTATGCTTGCTGCTATACGCCATTTTGTTAGAATAGAATATTCATAGCGATTACGTCAACAGAAGTTCAACAGCTACAGCACGTGAAGTTGGCATGCAGCTGCGGTTATTCTACTTCCGTAGAGAACTTGACGATCGATTGATTCCCAAACGATTGCATATGTTGCTACTTTCATACAGCAGTTGACGTACTTGTGCTGGATTTGACAAGGAACGCAGTATGCGTAACGTCCACATGAAACCGGGCGCGGGATAAGCAGAACTATCTGCGAAACAAAGAAAGCAAAAGGCAAGCGTCCCGTAACAAGTACTGGAAGAACCCGGAAAAACAAAGGGCATCTTCCCGGGCGTACTCTCTTACTAGTTATTGCAAGAACCCTGAAAAGAAAAGGGCATCTTCCCATACCCGTTATTGGGAGGACTCCGAGACCAAGAGGGCGTCCTCCCATACCCGTTATTGGGAGGACCCCGAGACCAAGAGGGCGTCCTCCCATACCCGTTATTGGGAGGACCCCGAGACCACAGTGCCTTAGAACAACCACTCACACACACATGCACATACCCAATTAGACAACAGTTACACCCATGATTCCATTGTCAAGTGGATAAGTGCAAACAGCTAACATCCTCCAGAAATCCATCAACATCAACAATAAACTACATAACAAGTCATTTCACTTGGGGTGTGGTTACACAACAACAACAAAAAAACAACAGAAACAAGTCACAAAAAAGTTTGCCAAACGCAAACAAGCACATGTAGGGATGAAATCCTCAAAAACCAACCAAACAAGACGGGAACGACACCACAATACTTTTACACCATCCCTACATCTTGTGCCATTTTGCCACCTGTACACAACACAAAACCCTCTACATTTGTAATTATTAGCCCACACCAACCACAAACAAACATAGTACTTCACTCCATTCAACTATCTTACAAAATAACCCATCCTTCACAAAGCATTACAAAATTACCACTACTCACTTCACAGCCACCTGTATACAAGACAACCCATATCTATCATGCTAAACAGGCATAAAACTTAACAACATAATGCACATTCCAACATACCACACACACTCACCACTCCTCACTCACTCCACACCTTCTACACACAACTTGGACCATACCTGCTACACTCAGTAGCAACCACCAACAACACAACATACTCACTATGCACAACACACCCACGCCACACCCTTCCATCTACAAGACAACCCTCTTCTACACACAACTAAAAAACAAATACAAACACACAGTTTTGGCAAAATGGCACAAGATGTAGGGATGGTGTAAAAGTATTGTGGTGTCGTTCCCGTCTTGTTTGGTTGGTTTTTGAGGATTTCATCCCTACATGTGCTTGTTTGCGTTTGGCAAACTTTTTTGTGACTTGTTATATTATTCCTATTCATTGCCTTTCAAAATGGCGGCGGGTATACGGTAGTATGCGGAAATATGCAGAACTTGCCTACCGGGTGACGTCACATGCACGCCCTCTATTGCAAAGTGGTCGGTACAAAATTTTGGGTTACTTTTAAATAGAGAAAATGGTACATTCGGTAATCATCACGTGCGTGCACGGAAATACAAACTTTGCACTTATCTCGGGAACGGTTAGGCGTACGAAGATGAAACTTTCACCAAACTGTTGCGCATGGAGTGGTCTATCTCACATCGTGTACAGAGCTCTATGGCCTTGAGGAACAACATGCAGAAATCTGAAGATATGAGAGCCTGAGAATGTATAAATCAGTCTGAAGCAACAGCAGTGATCAGCAACGGAGTATGGGTATGTTATTGCAAACTGTTTTCACCAATGTACCTGGGGTAGGGTAGGCAACAATGAAGTATAGTTGCCTGTCTCCCCCCAGGTCTATTTGGATGGCATAATTCAATGAATCCACAATACCTACACTAACTATTTGGATGGCATAATTCAATGAATCCAAAATACCTACACTAACCTGCAACTGTATGACAGGGTACCATAAATGAACCTCATTCTCAGGGTTTTGTAGCTGGAGAGAAGAAGGCTCAGGTGCACGTTTATTTTGTGCGTGTACGAGGTCTCTTTTGTACTTGCATATTAGTGTGAGGTACTCTGGATGGTTTTGAAGTCTGAACTAATGTCCCTTCGATGATGGCAGGTCTGCATTTTTTAAGGAAATTGTTAGGCACTCGAAAGTTATTAGCCTCGTAACCAGGCTTTCTCACCCTAGCGTTTGCCGTCTGTAGCACCTGCTAACCTTCGTGGTACGGCAAATGGTGTTGCAATAAAACCTGAATATGAGGCTAAACACACAAGCACAAGCCGAAAGCAGTAACACAGCGCTTGCAAACCACTAAATTTGACTGCTGAAAATTGAACATGACATTGTGTATACCAAGACAGCCTGGGAATTAGGAATGTGTGCATGTTTGAGAGGGATTGAATGATCTGATTATGATGGGATTTCATGCAGCCTCTGGCCTAGTGTCTGTCATTTCTGTGAGTCATAGTAGACAGTACTGTGTTGTTCTGCTATTTACTCCTATCATTATGTATATACAAGACGGGAATACTCTAACTCAGAAGAGTCGAACCCTGTGCAAGTTGCCTTTTGCGATTGAGGTGGTCACAAAAGGGCACAATCCGGCTTTTTACAAAGCACACCACAAGGCTATTCCTGCTTAGCAATAACGAATGATGTGGTCCACAACATGTTTTACCTCCTCTTCGTTGAAGCTGAAAATGGCACTAGAAATCTGTGTTGGAAGCCGTTAATATTTGTATAGGAATGAAAATGGGTAGCTATTCACATTACGTTGTGTGTTTATCCTTCCTCACAGGTGATGGTCATCCTGCACCTACTCAGGTACAATAAGGACGGTCTACGAAAAGCGACTACTTACTGAAAATACTGTATATGAATGTGATTACATTATTACGCAGACGCTGATGCATAATCGTCTTAACAGTGACGTGAAGAAGTAGGCTCGAAGGCCAGACTGTAACGCGGTGTGGATTTTCAGCTTGTGGTAAGTGAAAGCTTGCATGTGTATTTTGTGTATGGAGGGGTGTGGCAGTGACTCAACTATGTACCAAGTGGCACAGGTAACTGTCTACCAACCAAGCAGAGGAAAGCGACTGTTATGCTATACAACCTGCACGTCCTTAACTAGAGTGACCTACTCAGTCACAACCGTACCACTCACCTCAGGTAGGATTTCTCTTGGAAATTTTGAAACGAGTTATAGTGAAGATAATTGTTACTTTGTGGCCAAAATTAGCTTGATTTATAGTAACGGTAGCACAAAACCCGCTATAAAATACCGAGCATTAGTCAGTTCCTTTCCAAGACTAAACCATTTACACTAAAGAACAGAGTAGGAAACAAGTGATAGACATTCATATCAGTGTTTTCAGTGTACAGCATATGAAGAATTAAATTATAAATGTCATGACAGCGCTTGCCATGTAAACAGGAAGTAACGCCTTCAATTAGTGACGTCATAATTATGTTTATTGTTTACACTACTTCATGAGCTTTCCAATGATACCAAGTTCAAGTTGTTGCACCTCCACTTTCACCTTCAAATACCTGTACGAATAAAGCAGTGCAAATTTCATGTATGTAAAACATGCACCCATTCCTTAATGTACCTGAGTATGTAAAGTTGTTGCTTTTGACTGGATGTATTCACATTGCATGCCTTAATTTTCTGAAAGCTTGATTGTGTAAGAACAGAACATTATTCTCACTAATTACTGTATGATTGGATTTGCAAGCATTACAGTTCACATACACTGTATTACCGCTCCTGCATGTACTGTGAAATATTTAGTTTCAGCAGGAGTGGTAGAAGGGGTTTCTTGGTGCAAGGAATGTGATTATGTCACTTTCGAAGTTGTGCATCTCACCGATCAGCTGGTACACGGAAGTTTTCTCCGGTTTTCACAAAGAAGCACTTGAAAGTTACAGTAAAGTGAACTAAAGACCAACCACTCGATTCTCCGATCAAAGAGGATTCGAGAAATATATACTTTGTCGGGGTATGTAGCTGCCGTGAGAAGCGCCGAGGTGAAAATGCAAACATGCACGATCCCATTTCCGTAGTTTAAATTTTGCCAGCGGAAATTACGTACGAATACTGAACTTCCGGAATCACTACCAGTGCAACGCTGATCCACATTTACAGCCACTCTCTTGCTGCATGCATATATTGTCTGACTTAACTGGAGGCGAAAAATGCCTGGTGAAGAGGCTAGGGTATCAAATGTATGCCAGTGTTCATTGAGCAATGTAGCTGGGGTATATGTGCTCATATTGGGTTGGCTGGTTGGTTCAACATCTTAGTGTGAACAAGTATATTTTTCTGTGACTCCAACTAATTTGCATCTTGGCACTGTCTTCTCAAGTATCGATATTTGCTGAGCACATACAGCTGTGGGGTCAGGACTCTTTGCTGTAGTCTACATTGTCAGCCCTTTTCCTGAACACAGTTACTGGACTTGTGGTATGGAGTTTCAGAAGGTCTTCTCTAGCTGCATGTTGCTCAACAAGCTAGGGCTATTTGATCGAGTCACACGGGCCTCTTTGGCTCTCACAAGCTAATCGCTCTGTACACTTATCGATGGCCGACTCCCCGTTGGTGCGGGCATGCAGAGTCACGCATGCCATTAAACAATCAGTCACCGTCTCGCTAATTGTGCCTCCCTTTTCCTCACCGTTTTCAAGTCCCTGTTGCGTTGGTTCAGGCCCCTGGCTGTTCAGCCTTTCTGTCTTGCTACTGCGCTTTGCAGGTAGGTTGTCAGAAGGAAACAGACAGCGTGTATCTGTATAAAATGTGTTGTAGCCTCTGAAGCCATTGATCGACCTGGTAAACCACAAGTTTACTTTACTCTTGTAACTGCTGACAATCTACCTGCAAAGCGCAGTAGTCTTGTCTCTTGAGCAAGAGTGGCTAGCTACAAGCAATGTGGAAATATTGCATCGCGCACAAATAGGGCAGAACGTATATACGGAATACGTACCATATATACATATATATATAGATAGACAATTTTCCGATTTCACCACAAGTGTGGGGCTCGCTGCACTCGCCCCAATTATATAGTGCATTGTGGGGCGAGCGTGAATGAGTTACATGATGCATTAGAGTTTCATAGCACTACATTTACCCACTTGCATACACTAAGTCTCACATAACAATAGGCTCGTTCCCATGTCTTCACCTCCAGCTGTAGCCTGTAACAGTAGAGGCGGGAAATGCCCAGGGGTGAGGCTAGGGTATCAAATGTATGCCGGTGTTCATGGAGCAATATAGCTTGGGTATAGCCATGTGCTCATCTGGGTAGCTATGTGGTTGGGTTCATTGCACACACTCTGTGTCGTTACAGTGGGGTAGTAGCTACAGCTGTAGGCAACAAATTTAGTCTCCAAGCAATTGGCCTGAAGAGTTGCAAGTCAAGGGTGAGGGTTCAACAGCTTAGTACGAACAAGTATATTCCATTGGTTTCCTGTGACTCCACATTTCGGCACTGTCTCCTCAAGTGCATGTTTATATATACTGAGCCCATAGAGCTGTGGAATCAGGATTCTCTCAGCTATGGAGTATGAAGCCAGGTCTTTTTTGATGTATATGATTATAGACAGCTGTCTGATGATGCGGCTGGACTGGACCCAGTTATTTGCATAGCACATGGTGCTCGGGTCATGCTCACTTCCAACCTTTGGACTGGAGTTGGACTGGTCAACGGAGCCATGGGAACAGTAATACTAACAAGTCACAAAAAAGTTTTCTGAATGAAAACAAGTGCATGTAGGGATGGAACCCTCAAAAACCAACCAAACTAGATGGGAATGACACCACAACAATTTCACACCATCACCACATCTTGTGCCATTTTGCCAACTATGCTTTGTGTTTGTTAGTTGTGTTCATAGGAGGGTTGTGGAAGGCAGTGGGATGGGTAGTGCTGGGTGTGGAGTGCATGTTGATGTGCATGGGGGGTGAGTTGTGTTGTGGGTGGCTGTGATGTAGTTGCTATGCTGAGAATGGCAGGTATGGTCTGTCTTGAATTAGTCTTTCAAGCCAGACCTTTCTGCGCAGCGCCGATCGCTTTCAGTATGTGGCACACAGAGGGAAGAAGTTTGATGTTTGGATTTACAATTTCACTTCAAAGCATTTATGACGATTCTTAGTTCCTTCCTCTGTGTGCCGATACTGAAAGCGATCTGCACTGTGGAACGGAAAGGGTCTGGCTTGTGAGACTAGTTTTGAATGCAGAAACTGTCGAGTGCATGAGCTGGGTCTGTTGGAGTAAGTTATGTTGTGAAATTTTTATTGCTGCTGAACATGACAGATATGGATTGTCTTTATGTAAAAGGCTGTGGAGTGAGCAGCGCTAAGTACAGCTAGTATTCATTTAGTGGGTGTGAATAGGCTAGAGAGGTTTTTGGTGTGCATAGTTGGCAAAATGGCACAAGATGTAGGGATGGTGTGAAATTGTTGTGGTGTCATTCCCATCTAGTTTGGTTGGTTTTTGAGGGTTCCATCCCTACATGCACTTGTTTTCATTCAGAAAACTTTTTTGTGACTTGTTCCTGCTCTTTTTTTTTGTATTGCTTTTTAGGAATGGTAAGAGAGAAGTGACATGGGAGGGTAGGCCAAGGGGAAGATGCATGGTGTGTACATTATGATAGTAGAAAGAGCTAAGAATTGTCATAAATTCAAACGGTTTGAAGTGAAATTGTCAATCCAAACATCAAACTTCTTCATCTGGGGGGTTTAGAAGTACAGTCCAAGCAAAGCCTCATAAAAACCAAGTGAAAAGCACATGAGTTTGATAAGGTTTTGCATGCAAGCTTATAAATCCCGTGCTCATTTCACGTGGACTACTAATGGGTTCACCGAAAAACTCTCCATAGACTGTCACCAGAGTATTGAGTCGTAAGACCCCATTACAGAACTCTTTGATGGTGAGTAGCTATAGTCAAAATCGGTTTGAAACAAACGCATAGGGGTCTGTGGAGCTGAACAACCGCCAGTTCTGTGGCCACCTCTAGTGCAGAAGTTTTGGAATGAAGCCATGCACTGTTGACTCGGTGCTACTAGAGTTTGAGTATACCAAGCTACCAATAGGCTGCCACTTGCTTCGTTGGAGGAATATGAAGACTCAGGCACAACACAAAAGGAGGATGTTAAGAAGACACCAGCCAAAGTGCTACCATCAACTCGCAGTAAACATTGTATGTGTACTATATGCATGTAAATGACTATAACAAGCAAATTTGAAATGTGAAAGTTGACAATTGAATATCAGTGGCTAGTGTTCTAAGTCATATGAAGTATTTGATGGTTAAAACACTAGCTGGCAAACACCAGCTAGTGTTTTAACCATCAAGTATACTTCATATCTAGGTGGGTTATATGACCAGCAACTAACTAGATTACAAAATGACTTCAGCTTGCATGAGTAGTGAGGGGAGGTGGGGAAGTGAGAGTGAGGGGGGAGGGTGAGTAGTGAGGGAGAGGTGGGGGAGGGTGAGCAGGAGGGGAGCCATTTGCTACAAAAGTGGTCAAGCACTACCCAACCTGCCAGTTTCTGTTATGCTACGGTTTGATTCCTACCCAGGCCTCACACTTCTCCTGACGGAACAGTCCCTATTGTCCCCATCCGCGGTCTGCATCAAGTGCCCAGTGTTCACGATTGCAACTGCCACTAAAGCTAGCATGGGCTGTCACTACCCACAAGGCTTACCCTAGACAATGTGGTGATCAACGTTGAGTTCGCCTGTGGACTGACATTTGTTGCCTGCTCTCGTGTTCGCACACTGACTGATCAGCTTTTCAACATTACACCACAACTCTGAAAGCGTTGTTGTGCAATGCTGTTGTTTCATCTCTGGCTTAGTATTCATTCATGCATTCGTCTCAGGACACATTCTTTGTACTAGTCTTCAAGTAGTCTTCCTTGCAGACGCTGGTTCTTTGCAAGATTTGTTATACACTGGAAAAGAAATGGAGTGTGTGCACTGACTATACTATTACCTATATGGCATCCATGTGGTATTGTACCGCTCGCTCGGGCTCGCCCCAAGATGCCTTGCATCTACACTAGTAACTAAATTAGATCATGGCCAAGGTAGTAGTTTCGTGATTGATTGCAGTAGCATGGTATTCTTCATTGCTTGTAGCACCTATACGAGGAGTGTAAATACAAAAATGTTCCACTGGATGGTTTATAATGTAATGCAGTGACATGTCACCATGAATACAGAAACTCAAGTTTCTATAATTACATTCTAACTAGATTAGATCATGGCCAAGGTGTTCTGTGGATGCTCCTCTGGTTCATTGGCTCTTGCAGACCACAAAACCAGAGGACCACGTCATTAGTCATCATCTATTGTCTCAGAGGGTCACCCACCAACTTGTGTATGTGAGCAGCAGATGAAGGCTTATACATATACTGTTACATAGGCAACACATAAGAATTTTGCTCATGCATATATCTTTTCCGCAGTGATGTTGCATAGGTAGGATATATAATAGTTTTATATCCCTCCCTGGGGGGTGGTCTTGCACATTAGTGTCAGGATTAATAATCTGTATCCTAGTTTTGCACTTGGTATCAGAGAGTCGGTAGACTCTCTATGTAGGGATGGCGCCGACGCGCAATATATGCAATACTTAAGCAAAAGCCGTATAACTTCACAAACACGCTAAAAGCTTATTTAAGCGCCCAGGCTTCCTCTTTGAGTGCCTTTGTGATCAGCAAGACTCATACAAGTGGCCAAAAGCCACGCGGAAGACAGCTAAACACAAAAGTGTGCGCTAGCAAAAGTGCCATTTTTCTTATTCTTCTTTCTTTCTTTCTTTCTTTCTTTCTTTCTTTCTTTCTTTCTTTGTTCCGACCACTTTGTAAATTATGATAACTCGAAAACGGCTCAAGTACTCACCTTGATTTTAGCACGAAACCACAGCGCTCAGCTTCCCAACCACTCAGCGTTGTTTTCACAAAGTTTGGTACGGAGAGTGGTTGGCCCTTCATCAGGTTCTAGCTGGCTATATTGCACATAATTATTACACTTTTCTCCTTGGAGGGCAGATGTCACACTGGAATCACTACTAAACTGTCAACGCCGCTTCAAGTTCTGGTGTTGTGGTTACACTTGAAATATTCTTCTCAGGCTTAGGTCTAACTGTAACTGAGATTAACATCAAAAAAAGTACAGAAACAAGACTTAATAAACATTAAAAATGTAAAAATATGTAGGGATGGCATGCCAAAAAGTAGGCAAACAAGGTAGAGATGATGCACGAAAGCAAAGGTCTACATATTGGCAAAGCCCCATCCCTACATCTTTTTCACACTGCAGTTAGACAGCGTGCTCGAGAGCTGAATCTGCACCCATCCATGCAGTTATTAACGCTGTGCATGAGTGCTTGAGTTTTACACACTGATTACTATGACCATTCTGCAGCCCACTCGAGCTCACTGTCTAGGTTATACCAGAGGCATATAACAAGGGTACCACTGTCACTACAAGTAGTATGTTGGCAATAAAACTACTAACCTTGGTAGCCACCTACAATATTAGCCTCGTTCCCAGGCCATGTGGAAGGAGCTAGAAAGTGCATGGCCTGAGAATGAGGCTACAGCCATGAACTGCTAGTAAAGACTACCCATGCACTGTCTAACAGTTACTGTAGTGTGAAAAAGATGTAGGGATGGGGCTTTGCCAATATGTAGACCTTTGCTTTCATGCATCATCTCTACCTTGTTTGCCTACTTTTTGGCATGCCATCCCTACATCTTTTTACATTTTTAATGTTTTTTAAGTCTTGTAATACATGTGCTGCACTTGATTTCTTTAAAGTATAGCTCTCACATAGAGGTAGTTGTATGTGAGGTCACAAGTCTGGAATTGGAATGTGGAGGTGTCCACCTCTAGGTAGTCACTGAATTTTCAGATGTCAAGATGTATGTGTTGTGTATGTACACAATTGCCACTCACTGGACAAGCAATGTGGCCCAAACATGATAAAAACACAGGCTAATCACTGTTGTCATACGTACTTGTCACTGCCATTGTGTTGTAGACAATACACAATGTTTTGATGTGTACATGTAAATGATTGTGTGTTCTCAAATGGAAACAAATTTGTTTTGGGTGACATGCACTAATTCCTCTGATGAAGTCGTTTTACCAACCACTACCAGGTAGATTGGGAATGTTGAACTCAGCATTAGACTAGCTCCTCTAGATAGTTGCACTGAGTGCATGGTGTTGTGATTATCAAGGTTCTCCATACTTGCAGTCGTCTGCATGCCATTCAAGTCTCTTGTCTGTAGGGAACAGTCTCATTGAGTCAAATGATAGTTGCCCCAATAGCAATCAGAAGGCTACAGATCACCATTGAATCAGATGGTAGTTGCATGTCCCAGATATGAAACCCTATTAAGGTCCCAGTGCTAGCCTCATAGTCCGGATCACAAACACAGTACTGCAACCAATATAATGCTACCTCTTGAACGTGTTTGGCCCCTCTGTACCTGTAAGTAACTACCTGTAACCAATTCAGTAGTTTATACTGGACCAACGTGTACACAATGGTATACTCACATTTGATTGTGCATATCGTACATCCTTGGCAAACTACCTCCCCACTCTCTACAATGAGCAGGCACTACTCTAAGCATTGGTGTGACATGCATGTAGGCCCCTTCCCCACTCTTCTACTTTTCATACAGCAAGGTACTATGCGAACACTGGTGAGAAGCCTGGCAACTAGGCTAGATATGTGTGTAGAGCTGATTGGAGTTGTGTAATACTGACTACTGACTTTGAGCTGGAACATTTTGGCTAGGAATGCAGTAGTTTGTGATTAATGTTATTGTTTCCTGTAAGTACAACATAATCATGGCCCATTTTTATACACACAGTGACTGTGATATTGTTTACATTCATCAATAATGATGTTTTTGCCGAGAGAGCAAGAAAATAAATCCACAGAAAAGATTATTTCTCGCTCTCTCAGCAAAAACATCATTATTCATGAGTGCCTACTGTTGCTTACAGTAAATAATACTAGTGTAGATGCATGGCATCTTGGGGCGAGGCTGAGCGAATGGTAGCATACCAGTTGGGTAATAGTAGGTACACACATTAAATCACAACTCTGTAAGTATTGTTGTGCACTGTTCAGTCTGAAACCTTTCATCAGGTGTTGGGTACGTTCGTCAGCAGTTCCTCTCTAGAAAACTGTGTTGTATGGAAAGCAGCCCGAAACCGTGCTGTAATTAGTAGCAGCCCCACCTTGCACCTGGGAATCAGATTATGCGCATGTGCATCTTGTGACACGGCCTCTGCACACGTACGAAAGGTCTATACTAAGTGTTTAGCTTCATTCCCAGGCTTAAGCTTTGGAACGAGGCTAAAGTTAGTTATGTACTTTGGAACTGGTATGCTTTGTACAAAAACTTAAGTTTTGATAGGATACGTATAGAGATGGCAACATCCATATCCAAAAACAATAAACCAGTGTGGGATGGAAGCAAGAGTTTACTCATATCAGGAGCTCTATGGTGTTCTTTCAGTATCAATGAATCCAGTCTCTCTTTGATATGGAAAGGACAGATATGAATGAAATACATGTACTTCATGAACTGCATAAGAAGAAATATGGGTTTCAGCTGCCAGTCTACCTCTCATCCGCTGTAACCTCCCTTCTCTCTCCTCAGGGGTCTCAGCTGCCATTCTTCGCGGTCACGGGCACTTTTCCGCTGTGAAGTAGCTTGTTTTTTCCTTGCAGTTTGAGTAGTGTGCCTTGCACGATCCCTCACCCTCCGCTTTCTCAACCCTTCACTCCTTTGTTCCACTGTCTCTGCAGCACGTCGAGCTCTCTCTCGTTTCTGCGCCATCGCCGATCTTCTTGCTCCTGCGCTGATTTGAGACCTCTTGTAGAACTGCTCTGAGTATCCATGTTCAAGAGACTTGCGTCTAAAACGCAGAAGAACTCTGGGTTAGAGCTCTGAAAAAAACCAACGCTGGAGAACTCTGGGTTAGAGCTCTGAAGTTGGACCCTAAACTTGTGCAGTCTATAGAGTATTCGCACAATCTGCTTTGACCACGTGTTCTTTTCGATATTCTGTCCGCACCTGTACTCGGCGTGCGCAATGTTTCGGGTTAAAAGAGTGTCAACTTGCATTTACGGAACGACGTACGACGGATAATTGGGGCGAGCGCAGCGAGCCCCACACTGTACTACTTGTGGATAAAACGAACGAAAATTTGTCTATTTATTTATTTATGGTACGTGTGTATTCCGTATATGCATTCTGCCCTATTTGTGCATGATGCAATATTTCCAAGATACAGCTAAGATACAGCTAAGCTAGCTACGTTTGAAAGCCAGAAAGAAGTTGTATGTACGACTCACTTATGGAGTCCGAAGAAAGAAGAGAGAAAGGCTAAGGCGTAGAAATCAACGCGACAGGGATCGTCGCGCTGCTGAAAGCGCTCAACAAAGGGAGGCACGGTTAGCGAGACGGAGAGTAAGGGATAGAGCCCATCGTGCTTCGCGGTCTGCTGCCCAGCGGGAGAGAGTTTTGGATTACAGGAGAGGGCGATTAGCGTCAGAGACTCCAGACCAGAGAACAAGTCGTCTCCAGCAAATGAGCTTTGCGCAACAGATGAGACTGACCCATGAGACTCCGGATCAGAGAGAGGCCCGTCTCGAGCAAATGAGCATTGCACAACAGATGAGACTGACCCATGAGACTCCGGATCAGAGAGAGGCCCGTCTCGAGCAAATGAGCCTTGCGCAACAGAGGAGACTGACTTATGAGACTCCATATCAGCGAGTGGCCCGTCTCGAGCAAGTGAGCCTCGTGTAACAGAGGAAATCAGTGAGATTGTGCTGATGTGCATGCATGTCTGTAAGACCACACCACCATACCAAGTTTTCACAACATGCATGGTGCCTATCCTTTTGCTTCACACAGCCTTAGCATACCATGGTGGTGTGATCTTGTTATCTACAGCAGGCTGAGCCACATGCAGTCACAACCCACTTCCAAAGCCATTGCTGTATGTGACTGCTGATTTCCAAGGTAATATTACTCTCTATAATATTACCCTACGGCTTTAGATGATTTATGCAGAGTAATATCACCTTTTTGTAACACTGTATATACCTGGACTGCACTTGCTACCCAAGAACAGTGTTCTATGTCTGTCTTGGCTCCCTTTTGGTTGAGCCCTGTTCGCCATGTTTGATGACAAGCAAAACTACTGCCACCCCATGACAAGCTAGTCTCTGCAACCATCTCTAAGCTGTTAAGCACTTTTGTAAAGAGTAGAGTGACCAGCTTTGTTCAGCTACATGCCACGCCACCTGTGTGCTGTGATCTGACACTTCACTGATTCAGCCTTTGATATATAAGTTAAAGCTGTGTATTGCTCTCTCACACTCGCCCCACAATGTTCTACATCCACCTAGTTGGGGCGAGCGCAGCGAGCCCCACACTTGTGGTGAAAACGGAAAATTGTCTATATATTTATTTATTTATATATATATATATATATGTGGTACGTGCGCATTCCGTATATGCATTCTGCCCTATTTGTGCGCGATGCAATATTTCCGCATTGCATATTATGTATTACTGCTTGCTCAAGAGACAAGACTAGAAAGGCTGAACAGTGGGAATCAACACAACAGGGATTTGAAAATGGCGAGGAAAGGGAGGCACTACTAGCAAGACCGAGACTGATTACTGACGGCGTGCTTCGTGACTCTGCCACCAGCGGGGAGTGCTCAGTGTACAGAGCGATCAGCTTGTGAGAATTCGAATCACGGAGGCCTACGTGACTCGATCAAATATGAATTGCGAGAGGAAGGAGAGCTGTAGTCAAAAAGACCCCGTCTTCATCCATCTCCACATAGATACATGTATATAAAGTATAAAGCCCTTATCCTAACACAGCCCCTGACCCAGCCCGTAGAGAAACCTACAGCATGCACACAGAGAGGTTTTAGTATCTGGGCTTACTGTTGTAACTAGGTCACAAGCAAGCCTTCCACAGCTTAGTCGAATACATCTTTACAAACCCCAGCCCCATTCCCATTTCCAAAGTTAACCATAGGATACCCCCTTGGTGAAGAGATAATTGAGCCGGAGACTGAGGTGGTGGATAGTGAGAGTATCCGCTCAGGCAAAGTGCTTGTACAGTCAACCCACCCAGGCCCGCAACCCCGTCCGCAGGGGATCTCCACTTAACTACCACAGTGTATTTAATTGCGAGAGGTCTTTATCCATCTCCACACTCGTAACATAACAGTGAGTGAGCCTCACAGTAGTAACTCAAGTGTGAATGAGCTTCACACCCGTAGCGTAACTGTGAGTGAGCCTCACAGTGATAAATCAAGTGTGAGAGAGCCTCACACTCGTAATGTTAATTCTAGTGAGCCTCACACCTATAGCGCAACTGTGAGAGAGCCTCACAGTGGTTAGTCAAGTGTGAGAGAGCCTCACACTCGTAATGCCAATATGAGTGAGCCTCAAAGATAACACCGAACAGCCCCCAGCCCAACCCTAGCCATAGCTCAGCCTTACAGTACCGACTATAACCCTAGTCGTACCGTTACTATAGTAAAGCACACGCTATAACTAGCGTAAAGATGCCGTTACTAGGGTAAGTATGCCGTTACTAAGAGAAGCACGCTCCCATTTAAAGCCCCCCGACCGCGTCTCACACACAAACTAGTATAGTACTCACCGCGAAAAAGTCGCCACAGCACAGACCCGAGTGTCCAACGAAAGAGTCTTCAGTACAGAAACGCCTACCGCCGAACAAGCCTCCCAGACGCACAGAACGACAGCGAGTCAGCGGAGAGACGGTACGTTGGTTCGCCCATCCCCCTAGCTAGTGTTATGATAACTCCACCCATTTAGCCCCACCCCCAATTTGCTTAGTAATTAGAATATTCTTAGCCGTGTGAATGCCAACCGAGAGCTGGGCTCCTCACTCAAAGCAAGCCTTAGGCGGGGAGTGGTCCCGCCCTTTCTGTAGTAGGCCACGGGTCGGGAGTTCAAAGGGACCGAAACCCGTGGTCATGCGAGGACCGGAAAGGGTACTCCCCTGAAGACCAGTATTTTTTATTTATTTTTTTTGAGCATCTCTCCCAAAAACAGTAACTAACCGCCCCATCCATTTGAGCCATAAATGCCCCCACCCATTTAAGCCATAAATGCCACACCCATTTAAGTCATAAATGCCCCACCCATTTAAGCCATAAATGCCCCATCCATTTAAGCCATAAATGCCCCATCCCCATCTCCCTCTATGTTTTAACTTCACACTTTATGTATGTGTGAAATTTTGAACATCGATGTGCCAGCGGTGTTGGTGCTCCCCCACTCGACACACAGCAACAGCTAGAGAAGAGCTTGTGAAACTTCCATACCACAACTCCAGTAATTGTGCTCAGGAAATGAGCTGACAATATAGACTACTGTGAAGCAAACTTGACTATGGTACCTACAAACTGTGGATGATCAATCTTCTCAAACAGGAGCTGACCTGCATTTATCAATCCAGTGAAGCTACTGTCTCAAGTGACCAAGTAAAGACTCTAATGTCTCACATTACAGTTACTGCATGTAGAAATTGACTGTTGCCTATCTACATACCGTAAACTCCGGTTGTTAAGCGCACCTCGCTATTAGGCGTATATTATTTATTAGGCGCATGCCTCCTTCCTGGTACAAGGCATTATATATTAAGCGCTAGTCTCGTGACCAGCCGGAAACAACCTACGGAAAATCCGTCTGGTAACGTTGGGCTCGATTCTGGGGCTTTTCTACTTACGACGGAGTTATTTGAACGTACCAATCAAATTGTAGCATTTCCAATTACTGGGGCGGCCCAATGGCGTCCTAGCACTTGTGCGGATGCTAATTGGTGATAATTGAAGCCATGTAGTGGTGAGAACGTCCATACATGGTCAGCGCCGGCCGTGTTCAAACCCTGCTGACGTGTGCAAAAGCCCCAGAAAGGCACGCAATGTTACCAGACGGTATTTACTTTGTTCACCTCGCTTCATGCCCGATGACGTCATGCTGACGTCTGTCGTCTGCCCTGTAGCGCTAACTGTAATGGTAATAATATTGGTAGGTGCATTAGCGCGGTACACATTAGGCGGCGGTGCAGTGCAGGGATTCATCAGCAGTGCTTCGTAGCCGAATGGTTAGGGCTTAGTGTTACAGTTAGGGTTAGGGTTAGGGCTAGGGCCAGGGAATGGAATCCTTTCCTTCTTTTTTTTTTTCTTCTTTGTAAATGTGGTGGACATCATTTGTTGTGCTCTCCTGGCGCATGGCCTGCATGCATTGTCGATGTCACACGTCAGTATGACGTCATCGGGCATGAAGCGCGGTGAACAAAGTGGATCCCGTTACCAGACGGATTTTCCGTAGGTTGTTTCCGGCTGGTCACGAGACTAATTAAGCGCATGCGCTTAATAAAGGGGCATTAAATAGAAACACGACAGTGCGAAAAAGACGGTGACAGCGAAAGATTGAGCGTAGATTGTGAGCTATCAGTATGGCATCCAGAGCGTGTCCCACTATAGTTCTGTCAGCTTTAAGGACAGCCACCGCACGTCGGTCATGAGTATTTCCTGCTTCTTTGCCAATACGAAGAATTTCTTCTACCCGTGGAGTACATACATCTTTGAATACATGATGACCGCGAATCACACTCTCTTTGAGAAGGAAGGAGTCTTCGAATTCCACGTCAGTACTTGCCATCTCGAACAACTGGTAGCTGTAGACATGTTCACTTTATACAGCACCGATAGATCGATCGCTGTCCACGTCCACGTTGCGTACGTACCACGTGAAATACACGTTGGGCGTGGCTTTATAATTACATCCTTATTTGGCGCATATCCTCTATTAGGCGCATATTTGCTTACCACTTACACTTATAAGCGCATACGCTTATTAACCGGAGTCTACGGTATGGTCAAAAAAAAAGAAGACAGCAAGAGCTGGAGGCAAGGCTGGCAAGCGGTCATGTTGGAAAGTTTATATAATGTAGGAGTGGCAAGGCAGACAAATCTTCTTAGAGGCCATAAAAATGATTTTTAGTGCAAAAAAGGTCAGTCCATTAGTCCATTCCAGTAGTCCAGTCCAGTGCATTGAGTGATGAATATGTAAGCAGGTATTGGACACACTGCAGCTGTATCACTGCAAGTGCAATCTAGAACCAGAGCTGAACTGTGTCCTATTATATGCTAGAACCTTCATGCAAGTTGGGCACAGGTTGCCTCCTCTTTTAACATTTCAGGGGAGATAACCTATAGCAGTAATTACATCATTCTAAATGAGACAGTGCAGCCAGTTGGTACAATCTAAAACAGGATGCAGGTAAATGAATCTCATTTAGAAGGCATAAAAATGATTTTTAGTGCAAAAAAGGTCAGTCCATTAGTCCATTCCAGTAGTCCAGTCCAGTGATTATTGACAGCCTCATCAGACGAAGCTTTGGATGCATTTGGCCCTGTGTGAATGGCTTTTGAGCAGCGTGCCTAGCACGACCTCTCTCCCTTAGCTTTCTCGCTCCTTTGTTCCGCTGTCTCTGCAGCACGTCGAGCTCTGTCTTGTTTCTGGGCCGTCTCCGATCTTCGGAGACTTCTTGTTCCTGCACTGGCTTGAGAGCTCTTCTAGAAGTGCTCTGGGTATCCATGTTCAACAAAACTTGTAGCCTAAAACACTGAGGGTGGATCAAAACTCAGAAGTAGGGCTCTAGACTAGACCAAGTGTTCTTTTCGATATTCCGTCCGCACTTGAACTCGGCGTGCGCAATGTTTCGGGTTAAAAGAGTCAACTTACATTTACGGAACGACGTACGACGTATATATATATATATGTATGAAAAATTCACCGTTCGACTCGCTAGTGTGGGACTCGCTCAGGCTCGCCCCAATGAATGTAATTATAGAGACTTGAGTTTCTGTATTGATGGTGACATGTACAAAGCCTTGTTGTGGGTATGGCAATTCTGAGTCTGCATCTGTTTGCCTAGCTAATGAAGCACATATAGTGCAAAACCCTCGGCGTTTGATGTGTGTTTTGGGTCACTGAGTGATAATTATGTCATAAAAATGTTTAACTTTTAAGAATTTTGTACTAAAACTGGCAATAACCCTGTCATTATGCTCTTATGTAATGTTATTATCCTGACATGGCAAGCATAGCTATGCAAGTATGACGTTCCAAGGTGTATACTGTAAAATCGGGATAAAACACACAAAATAAGCACCCCATGAACATAGGCACCCGTTTTGATTACAACAACCACATCGCGTTTATAAGCACCCATACAAAAATAGGCACCCCACATGAAAAGGCACTTGTTACTATGCAAACAGAAGTGAATTTGCTGATTCAGCTTTTTCGAGCGTAGCGGCAACTTTTTGCCAGTGTGATTGTAAGCAAGCTATTGACATGGGATAAACCAAAATTTTAGGTAAGGCTTCTTGGTAAAACAAATCCGGGAATTAGCAAAAACCTGTCACAGATTCGTTGGTTCCAAGTGCTTTACGTTGGTGGGCGGGGGTTGGCAATGATTGATTGCTGACTGTATCTCTGTTTGTACAAAAGCTATAAACATTGGACAAAAATTAGCAGAAAAAGAACATAGGCCTATGTAAAATATACACAGCTAATCCGTTCCCACACAACTGCATGCTACCATAAAATTACATGTGTTTATTAGCATCCCATGAAAATAAGCACCCCTCGAAAATAGGCTGCTAATTTCGAAAATAGGCACCTGTGCTTAATATCCGATTTTACGGTAGCACGGTGTGAGGATTATATATATATGTACAGCTGGAAAATTTATGCTGGAATAAAATTAATGGATAGTGTGAGAAAATTAATGTGACAATTAACACTTTGCACGCGGAAATTATATACACGTCACCATTTATTAATGCGGAAATTAAAATTATCTGTGTGAGGTCAAAGTTGCTTAGCAAGCCCTAGGCCTTGCCAGCGGCCTGATTTGCATAAGTAGCATGTAACAAGGCTGGACTAGTTCATCTAAATTGCTGATCACCGCTAGGTAAGCAATTTGTACCTGTTTGAAGCCATTATCTGTAGGTGTATATCGTAGCTTACCAGCAATTTGAAACGGTGCCGATTTTCTCATTTGTTACGTACAGCTCCGAAGGACTAAGCCCTTTTCCAAGTTATTTGAAGCTAGTACTCCAGCCTTATGTGAAATCTGGAAACCGCTTGCTCCCTATGTTGAAGAAAAAGCTTTGCTTTGACGACCCTTCTCAAAATTCACGAACGATCACGATCTAGCACCGCCCCTTCCGGCTTCCCTGCTGGGTGATCTAAGTGGAAAGGTGTGGTCTACACATAGTGCCAGGTAAGCAGATACACTGATGAAAGCCAAGAAGCTTTCGAGGGTAGTGGCTATTTTAGTAAGATCAGTGACGAGTCAGTCGTGTTATAGGAGCTGTCGCTATCCCTACACACTAGTCAGTCTCTCTTGTCCATCGAGAGCTCGTCATCATCATCAAGAAGCCAAGAATGCAGTGGCGGTCAGAAAATCACGCCAGAACTTTTGAACGAAGCGTTTTCAGCGAAAGCCACACGACTAAAATCTTGAAAACGCCATAAACAACCCTATGACACCTCACTTGAGACGTATAAATGAGGTATATAGCTGCTAGCGTGGTAACAGACAGACAGACAGACAGACAGACAGACACACACACACACACACACACACACACGCACACACACACACACACACACACACACTATCTCTCTCTCTCTGAGTCCACATAACATTAACCAAAATTAGATAAGTCACACAACCTGTAGATAACAATTAGTGATCCCACCCAACCAATTGACAATCATATCATAGCCTACCTATGACATCATGAGAAAAGGTCAATCACATGTAGAAGAGAAAGAAGAGAGATCAACTAAAGAGAAGAATCTAGCAGCATCCATTGCCTTCCTAAGAGATAAGTCATAGAAGTATACTTCTGGCATTGCTACTACTTTCATTTTGCTGGTCTGCAAACAAAAACAATAGTTCAAGTACTCATTTGATTCTCAGAGATTCAAGTTAAAGGTCAAATAGCTGTGACAGTCTATAGCCATAAGGCCAATGACTCAAAGCATGTGTAAGATCGCATGTAGTGAGCCTACATGTTCCAAGCCCACATGCAGCATGTCCCAACTACCAGACTTAGCTGGACTGCATGTATATATGGGAGTGGCTCCGCCCTTTCTGTAGCCATCCACAGGTCGGGAGTTTAAAGGAGCCGAAACCTGTGTTTGTGCAAAGATCAGACTGGGAACTCCCCTGACGACCAGCAAAAAGAAAACTTGTGAACTGGAAATGGCGGAACAGTCGAATATGTAGTTACTGCTGTGATACTCCCATATAGTAACGAGCTTTACATTACATTATTCAGCAATATCACACACATACAAGACCCCCCAAAAGGAATAAGTAACCAAAATTAAGTATCTCACTTTCACTGACTCATGGTGCAATGGACACGTTCCCTGCCAATCTCCTTAACAGGAAGACTCTTAAACACACACACACACACACACACACACACACAAAACGACTACTGTAACCCTACGGCGCATGCGCGCCGAGGGTTAACTAGTGAGATGATTCATCATCATGGGGTGAGCCTGAGCAAGCAGCAAACTGCTGATTTACTATGGTCGTGGCACAAGCAAGATTTGTCACTGTTGACTGTTAAGCCAAATTTAATAAACGCATATAAGTAGCTAAGTCCTCACCAGAGATAAATATAAGTATCAGGGCAGCTAACGTGGCTACACAAGCATGGAGTAAGCTTTACACCGAAATCATGAGCTAAATTTCTTGCATTTATGCTGCTTATGCATGACCCGCCGGCTACCTGAAGCGACCCACTCAACCACCGTCCATATACATTTGTACCACCTGTGAGCGGCCTGCCGTTGTTGGTAGAAGCACAAACCAGTGCAATGTGTGCTTCAACTTCAGTCATCTTTGCTCCGGGTCCCCAACGCTGCATTCTGACTGTAGCCCTCCACTGGCCTTCACATGCTTTATGCATGATATCGATCTTCATGAAATATTTGAATGCACTCATTTAAAATTTACAGTAAGTGGTCGGTCCAAGCAAGCAAGCAAACATACACTCACGTGTGCACAATGCAATGGTGGGTGACCCTCAGAATGAGACAATAGATGATGAGTAATGGGTCTGCATGCAGTCCTCTGGTTTTGTGGTCTGCAAGAGCCAGTGAACCAGAGGAGCATCCACAGAACACCTCAGCCATGATCTAATCTAGTTAGAGTGTAATTTTAGAAACTTAAGTTTCTGTATAGATGGTGACATGTACAAAGCCTTGTAAGTAGGTATGGCATTTCTCAGTCTGCATTTGTGGGTCTGCCCAGCTAACACAATGGGTTTGATACTCAACCAGTTCACCTACTGATACCAAGATATTTTGGACACATTTTGGACAATGGACACCTCCCTGTTGGATGTAGCACACTGACACAGTCTGATGTTACAAGTGAGCCCATAACCCCAGACCCCACCACTCAACTTACCAAGGTGTCTAGCACCCCGTGAGTCAACAGTGTTCCCACTCAAGTTCAGTACCCCCAGTGTGGTGATGCCATACAGTGCCTGCACCAGGTGAGATGTTCCCTCAGCATCAATACCACAGTTCACCAGTCTCAGCACAGTGAGGACAGTGTTCCCTCTCAGGGCAGATGCTGTAGCAGGACACAACACAACAGTCATTATGGAAGTGACAGTAAAGTCACCTGACACAATGAGGACATGTTCCAACAAGAAGGTTGTAACAATGAACATGCACACACAGTGATCAATGTTCCTCCTAATGCACTCACTGAAATCTCAACACTGAACCCGTCTACTGTAATACTCTCACTGTCACATCCAAGAATTCTGGCAATGTAATCTCATTAACGATAGTGTCATGAACAGTGGACATATTTAGAGGACTTGTCAAAGTAATTACACTAATTTGGTCATTTTGCACAGCTTGTACATTCCTTTCAGTACTTGCCCGCTCACAGCTAAACTGTACACCTGTATTTCTTTCTCCCAACACTATAAAACCTGCATATTCTAATTATATCAGAGCTATTTCTTGATCCAAGAAACTCATTACAATAAGTCATAAATGTGCAGAATATGTTGCAAAGACTCTGACTAGCATTTCAGAGCATGCAACTAATGAATGGGACAATGGACTACCAGAATGTCATCTAGGACACACTTTGAAAGTATCATTGAGGTACAGAGGACTCAACACCTCACACTCTTGTAACTGGAAACTTCTACAATTATAAACAAGTATGTATAATTTGGGTTATCGGCACATTGGGCAGGCATAGTCTTGTGTATCACAATGGCAGTCATATCTGCCAACTGTGTAATTGAGAGTGGGTATAGCTCTCAGGTAATCTCTCAAAAATATGCCCACCTACAAAAATACGGCCACCCCCCTTATTGGGGCAAAGTTAAGTTGTTGCATAGCATGCCAAAATACGCTCACCCATTAGAACCACCTCCCCAAAAATTGATATTAATCTTTGAATGTAGCCTCGTACCCAAGCAAGGGAGGAGCCTGGGTATGAGGCTACTTTCAATGTATATCAGACAATTAAGTAATTCCTCAGAAACAACTCTATCTGAATAGCCTCATACTCAGACTCCTCTCCTGCGAAAAAAGGAGCCTGTTTACGAGGCTATTTTTGAACATGAGATGGCTTTCCGGTAAACACATACGTACACCGTACTTCAAGACCTTTCTCCAAACACTTTAGTTTATCCGTGATTTTATAGTAGTCTTATGCTCAAGAAAGTACGACAAAATTCTTGAAATCTCCACAGGCATGTGCCCCAACATCTGTTCCACTTTAATTACGGCGACAACACACGATCGTGATCACTGTCGAGTTCTTTTTGATTGTTGAGTTCTCTTTGAGTCTCCAGTTCTTCTCCCAAACTAGGAGACCACATTGTTTTGTAGATGTGATTACTATTGCTGTTACTAGTACACATACATGCCTTTATTACATTGCTATTGCTGTTATTCTTGCACTTAACACTTTACACATGGCATTACATAACACATGGAGATGATTATTAGGATTAAGAGCCACAGGTAACATTGGGGCTCTTAATCCTAATAATCTTCTCCAATATACATCAGTGTATGTTCTACAGAACTTCTCGCATGGTGAAATTAGGAGTATCTCCTTTGATATAGTGATCTCCTCTAAACAAAGAAGCAGCTTCATTCCCTGGCGCATTTCCTCTTCCTCACATGGGAGGAAAGAGCCTGGTAGCTAACACTGGGGGTTCAAACCGTAAGCTTCCGGCAGCTCAAAGAAAAGGATGCCCAAGACCGCTAGTAAGGCTAGACATTTATCTACATATAAAGTAAGATCGTAACTTTACCTACTTTATAGACTTCATGCTGTGATTGTGTGGTTAGCAAGTCATGAATGTCTCAGTCTTATAAACGATTTACCTAATGTGTTCTACCATTTTGTGCTGCTTTTCTCTGTCTTTCTCCCCAAACGTTTTGAAAACTTGTGCACATGGCCTCGCAAAAACCACATGAAAATTGTGAAAAAGTGGGTGTGATCACTGTAAATCACATGAATCATGATGTAGTGGAAGTAAACACCCCCAATGTTACCAGGATCTTCCATCTACATGAAAGAGCCTGGGGATGAGGCTAACAAGTGGAAGATACTCGGATATTAAACCAACAGAGTAGCAAGCAGTGATCAGTAAATTCACAACCTAACAAGGTGACAACGATTTGGCTATTATAATTAATGACCCAGCAAGATATGGGCTCCCCAGACATGCTGGTCTGTGCTCTCAAGTGCAATCGCACTCTAGAAATCATGATTATCTGACACAGTAAATAAACAGCTTTACCATAGCTACATGGTACAACTTCAGTTCTGGCCCTAAAGCTTTAGGTTCTCGGGTTCTGAACAAGCAGAATAATCAGTGAACAGTCACCCTTCCCATACACAATGTTCATTCAACACAATATTCCATTGTTACTAATAGAACCTTGTTTATAGTCAGACTATAATGTAGTAGAAGACCACGTAAAACTGCACTATACTCAGCTAGAGCCCTCTGCAACACTACAGGTACGTAAATTATCTAGCGGAGTATGTCTGTGTTTATACTCCTCGTCTAGATTGTATATCCAATAAAGAATACCATGTTAATCATGAAACTACTACCTTGGCCATGATCTAGTCCAGTTTTAATGTCATTTTAGAGACTTGAGTTTCTGTATCCATGGTGACATGTATGGTAGGCAGGTATGGTATTTCTGAGTCTGCATCTGTTTGCCTAGCCAACACAATGGGTTTGACACTCAACTAGTTCACCTACTGATACCAAGATATTGTGGACACATTTTGGACAATAGACATCTCCCGGATGTAGCACACTGACACAGTCTGATGTTACAAGTGAGCCCATAACCCCAGACCCCACCACTCAACGTACCAAGGTGTCTAGCACCCGGTGAGTCAACAGTGTTCCCACTGAAGTCCAGTACCCTCAGTGTGGTGATGTCACACAGTGCCTGCACCAGGTGAGACGTTCCCTCAGCATCAACATGACAGCTCCTCAGACTCAGCACAGTGAGGACAGTGTTCCCCCTCAGGACAGATGCTGTAGCAGGACACAACACAACAGTCATTATGGAAGTGACAGTAAAGTCACCTGACACAATGAGGACATGTCCCAACAACAAGGAAGGTTGTAACATGCACACACAGTGATCAATGTTCCTCCTAATGCACTCACTAAAATCTCAACACTGGACTCGTCTATTACCATCTGTAATAGTGTCATTGTGTCAAGTGCTATATCCAAGCTAATTAATTCTGGCAATGTAATCTCATAATATAAATGTGCAAAACAAAGACACCAGTGGAACACACATTTCTGACACTCATCTTCTACAGTGACAGTTGTTCTAATTCAAACACTGCTATAGTGGGTACTACTAATCTTCAGGGAAGCCACATCAGTCACCTGACTCAGAATATTAATGAAATTTCATTCATCATCACACACAATGGTTAAACAGGACACACACAGAGTGTGTAATTACAAATACCACATCATCACTAGGCTAGTGTGTAATCAGTAAGGGTCACCTATACTAATTGAGACAAGCCTAGTGTGAACCAAACACTGATGATCACATTCCCATTTCACTACAAGCAAGCTACTAGCAATTTGTTCACATTTACCTCATGAGCATATTTCTTACAGGTGGTAAGCAACAGCAGGGGCCTATAGAATGACTTATTTTAGCCTCTCCGACTCAAGCAGTATACTTGCAGGATAATAGTGTGGTTTGAAAATATGCATGACTAACTACACCAACTACACAATAGTGGGCATGACCAGTGTGTCATAGTAGCAGATATTTGTCTCTTCAGCTATTTTGTCTTTCTATTTCATGCATGCAGACAGAAACCAACTCTGGAGCAGCCCAATGGCAGGTGGCATGGCATTATACAACGGTGGAGGGATATTAGTTAGGAACAGAAATCCAGCTAAAAACTCTGACGTCTAATTAGGCACTCTTGTGCCAAGTCAGAACACTTGGGTCAAACTCAATGCTGAAGAAATCACATCACATTTACTTTTCTGACAGGAAAGACTGATTAGTACAGTTTGTGAATGCATTAGGCCATGGGCAGCCTCTTTATTATCAGTTTATTATCAGTGCAGGCTCTACAGAACAAATTTAGGACATGTAACACAGTGACGTTAGGACAATCCTCTTTCGTACATAATCACCTGTCACAAATTGCTAAATACAACATGTAATCAGGCATTGTTTTCCCAGGCCAGGGCTGTACTTTAGACTGACCACCTGAAGCTAAACATTGAGGTAAAAATGCCAAGCATGGCTGACAGAATGACTAGGTGGTACTGTTTGTGGATACATCAAATATAAGGCCATCAACCTGTCTCCTAATAATCATCTCCAATATACATCAGTGAATATTCTACAGAACTTCGCTTGTAGTAAATTAGGACTATCTCCTTTGATATAGTGATCTCCTCTAAACAAAGAAGCAGCTTCATTCCCTGGCGCATTTCCTCTTCCTCACATGGGAGGAAAGAGCCTGGTAGCTAACACAGGGGGTTCAAACCGTAAGCTTCCGGCAGCTCAAAGAAAAGGATGCCCAAGACCGCTAGTAAGGCTAGACATTTATCTACATATTAAAGTAAGATCGTAACTTTACCTACTTTATAGACTTCATGCTGTGATTGTGTGGTTAGCAAGTCATGAATGTCTCAGTCTTATAAACGATTTACCTAATGTGTTCTAATGTTTTGTGCTGCTTTTCTCTGTCTTTCTCCCCAAACGTTTTGAAAACTTGTGCACATGGCCTCGCAAAAATCACATGAAAATTGTCCAAAAGTGGGTGTGATCACTGTAAATCACATGAATCATGACGTAGTGGAAGTAAACACCCCCAATGTTACCAGGCTCTTCCATCTACATGAAGAGCCTGGGGATGAGGCTAACAAACAAGTGGAAGATACTCGGATATTAAACCAACAGAGCAAGAAGTGATCTGTAAATTCAAACCTAACAAGGTGACAATGATTTGGCTAATATAATTAACACCCCAGCAAGATATGGGCTCCCCAGTCATGTTGGTCTGTGCTCTCAAGTGCAATCACACTCTAGAAATCATGATTATCTGACACAGTAAATAAACAGCTTTACCATAGCTACATGGTACAACTTCAGTTTTGGTCCTAAAGCTTTAGGCTCTCGGGTTCTGAGCAAGCAGAATAACTAGTGAGATGTTTTCAGGGCTGAAAAGATGTAGTGGTTAGTCACCCTTCTCATATTGTCCATTGCTTGACATGATATAAAAACACCACTGTGCACAGAGTATAATCAAGGAGCTTCACACATGAAAATTAGGGATACAGAATGTTCATTCAACACAATATTCCACTGTTACTAATAAAACCTTGTTTTAGTCAGGCTACTGTAGTAGATGACCACATAAAACTGCACCTGTACAGTTTACCATGGAGATTGGATGGTACCTTTAGTGACACAAAGTTTCAAAGGAATTCTCCAAAGTGCATAACACGGGATAGCCTAAATTACGTAAATGATAAAAGAGGAATTCTTATAGGCTGCAAAATTATCCACACTGGAGTTCCTAAATCATAGCAGTCTGTCAAGTGTGTCTACTCTGTCTCAGTGCTGTTTCATGTGTATGATACACATAGTTTTCATTTTCCACCCCAAGGCATTGTTCACATCTGATGCAAGTCTACTGTGAAGTTCAGCACGTAAATAACTACAACAACAAAAATCCTTGGCTTATGGTAACCTAAAAATGAACCTTCATGTTTCTGCAGCCAATCTCTAATACCATTCAGAATATTTGTGGAGTTTCAAGGCAAAAAATCTTGCTTTGAACGAAAGGGACTATCCCACCTGTACGTAGCGCAATTCCATAACTACAACACAAATAGATAACACATGTCAATTACCCAGGTGTGTAACTCCATTCTTCATATCATTCGCACTGAGGTCGATCTCCTGAACATTGTGGAGACAGTCACCACTCCCTCTGGCCAGCATCCTCATGCCCTCTTCTCCAAGCTTGCAGAATCTAAGATCAAGTTTCCACTGGCAGTTACTGTAAGCAATGCAATGGCCTAGAACATAGCAGTCAAATGGAGCTAGTATCTGCTGAGAAAGATCAAGGTCTTGCGTTCCAGTGCCAAGTGCATGTCTCAGGAGCTGCTTATCTTGGGCTTCAAACATCCACCGCAAGCTCTCTAGTTTACTGCTACTTTGGCTATAGTATGTTTGAAGACACTTTGCTGGTGTTCTCGTCACTAGCTCCTTAAGGAACTTAAAAAGGCGGGAAGAAAAGGAACTATCAGAACTAAGTTGAATATTAAACTTCGTTAATCCAGCATAAAAACGTAAGACGATAACAAAATGTTTTTTCCCTATATATTCATCAATTATTCCAGCTTGCTGGGATGATGGTAGCTTTGATACATAGTAGGCAGCAAGAAATTCCTGTATGGTCAAATGAAGAAAGTTGTATGAAACTGATTCCAATACATCATATTCCATGTCCATGAGTCCCATTGTCTCGAGAGCAGAAGGAATGGTGTGAAAGATCAATTGCTGCCGGGCAATGCCTTGATACGCCAGTTCACAAAGTTTCAGGAGGTTTCGTTCAACGTCTGAAGGAACATCTGCTAGACTGTGTAAGTTCCACCTCCTCTCCTTTCCATGTACTTTATGGGCTGTTAGATACCTGCTGAGTAGGATCCTGGTGAGAACAGTGTACAGTTCTGTCTGGGTCCTGGGAACAATGCTGTCCCTTGCCTTGCTGGATCGATACACATCAATGACAATCGAACAATTCAACGGGATGAACATTAATGTACGAATGTGTGGGTAGCAGGCAAGATATGATTCAAACTGATGCTGGTACTGTTCATCACCGAAACTCTGCTTCACATAGCTGTTTGTTTGTTTGTCTGTGAACCCTAGCACTTCTACATGTTGGTAGCTTTGCTGACAGCAGTGCTTAAATAGGACATCACTTGCTGAAGGACGGCTTGTGATAATGACACTAGCCTTTGGAAGGATCTCTCCATCGATAACTTGAGCAAATATGGAGTTCTCTTGCATCTCTTCTGGAAGCTCATCATAACCTTCTAACAGGAATGCAGTTCTATTCCCATGACTCTGGCTGACCTCTCTGGCTGTCTCTGACTGGAGGTAGCGATCAGAATTAAAGAACAGATCAGTGACAGCTGTAGCCTTTTGCACACAACTGTCTCTTAGCTTCAGTAGAACTAGTAGGGAGTATTCTTGGAGCAGTTTCCCTCCTCCCCACTGTCTGCACAGCTCCCATGCCATCGTGGTCTTTCCAACCCCAGGAGCTCCCTGCACTAGGACACACCTGGCCAGGGAGCCGTCTTCCAGTCGACCCACCTCACTAAGTTCCAGTGATTGTTTCTTCTTCAGTATATCATCAACATTGCCATGTATGGTGGCCTCAGTAAATTTGTCCATTTCTGATTTGTCTATATTGTCTTTTCTAACAACAGCCAGGTTTATGTACTTTGTTCCTGTTTTGGATGCATACTGCCTTTTTTCATCCTCAAGTAGTGTTTTACAAGTGTACTTCGATTTGAGGTACTCTGCATACCTATTAACAGGAAGGTCACTGTTGCTTGCTGAAGGAGCTGTTTCAGGTATCATGCTGAGATCTAAAGAGGTACATATATAAAAGGGAATGTCTGAAGTTCATAACTATTAATAACAGAGGAGAGTACTGTATCTATTGAACATATACTGTGTGAGAAGAATGTCCAAGAGATCTTCAGCATATAAGTATCTGCAGGCTGGGTGCATCATGTTTGCAAAGTTAGGAACTAGAATACCGTATAGCACAAATTGACAGAAAATGTAATTTGACAGTTTGGTGATTGGCAACTTAGCCGCCAAATTTAATTCCGCCACTGAACAAGTATGGCTACACTTGCAGATCAGCACTACCTTTTTACGAACTGCAGGTACTGGTTAACAGGTGCTTGTACTTGTTGTATACAGTGTGCACGTATTAGTTGTTTATTTACCATATTGCAGGTACCTGAGCTCAACAAAGTGCTGTGTATACACACAAGAGCTGAGGTAACTCTATACACAGGAGAGTATGGTCCCGTAACCATTGGTGAGGTTTTGTAATGTGAGGAGGGCCCTGAGAAATGATAATGACGATTTCGCTGTGTGTCTTGTGAAGGGAGTTAGCTACTGTGCAAGATTTAGCATCAAGGCTAGCTTGGGAGGGCAGGGTGCTAGCGAGTGGGGCACCTTCATCAACTCGGTGACAACTTTGACTTTGTGCTGCATGCACTCACATTTTATTGTTACATGCAACAAGCAGATGTGCCAAATAAGTAATATGTATAACAACAGGAAGAAAGCATGCACTTATTTATTTAAAGTTATGCATAACTCTTAATAGCTGTATACACCTACTAACCAAGTTTCTACGGTATCCCAAATACATATACTCACTTACTGTTTTCTTGACAAACTTTCAATGCAAGATCCCTCCTGCCTATAGCATTAAGTGCCGTGGCAAGACTTTCATAGGTGGACTGACAACTGTTTCTCAACCACCACTCAAACATATTGGTCAGACATTGATTGGTGTGGTCAGGATAATGAGCACAGTTGCTTTGAATGGTGTCCAGTTGGTCAGGAGGCACACCCAGTTTGAGACCGAGACTCTGCCACTTGGCAGTCACTGGAAGGTGTGTTAGCTTTGCAAGGTCTGCCATTGGTACTGCATGTGGAGAACAACAAAAGAAACACACAAGATTTGCACTAGCAGTTCAATAGTGGAAGAATATTTCACATCCAAAAGAGGTTTACCCTTTAACAACTGATAATGCATTTGACGTCGTCTGACTATTTATCAGTTGGTGCAATCCGTTTCGAAGATGGGTTTTGCTGTAGCAAAAAAGGTGGAATGGGTGTGCATATTCAAGACATGCCGTGCACATGGCAGCTGCCTTGACTGGCTGTAGAACAGCCTTGGTCGGCACTGGCTGGACCATTTCTCATCTTGTTAGAGCAAATGGGCACAGAAACCACTCCTCTCCCCTTGTAGGGCACCATTTCCAGATCTGTAGGCAGTTTTTAGTCAGGCTGGTCAGAAAGCCCTGACCATCGAAAGCTCGCTAATGAGTGGTTGTGGTTAGGGTCATGCACCCACAGAGAATGTGTCAAAGGAGCTTTGGCTCAAGTTTCCAGCACTAGCTCCAAGCAGAAGTGGAAATACGGACCACAGAAGGTATCCATAGCCTAAAAGAGACATCAAGTGAATAGCCTACGGTGGTTAAAGAGTTAAGTACTATTCACACCATATCATTTTGTAAATTTGAATGACTGTATTTAGACATAATTATGTTTCTAGTAAAGTAATTTAATGGATTTTGCTGGATTGCTTGCCTACAGTACCAATCAGAAAATCCTTCTCTTTTGCCAGGCTTTTCTTCTGTGGGGAAATCTACGCTGACCACAATGTATACAACAAGAAATAGCCAACCAGGTCCTGACACATGGTGACCAAAACCTACTCTCCTTTCTGTATCAAGTATCTTTGTGTCATTTAGTGCACAAATAGATGACAGGCTGTTATCTAGGATAAATACAGAAGACAAAACCTCTCCCTTATTGTGGCATTAACACAACAGTCTTAGCACAAAATTACATGATTCCTCTGAAAAGGCCTCTCAATCTCCTTGTTGAAATCAGCTTGTTTCACTTTGATAGATTAAAATTGGTACTTAGTTCAGAATATAACATAGGTGGTGGACAGGGAGAGGAGGTGGGGCAGAGGAGGCTTGATCCCACCTCCTCAACTTTCCAGAGATGAGGGGGATAGCACCTCCAGTTGGGCAGGTGTGTGGTGTCACACATTGAACTGTCTGATTCTTAAAGTTGAAGTTAAGCATAGAGGCTTCAGTCTCTATTTAGATCTTTAGAGAAGGTTGAAGTTAAGCATACAGGCTTGCGTGTCTATATTATTTCATGTCCATAAAACAGACTAGCTAATCATCTCACCATGCATTTATCCATGTAGCTACATATAAACCAGAGTCCTACTTATCAGGAACTATGAAGGAAAGACCCTATAGCGGCAATTGTGGTCCAAAAGTGCCTAAGAAGTGATCTCAGGCCATCTAATTTCAAAACATTTCCCAGAGGAGTAGGAAGAGGGGGAAGGGAAGACGAGACATGCTCCCAGATCTCCCTAGCTACTGAATGTTTATGCATGCAGGTACCATTCAACCCTCCCACTCTGAAGTGCCTTCCACCACCACTGCATAAAACTGTGATTCCAGCCACTATACAAAGCAGCTACTCTCAGTTACTTTAGCAGTGTGTCAACTTTAGCAAAGTACTAGGTATATGAAGGTGCATCATGCCTCACACAGATGTGGAAACAACTTAGTTGGCCTTCTGTGATAGTATAGGACAGTGGGAATAGACATGGTCTAGCAAATGGAGGGAGATTGAGGAAACAGCAAGCTCGCCTTCATTGAGGAGTCTCTCTACAGTGATGCTTTTTTATGCCTGCCTCGTCTTATGTGGCCAGACCTTGGGTTGAGTCTGGTTATGCAAGCCTCCAGCTACTAGACATGGGTACGAGAAGTGTACAAGGAGTGGTCACTCCCATTAGTACAATATTAACAGCTGCGACTGGGGTCAAAATTTGTGTTGCCTAAATTTCACATAGTGTAAGAATTTCACTCTGCATTGCTCAGTGACCCTTACAACAGTCATGACAAAGCCCTCGTGACCCTGTGACCACACCAAAAAATCTCCAGTGACTTCATGACCACATTGTAACCCCAGTCGCTTCTGTTAATATGGTGCTAAAGGGAGTGACCACCCCTTGGTGTATCACAAGCTAGACTGGTTAGGGAAGTTTATCACATACCATCGAGAAGTGTATCACGTAGCTGTTAGTGTACAAGTCTCCTGTTGTCTTATGTACTTCTCTGCCATACAGAAAGGTAATTGTCTTGTAAATGGAGTTTGTCGCAAAGAGTGCATGCATGTGGTAGTGGGATACACAAAATAACACAAAAGTCGTATACTTTGACTGTAAACCCGATATGCATATATACAAACATACAAGTACAACCTTAGGCTGAGACCTCACTCGCACCCCCACCACAGCTGCACGATTATATGTGCCTCATGCTAAGGCATTTGGCAACTAGTGTATGTTGTACTCAATGAGATGGTACAAATAGGCTGTGACATACATTATAACATGCCTTTAGGTCTTCCAGAAATAAAATGAACTCTCTAAACAAAAGTGTTATGTCACAGCAACAAGGAAACAGCGTACCTGTAAATTATCAATGAAAATTAATTGTATGTTTGACAAATGCAGTCTGTTGTCAATCGGTCAATGGATGACATGGCTCTTCAGAGCAATGATTAGCATGCTTATGACATACAGCTAGTGATCTGACAATATCAAAGACGTGCTGTACGTTAAAAAGGTAGCCACGTTGATATATATACCGTAGTGTCCTGCAAATACGCCCCCCCTCACGCATAAGCCACCCCTGCATTTTTAGCGCAAAGTCTTGCAGGGGTATTTTTATCCCTCGTCAAAACTCTTACACAGTCAGGTTCAAGGCCTCCATGGTGGAATGGCAGCACAAGAATGAAGCCAGCATCCACAGAACCGTTAAACATTTCTCGATCGATCGCAAGCGTGTTTGCGAGTGGTGTCAGAAGTACAGTCTGCTGAAAGGACAAACCTGTGAAAACTATGACAGTGATCCTGAGTGACAGTACTGAAGAAGACTCATCCCGAAGTCGAAATATTAAGTTTATTTAAGCCACTCGGCTGTCTACTGTTAAAGTGTTTACCACAAACGCGGACCGCTCGCAGCAACGATGGACACGGTTCAAGGTCTCCGTGGTGGAATGGCAGTGCAAGAACGAAGCCAGCATCCACAGAACCGCTAAACATTTTTCGATCGAGGGAGGGCGTAATCACGAGAGAAAATGTTGCTTCCCGCGTATAAGCCCCCCCTGTGCTTTGTACTAAGGCTAAGGTTGCAAAAGGGGGGGGCGGCGTATTTGCGGGACACTATGGTACTAGAGTCGCTGACCTCCAGAATAGCAAAGTTTGGGAAATTCCTCACTCTAGCCTCCTTGAAAGCTACACTATATTGAAGCATAGTAAAGTGTGTACAGTTATACAAGCTTCAAGTATGAGGACTTCAACAGACTATAATAGTTGACACATAATGGGGAATGTACTGAGTCAGGAGGTTAGTTTCTACAAAATGATGCAGTCACACAACAGTAAAGGTGTGTAGTGTTATAGCTTAGAAATCCTGCATACTACATGTAGATATCCTCATTATCCTGCATATAGGCTTCAAAATTTACAATCATTTACCAGGTGTAGGGCCAGGGTTTCTTTCCACATCCCCGGCCTGTAGTAGCAGCAAGAAGATGTACACTGGCAGGTAGACTCTCCCCAGAGTGGTCAGCCCAAGCTGGAGGTGGTCCCACTCTCCAGTACAGAGTTTGTTCCTAGTCGTCTCCTGGTCAGTACCCATGGTGGGGGAGGGGAAGGTACATGTCACATGGGATCTTTGTGACAAGGTATCCTGCAGAGGAAGGTAAGACTACTGCTCATGAACATGTCCATTATAATTATCTGTTGATTGTACATGATGTGGAGAGGAAACAGTTTGAATCACTCCCAGGGCACAAAACTTTATTGATGATGGTATTACACATCAAGCCAACACCTACCTTCCACGGTCTTAGTATCACACTCAGGCAGGTGCACACCATCACCAGCACTAACATAGACAGTAGGATCTCCTGTACCATCAGCAGGGAGAGACACACCACGAGGTAGTAGAGAGCTAGGGCAGTTCCCAGAGTGGCCAGCGCAAGCTGAAGCAGCTCCCATTGTACAATGCATGACCGAGAGTAAACAGAGACCCTCCGAAGAGCACACATCATACTGATTCTGTATTGCCGTGTCTCCAGGTCGTGACCCATGGTAATCGGATCCAGGTTACCAGTCCAAGGAAACCTAAAAGATGGTGGTCAGTACATTCAATCAAAAACAGTAACAATTATAACTAGTGCTACCATATTTTGTGCATGTATAAAAGCCTTACAGGAAATGAAGGATGAAACTACTAGAAGACTATATGTGCCATGATAAGGCATCATTGCATGTCAGCTGCCAATTTGTTAGCTACCACTCCTCATGATGAGCACTTCTGACCATTGGATATCACTCCCTAGCTAGTCCATGCACTCTGCTTTTTCCATCGTTCTTTCTTGAGTGCTGTTGTGTATGTGCCACGGTCAGGTGTTGTCACCTGCCAGTGTTGCTAGCTAGTAGTGCTAATATCGTGGACAAGACCCGGTAAGGAATTTGATCCATTGCACACATAATTAGCCTCATACCCAAGCTGTATACACAACCCTAGGTTCAACCCCCACACATTGCAATCCTCCCACAGACTATGCACGTAGCTTTATACACCAGTCCTACATGAGACAACTTCTGAGAGAGGGTGTTTGCTGAACAGTTTGTCATATAGCCATTTGTCATCTCCTGGGCAGCCACTTACTCAATTTGCGTGCGTGGGGGCAATCATTATTCATAATTCATTACTAGCATATGCTATATACTCCTGACAAATCCATGGTGCTACGGCCATTAAAAATGGGCGTGTCATTGCTTGTAATGCGATAATAACAGTTGAGGCAGCAGGTCTCAGACGAAGTGGGCACTGATGCGAAACAATAAATCTGGTTTGCCTGGCCTAATACATAACCTATGTATATATCCGAAGGTCATATATTATCTGTGGCTCAACCCCCACACATTGCAATCCTCCCACTGACTATGGTGTAGCTTTATACACCAGTCCTATATGAGACGACTACTGAGAGAGGGTGTTTGCCGAATAGCTTGTCATACAGCCATTTGTCATCTCCTCACGGGGCAGCTACTATCAAGTATGGGGGACTGACAGGTTAAGTGCGGCCTCCAGCTGGCCTCCAACTAGCCTCTGCTGTCTGTGAGCTGGTCTCTCTGTTCTGTGAAAAGCCTGGCTTGTTAGTCAGCCCTCGCACAGTAATCCAACTCACCTTCGAAAATTTGGATGGGTCTCCCTTAGAGGAGGTCCGACACGCTTACGGACGTGCACGGAACTCCGTATCACGAAGTGAACATTGGAAGATCAACGTGGCGACCGCTCTCGAAGTCCGTTTTTTGTACCTGTCCTGTCGCGCGAACTAGAGCCTGTAGGAGCACCATACTCGGTTCGTGGATAGTTGAGACGGGACCCTACTGCTCCTGTGTGTCTGTGGCGCTGGGGTGTCAAAACTTCGCAGCAAGAGCGAGCTAAACCCGGAGCGTGATTAACATGACCTGGAGGACAGTACTTTGAGCAGTTGTAGCTCCATAACGCAACGGGCTATGAAGCTCGGACTTGCGTTGGATGAAAGTAGAAACACGGCTGATTCCAGTGATGTGCATTTGTGGGGGTGACACCCCCATTGGTTTTGGAGCTACAGAGCTTTGAAAGTTGACAAGATTTGGGAAATGTAAAAATAGGCTCCATGCAATTTAGGAGCTCATATCTTCCGGTCAGATTATGCTATCGTGACAGAACTTACACCAAAATGAAGCCCTTTCCATGTACTTTGTGATGATCTTCACATTGTTGGTGACACCCCATGCAGATTTGGAGTAATCCAGCTTTGTAGTTGACTATAATTGTGAAAGACGTAAATCTGGGTAAAATTCAATCACCCGTATCTCCTCAACAAAGAAGGCAATGGTGATGGGACTCACACCAAAACGATGCACATTCTATATACTTTCTGATGATATCCATATTGTTGGTGACATCCCATGAAGGTTTAGAGCTTTGAGGTCAACCATGTTAGTGCAATATCTGAATATGGGTAAAATTTAACCACCTGACAGCGTATATCTTCTGAAAAAGAGACAGAAGTGATGGGACTCATCCAAATGGTTAAGAAGTCAACTATGTTTGTGAAACTTTGAACTACCTATATCTTGGAGGACAGTGCATCCATGATGCATGAGACTTAACCTATTGACAAATTTCTATGTGGTATTCACCAGAATGCATATGTGTAAACTTACTGCAATCAAACCATGCTCTAATGAAATGACCTCATTTGTATGCCTTCCCTGCCTCCAGCATATTACCTCAGGCCTTCTCCATTTGTTTGCACACTGGAAATGACTAACGTTTGATGTGGAGAAGGCATGAGAATGAGAGGCTATTAATAGAGTGTCGCAATGAAAGTGGAATCATCGATATCAGAAAGTATAATTATATTATCACTTTCACATTGTTGGCTATATTTGAGTAGATAATACTTTCAAAATCAAAGCTCCAAAAATAAACCACTATGGGTAGGTATCACCAGAAAGTACATAGAATGTGCATCTTTGGTGTATGTCCCATCACTGTCCTCAGAGATGTTTATTTTTATCAGCAAAATTTCACATGACTTCTGAGCAAGATGGCTTCAAATTTCTATGATATGTCACAGAAAATCTGAATATCATCAGAAAGTATACAGAATGTGCTTCTGGTGGGAGTCCCATCACCACTGTCTTCTTCGTTGAGGAGATACGGGTGATTGAACTTTACCGTCTTTCATAATTATAGTCAACTTCAAAGCTGGATTACTCCAAATCTGTATGGGGTGTCACCAACAATGTGGAGATCATCACAAAGTACATGGACAGGGCTCCATTTTGGTGCAAGTTCTGTCACAACAGCATAATCTGACCGGAAGATATGGGCTCCTATATTTTACCCATATTTTGATATTGCACAAACATACTTGACTTCAAAGGTGTATAGCTCCAAATTTGTATGGGATGTCACCAGTAATATGGATATCATTGGAAAGTATATAGAATGTGCATCGTTTTGGTGTGAGTCCCATCACCACTGCCTTCTTTGTTGAGGAGATACAGGTGATTGAATTTTACCCAGATTTACGTCTTTCACAATTATAGTCAACTACAAAGCTGGATTACTCCAAATCTGCATGGGGTGTCACCAACAATGTGAAGATCATCACAACGTACATGGAAAGGGCTTCATTTTGGTGTAAGTTCTGTCACGATAGCATAATCTGACCGGAAGATATGAGCTCCTAAATTGGAGCCTATTTTTACATTTCCCAAATCTTGTCAACTTTCAAAGCTCTGTAGCTCCAAAACCAATGGGGGTGTCACCCCCACAAATGCACATCACTGGAATCAGCCGTGTTTCTACTTTCATCCAACGCAAGTCCGAGCTTCATAGCCCGTTGCGTTATGGAGCTACAACTGCTCAAAGTACTGTCCTCCAGGTCATGTTAATCACGCTCCGGGTTTAGCTCGCTCTTGCTGCGAAGTTTTGACACCCCAGCGCCACAGACACACAGGAGCAGTAGGGTCCCGTCTCAACTATCCACGAACCGAGTATGGTGCTCCTACAGGCTCTAGTTCGCGCGACAGGACAGGTGCAAAAACGGACTTCGAGAGCGGTCGCCACGTTGATCTTTCAATGTTCACTTACCATACGTGATACGGAGTTCCGTGCACGTCCGTAAGCGTGTCGGACCTCCTCTGGGTCTCCCTGTATCTCGCAAGTGGTATTAACCAGAAATATGTGGGCGGGACTCCCAAATAAACATTACGTCACCACAAGTCCGTTAATCCGCGTTCACGTCCCACGGTATCCGCTAGCAAATTGTGGAAAACACTCGCGGCACTGCAGGCAGACTGTAGGCTCCACAACAGGTAAAAGACCTCGTATCTAGTTAGCTATTTGCAGCCAATTATGAGTATGAGCAGGTACGAACTGGTAGGTCATTAACGGTGCACATAACTTATTATACACTCTTTTGCAGTTTTGGTCATAATTTATGATGTGCAGAAGGCACCTGATTTTCTCTGGCCCTTTTGCAGGGGGTAAACCCTGTGTGTGGAGGAACTAATCCGGTGATGTCGGACAATAGGGGTGAATGGAAGGTGGGTGGATAGGAGGTAGGGGAAGTCTGGAGGCATGCTGCCCCTACTCACACAGCCAGATTCTCACTGGAAAGTTTGGCTATGTGAAACTACGCTACCTTTTTTTTCAAATTAAACTCTCGGCAGACAGAATCAGCAGAGTCCAAACTATGGTCTCTATTCAGTAAAATACGTAAGAGACAGCATTTAGTCACACCCCAGGTTCTTCCCATCTGCATACTAGTATGCAACAAGAGAGAGGAGCATGGAAAGGAGGCTAACATACTTTTTACAGCTAACCTGTAGCTGAGTACAACTAACCTGATGGACGCAATTAACTCATAATTTTAGGATCTTTCTCGAATATTCATTATATATATGAAGCTGCGTATACAGGTCATCAAAACTTCAAGGGAGGGGGTGCTTTGGGTCAGGATTAAGGCTATACACAATGCTTTTTTTTTTGTGTACAGTGAACACATACCTTACCAAAATTTAGTAAAAGGTAATAGCAGACAATGAGCGACAATCATCTTGCCATCACGATTGTCAACTTCTCTTGTGAGAAATATCTGTTGGATGAACAATGGTAATACCCTCCTGCCTGCATTGTGTGCAGGGGAAGCACCTGATGAGAAACTAAAAATCAACAAATTGCAGCCTTATGGTACTTACAAAAAAATCTGTTATACTAATCTATATGTCTAGGTATCGCAACTGCTCTCTCCCTTAATAACGGTATACTATCATGTGCCTGGCAGGCCAATTAGCTAGGACACAGTACAGTTACATCGCTAAAACACAATTAGAGACCAAAACAATAGATTCTGTAGGTTTGTTTGTGTTCCAGAATGTACACTGCTGGGTTTGAGCGCAGGTGTCTGCAATTTTTTTACCGATTTTGAGTGGATGGAGCATTTAAGGTCATCAGTCACTCAGACTTATATGTGTGATCATTTGCTGGCATCATGGTGGAGTTTCACAGTCAACAGCACTGACTAGCTAATCAAATGTATGGCCATATTATCAGTAAAGCAAGTTCTACATGACAACACAATAATTGAGAGTTGCACAAAATGCAAACATCAGCTGCCTATAATACAAGTAAACACATGCCTAATAATTAAGCAAAACTAAATATGCGTTCCATAGCAGAGGTGCCTATGCTATTTGTGAACCTAAGAACAGTGCATTTTGTACGCTAATGCACTGTATATATAGCTCATGGCTGATTGCTTTTACATTTATCACCTCTGTGTGATGCTAACTGAATCCCAAATGCATGGCCACATGTTACTAGGACTATGAACAAGTTCTACATGACAACATAAATGATACTCAGCAGTTGCTGTCTACAAGTAAACACATGACAGTATTGTAAGCAATTGAGATACAGTACATTGAGCAATATAATGCACTATTTTGAGATGTGCAAATTTTATGGGATGGTATTGTACTTTTGCTATCAATTTTATATTTACCAGTAAAAAGCATTTCTCTATGACCCTATGCTAGCTGATAGGGAAATTGTGGGTTCTGCAGATTCAAATGTAAGTAAATATTTCCCAAGTTTTTGTCCCTGTTGCATGTGTGTATAAGTAGCTACAGAGAAATATTGCAGAATCTCTTTGTTCCTTGCTAGGATTCCATTGAATTTAGCTCTTTTTCTAACCTGCATATTCAGATTTATATGTGCAGTATTCAATTGTTGTATCACCAATTATTAGATATGTAATGCATAGTTATTAAACTGTAATCACGAGTGATTAATCAGAGATTAACCATCATGTGTGACGTATGAGAGGTGAGCACATTGCAGTGGCTCTCTAGGAATCGAAGGGGCCATCAGTGTTTTGAGATCTCGAAGCATAATGCCACAGTATGTACCTCTGTAATGTTACTAGAGTTGCTAATGTACATTCACCAAGCAAGGCCTATAAGTCATATTTCATGTTTCCTACAGTGTAGATGTACAATGTAAAAATTGAGTTTGCTGTTGAACAACCATGAATAATTCGCTTCCTCCATCACTCACCTTTCCGGATTAAGTTGATATATTTTGAAGTATAAAGGTTTTTACTTAGTTTATGTCCGCTAGTGGTATGTGCCACTCTCGCATGCGGTAGAAAATGACAACATGAACAATAATGCAGAAGAGGGTATCATAGCTAGGTGGCAGGCCAACAGAGAAAGAGTTGTGCACCACCAGTGATACACTTTATTATTGCAGAATCTCTTTGTTCCTTGCTAGGTAAACACCCTGAATTCCAGTGAATTTACCTGTTTTTTTTTACCTGCATATTCAGATTAGTATTTAATTGTTGTATCACCAATTATTAGATATGTAGGTGGTAAAGTCGATGTGCGTGTTGTTTAGAAGCAGGTTGATAAATACGTGCATCCAGTGCTTTTGCTGGGCTGAGTATAAGATGCAGCTGAGCATGCACCTTTGCCATCTCAGGGTGGTACACTATGCATAAAATACACCTGTGTACCATGCATTCCTTACATATTACAGGCACTCGAGGTTTATTGGATGGATGGGTGTGATTTACCATGCTTTTGTTTTTGTATTGGTGCTGTAGGCTGATTCCAGCATGATTGTAAATTTTGTGCATGTATCTCTCACGTACATGTAGACGTGCATGCATACGTTGAATTTCATGTTCACATGCATGTATTAGTGATTATGCAAGGAATTCATGTGCATCAGTAGATTTAGAAAGCTATAACTAGGGAAATAACTACCTGAAGCTGGATGTTTCACTGGAGTAGTTCCAACACGTAAGATTGAAGAACATGGAAGGATTGGAATAGTGTATGCACTGACGTAAGTACAGTAAATGTGCAGCTATAAAGATTTATATGGAAGTTCATCAGTCTTTGTACATTTTGGCTCAATCGCTAGTGCACAGAATGAAATTAATTGCATGTGAAGTATTGACAAGCAAATAAATGTCATGATATTTTGTGTTAATAAGAGACATGAACTTCACATTAAAAGTCCTATAGATACATTCTCTGATAAGTATATTATACTAACCCACAAGCTCAGATTCGATCTCCAATATTTGTTTCTTGATCTTTTTATTGTCTTATATTTTTGCTTGAAGTTTCCTCATCTGTTATCAGGGAACAAATATGTAACATTGGTTTGCATGGTTTAATTGCCTGCACCAAATTGTACTACCAGCTTGTGGCATGATAAAATTGAAGATTTTCCACTGAGAATAACAGACACAACACCCTCTTGTTCACCTGCATCACCAGGTTGTGAGTAAGAATCCAAGTCTGGATAGATCCTGTTCTGGATAGAAATGATCAGTGGTTGTCGTATGAATATGTATTTCAATATTTGGCTTATAGATCTAGAACTAACCTATTTGTGTAGATTCGATGTCTGCTGTCCTTTTTCTCTTCTGTCTGCAGTGCTTGCTCTTCTTGTGTTTGCAGTGTTTGCAGTGCTTGCTTCTCACTTCTCACTGTGCAATTATTCCAAAGCATACCCTATTAGTATTGTAACCCTTACTGGCAGATTTTTTATCAAGGACTACAGTTGTAGTTCCTTATTGACCTACCACATCTGGTTCTGGATCAAAGAACAATGCATGCACGGTCTGAAGATCTGATAAACAAACCTCTAACTATAGGTTCTTGACTAGCCTCATTTCGTTTTTTTTTTCCCTCTTATTCCTTTTCTTCTTCTTGTGCTGATTTCTCTCCTGTTGTCTCTCACCTTCTTCCTGCTGTTCAGCTATATGAATGCATAAAATTGTGATATAAAGTGACAAGTATGATGTACATCTTAATCAACCTTCATGCTCAGAAGTGTACCAAGGCTTTTCTCCAGATGTGGTTGGTGTAATACCTTGAACTTACTTCCTTCTGAGTTGGGGTCATGCATATCTCTCCTTGCTATGTTTCTTGTGCTTCTTGCTCTTCTGTATAGCTTCATCTGAATCAGATTGAGCTGTGGAACATCAATGATAACAGTTGAACCATGCACCTCAAAATTTCTTCATCTGTTGTGGCAGTATTGGGCATACTGCACAACAAACAGACTGATGGTTGGTGCAGTTGATCCCTCTCGTTGTACAGCCTGCCAAAGAACAGTAACAGCCTAGAAATGGTCCCACAAACAACTTGAAGTAACTTCAGGAACTGCATGATCTGATATAGAGAAATAAATTAATACACTTATTAAAAGCATACCAGACTCTATTATATAAGCCACGCAGTACATGTACATGGGTAGCATGGTTGGCTGTGCATTAGGCAGTGAGGTTAATGGGACCTCAACAACAACACTACAGCCCCTAGCCCCTGCTGTGCTTACTCAAGCGATTAAGATTGTCAACTGGTGCAGATGGCTTATCAATGTACATAAGTTTATTTATTCTGACCGTCATATAGCGTGCTGAGGAGGTACACATATGTAACTATGTATCAAGTGCACTAAGGACACCTATTCAAACTGGTACTACAATTTGACTTCTGGCTGTTTGCTGTAGCATGTGTTTATGACTCCCTTATTTAGTGGTGCATGCACTACCACCCTCTAATGTCATAACACTTCTATTCACTGCATGGTATCCGTATATCTTCCTCTTCTGACATCAACATCCCTCTCTCTGCTGACACGTAGCTTCTAGAACATTTGTTGACCTCTCCCTATCCCTAAGGATTCTGTCCATATTGTCTATTGACACTGCAAACGCTTAGTGTGAAAGGGAACCTAAATTATTTTCTTTCAGTGGCTTCTGCATAAATGAAGAGAAGGTTATCTGTTACCAACTTGAGCCCGGAAAATAACTTGCTGATGTTTCGACTGAATGCTCCAGTCGTCATCAAGGTGAAAGTGAAGAGGTGCGAACAAACGTTGCTATTTATAGCCATGCACTACTGAGGATACACGTCATTGGAGGTCAAAGGTCAGTGTGGATTGCTCCTCCCTCCCTACCTCCTCATCACAGCAGTACAGCAAACAGGGACTTCCAGTCCTCCATCTCGGTTGAAGCGCTCCTCTGAGGGTGTCATCTGGATGTGCAGGGCCTCCTTCACCAACAGCTCCTCTCCTCTGCCATGGTCCAGCACTGTGGTCTCCTCCCAGTCGATCGGATGGTGATTCTCCCACGCATGCTCCACTACAGCTGACTTCTCCATCATTCCCCTCTCACAGGCATCTCGGTGTTCCTTCAGTCTCGTCTCCAGTCTCCGTCTGGTCTCCCCGATGTAGACCTGACCGCAGCTGCAGGGGATACGATATATACCACATTGGATTGCTTACCAAGAGGTAATGTATCCTTGACCATGATCAACATTGAGCAGAGAGTCCGCCCGGACTTAAAAACTACTCTGATGTTGAACTTCCTGCAAACACGCCTAATGTCCTCACTCATCCCGGTATCACCACCAGTGGTCCCCTCTCCTCCTCAATTTGACTTCTGGCTGTTTGCTGTAGCATGTGTTTTATGACTCCCTTATTTGGTGGTGCATGCACTACCACTTGACATTCCCCTCTAATGTCATAACACTTCTATTCACTGCATGGTATCCGTATATCTTCCTCTTCTGACATCAACATCCCTCTCTCTGCTGACACGTAGCTTCTAGAACATGTGTTGACCTCTCCTTATCCCTAAGGATTCTGTCCAGATTGTCTATTAGACACTGCAAACGCTTAGTGTGAAAGGGAACCAAAATTAGCTTGTGCAGCGTACCTGTGTGCAGGAACTAAAGAACATCCTTTATCACAACTTTCACAAGCTCATCTAATAAGAATTCATTAGCAGTGACAATCGGTGGGCATTGAGCAGTGAACTGCTGGTGCTGTGTGCTTATCTCTGCCCCACTGAAGCTGTTCATCAGTGTAGGCTTCAACACTTGGTCACTGCTGGGATCATCATACAAAAATTGAAGAGCTCCACTTTGAATTCTTGCTGTACTGTCTGTCAGATGAGTCACAACTCCCTTGGGGTAATTGCCAGCCATTGTGATTGCAACTTTTGTCTTCTGCTGATGGAGCTCACAACCAGGTGGATGCGTACTGACCCAAAGTGACGCTGCATAGAACTGCTGAACATGGAAATGGCTGCTAAACCTGCATGCCAAACAGGAGAGCTTTAAAGAATTATGCATGGAGCCAAAGTATTTCATTCAGGCATGGGCACAATACACTATGTATATAGCATGCGGGGATGGAGTACACAATGTCATGCCATGAAGGAGGCAGGATTCTCGCTAAATATTTACTTCCAATAAATGGTGCATGATGCAATAGTGCATGGCTAATGTAGATCATCTGTGAAACTTCTTGTTTGCATGATCACTAATGAAGTGTTCGTGGTAAGCCAGATCAGCAACTGCTGTGGGCTGGATTTGCCACAAAAGGCCTAGGAAATACCTTGGTATAAAGTCAGAATACGTATATCAGCTAAATAAATCCCGTATGATTTTAGTGAGTAGAAATGCTAGCTATTCCACAAAAACAATTTGCACACAAGTATGTGTACTTTACCAAGTAGGAACACTCCACTATAATACATTATCTCCAGACAGCTGTTGAATGCCTGAGATGACATCCTGCAAGGCATTATCAGAGGGGATCACCGAGAGTGGATTCACAACTCGGTTTAACTTCTCAATGATGTGTGGAATCCAAATGTAGCACTGCTGATTGCCATGTATGTCAAACTGTATGGTGGGGCCAAACACCAATATATCAGAATTTGGTTGCTGGCCAGGAAAATAGGCTTGGAGGCCACTGTATTCCACAGCTGACCCAGTATTTTATGAGCTGTCATTATTTCCTCTATGAACAAGTGATTAGGTGTAAATCAATTACTTAAAGTGCACCAACTGCACATGGACTTGGACTAGTCTTGTCAATAATTCAAGTAGCTACACGGAAGCTGAATTTACTGCATGAGAGCTAGAACTTTCACCACTGCATGTGCAAATTAGTTTTGCTGTCCTTCAAATAATGCTAAGTTATGAGCTGGCAAAGCATGATATATCTTCTATATAATCATGCTAATGTTCAAACTGCTAAATTGACCAAACACACTACAGCTATGAGTTGCATACATTGTATGCACACAAGACTGCATTGTATGAACTGCACCAAAACTACCATGAACCATGCACATGTGTGGAGCCAAATTAGCATCAAGACTGTTCTCACATGCAAGAAAACTGGCCTTAACCTTGGCTCCACTTTCTTGCAAGGTCTAGCATTTTGTCACAGAATGGATGTGGTGAATTATGACTAACCAGCAATCTTAATGTGGAAGTGAATGTTTTTACTACCAAGTTTTCTTGCCCCGTTGTGTTCTGCCACACGCATGCAGGACTCCCATTTGGTGAGACCAGCTGTGCTAATGGGACTGTCCAGTGTACAATCAATAAAGCAAACGTGGAAGCAGGTCTTCTTTCCAATCAGTAAACGTGACAAACACAGAAGCAGGTCAGCCAGTATACTTTGGCTCTGCTGTCTGGGTTGGCACCACAGGTTGCTTCTTTACTACAGACAATCTAGCGCTACCAGCTTGCTCAGGCTCACCCCTACTAGTGGTGGTTCACATCAGGGTGGAACTAGTTTGTGGGCATAGTTCACCCGAGTTTGTGGTATGGGAATTTGGGAGGAGGCACTGCCACCATATGAGCATTAAACGTAGATACCAAGACATTTTTCTGTTCATGGTTGGGATTTCGAGTGCTTATGATAGCTGTTGCCATAAGTATTATGCACATAACATTGGTATACCCTACCCTACCTTCCTGGGGCGAGGATGGGAGGAGAGTTGGGGATTGCCAATGAATTTGTGCCCCGTGAGATGGGCAGGGTGGGGCATTTGCCACTAGCATTCATTATAGTATAATTATATATATATATAGGCAAAGTACACCAACATCCTGCCTAATAAATGGGAAATTGACATGACAAATCCCCACCCTCTCCTACCCCATTCGGTGGGTGAGGTGGAGCATACTATTGACAGGCTAGGTGCATTACTCTGAGGTTTCCTCAGCCAATCAGTTAGCTAGCTACGCCTCTGTTACACTACCATGCAAGTCTCAAGGCCCTGTGAGCATCCGCACTAGCTAGGCTAGGAACGCAGCAGCCTCTAACCCTTTAACCGATTATACGCGGTAGACGCCAAAATGGCGTCATACGCAAATAAGTCACGAAACGTGGTAGACGCCAATTGGCGTCACGGATACGGTTAAGCGTTAGGGATAGACTAAGTTCACCCAGTTTGAAACGGCTACGTCATCTTATTAAATATTCATAAGAGGCTACCGAAGCAAAGATGTTCACATTTTGTAAGACCAGAGAAAAAAAAAGGAAGTACTATATACATTACCTGGCCCTAGCCCTAACCCTAACCCTAGCCCTAACCCTAACCCTAGCCCTAACTCTAACACTTAACCATTTAGCCAATGAGCCGCTTCTGACGGCCACCATGCTGTATGGTCTAAGTATATGTAATAGCATGGTTTGCTGTAGTATTTGGGATTAATAGCACTCGTAATGCAGAAATAATTGTACGAGGCGTAGCCGAGTACAATTTACTGCATTACGAGTGCTATTAATCCCAAATACCACAGCAAATCATGCTATCACGTATTAATACTATAGCTTTATAATCCACATTCAGCTGCCATCAAAACGGTCCCTAGAAGCCATGCACTGCTACTGAGCTTCCGTGACAAGACACTCGAAAGTTATTAGCCTCGTAACCAAGCTTTCTCACGCTAGCGTTTGCCGTCTGTAGCACCTAATAACCTTCGTGGTACCGCAAGTAGCAAACGCTGTGCCGATAAAACCTGAATATGAGGCTAAACACACAAGCACAAGCCGAACGCAGTAACCATACAGCGCATGCCAACCTAGCCTCGTTCCCAGGCCTCCCCCGTTTTACCTTCCGTTTGCGTTCACAATAAACACGGGAGCGGAAGGCCGGCGAAAAACGGGAAAGGCCTGGGAGCATTCATCACGTGAGTGGACGCGAGTGGACGTAGGGGGGGAGGGGCCGATATTCAAATATATACGTACTAAACTTGAAAGCGAGTTTCTTACCGGTCAAGACGAGTAGTTTCCATCACGCTAAAGTCTGGAGCCCGAAAACGCAGTAGAGCGCTCGAACGGATGGTCCTGCGCGTTGTTTTGGCAGTTGGGCCCCTCCCCCCCTACGTCCACCTCACGTCCACCTGACGTCATTCACGTGATGAATGCTCCCAGGCCTTCCCGGTTTTTCGCCGGCCTTCCGCTCCCATGTATTATTGTGAACGCAAACGGAAGGTAAAACGGGGGAGACCTGGGGACGAGGCTAATGCCAACCCGTGCCGAGCTTCCGTAGTTTTGCAAACACACTCGTCAGGGCCGTTTTCGCTACTGCCTATACTCTTCAACGAACGTCGACACGAATTCTGAAACACTTTCGCTCGATAATTCTACTTTTCTGCTAACAGTAAAGCGCTGTTACAACAGGCAGCTATTCGCATTGTAGTCCGAAAAAGAGAGCTCCGCCTTCTGCATAGGCGTATAGGAAGCAAATTTGAAGTGTAGAGGCCATGTTGTACCGCGCAAAGCGCGGCGGAGAAATGTAAAGTAATTTCGACGCGCGTAGCGCGGCGGCGAATTTTTTCAAAGTGTGCACCCTTAGACTGCAAAATAAAGCCTTTTTTCAAGGGTATAAGCTTTCAGACCTTCCCAGCCGTCCAGTAAAATATTTGGAAACAGTAAGATTATACGCGTACTGACTTCGTCGTTGTTCCCAGGGGACCGCCCAGCTTTCGTCGCTTTGTATATAGTAGTCTATAGTAGTCTATAGTATAGTAGTTTGTATGCACTAGTCTCGTACCAAGCCATCTCACTGTCAAGATTTTGATTGCTTTATTGTATACTTTAAGCGGAATTGCATGTACGCATGTAACTGCATATGAGACTGGTGCATCGAAGAGGCTGCTTGAGCTTAGGCTCGTTCCCAGGGAACGAGGCTAGCTTTAGCTATTACAGTAACTTTAGCAGGTTATGAATATTTATTTGCGGCCTCAAAAGTGTAGCGGCCAAAGCCGCTACGGCCGTTACGGTTCCTACGCCACTGTTCTGCTCCACCCAAATTTGAAAAATGAACGGCTGCGTCCCCGCAGCAACCACGTACGCGTCGCTTCGCATTGACCAATCAGATTAGTATTACTCTGTTTTCATACCTTACTGTTAAAAAAAAAAGTGTAATACTAATCTGATTGGTCAATAAGTGTAGTATTTCAAAAAAAATACTACACTTTTTTATATACGCATTTTATATTGCATTTTACTATACTAGCTATAGTATTATGTATTTAACTTACGGCAGCGCGACGGATTATGAATATTTAATAAGGTGCGCGCGCGACGGATTATAAAGTGACGCAACAGGAAACCGTTTCAAAGCGGGTGAACTTAGACTATACCCCAAGCGTTATCACGGCCTAGGGCGCTTTGTACCGGTCATGCGATACGCTTGGGGCTTCCCCTACTACTACAAGTGGGTTGGTCCAGGAGGCCTCAAGGGGCGGAGCATAGTGAGCGATTTTCCATTCCATTTAATCTCGCGTATAATCGGTTAAACACCACGGTCAGGTTGTCCTGGGTTTGATTCTTGGTGACTGCTGGCTTTTCGCTTTCCTCTATTTCGCCTCAAAATATCAAAATCTCTTAATTTGTAGCACAAGGCAAGATGTTCTAAGCAGACACACCGGTGCATTAGCTCTCCATCTCAGCTGCACTCTTCCCCTCTTGTCTGTGGTGGTCAAGAATTGAAGTCACCCTGGATGGAGGGAAATGTATACACAAGAGGGAATGACTCATCATTATATGCATACTGCAATAAACAAGTTGAGACTGTGTAGTATGGAGACAATATGTTTGCACAGATTTAGAATGTGACCATTTAGGCTATATTTTTCGTTGTTTGCACAGATTTGTGAGAGTGACTGTAGGGACGTATATTCGGAGATGCCAGTGCTCTGCCACTGAGAAACAAAAACAGGTCAACCACCAGCTCTCACAATTCTCTATATGTACTGCAAAGGTGATATTGAATGTCTCAGCGACTGCGAGGTATGTGACTCGGGCATTCGCCTGATTGTGAGTGACTATAAGCTATATTATCGAATTGAAAGTCTCCGGTAAAAAGCATGACTGGCCAATACCTGACACTTGGCATGTCAATTGAAATGGTGGCACAGGATTCTCCAAGCTGTCTGAAGTAAAAACTATAGACTGCTGACAGACAGCAGAGGGTGGTAGAGGTTCCCCTACGTATCTTATTGCATTGAGTGTGGGGCTTATTGGTACCATAATATTTCAGCTATAGTAGCCTCCTGGGAAGAAGGGATGAAGCTTCATGTTCTGGACGTATACTCACTAAGGCTCACCCCACAATGCATTCCACTAGTTTGTGTCAAATGGCTGCAATCCCTTTGAATGATGGTGGCAAACAAATTCACATTCATGTTCAAGTTCCAGAAAGCACATGGAGTAAGGAATGTACGTATCAAGACAGTGCTGCATGCTTTTGAAAGTATATACTACTTAGAACACATGACTGAAATTAAGAAGAATCATTGGCTAAAGATCACATGACTAAAGTCGAACCTCCGAACAAAGGACACTTTGGGAACACGTTTCTTGTCCTTTGTTCGGAGGTTGTCCCTATCTCGGAGGTTCAATTGTATAATCCTCAAATAATGTTTTAATAATAATATATGGGTAGATAATCAATAAAAATGCATGATTGTTAACAGAGGAGCTGGATATGGACTTGAAATCCCATGCGCATATCATCGTTATGGACCCAAGCCTTACATAGATAAAATGAAGGAATTGGTGGACTCCTTAAAACAACACTTGGACTTGTATAGGCCCTACATCTAGACATATATCCCACCCAGTATAGTTTTGCCTATACAACAGGTGGGGATTTACTGTGATAATTTCCCTCCCTGAGGGCTACAAGGGAAATTATGGCTCATAATTCCCTCTCCATGTATTTTTAGTTTACAGTCTACTACATTGTCAGACTATTGTACAGATTTTACATCATTTTTACTGTGACAGTAAATAATATTGAAGTTTCTGTAAACACTTGCACATGTACAGGTGTGCTTACAATAATAACAACAAAGGACCAATCAGGTTGGATATATAAAAATTATAGCACAGGTACTAGGTGGCCAGGGATTTATGGCTGTAGTAAACAAACCTCGTCCTCGGGCTACGCCCTCGGACTCGGTCTGTTTACTGCCATAAATCCCTGGCACCTGTGCTATAACTATAACTAAATGTTAAAAACTTCTTGACAACAACGTATTATTTACTGTGGGGGGAAGTTTAATATTCTGTCTACATGCGTTCATGCGTATGCGTGCGTGTTTATCTTTAATCGCCTAAATTCCTGATTGTTCTCAAAATGTGCGGGTGTGCTACAATTTTATAGGTGTGGTTTCCTGTGTGTCCGTTATTTAGAGGCAACTTTGTATTGAAAAGTCACACTGGGAGTTCGAATCTTGTCCGCTGTCCAGAATCAAGAAGCGTCCGCCTCTCGGAGGTTATTAACCCTCGGCGCGCATGCGCAGCGAGGGTTACGGTACTTAGTCTGTGTGTCTGTGTGTGTGTGTCTGTTACTCAACATCTCACTTTTCACGCGATTATTCGTGCCACAAACGATACTAACCTTCTCAGCGGCGGATGAAGGTCGAAATTTTAAGCGATTTTCTCTGAAAATGCTTCGTTGCGAAGCTAGAGCGTTTCCTGTTGGTACGGCTACAGGATAAGTCGGCCACCGCGGAAAACGCGCATGCGTATGAATCTGGACCACGTGGCTAGCGGCCATTTTGTTCTTGGGAGAGACGTTCTCTGCGAGTTCGATTATTGGCCATTGGCAGTAAGTATGCCTCCAACAAAGGTATGCCCGCAGTGTAAAGCTGCTGTACCTGTAATTTATCGTTACGGTTTTGGATGCTACGAATGAATTGACATCGAAAGGCATGCAGTCGAATCGCCAGCGTGCAACTTCCTGTAAATTTAATTACGCAGTGCGCAAACCCGGAAGTAGAATATGGCGGCGAGGAAGCTGACTTGACACTGTGTACTTCAGCCCTCACAGAATCGCGTAGTTGCAGGTTTTTCGCCCTGGAAAGGATCGTTTGAGACACAGTTATGGTCAAAAAAGGTACGTAACTTATAGATAGGTGAAATAAATTTGCAAGTTAGGAAAACAAGGAGGAAATAGGCGTCCAAGAGGGCGGGTCGATGAATTAGTGTGCATGTTTAAGCTCATTTTGTGAAGAGTACATTAGCGGAACACAAGAGATATGGGTATCAGGAGGTAGCCAGAAGCATCTAGTATTATGCTTGAAGACAGGAAGGCTGTAACTGAAGGAAGCTGTAAATGGCCCCATTGTGTATAGTACTGTGTACACCAGTAGAGCAAGGTTTGAGGCATTTGTACAACAAAATAAGTAACAGAGACTAATTCAACTGCTGTATGGGGAACAGTAAGCCTTTTCTACACCACTTTCCATCCCCAAAACCAAAACCTGTGAGCTTAGTAACTTCACCATCATCGTCTATCTCCAGATCATTGTCACTCTCCTCCACATTGTTGGATTCCTCAGTTGTCTTCTTGACTGTCAACTACCACATGATGAACTTCTCATCTAAGTTCTTGGTCTGCTGGTAAGTTGGTGTGTTTAGACAGTTGCGGCATTGAAATTCTGATTCACACACTCACTTCCCTTTGGCACAAGTTATAGTCTCCCTTTTGCCTTTCTCTGGCTCTCCCTGTGTCCCTTACAACTTAAAGTTGGCTGTCTTGTATTGATTGACCATCCAAAAGTGTCCAATTAGATAGAGTGTGTGTCAGTTATGCAATTGTTTGCCATATGTACACTATACCTGGCTTACTACTGGCCTCTTTCCTGGGCCTCCCCTGTTTTTGTTCTTTGGTTCGCCTTCAGTATTAATACACAGAAGTAGAAGAACGGGGGAGGCCTGGAAACACTTATCACGTGAATGGCGTCACCTGACGTCATTCACATGCAGGTGGATGCGAGGTGGACATGCATTGCACGTGCAGGTGGATGCGAGGTGGACATTGCACCTGCAGGTGGATGCGAGGTGGACATTGCATCTGCAGGTGGATGCGAGGTGGACATTGCATATTGGGGGAGGGGTCCACATTCAAATAACGTACCAGACTCTACCATTGAGCAGTTCATTGTCCACCTTGTGTCACGTCACGTGATAAGAATTCCCGGCCCTTTCCCATGATTTTTCACCGCTCTTCCGCGTCCGTGTGTTATACTGAACGAAAATCAAATAACAAAAAATGGGGAGGCCTGGGAATGAGGCTAGGTATACCACCAGAGGAGGGAGGACGTGATCATGTGATAGCTACAATAGCTGACATTCAAAGATCAAGAAGTGTGGATACAAGCTAAACGAACAGCTCTATGGAGAAAGTAGCAATGGGCACTACGGGCGTGTAAGGTTTTCGACAAAACTGAACAAGTTGCCAGTTAAAATGGCCTCCTGTGACTTGCCTAGCGATAAACTGGCAACTTACAAGCTTAGCCTGTGAGGTGAGCCATAATATCCAATTTTGACTAGCCAGATGGCTTCAGCTTAGTCGAAAACACTATGCGCCCATCGTGACTTAGTCCATAGAGCGATCCTTGTAGCTTGCATCCACGATTCTTGCCCTTGGAATGCCATAAATTGTCGCTACGACGTGACGTCATGTCCTCCCTCCTCTGGCATACCACTGTCCTTCCATGTAGATGTGTATCACATTGATCCAAAAATGTGTGCCCATCGTAGCTTGAGAACTTCAGTTGAAAGGCACATTTTTGTTTGCTTGTTGGTCTTTCTGATTATCCCCAACCATTTTTTGTAATACATAAGTGTCACTTAAGTTCAGAGGGCAATGGGGAGAAGAAAGCTCAAAAGCAGCTGCATGAGCCCTGAAGTAGGTTCTCCCTAGAGAGACAATCCGTGTCAAGGTTGACTTCCCCAATTGTTTCAGAAGCTTCAGTTCAACCTGCTAGAGATTATGTACCTCAGGTGACAAATAGCAGCTAGGGTGGGGGGCTAGGTAGAAAATAGCTGCTTATTCCAGCAAAGAAGGCATGTAAGTAACAATGGTTGCTCCATCAGATGCCTGATCTTTCACTTGAAGCAAGGCTAGATTTTTTATCGGCTACATTTTACAGCTGTGTATACTGCATTTGATCGGAGGTTTTTGCTTAGTCTGTTATCATGATATAAAACGAAAATTTCTCTTTACTTATTTTGAGCATGCATAGTACACACACACGCACTTGTTAATGGGTTTATTTTTCACTTACACAGGGAAGTGTACTCCTTGTACTTGGTTGACTCGCAGTGACGCAAGAAGCATAGCCGACACAGACCAAGATGGAACTTTCTGGAGCTGGTCATGCCAGTTTTTGTAGTGAAAGTCACCACTATAGTGCTCTCTGACACTCACATCACCTATTACCTTATGCTATAAGCTACCTGTGTTGCTCAAAACTTTTGTATGCTAGTTAACATGCCAGCTACGCACATTTTTACACATTTTCTGTATGCATAATTAATTCTTTCATTTCACATCCTGAAAAATAGCAAACACAAGTTTCAATAACTTTTCTGAGTAGCATAATGATAGTAGTAATCAACTATGTCAGTGTCTTGGCTGTCTCTTCGGGAAGCTGGAAATGGCCCCAAGTCATGTGCAGACCGTTGAGCAGGTACCGCAAACAGCTGTAACTTCCGCGTAGAATTACGCACGCACGTGGAACTTGCGCTAATGTGTACTTCTACTTCCCGCACAGCCCGCTTATTAGTTGCATGGGAATAGCCCATGCATATCCCAAGATATACCGATTTTTAGGTCTGCGTGGACTGGGGTCAAAGGTTATATTCAACGCGCGCGTTTGACTGTGTGCCGAAAATAATGTTGTATGGCCACGTATGGACTTCCGGTACGGTGGCGATTCGACTGCATGCCATATCAACTCGAGAGCAAACGTCAACCTTCCATAACGGACCCTCTGAGAAGCTCTCTACAGCGGACAAACGCTGTGTTACGGATTGATATTACTATAGTACTAATACATAAATGAAAGGCACTGAAGTGCCAAACCCTCAGCGCAGCAGTGCAAGTGATTGTACTTGTGTGTTAACTAGAATCAATCACTGTCTCATGAACAATAGTATCATCGACTGTAGAAATAACAGTAGGTTCCATTTCTCCTTCCATCTGTTGACAGTCTCCGTAGTTGTGTTCTCTGGTGTGGCCACTTCTAAGGAGGAGGATAGCACACAAGCCACACATTGGTGAGTGTACAGTGTGCTTGAGAGAGTTAAACTACCACTTGAAGGAGGTGCTGTTGAACTGGCAGTCGTGGTCGATGAGAGCCTATGTGACCAAAACTGTTATGCATTACCTATTGCTATGCAGTATCATAAGCATCACATATTATAAGCTTGATATCACATCCTCTTGTTCCCAAGAACTTGTTGGCACATATATAGTATACACTATATTCTCCACTTATAACCTTTGTTTCTATAGTAACAAGTAGGTATTATTTTCTATATACAGACAGGAAGTTGTAGAGTCTATACTACAGGAAGTTGAAAAATGATGTTTTCTATTAGCTACTTTGTTTACAGTGTAAACTACCTTCTATATTTACTAATAACAACAAGGACCAATCAGGTTGGAAAATGTAGCACACAATGCATGTTAGTCTGGCATTTATGGTTTACAATAACCATCCTTGTCCTCGTGCTCTGCCCTTGGAGTTGGGTGGTTATTGACCATAAATCTCAGGCTACTATGCATAATCTATTATACTAGAAAGATGGTGAATCATCCTGGGGCGAGCCTGAGCGAGTAGCAGATTGCATGATTTGGAATGCCCACACACATGCAGCTATTCGTCCAGCAGGACTACTATGGCTACATGGGCATGGGCTAAGCTTCACAGTCAAACCATGAATTGAGCTAGCAAGGGGCTCCTCCTCAGCTATGTATGAGCGGTCATGCCAAGCGCGTACCTGAAGCCAGCGTACATCCTGTCTGTCACTCGTAGCCTGCCTTGTCATGCGATCGTCAGAAAGTAAGTTGCCGTGCGTGCTGCCAATGCATTCAACTTGAATCGTCTTCGCTCTCGCTCTCTTTCACGCCGACCCTGCAGTCTGGCAGTAGCCCTCATGCTCGTTCTCACGGCTGAAAATCATCGTGAAATATTTGAATGCGCTCATTTAAAATTTACGGTAAGTGGTCGGTCCAAGCAAACAAGCATACACGCGTGCGCAATTACGGTGGCCCAGAAGTACACAAAACGCGTTTTTGAAATCCGGGTTTGACGACGTTTCGTTTAATTCGACGTTCGCAAAAATGAAGTTTACGGTATTATTTACGGTCACCTGGTGCGGTCACCGATCACTCGGTGCGCTCACCGATCTGCCCAGTGCGGTGACCGATCACTCAGTGCGCTCACCGATCTGCCCTGTGCGGTCACCGATCACTCAGTGCGGTCACCGATCTGCCCTGTGCGGTCACCGATCACTCAGTGCGGTGACCGATCTGCCCTGTGCGGTCACCAATCACTCAGTGCGGTCACCGATCTGCCCTGTGCGTTCACCGATCTTAAGGTGCGCTCACCGATCTGCCTCGTGCGGTCACCGATCACTCTGTGCGGTCACCGATCTGCTCTGTGCGGTCACCGATCTTAGCGTGCGCTCACCGATCTGCCCTGTGCGGTCACCGCACAGATCGGTGACCGCACTGAGTCGTGGGTCACCGCACAGGGCAGAACGGTGAGCGCACGCTAAGATCAGTGACCGCACAGAGTGATCGGTGACCGCACAGGGCAGATCGGTGACCGCATCGAGTGATCGGTGACCACACCGGGGAGATCGGTGAGCGCACGCTAAGATCAGTGACCGCACAGAGTGATCGGTGACCGCACAGGGCAGATCGGTGACCGCACCGAGTGATCGGTGACCACACAGGGGAGATCGGTGAGTGCACGCTAAGATCGGTGACCGAACAGGGTAGATCGGGGACCGCACAGGGCAGATCGGTGACCGCACAGGGCAGATCGGTGAGCGCACGCTAAGATCGGTGACCGCACAGAGCAGATCGGTGACCGCACTGAATGATCGGTTACCGCACGGGACAGATCGGTGAGCGCACGCTAAGATGGGTGACCGAGCAGGGCAGATCGGTGAGCGCACGCTAAGATCGGTGACCGCACAGAGCAGATCGGTGACCGCACAGAGTGATCGGTTACCGCACGGGACAGATCGGTGAGCGCACGCTAAGATGGGTGACCGAACAGGGCAGATCGGTGAGCGCACGCTAAGATCGGTGACCGCACAGAGTGATCGGTTACCGCACGGGACAGATCGGTGAGCGCACGCTAAGATGGGTGACCGAACAGGGCAGATCGGTGAGCGCACGCTAAGATCGGTGACCGCACAAAGTGATCGGTGACCGCAAAGGGCAGATCGGTGAGCGCACCGAGTGATCGGTGACCGCACAGAGCAGATCGGTGACCGCACAGAGTGATCGGTGACTGCACCAGGTGACCTTAAATAATACCGTAAATATCATGTTTGCGAACGTCGAATTAAACGAAACGTCGTCAAACCCGGATTTCAAAAACGCGTTTTGTGTACTTCTGGGCCACCGTACGCAATGCAGTCACGCTAGTGTGGGGCTCGCTCAGGCTCGCCCCAATAAAGAATCTATCTCAGAAAAGTTTCTGCACTCTGCACAAACTGTGAGACAATTGATAACTTCTAAAACAGTAAAGTACACCAATCCCTTCTGAAGCTGTTGTGAAGCCAACTACAAAACATGTGACAATATTGGCCACTTTATACACTAGTTGGTTGTGTGTCATGGACTGAAATATGATCAGTTCTATACGACAACACAAAGGTGAACAAAGCAAAATCAGCTGACTACAAGTAAACACATGTTAAGGAAAACTAAACAAGCATACCATGGCAACCTATATATGAGATTTGTGAAAGTAATTACAGCACATTTTCTATTGCTCGATGCACTGTGTCTCAGAAAGTGCAAGGTCAATTGCTGTCACATTTATACTTCCCTACATGGTTTTTGTTTCCTATGCGAATTCAGTATCAAGTGCATGGCCATGTTACTATGACCATGAACACATTCAACCTGGCAATAGAAAAAGTATAAGGAAAGGAAATTGCATGGCTTCCTCTCATTGCAAGTTAAACATTGCTTGATCACAGTAATTTGCTTCCTCGCATCACAAGTTAAACATGGCTGGATCACTGTATGCACTCCTTTACTTTCCTCCAGTTATATACCATGTCTCCAAAGGCTCGTACACCAATCATCATGTCAGCTTTTACATCGGAATGAAATAATAACCTATTGACTGATGGACTGCATTTACTTGTAGTTGTGTTAGTACAAACAATTGATTTAAAGTGGCCTTATATGAAGTGGACCAGTATTGTTTTGAGACTAGCACTATACAACTAGCTTTTCTCCAGCACATTTGTTTGATATGTTGCACCAAATCACCAAGCTGCAAGTAATTATATCAATACCAATACCACGTGAAATGAGACCGAGATAGTCTCATTCCAGACCATTCATTTTGTGCATACATATTCATGGTTTGTTCGCTACCAACTAATTATAAAGGTTAATGCAGGGAGACTAAAACTACAAGCAGTTGATATCATCTTGCTAATTAATAAATGAAAAGAAACTTGTGGTTGTGTGTTTTCTTAATTGAAACTACAAACTAATAACATTACAGTAATTTATAACTAAAAAACTGATAGAAAATATTTGAACCAAAACAACATGCAATGGACTCTAGTCAATAAAAAATAACAATAATACATAGGTACACAAACTAATGTATGACACACTGTGCTGAACAATACACATTAATTTTGATTTTAGTTGCTTATAATCAAATCCAGTCAATTCTGTTGCTAACTCTGCCACGCACTACAGTGTTTCTAATCATGCCCTTATACTGTTGTGGTAGCCTCAGAATCTTCACACTGGTGTTGTGTGCTAGACTCTCCACCAGTGCCTTGGCTGCCCTCTCTCCTAGTGGATTGTCCCACAGCCACAGCTTCCTCAGTGTAGAGTTGGCACTGACGGCCTCTGCCAGCTGACATGCACCATCCTCACCAATATTGCAGCATGCCAGGTACAACTTAGTGAGGCTGTGTGTCCTCCTCAGGAACAGTGCTGTGGAGGGAACCATGCACACATAAACTCACTCTTCATACAATAACATATTGACTATAGTGTGTACTGTAGTAGTGTTGGCACTCCTAGACAGTCTGGGAATATTGCACACATTAAAGTTTGTGAATCTCTAGTGAGAAAGAGCCAGGGTATATACGAGGCTAGGAATCTGATTGGTGCAAATGAGAGAATACCTCACATTCACTTTGAGTTTCTCATCACAACAACATTAATGAAAGCACCTGTTATACATTCACACTAGCACTGAAGTTGTTTCACGATGCTAACTGGCGACATTAATGCGTCTGCACAATAACTTGGATATAGAGTTGAGGAATGTCAATATTGGTCTTCTTGTGAAATGAACCACCACAGCACTAATGTGTCTTAACCTTCGAACTGACACAAGGTATGGTATGGTAGTTTAATTCTCCAGCTCCTCCCACCATGGAGAGAAGGGGAGGAGCCTGCTATCATCTCACATGACAATGATGTATTCCATACATAGACAAGCAGTCTGTCTTCTAGTGGCCGTGTGTCCTGAGTCCTATTATTTATGAGGGGGTGGCCTGACAACTCACAATCATCATAACACACAACAATGGCTGCTCTTCCATATGTACACAAAATGCAAGCAAATCAGAACATTTCGACTGGAAACCACGGTAAATACACAGACTACACCGATGCCACCTGCAAGCTTCAACATACTGCCACTGTACCTGGGACTACCTCCCGAGTATAGTTGATCTTAGCCCCTGTGGTAGCTATGTCTGCTCCTGCTAAACAGAATCTTGTCTCAGCAAATAGACTCCACTGACGACAGTCAATTACCTTTAAGGTGGCAGGGAATCCTGTATTTTCAAGGTCGACAAACCTAGAATCCAAGCTGATGGACTTCTTTGCCTTCTTAAACTTAGCAGGCAGTCAGTTTTGGGAGTCTTCATCCGTTCACTGTCCGTAGAATTGGGGATTTTCCCAGTTTCCTGTCGTCATTGGCATCCAATAAATCGACTTAAAAAAAGGGGTTTAGTAGAGTTCTGTAGTGTCAGTTGCTGTGAGTAGTGCGTAATGCCTCCTTGTGAAAGCAAGCTTGTGTCTAGAACCAGCAGAAAGGCCACAGTGGCCAAGACTGTATTTGTTGAGTAGGCCAAGGTCTCGCGGCCGTATGCCTAGCCTAGTTGGTGACCGTGGCCAGGTGCTTCGAGTGCTGGGCTGGGCTTTTAACTAGAATACGCAATACATCGTTGGCACTACGCTCAAGTATCCAAAGGAGCTGAAGAGTGGTTGTGTGTGGAACAGAGCCGTGAGTTGTTTAGCAACATAAGGGGGGAGAGGTGGGGCTAGTGCAGGGTTTTGCAGAATCTTTGCAACACGCAAGCGCAAGGCGTTGAAGTGCCCAGCTGTGTTTGGTTGATAATTAAGTGGCTGTGAACAAAACGTTACCTCCTTACACATAGTCACATAATTAGATAAAGGGTGAGTCCTATTACATAGCCCCCACCCACCCCCACGGTGCAAACTTTGACTTCCATAAGGAACGCAATATGGTTTTTCGCTTTACGCATTCTAAGCAGCGTTGCTTTTTTTTTTTAAGGTGTGTAACGGATTATAAATTAAAATTAAAAAACTGTATATAAAACAAAACAAAATATATAATCATATATATATATATTTTTTATTTTTTATTTTTTTATTATTTTTCTTTTTTAAATGTAGTGAGTAAGGAATGAATGAGACAAGTACTTCAAATGCATTGAAGTTCAGAGATGGCCACGTCAATGGGAGGTAGCGACTTGGCAGCATGACCACAGCTGGAGCGAGCTCCCCTGATACACTGAATGGCTGAGCGGAGAAGAGAGAAAGTCAGGCGACAGCGCAGCAAGGACAAGGTGGAGGAGTACGACTGGTCCCATTTCATAGCTAGACAAGAAGCAAGTCTTTTGTAGAAAACTGTGGCTTCATTTGCCATACCTCCGGTAGCTGAGAGAACTAGTGGGGTAAAAGAGGCATGTTCTACTTCTCTGACTCTCTGCTCGTACGCACGTTTCTTCAAAGATTCTTGCTTGCGGTAACATGAAGAGAGGCTGGATTGCCGGTTGGAGGGGGCATATGGGTTGAAAACTCGGACGTCAAAGTAAGTTCTTTCGAACCTGCCTCCCCAGAAACCGTTGGCAGCAATGTCTAGGCGTGCACCATCTTGGACATTAGATGAGGCACCAGTGAGAGATTCACCAGTGATTGGTTGCAATTCTGGCTCAATACGGACATCATTGCAAACTTGTGTTAGAAGGTTGGCAGTCAGATCTCTGATTTCATTGTGTCTTATTGAGGGGAAGCCACCTTTGGGACAGGAGAGAGTATGTTCTACGGAGAACTTGGCACCACAGCCACATGTTGATGGAGTGCGCAGGGGCTGCCAGTTGTATCTGAGGGCAAGTGTATCATAAAAAGCCCCTTTGTGGAGTGCAAAGCCAAATTCTTCAATCGGCAAAGAGGTTAGCCAGGATGAGGCTCCCTTTTCTTGGGCAAGATCCATGGATCGCTTGAGGGAGTGGTTCAGGGATTCTTTCAGTTGCTCAGAGACTTGCCTAGCAGAATCTCGTTTTTGTCTCAAGTTGGCGAGTGATTACTTCTTCAGGGTACTGAAAGTCTTGGTGGAGAATTGCCTCTGTCAGAGCTTCAGTGATCTTAGTGGAGTAGAGGAATTCGGTATCTGTGGCTTGAGTAGGATTGGACAGAGCAATGCCTCCTAGTCTGGCTGGCAGTGCAAGGAGTTCACGTTCAGTTTCATTCGGTGGAGGTCTGCCTGTAAGTGCAGGCATCAGCTTGGTTCTAATGATGGTTTCAAGTGGTGAGAGATTTGAGCCAATGCCAGGCATCGTGCGGGTGAGATAAGTCCACTTGCTTGTCATCCCATGAGTGAAAGCTGCGTGTGCAGCATGAGGTTGACTGCATGCGATAGATGCCAGCTGCTCTAGTTCTCCAGCTCATTGTTGGATCTTGTTGGTTACAAATGCTTGTATGTAGTCCTCTGTGCCAAGAGCTGCCCCAAGGTAAGGTCTGCCCTCTGAGGTGACTTTTACATCTGTGTCAGTGAAAGCCTCTACTGCAGTAGAGAGACAGTTCTCTTTGGTGACAAGCCAGGTCTTGCTTGCGTTGGTGAAACAACCGAATTTAGGGCCTAGAGCATTAAGTTGGTCCTACCACTCACGTAGTCTGGTGATCTTTCCAGCACCAGAAGCATCATCAGCATACCATACTTGAATTACATCACTCACACTGTCTTTCAAATTCCTGATCAGGGGAATGGTTGCCAAGGCGTACATTGGCATAGCCAGTGGGTCCCCTTGAGTGGTTCCTTCACGAGATAGGAGTACACCTCCGTCTACGTACAGCTCAGAGGGGGCTCTGTAGGTGTTGATGAGAGCAGTAGCAAGGGAGGGGCAAAGTCTCTGGATGTTGTGTAGAGCTGTTTGTCTGTTAAGGGAGTTAAAGGCGTTGCTGGCGTCAACTAATAGGAGAGCTTCAGTTTCTTCTCTGTGAAACAGGGTGCGAACAGCATGCACAGCTGCCTCAATGCCTGAAATCTGACCTGCACAGAGCTGTACAGAGCCGGCTACTTCTTGTATGTCTTGTCTTGTGATGTTTAAAATAGCTTTAGCAATGATGCGTCTAGCTGTGTCATCGATACCGATGGGCCGAACACCAGGGTTCTTGTCTAGGGCAATGAGGCAGCAGGCCATGAGAGGTGCAATGCTTACTGGATCAACAAATTCTGTGCAGAGGCATTTTGCTGTAAAAGCAAGGGACTGGCAAAGCTCAAAGGATGCTGTCTTGAACGAAGTGCATAGCCTTCTCCATCCAAGTGCATTGAGACCAGAGGGTCCAGCTGCTCCACTGGTGTACAATGCGGCAGATCTAATCGCCGCAGCATCCAGAGATTCGAACAGAACAGGGTGAACATCAGGGGTGTCATCATTAATGATTGCGTCATTGTGTACTGGTTGACATGGAGGGTGTTTCTCCAGAAGGATGTCCATCACCTTTCTTTGTCCATTCTCAGTTTCAATAGGATCATCCAAATGGAGAACACCTCCCTTACTCTGTTCAGAGAGGAGGCGAAGTGCCGCCTTGGTCTTACCCTGGAACATCAAATTAGCGAATGAGTGAGAAATTTGTTCATTGTGGCAAAGTCTTGGAGATGGGTTGTTGTATTGTTCTCCCCTCTCTCAATAATTCATTCAGGTCTCCCTCTCGCCAGGTGTCTAGTCGTCGTTCAAGGCATGTGATGTGGTCTTTGGCTTTTGACTTGCGGGCAGGCTTCTGGAGTAGGAGAATAGGCATGAGTGTAGCTGCTTTCAGAGCAACAGACTCGAGAGCAGAGCTAGTGGCAAAAGCCTTAAATAGTCTAGCTAGCTCAGAAACAAATGACTTCCCTGCTTTCCCATAGGGGACCTTGAAGAGATTCATCTTCCAGTGCACAGCCTCAGCAAAGGCAGCGTTGAGGTTGTCAGTAAACTGTGTTGAGTAATACAGGGTCTGCCATGGGGGTAAATTGAGGAAGCGTTGGTTCATTCTCAAGGGCGCTTGAGCGTGGAGGAGTCTCAGGTATGGTTGTCACAGTCACAGTCACAGAAAGTGAAGAGAGTTGTGAGACCAGGACTGAGGCCTGAGGTGTGAACGGCTGAGTCTGAACAGTCAGCACAGTTCCCCAGTCGCTGTGGTAGGCAGCTCTGGCATGGCTGTCTTCTTTTCACACAAGCACAGTTCTGGCAGCGGCCCGTACGATTACATCGGCAACAGGCCATCTCTCTCCAAATCCAGCCACGTCACGTACCGTTGAATCAATCAGTCCCACGGATCAGCGTTGCATAGATTCTGCAAAACCCTGTAATGCTTGCTTTCACTCGTGAATGAGCCCCTCCCGTAGACAAACCTGTGAATTTTTAAAATGTGCATTCATTTTGGTGCCGTCAAAGTTGTCCGTAGAGCGCTTGCAAATCACGTCACATCATTACATAATCAGAAGCTCGTGTACTGCTCTGTTTAAAGCTTGAAAAATCAGTATGGTGAACTCTTGTTGCGCTTACAGATGTACGGCGAGAGATAGTACGGAGTCAAGGGAAGCAGGGATAAAGTTTTATAGGATTCCAGCGTAGCCTCGTTCCCAGGCCTCCCCCGTTTTTACCTTCCGTTTGCGTTCACAATAATACACGGTCTTCCGCTCCCGTGTATTATTGTGAACGCAAACGGAAGGTAAAAACGGGGGAGGCCTGCGACCGAGGCTAATTCCAGCGAGGGAACCTAAGAGAACGCTGTGGTTAAAATTAAATGCCATAAATCGAAAGAACTTCCATCCCAAGTCTCAATGCAAACATTTCAACATTCGAATAATCTACTCCCTAGCGATGTTGTCCTTGCAGACAGGGGATTCGATATCGCTGACTCCATAGCATATTGTGGTGCCACTCTTGACATTCCGGCCTTCACTAGGGGGTGTGAGCAGTTACCTCCTGGTAATGTTGAAGCTACCAGAAAATTAGCAAATGTGAGGATTCATGTGGAAAGAATCATTGGAGTAGTACGTCAGCGTTTCCAGATTTTGTCTGCATCAGGGGTCTTGCCTAAGAAATTAGTTTCAAATAAAACTAGTGGAAGAGTAGTTTTGGACTCAATTGTTAGGGTTTGTTGTGCTCTTAACAATGTGCTTGAAGGTGTCGTACCTTTTATCTAGTTAATTTTATGCATGTTATTACATTGAATTATGTTCATTCTCCTGAACATTCATGCTACAACAAAATTTTAATAAACTTAAATGTTACTTGGTGACTTGTTTTATGTTCACTTGAATGGCATGTTGTGCATAGCCATTTTCCTTGAGGTACAGTAGATGCTGACATCCCAACACAGTCAAGGTGGAACCACTTTATGCATGTGACTTTACTATCACAGGCAATCATTTCTCCACCTTTGTCTTCCCTGCAGTAGCACCAGGTCCCGCTGTCTTCCTCAGTCTCTATGCAGTCAGATTGAACATTGTGAGCTTGCCTACGCGTGTACCATTTTCCCAATAGCTCAGGAAGGACACACAACCTCCAGAACTTCTCAGCAATTGGAATAGCGGACTGAATTAGTGTCTCATCTATTGTGATGTATTCAATATGTAGCTCTACCAGTGACCATACAACAATATCTCGCTTTGTCACGAACATTTGCAGCTGACACTGGTAGTAATAACTATGATCGCACTTCAACTTAAGTTTCAGATAGTTCACTAAGGCAGAAAGTTCCAACTCTATCAGCTGCTTCCACAAATGACATTTGATTGGCACACAGTGGACATTTGATCTCAATGACACCCTGACCACAGCAGTCACACTGAATGAGTGCATCAGGTGAAGCGCCTAAGAATGGGTGTTCTGCACTGACAAAGAAACCACAACATGAGATTTCAAAACTTCCATGATTTGTTACCATCTGAGCTTTATAAGCTAGAAGTGCCTCCTTCTCGTGTTCACAACCCCATGAAGTAGCTTGGGTGCTAAACCTGTCAATTTCAGGGTAGCAAATACTTTTTAGCTATGACAGAGAAGGCTGGTGGGGATCTGTATGAAGTACCTGCCTAAGTCGAGAGGCAGTGATTTTTCCAGCTCTAAATTGAAACCAGAGTTTTGATTTAGACTGGTCTCATGTCAATTGAGCTAAACAGCTCACCATTGCTGGAGTTACCTTGACCTAAGCATAATCGTTTGCTAGTGTCAGCAACTGAGTGTAGTTGTACTCCAAGTGGACAGGCTTGAAAATTTCATATAGCAGCTGAGGAACATGGTCTCTGTGGTGAATAAAATTTTCTCTGTATGGTTCGACAATTGAAAGTATTATTGGTTTCTTTTCTTGCTTTGTAGCTATCTCACTAAAAAAGGTGTCCTCTGTCTGTGATGGGGCTATTGACTTACGAACAGGAACAGGGGCAAAAGAAGGGGCTAGATCAACTTTTTTTACGTTTAGGAGCACTAAAGTCAATCTCACTGAGCTGTAAGTATGGGATACTTTGGGTGGGTGTGAAGAACAGCACCCACGTGTGAACAAGTTTCGGCCAGTTCAGCCATGCAATTGCAGTGTGCTACAAGAATAGTTCCATTACAGTGAACAAGGACCCATGGGCGGAGAGGCAGTGCCGGATCCAGAGGGGGTTCCATGGGTTCCATGGAACCCCTCTTTTGAAGGGCTCCCTTCGAAAATACTATGCGCAAACGTACGACGTACACTATGCCCACACTGGAGCTACGCACTCCAGCTTCAACAGTAGCAATAACGTACGTGTATCAACTCCTGTATCAAGAATTCAATGCGTGCATGGCCTACGTGCACGTATATACTACCAGAAGCACGTGGCAACAATAGAGACAATGAGCAAAGCGAGCAAGAGAATTAAAGCTTATTCATGCATTGCTTCCTCTGCACCTAGGGATGGCATATGCTATCAGTATGAGAGCGCTTATTTTCCCGCGCCTTACGCGGATAACCAGCTGCTTTGCAGCCTCTGCGGCCCGAAGCGGAGTCACGCCTTTAATTCTGCGGGCTTCAAACACAACAACCAGGTTTAGCAGTAGGTCGTCCAACTTTTGCAATTTCACCCCAAGAATACACCAGAAACGATCTCAGAAGGTCAGAAATCCAAAAGTTTCCTTAGGGGGGGGGGGGGGGGGGGGGGGGGGGGGGCATGCCCCCAGTCCCCCCTAGCAGGCGCCCTACGCACGCTTTAATCGCATACTGGAACCCCTCTTTTCAAAATTCATATAGATCCGCCACTGAGACAGTGAGAGGGGGTTTATTAGCAGAATAACTGTGCTTCACCTTACCAACAATCAGAATGGTGCCTTCAACGTACTTCTTCCATCCCACTTTCTGTACCCATCCACCAGTGTAGTACTTGTAGCTCAGGAGACTCTTATAGTTCTTTATTTCCTCGAGTGTAACCAAGCTAGTTGTGTACAACAGGTAAAAAGTGATATCTGGGTAGCTGCAGAATGATAAACAAAGTGAAGTATAAAGAATCTGCCAAAATGCAAAATTATAGCTAGCACAGGCTTACCAAAGAGAAGGCAAGTCAGATACATCTTGGCAAAACTCAGCTTTTTTTAGTGCATACGGGTTTTCCCTCTAAATAAGAGATATTTTTTTCTTGGTACCAGACCTTCAGCTTAGCGTCGAGTTTGTACAAGTAATCTGGCAACAGCTGCTGAGCCATCGCTCGCTCACTGGTTGCCATGCCATGCCATGCTTTTTGCCATATGAAAGTAAATGTGATGTCATTCTGTGACGTAATTGCAAGCGCTCTATTCCAAGTGTAGTGACAAATGTGAGTCTAGCCTGACATTGAGAGTAGCTCTGAACAAAAGCTGGCATAGATTGGTTTGAGATACATTGGTGGTTAGGACGCTACCTACAGTGAGCATGTAGATGTGTCCATTGAGTGGCAATTTTGGGTTCATGAATATATTAATGAGCTACTAAAACCCTTTTTAAAATTAGGCAAAGCAAGATTACCCTAAAGCAAACCCTAACCCTGAAACTAGGAGTAACCCTGGTCCTGACTGTAACCCACGTTTATGTTTTCGTTAACTTCCGCCGAGTGATGGGCGTGCCACCTTAAAGTTCTTAAAACAACTTCCAGGGTTCTGAAAATCCACTTCACAATTAACCCAATATTATGGTGTACAGTAGTACGCCATATGTAGGGATGGCTCCGAAAAAAAGCGACAACATTAAAAGAAATGTAGATTACTCAACAGCCTCTCTGAGCCATATCAGCCATTATTGAGTGCTTCCATGAGCAACAGGACCGTTAACTTTGCTGGAAAGCATCACTAAAGTACCATACTGGCAAGTTGCTGAAACAAGCAAATCATCTATCTTCTCCTCCTCCTCCCTTCCTTCCACCGGGATAGCACGATAATGGCTGAAGCTAGTACAACAATTCAAACACGAAAAAAATCCAGCATAAATCACTGGGTATTGCGCTCACCACCTATCATTCCCAAAGGAAGAACTTGAACTAGTCAGAGATTCTCAGGTAATCCCATGTTTATGCTTGCCACTATACACCATTTTGTTAGACTATAACACTACTTATAGCAGGTATGCCCCTGGAAGCTCAACTGAGCATGTATTTAGGTAGCTTGCCATGATAAGAAGCAGCAGCTGACACAAATTACGTGAAGACAACAGCCAAGGTCAGGTGGTATAACACAAAACATAGAGAGGAGATATGTGCATGCTTCCAGGAGAAGTATTATAAAGTATATATTGTTAGAGCTGCTGTAAACTGAAAATGTATGTGAGGACTCCACACACTGAGCACGTGTAGTTTGCAAGGTCAGCAGTTTCTACTTCCATTCAGACTTTAGCTTGAAGTCATTCTGGAACCTGATTGTCAATGGCTAGACCTGTAATTCACGTAGACACTAGGTACTTGATACTTACAACACCAGCTGGCAACTTAGAGCACTAGCCACTCATATTAAATTTTTTTATTTTCAAATTTCAAATTTGCTTATAATGGTCATTTACAACCTAAAGTTGACAATTTGGCTGGTGTCTTCTCAGTATTCTTTTGTGTTGTGCCTGAGTCTTCATTCCAGCAGTTTTCATTCCAGTTTCATTTCCAGCAGTCTTCATTAGAAAGTCCTTGTAGGAAATTTAGATTGTGTCTGTTACATGTAGCCTCGTTCCCAGGCCCCGTCCAGCTTTCCGTCGCTTACGGTACGGAAAAGCGGGAGAGGGCCTGGAATCTTTTCTCACGTGAGTGATGTCAGGATAGAAAGGATGGTAGAAAGGGTTTAATTGTGCGTGGGCGCACCGGGCCCAGAACAGCGAAAAGAGCCAAGGTACCAGGTAACTTACCACACGTATCTAGCGGAGGGCAATTGTCGTATACACCGAGCGTTGAACGTATAGTCGGTTGAACAATACGTGAAACGCAGCCTGTTTGTTCTGAAAATTTTCGCCATTTTTGGATTACGTCATGCTCACGTGAGAAAAGATACCTGGTTCTCCCCATTTGCTTATAATGGTCATTTACAACCTAAAGTTGACAATTTGGCTGGTGTCTTCTCAGCATTCTTTTGTGTTGTGCCTGAGTCTTCATACTCCTCCAATGCAAAGAGTAATGGTCTGTCGGTAGCTTGGTCCTCGAACTGCTCTAATGCAGCTAGTAGCAGCGAGTCAACAGTGGTCTTCATTCAAAACTCCTGCGCTAGAGGAGGCAGCTGCTGAAATGGGCGGTTGCTCAGTTGCTTGCAGTTCACATGGAGTAGTACTACTGGGTTCATTGAAAAACTCTCTGTAGACTTCGTTCCCACAGAAGTCACGTAGCACTGAGTTGTAAGACACCATTGCAGTAACAGTCTGATGGTGATTAGATATATATAGTCTAAATCAGATTGACTACACAGTGTAGGGATCTACGAGATTTATAAAGCCTGCAAAAAGCCTCATAAAACTGCAAGGGTTCTATATAAGGCTTTGCTTTGGCTTCTAAATCCCATAGATCCCTATGCTTTGGTGTCTAACCTAAATAAAGAAGTTTGATGTTTGGATTTACGTTTTCACTTGAAAGCGTTTGAATTTACGACAACTCTTTGTTCTTTGTGAACAACGAAGTTCTATACTTTTGTACTTTACAGACCATGTGTCTTCATGACAAATATGGGACATGCTAGGCCTAAAACACATTACAGATTGAACAGCATTGAATGTGGGATGCACATCCTGTAAATGTATTTTACCTGTCTGGACGAATGATAGCCTACTCTGAGTGCATGTAGTGTAGTAGCCGTGATCACTGTAAAAACATTTGGGTTACTTCAACCATATTATGGTCATCTCAGTTGCATGCCTGTTGTGTACGTGACACGTTACAAACTTCAAGGGATGCTTCCAATTTGATTGAAAGCTTAAGTGTAGTTGAGATGCTTCTCCTTTTTGTTAACTTTGGATCGTCTTGCAGAAAGCCTAGCTATTTGACTACATTCCTGGATAGCCATGCAACCAAGGAACTCCTCCAGGGGCGGATGTGTAGGATCTAAGAAGCACCAAACCTTACCAGAAATGCTGATTTATAGGCTTTCTGCAAGATGATCCTAATTTAACAAAAGGGAGAAGCTTCTCAACTACCCTTTGATTCAAATTGTAAGCATCCCTTGATGAGGTTCATAGCTAATGTTTCACTTACACAACAGGCATGCAACTGAGATGACCAAAATATGGTTGAAGTAACCCAAATGTTTTTACAGTGTGATCATTCTATAACCGAACAGATCGGCACATGATTGGTCACATGATAGTTTTGTCCGGAAATTGTTCGATAACCAGCCGTTATCATAATTACTGATATCCAATAAATAATACCATGCTATAGCCTACATAGCTAACACAATGGGTTTGATAGCCAACTAGTTCACCTACTGATAACAAGGACACATTTCGGACAATATAGACACCTCCCTGTTGTATGTAGCCCACTGATACAGTCTGTCCCATACAAAATGAAAAGGTTGCACAAGCATGTGACAAGGTTGTAATAAGCTTGTATATATATAAGAAGCATGCAACCTTGTTTCCAGGTTATGACAATCTTGTAAAACCTGGTGACAAACTGGTATCTTTGTACAAAGTTGTAACAAACTACTGTCACAAGACTGAAAACCCTACACAAGTTTGAGGTAAACTGCTGGAAAACCTGGTTTTTTTTTGTTGTTCCCTACATGGAGTGGTGTGCATGTAACATGCATGTTACCAGGTGCCTGTATGTGACATGCATGTTTCGTACATGGTGTGGGCTCATTTGAAAAAAAACACGCACGTTGCATTCATGGCAACCTGGATGCAACATGCATGTTTCCTGATCAGTGGACATGCAACATGCATATTACGGGCTACATGCATGTTGCATGCATGACATCTGGGATGCAATATGCTTGGTGTGTGATCAGTGGACATGCTACATGCACACCGTGTGCTACATGCATGTTGCATGCATGTAGTATAATATGAGTTGCTCATTAACCCTCGGCACGCATGCGCAGCGAGGGTTACAGTACTTGGTCTGTGTGTCTGTGTATGTGTGTGTGTTACTCAACATCTCACTTTGCACGTGATTATTCGTGCCACAAACGATACTAACCTTCTCAGCGGTGGATGAAGGTCGAAAAGTTTAAGCGATTTTCTCTGAAAATGCTTCGTTGCGAAGCAGAGCGTTTCCTGTTGGTATGGCTACATGATAAGTCGGCTATTTTTTATTCCACGGAAAATGCACATGCGTATGAATCTGGACCACGTGGCTAGCGGCCATTTTGTTCTTGGGAGAGACGTTCTTTGCAAGTTCGATTATTGGCCATTGGCAGTAAGTATGCCTCCAACAAAGGTATGCCCGCAGTGTAAAGCTGCTGTACCTGTAAGGCGGAAGACATGTGAACGCTGTGATCATGTCTTTCGATCCAAATGAAAAGCAGTGTAATTTGTGAGAGAAAGCTATGAAACGTATGAGAGCAGTAGAATCAGATAGTGTGAAATCAGCTAGGAAAGCTAAAGATAAGTTGCACAAGGCCTGTGAAAGAGCGTCAGAAACACATGAGCGAACTTTGCATAGGCAGGAACAAAACAGAATGCGCATGGCAAGCATGAGAGAGTCTGAAACCTTTGAGCAAACTGTGCATAGGCAGGAACCAAACAGAATGCGCATGGAAAGCATGAGAGAGTCTGAAACCTTTGAGCAAACTGTGTGCAGAGGAGAGAGCGAGATAGAATGCACAAAGCAAGCATGAGAGAGTCTGAAACCTTTGAGCAAACTGTGGATAGGCAGGAACAAATCAGAATGCGTATGGCAAGCATGAGAGAGTCTGAAACCTTTGAGCAAACTGTGCAGAGGAAAGAGCAAGATAGAATGCACAAAGCAAGCATGAGAGCATCTGAAATACCAGATGAAGTGTTACGTAGAAAACAGAGTAACTGAGAAGCTATGGCAAGCAACTGAAAGAGTATTGTGTCAGTAGAACATGTTATTTTGTCATTTCACCATGATATCAAGAATACAATCACATGCACTGCTGCGCTGAGGGTTTGGCACTTCAGTGCCTTTCATTCATGTGGCTATCTTTTTTGCTATTCCCTACAACTATAACATTTTTATGACAAGGGCCCACCCTGTGTGATGATCAGAACACCAGCACATCTTGCCACATTCTGGGACTGGGAATCAATCAAGCTGCATGCAGCTAGCCGGTAGTCTTGTACCCAGTTCCCTGTTTGGTAGTCTTGTACTCTAGCTGACTTGCAGCACTGCGTTGCTTGATAGTACCTTTTCAAACCATCTACTGCTCCTTGCAGGTAGGTTACCAACAGTTACAAGACTGAGTAAACTTGTGGTTTACCTGGTCAATCAATTGCTTCATACTACTCAAGGGCTACAAAGACTGATAGCCATGTTTTATGGTTGTGTGTCGAGTTGGGGAGTACCAACACCGGCTGGCACATCAATGTTCATCATGTGAAAAAATTTCTGCACACACAATTTGTGAAGTTAACCATAATGGGGATATGGGAATGCGGAATTTATGGCTTAAATGGGTGGGGCATTTATGACTTAAACGGGTGGGGTATATTATATGGCAAAGTAGGTTATTGTTTTTGTAGAATAAATGCTGGTCTTCAGGGGAGTACCCTTTCTGGTCATTACATGACCACAGGTTTTGGTCCCTTTGGACTCCCGACCTGTGGCCTACTACAGAAAAGGCGAGACCACTCCCCGCCTAAGGCTTGCTTTGAGGATCCCAGCTCTTGGACTTGGTTGGTATTCACAGTGCTATGAATACTAAACAAATTGGGGGTGGGGCTCAATAGTTGGAGTTATCAGTGAGTCGGTAGTCTCTCTATGTAGGGATGGTGTGGATGTGCAATGTATGCAATACTTAGGCAAAAAGCCATATAACTTCAGCACAAATACACTAAAAGCTTATTTAAGTGCCCAGCCTTCCTCTTTGAGTATTAGTTATTGTATGGCTGCTCGTGCCACACGGCAAATATTGGCACTGGGTGACGTCAAAGCACGAGGGCCGTAGGCCCGAGTGCTTTGACGTCACGCAGTGCCAATATTTGCCGTGGGGCACGAGCAGCCATACAATAACTAATTCGTGCCATAGTATATGGAAGGAGCACAAGAATGTACGTATGAGTGATAACAGTGCACGGTGTAATACAATCGTGAACCAAGTTGCGCCATAATTTGCAAGAATCGACAAAGAAAGAGTTTCTGTGAAGGAGTTTCTCTGTTGACTTTTTCTTTGAAGGTGACTGGTATGCTGATCTTTGTGTGCTATCCCCCGTGTTGATGGAGTGATCTGGGAGTAATGCTGAAAATTTCCGTTAAATCTCGAAAGAGCAGATCGAAAGAAACAGCAACTTACTACTACGGCTCGGAGGCGCTGTGAAAACGAGCGTAGCTATACTGCGGCCACTGCGGAAGACACGCGGTCTGGCACTAACAAGAAGGAGTTGGAGTTGGAGGTGTACAGCAAAGGATTCGTATTCGTTGCAGAGAATCACTGCTATAGCAAATATATAAATGATACTACGATGGCTGTGTGAACCGTCTACGCTACACGGGGGATAGCCACGAGGCTGCGTGAACTTACGGAGCTGTGTGAGGGCTGTGTAAACGTACGGGGCTGTGTGGAATGTACCGAGTTGCTGAAAGCGAATGATCGCGTCCTGTTGACCCTTGGAACGTTTGTACATGTTCTTAGTGAACACTCAGTTTTGTGTCTTGTTTTTTTTCTGTACTTTGACTGTATTTCCATTCCAACAATGCAGAAAAAAGCTGTTGCTACTAATTGACCATAGGTATACCTAAGGATTCCCAGTGCCAATATCTCATTAAGTGCGTGGGAGATCAAAGACGCCGGTGTGCCACTATTAGGCTCCCGCACATTATGCTTCATTGCTACCCTATTATGCTATTCCTTTATTCCTGATAATTTTACCAATTATGCTCAGTTATATTCCCCATTATGCCCAATGTGTACACAGCATTTACGTGACAGTTCTGATCGCGTAGGGGCCTTGAGTCGGTCCAGCAATGAGATGTGGACTCTGTCTCCTTGGGTATACTACCCGAGCTCTGATATGAGCTGTTGCAAGAGTCAGACGTTGCGATCCTCGTGCTAGTAGTACCTAGTGTGAGCGGTATATACGTATACTACAGTTAATTTACACGTGGCATTCGGTTCAAAGGTTAAAAAATTATGTAAGCGCGCATTGGGCTTACCTATTATGCTCGAAATTGTGCTTATGCTAATAGCTGCCTATTGTGCTTTAAATTATGCCGGCATAATGTGTGCATGTCTAGCCACTATTCTCATATTGGCACTGGGAAGCCCTAGCGGCAGTGCCATATGGCATATATTGGCACACTGGCGCCTTTGATCTTCCCACGCACTATGGCACAAGTGCCTTTATGATCAGGAAGACTCGTATAGTTGCCCAAAAGCCTTGTGAAAGACAGCTAAATGCAAAAGTGTGTGAAAGTGCCATTTTCATATTCTTATTTTCATATTCTTTCTTTCTTTCTTGTTAAGACAACTACTATGTTCAACAACGTTATCTCAAAAATGGTTTAAGTACTCACTGTCATTTTAGCACAAAACTAAAGCTTATTGCAGGTGGAGCTCTAGACCACTCAGCGTCTTCATAGCTTCTGGTCAACAAAAGCCATTCACAACACTCTGAGGCTGCCGTCCTTTGCTTAGGACACCATTTTCTAATTTTGTACACATGCGTACACAAAGACCCATTCCCAGACCAAAAGACCATGTCATTGGTCTGGGAGCGAGACTAGTACACAAGCAGCAGGCAGTACGCACTGCTGGCATGGTCTTTTTCCACCGCGGCATTGGGCTGTCACAAAAATTTTGGTCCAGAGTAAAAATTGGTCTGGGGACCATTTTGGGTAGGACAGATTTTTGCATGACAGGACAAGGCTTATGAACACCACGTAGGTAAGGTGCTACATTCAGCTGCCTACTTGTAGCTACAATAAAAATAGCCTACTCACAACTTTAGTAAACTGTAAAGCTAGGATAGCCAGTTGTCAGTATGATAGTTGATAGTTTTCTGTGCTGCAGGTGGTCAGTCGTCATGTGATGACAACTGAATCATGAAACTGGTTTCACAAAGTTTGGTACAGAAAGTGGTTGGCCCTTCACCAGGTTCTAGCTGGGTATATTACACATAATTATTACATGCCTGGAACCACTACTAAACTGTCAATGCCATTATAAAAGTGAATGTAGCTATACAAAGCACTATTTCTACATCTTTTAAACTAGCTGAGTGTGAAAAAGATGCAGGGATAGGGCTTTGTATATTTACCTTCACTTTTATAAATTATCCTCCCTACCTTGTTTGCATACTTTTTTACATTTCTAATGTTTTTATTTTCTTTCATAATATTAACTAAGGGGATGGGCGAACCAACGTATGGACTCTCGTCGTCTGAGAGGCTTGTTCAGTGGTAGGTATTCCTGCATCAAATAATCTTTCGCTGGACATTCAGGTCTGTACTGTGGTGACATTTTCATGGTGAGTATATACTACTTTGTGTGTGAGGAGTGGTCGACGGGCTTTAAATGGGAGTGTGCTTTTCTTAGTAATGGCTACCTATTCTAGTAAGTAGTATAGCAAAGCACATATCATAACTAGCATGTCATTACGGCATGCTTACGCTAGTAATGGTGTGCACTTTGCTATAGTAACGGTATGCCTAGGGTATAGTCAGTTCTGTAAGGCTGAGCTAGGGCTAGGTTTGGCTGGGGCTTGTTCGGTGTTATATGTGAGGCTCACTCACACTTGAGTTACTACTGCAAGGCTCACTCACAGTTCGCTACAGCTTCTCAGGCTCACTCACACTTGTGTTACGACTGTGAGGCTCACTCACAGTTCGCTACAGCTTCTCAGGCTCACTCACACTTGTGTTACGACTGTGAGGCTCACTCACAGTTCGCTACAGCTTCTCAGGCTCACTCACACTTGTGTTATGACTGTGAGGCTCACTCACAGTTCGCTACAGGTTGTGATGCTCACTCTCATTTACAATACGAGTGTGAGGGTTACTCACAGCTATATATACACTACAGGTTGTGAGGCTCACTCACATTTACATTACGAGTGAGGCTCACTTGAGGTACCACTGTGAGGCTCACTCACAGTTTGCTATGGGTTGTGACACATTTACACTACGAGTGCGAGGCTCACTCACACTTGAGTTACCACTGTGAGGCTCATTCACAGCTACACAATGGGTCGTGAGACTCACTCACATTTACATTACTAGTGTGAAGCTCACTCACACTTGAGTTACCACTGTCAGGCTTCAGAACAACATTGTGACATACTTATTGTACTACACTGCCTGTGTGGATTAAAGGCACCCAGCTGAGTTGCAAACCACAAAGAGTACTTAAAAGTGCCATTTAGGTTAGTTACACACCAGGGTGTGTAAGTTCCAATTAAGGCAGTTAGAAGCAGTGAAGCCATGTGTAGTACAAGCTAGGTATACTATAGGTTAGCGATACAGGATGTGACAACATGTCCACAATCTAGCCTCATTCCCAGGCCTTCCCACCGTCCAGTTTTTGATCACTTGCAGTATGCAAAAGAGGGGGAAGGCCTGGTATATTTTATCACATGAATTATGTCAGTGTCTACCTAGGCAGACAGAGGGGGGGAGGGGTCCCCAATCAAAAAAAAACAAGCTTGAGGCCTTCCCGTGTAGTTTCTGCCCAAAGCCCTGGAGTTTCGAACCTTTGCGAAGCGAAAAATGTACCATTCCTGTTTCAAAACGAAGAACACATGTGCGAAATGCATTATTCGATTGGGGACCTCTCTCCCCCTCTGTCTACCTAGGTAGACACTGACATTATTCACATGATAAAATATACCAGGCCTTCCCCTCCATTATTGCATACTGCAAGTGATCAAGAACTGGATGGTGGGAAGGCCTGGGAACGAGGCTATCCACAACCCTGTTTCAACCATGTCACAACCTTGTTGACGAAGTTGTAGCATCCTTGTATAATATTATATAACTCTTTAAACCCTGAATTATTTTCACTGGAGACTAGCTTTAGCCTATACATGCCTTTAATGCACTGTATCTCCATTTCTGTCAAGCTCTGACTCCAAAACTGAGCCTAAGTCCACTTCCAGCCTTAGCAAGCAGACTTGTGACCTTGACCATGCCCACTCATTAACGAGCATGCAATAGTCAGCACTCTCGGTTGTCATACACCCACTCAGAGCCAAGCAGCCTTCCTTGCCAGAAATGAACCCCCTACAAGGTGAGAGTAGCGTTCTCTAAGCCTGTCCGTGCAGCCAGGGTGAGAGTTGGCCCACCCGGTCCCAACCATGGCGCTTTGACAGCCAAGCCTAGCAGCCACCATGTGCGTGTCACCCTGCGTGTGACCCCACCCACCTCCCCCTGTCCCACCCTTTCTGCTGACGCAGAACCAGCGCGCGTAGCATGCATAGACTATCTTTTCTGCGCAGTGCGCAGTATGATGTAACCAAAAGTGCACTATAGGGATTAAGGGGTTAATTAATTAAGCTTGGTATTACTGCAAGGGATATGTTAGTTACGGGTGAGCAACCTCAGACCCCACCGCTAAACTTACCAAGGTGTCTAGCACCCTGTGAGTCCACAGTGTTCCCACTCAAGCTCAGTACCCTCAGTGTGGTGATGTCACACAGTGCCTGCACAAGGTGAGATGTTCCCTCAGCATCATTACCACAGCGTGCCAGTCTCAACTCAGTGAGGACAGTGTTCCCCCTCAGGGCAGATGCTGTAGCAGGACACAACACAACAGTCATTATGGAAGTGACAGTAACGTCACCTGACACAATGAGGACATATCCCAACAAGGAAGGTTGTAACAATGAACATGCACACACAGTGATCAATGTTCCTCCTAATGCACTCACTGAAATCTCAACACTGAAATTGTTCCATTACTATCTGTAATACTCTCATTGTCTAAAGTGCCATAGATTCAAGTACAATGTAAAATCTAATTATGATTATGTGTGTTGAATAAAGGCTTGTACATGTGCAAAACATGTTGCAAAAACTCTGACTAGCATTTCAAAACAACATGTCATCCAGGACACACTTGAAAAAGCATCACTGAAGTGGATACCTCTCATACTCATGTAAGTAGAAACTTCACGGGTACCTCTAATTATACATCACATCATTCTGTAAGTATTTTACTGGATGAATAGAGTAGGTCATTTTCACATGAAAGACATCACTTTACTGCCTCAATGTGGTATAAGTTACTAATGCAAGGTAGGCTGGGATTTATGGTCAATAACCACCCAACTCAGAGGACGGAGCCCAAGGAGAAGGGTAGTTATTGTAAACCATAAATCCCAGACTAGCATGCATTATGTGTTATATTCTCCAACCTGATTGGTCCTTGTTGTTATTAGTAAATATGCAAGGTAGTTCACACTGTAAAAAAGGTAGCTTATTGGAAACATCATTTTACAACTTCCTGTGGTATATGAAACAGAATCTACATCTTCCAGTGGTATATGAAACAGAATCTACAACTTCCTGTGGTATATGAAACAGAATCTACAACTTCCTGTCAGTATATGGAATACCCACCTGTTACTACAGAAACAAGGGTGAAGTGGAGAATATAAAAACGATATACTCAGCTAGATTGTTTACCTTCCACGACACTACAGGTATGTAAACTGACTAGCAGAGTATACCTGTGTTTATACTCCTCGTCTAGGTGGTATGTGCTTCCACAATCAATCATGAAACTACTACCTAGTCTATGATCTAATCTAGTTTGAATGGAGACTTGAGTTTCAGTATCCATGGTGACATGCTCAAAGCCTTGTTGTGGGTAGGTATGCAATTTTTTACTTTGTATCTGTTTACTTAGCTAACACAATGGGTTTGATAGCTAACTAGTTACACACTGATACAAAGATATTGTGGACACATTTTGGACAAAAGACATCTACTGTTCGATGTACCACACTGACACAGTCTGGTCCATCACCCCTGACCCCACTACTCAACTTACAAAGGTGTCTAGCACCCTGTGAGTCAACAGTATTCCCACTGAAGTCCAGTTCCTTCAGTGTGGTGATGTCACACAGTGCTTGCGCCAGGTGAGATGTTCCCTCAGCATTAATACCACAGTCCCTCAGACTCAGGTCAGTTAGGACAGTGTTCCCCCTCAGGGCAGATGCTGTAGCAGGACACAACAAAACAGTCATTATGGAAGTGACAGTAAAGTCACCTGACGCAACCAAGACATGTCCCAACAACAAGGACGGTTGTAACAATGAACATGCACACACAGTGATCAATGTTCCTCCTAATGCACTCACTGAAATCTCAACACTGAACTCACTCCATTACTATCTGTAATACTCCCATTGTCCCAAGTGTCATATCCACGCTAATTAATGTAATCTCATTATGTGTGTAATATAATAGGTCATAAATGTGCAATGAGGACATGTCCCAACAAGGAATGTTGTAACAATGAACATGTGTACACAGTGATCAATGATGTTCCTATATCACTCTCAACACTGAACTTGTCTATTACTATCTGTAATACTCTCATTGTCCCAAGTGGCATGTTACAACATTCCTTGTTGGGACATGTCCTCATTGTGTCAGGTGCTAATTATAAATCTGGCAATGTAATCTCACTATGTGTGTAATATAATAGGTACTAAATGTGCAAAACACGTTGCAAAGTATGCATCAGGTAGAAATGCCACGTACTCAGGGTTATTGGGCCAATGCTGACCCTCATATATACAACCGCAAGCCATAGCATAGCTTTTTCGTATCACTGGTAGTCATCTACTACTACTGTTATAACAAGCTACCACCAGATTAACCTGTCAAGCTTAGTACATCACCACCCCAGCCAGAGACGCAGAGAGACAGAGCCTGGTGGACACTGCTATAGTGGGTACTGCTAATCTTCAGGGAAGCCACATCAGTCCCCGATTTAGAATATTTCATTAGTGTCACTGCATGCAAGCTATTAGCAATTTCTTCACATCTACCTCACGAGCATATTTCTTACAGGTGTTAAGCAGTAGCAGGGACCTTTAGAATGCGTTCCTTTAGCCACTTGGATTCAAGCAGTACTTGCAGGTGGTTCCTATTAATCTCATTCAGACAGGATAATAGCGTGCTTTGAAAACATGCCAGTTATCAAGATTTACTTTACTGGGTTCATGACTACCTACACAAACTACACAATAGTGAGCCTGACCAGTGTGTCATAGTAGCAGACATTTGTCTCTTTAGTTATTCTGTCTTTCTATTTCATGCATGCAGACAGAAACCAACCCTGGAGCAGCACAATGGCAGGCGGAATAGCATTATACAACAGTGGATCGAGGGAGATTAGTCAGGAACAGAAACCCAGCTAAAAACTCTGACATGTAATTAGGCACTCTTGTGCCAAGTTAACAGAACACTTGGGCCAAACTCATCATATTTTACTTAGAACTCTAACAGGAATTACTACTGTTTGTGAATGCATTTAGGCCATGGCAAGCCACTTTATTGCCAGTTGCAGGCTCTACAGAACAAATTTAGGACATGTACCACAGTGACGTTAAGACAATCTTTTGTTACATAATCACAAGCTACAAATCACAAGCTACAAATTGCTAAATACTGACATGTAATCAGGCATTCTTGTGTCAGCCCTGTACTTCACACTGACTACCTGAGGCTAAGCACTGAGGTAAATTGCTTACTTCTTAAATATGGCTGAATGGCTGACTAGGTACTACTGTTTGTGGATACGTCAAATTCTAAGGCCATGGGGTGCCTCCTAATAATCAGTTCATGTCCTACAGAAGTTCTCTCATGGTGAAATTGGGACATATAGTGAGTTGTGACTTGAGCCTTTTTGTTTTGGTAAGTGATGGCTAGCCTCGTTCCCAGGCCTCCCCTGTTTTTGTTCTTCGGTTTGGCTGCTCTTCCGCTTCCGTGCATTATACTGAACGCAAACCGAAGAACAAAAATAGGGGAGGCCTGGGAACAAGGTTAAGTGATGGCATAAAATACATAAAAAAGGGAACATTTTTATGCCACACAATTATCCACACTGGAGTTCCTAGATCATAGTGTGTCTACTCTGTCTCAGTGCTGTTTCAATGTATGATTCCACCCCAAGGCATTGTTCACATCTGATGCAAGTCTACTGTGAAATTCAGCACGTAAATAACTACAACAACAAAAATCCTTGGCTTATGGTAACCTAAAAATGAACCTTCATGTTTCTGCAGCCATTCTCTAATACCATTCAGATTACTCTAAACATTCTGATTTCTGTGAAAGGACTGTCCCAGCTATATGTAGTGCAATACCATAATTACAACACAAACAGATAGCACATGTCAATTACCCAGGTGTGTAACTCCATTCTTCAAATCATTCTCACTGAGGTTGATCTTCTGAACATTGTGAAGACAGTCGCTACTCCCTCTGGCCAGCATCCTCATGCCCTCTTCTCCAACATTGCATGACCAAAGAACAAGTTTCCACTGGCAGTCACTGTAAGCAATGCAATGGCCTAGAACATAGCAGTCAAATGGAGCTAGTGTCTGAAAAAAACAATTCAGGTCTTGTGTTCCAGTGCCAAGTGCCTGTCTCAGGAGCTGCTTATCTTGGGCTTCAAACATCCACCGCAAGCTCTCTAGTTTACTGCTACTTTGGCTATAGTATGTTCGAAGACACTTTACTGGTGTTCTCGTCACTAGCTCCTTAAGGAACTTAAAAAGTCGGGAAGAAAAGGAACTATCAGAACTATGTTGAATATTAAACTTTGTTAATCCAGCAAAAAAACGCAACATGATAACAAAATGTTTTTTTCCTATAGATTTATCTATTATTCGGGCTTGCTGAGATGGTGGTAGCTTTGATACATAGTAGGCAGCAAGAAATTCCTGTATGGTCAAATGAAGAAAGTTGTATGAAACTGATTCCAATTCATCATATTCCATGTCCATGAGTCCCATTGTCTCCAGATCTGAAGGAATGGTGTGAAAGATCAACTGCTGATGGACAATGCCTTGATATGCCAGTTCACTAAGTTTCAGGAGGTTTTGTCCAATGTCTGAGGGAACATCTGCAAGACTGTGTAAGTTCCACCTCCTCTCCTTTCCATGTACTTTATGAGCTGTTAGATATCTGCTGAGTAGGATCTTGGTGAGAACAGTGTACAGTTCTGTCTGGGTCCTGGGAACAATGCTGTCCGTTGTCTTGCTGGATTGATACACATCAATGACAATTGAACAGTTCAACGGGATGTACATTAATGCACGAATGTGTGGGTAGCAGGCAAGATATGATTCAAACTGACGCTGGTACTGTTCACCAGCACTAAAGCTCTCTTTCACATAGCTGTTTATTTGTTCCTCTGTGAACCCTAGCACTTCTACATGTTGGTAGCTCTGCCGACAGCAGTGCTTAAATAGAATATCACTTGCTGAAGGACGGCTTGTGATAATGACACCAGCCTTTGGAAAAATATCTCCATCGATAAGTTGAGCAAATATGGAGTTCTCTCGCAACTCTTGCGGAAGCTCATCATAACCTTCTAACAGGAATGCAGTTCTATTCCCATGACTCTGGCTGACCTCTCTGGCTGTCTCTGACTGGAGGTAGCGATCAGAATTAAAGAACAGGTCAGTGACAATTGTAGCCTTTTGCACACAACTGTCTCGTAGCTTCAGTAGAACTAGTAGGGAGTATTCTTGTAGGAGCCTTCCTTCTCCCCACTGTCTGCACAGCTCCCAGGCCATCGTAGTCTTCCCTACCCCAGGGGCTCCCTGCACTAGGACACACCTAGCTAGGGAACCATCTTCCAGTCGACCCACCTCACTAAGTTCCAGTGATTGTTTCTTCCTTATTATATCGTCAATATTTCCATGTATGGTGGCCTCAGTAAATTTGTCCATTTCTGATTTGTCAATACTTTCTTTTCTAACAACAGCAAGGTTTATATACTTTGTCCCTTTTTTGGATGCATAGTGCCTTTTTTCATCCTCGAGTAGTGTTTTACAAGCATACTTTGATTTGAGGTACTCTGCATACCTATTAACAGGAAGGTCGTCACTGTTGCCTGCTGAAGCAGTTGTTCCAGGTACCATGTCGAGATCTAAAGAGGTATAGTAGAGAAGGTCTGCAGCAGGCAGTAATAATAATTGGGGCGAGCCTGAGCGAGCCCCACACTAGCGGGACTGCATTGCGGAAGTGTGTTTACGTACGTACGTACGTACATGCTTGCTTGTGGCCATATACCGTAAATTTTAAATGAGCGCATTCAAATATTTCACGGAGATCGATCTCGTGCACGAAGCATGTTATGAGGTCTACTGCCCGAGCGAAGACAACTGAAGTTAAAGCACATGTGGCAACTTACTTCTGGTCTGTGCTTCTACCGACCATCAACGGCAGGCCGCTCACAAGCGGTACTAATATGGAGAGTGGTTGAGGTTGCGGTAGAGCCAGTCACGCATGGCATTGACGGCACTCATAAATGCCAGAAATCCAGCTCATGATTTCATCGTAAAGCTTAGTCCATGCATGTGTAGCTACATTTATAGCTGCCCTGGCTGGAGAAATGGCTGGAGAAATGGCTGGCATATGTGATACTTGGCTATCTCGGGTGAGGACTTAGCTACTTGTGCGTTTCAATGAAATTTGGCTATAGTTCCTGCTATATACCATGACAAATTAGTAAACCAGCAAGCAAAAAACAATTTGAAAGCCCCCTATGTAATGGTAAATGGATGTGCATGTAGGAGGATGATTGTATTACATCACTCATCAGTGACATAAGCTTGTATCAGCTTGCTCAGGCTCGCCCCCACAATGTTCTACATTTTCTAGTTAAAGTAAACTAGTACCTAGCATGAAGGAAACGAAAATCCGTAACTAAGTATTACAAAGGTATAAGACATTAGACATAGGCTAAACAATGCTTTCAAGTATTGAGTGTCGTGCATCATGATGGCATAGTTACATTATAGTATACACTAAACAATTACAGCTAAACTTACGTATTTGTACCAACTTTTTCTTAATTACTCACTGTTTTCTCTACAAACTTCCAGTGTAAGATCCCTCCTGCCTATAGCACGAAGTGCAGTGGCCAGATTCTCATAGGTGGATTCACAATCACTTTTCAGCCACCAATCAAACATATCTGTCAGACACCGATTAGAACTATCAGGATACTGTACATTGTTGTATTGAATGCTGCGCAGTCGGTCAAGAGGCAAGCCCAGTTGGACACCAAGACTCCACCAATCAGGTGCCACTGGAAGCCGGGCTAGCTTTGGGAGGTCTGAAGTAGGTACTGCATGTGAGAGCAACATACATACTCAACTAGGGCATATGTGAATGTATCCAGGAGAGCCTCAGCCTCTCGTCGTTGCTGCCTCCAGGAATCATCCTCTGCTCAACGGTGTCACTGCACTTGTAGATTAACCATACTACAAGTGCAGCAACACTGTCGGAGGCTAGCCTTGTTTCCAGGCCCCATCCGGCTTTCTATCGCTTGCAGTACGGAAAAGCGGTAGAGTTTTCGTTCACGTGCTGGGAGCTCACTGTAAAAACAGTTGGGTTACTTCAACCATATTTTCGTCATCTCAGTTGCATACCTGTTGTGTATGTGACACGTTACAAACTTCAAGGGATGCTTCCAATTTGAATCAAAGCTTAAATGTAGTTGAGAAGCTTCTCCCTTCTATCATATAACCATGCAACCAAGGAACTCCTCCATGCAGGGGCAGATGTGTAGGATCAAAGAAACACCAAACCTCACCAGACATGCTGATTTATAGGCCTTCTGCAAGATGATCCTAATTTAATAAAAGGGAGAAGCTTCTCAACTACACTTTGATTCAAATGGTAAGCATTCCTTAAAATTATGATGTATTACGTACACAACAGGCATGCAACTGAGATGACCAACATATGATTGAAGTAACCCAAATTTTTTTACAGTGAGAGCCTGGGAACGAGGCTAGTCAGAGGCAGCAACGACAAGACACTGACCAATGTAGGCACGAATGAGGTTGTGCCTACGTCAGCCTCTCGTCATTGCTGCCTCCGGAAATCATCCTCTGCTCGACGGTGTCGCTGACTCGTACCCTGGTTAATCTCTTCCTCCTCTCAGCATCCGACTTCACTTCTACCTCGTGATGACGCGTTCCTACACACGCCGCTGCAGATTGCATTCCTGAGCGTTACAGACAAAACAGAGATTCGAACCCCACACTGCACGATTATTTACCTCGCTTCCTGCTCGGCAATAAAAGAGATATGAGCAGTGTAATTGACAGGGTATTTAGTGAAAGCACATCTCAGACCCATGCGACAAGCATAAACGCACTCAATCTGTACATTTTGATTGCTTGCTCAATTAGTTTTGACTTGTGCATCACTATAACATTTAGCATTATGAAACACATGGTAAGATATTGTCCCTGTCCAATTCATTACACAAATGGCTATTAACTAGGACAAATACAACCATGAACATCCCTCTAACTTGTGGCATAATCATGCACAACTGTGCCTATCATGACTAAAACTGTCTCTCAATCCCTTTATTTTATATCCATGCTTTGCAGCTGGTTGTTTCAGTCATATGGACTGAAATCAGTGCTCAGGTGACAACAAGACTGATTCCAGCCACTATATAAAGCAGCTACTCTCTGTATTGTGTCAACTTCAGCAAGGATACTAGTGTATAATTATATAGTGATTAGTGGGAGAATAAAAATAGGCAGTGTCGCTATCAGTCACTATCAAAAATAGGCAGTTTACTCAGGACTAATGTATTCGTGGAAGGATTTTGCTGATTCCTGGATACGTTTTACTGAGAGGGCTTAGCTACAAAAGCTACATTACATTGTAAAAGTGTGTATGGGTACACGTACAATGTGAACTACAAAATTTACAATCATTTACCAGGTGTAGGTCCAGGATTTCTTTCCACATCCCCTGCCTGCAGTAGCAGCAAGGAGAGGTACACCAGAAGGTAGACTCTCCCCAGAGTGGTCAGCCCAAGCTGGAGGTGGTCCCACCCTCCAGTACAGAGTTTGTTCCTTGTCGTCTCCTGTTCATTACCCATGGTGGGGGAGGTGAGGGTGCATGTCACATTGGATCTCAAGGTATCCTGCAGAGGAAGGAATGCAGATAGATGTTATTACTTCTTGACAGTCAAACATTGAATGTAATGTTGATGGACAGAACTGCACACTGTGCGAGCCCAAGTTCCACAAGCGACTAGGGCACAAAACTCACTGATGGTGTTACATCCTTTATCAAACCAACACCTACCTTCCATGGTCTTAGTATCACACTCAGGCAGGTGCACACCATCACCAGCACTAACGTAGACAGTAGGATCTCCTGTACCATCAGCAGGGATAGGCACACCATCAGGTAGTAGAGAGCTAGGGCAGTCCCCAGAGTGGCCAGCCCAAGCTGAAGCAGCTCCCATTGTACAATGCATGACCGAGAGTAAACAGAGACTCTCCGAAGAGCACACAACATGCTGATTCTGTATTGCCGTATCTCCAGGTCGTGACCCATGGTAATTAGATCCACCCAGTCCAAGGAAACCTAGCAGATGGTAGTCAGTACATTCAATCAAAAACAGTAACAATTAAAATATGATAGCTAGTGCTACCATATTTTGTGCATGTATAAAAGCCTCACAGGAAACGAAGGATGAAACTACTAGAAGACTATATGTGCCATGATTAGGCATCACTGCATGTCAGCTGCCAATTTGCTAGCTACCACTCCTCATGATGAGCACTTCTGACCATTGGATATCACTCCCTAGCTGGTCCATGCACTCTGCTTTGTCAATCATTCTTTCTTGTCTGCTGTTGTATATGTGCCACGGTCAGGTGGTGTCATCTGCCAGTGTTCTATTGTAGCTAGCTAGTAGTGCTAATATCATGAACAAGACCCAGTAAGGAATTCGATTCATCGCACACATAATTAGCCTCGTGCCAAGGCTGGATACGAATCTACACATAACACTGTACAGTGAAATTATAGGTACGTATACACAACCCTAGGTTCAAACATAGATATGTATATATATGAAGGTTATATATTATCTGTTGTTCAAACCCCACACATTGCAATCCTCCCACTGACTATGGTGTAGCTTATACACCAGTCCTATATGAGACCACTACTGAGAGAGGGTGTTTGCCGAATAGCTTGTCATACAGCCATTTGTCATCTCCTGGGCAGCTACTATCAAGTATGGGGGACTGACAGGTTAAGTGCGGCCTCCAGCTGGCCTCCAACTAGCCTCTGCTGTCTGTGAGCACATAGAGTCTAGCCTGGCCTGTCATACACAGTCCTTACTTGAACTTGAAAAGAACCTTAGAAAGCATGCCGAATCCTAGAGTCTGGCTACGCGAGACTACTCTGTTCTGTGAGAAGCCTGGCTTGTTAGTTCAGCCCTCGCACACTAATCCAACTCACCTTCGATAACTTGAAAATTTGGATGTGACTCTCTGTATCCCTCTGTCCCAGCATATGATCCCAGTAGATCGCAAGTGGAAAACAGCTCCAAGCAATGTGGGTGGGACTCTCAAATAAGCAAGTCCGTTCCATGATATCCGCTAGCAAATTAAGGTGGCACGGTACCCTGCATTTTCAAGGTCAACAAACCTGGAATCCAAGTTGATAGTCTTCTTTGTCTTGTTGAAATTTTAGCGCACATTCCGTTTTGGGAGTCTCAAACCGTTCACGGTCCGTAAAATTGGGGATTTTCCCCATTTCCTGTCGGCATTGCCATCCAATAATCAGTTTATAATTAAGTTAGTTAAGATGTGGCCTGGCGGCACCCTTCATGTGGTGCTCGGAACTTTGAAGATAAGCTTAGATCGACTTAAAAAAAAAAAAAAAAAAAAAGAGAAGGAGTTTAGTAGAGTGCTGTAGTGTCAGTAGCTGTGAGTAGTGCGTGATGCCTGCTTGTGAAAGCAAGCTTGTGTCTAGAAGCAGCAGAAAGGCCACAGTGGCCAAGACTGTATTTGTTGAGTAGGCCCAGGTCTCGCGGCCGTATGCCTAGTCTAGTTGGTGACCGTGGCCAGGTGCTTCGAGTGCTGGGCTGGGCTTTAACTAGAATACGCAATTTATCGTTTGTGCATGCTACAGTCTGACAGACAAGGGAGCTGAACGGTGGCTGTGTGTGGAACAGAGCCGTGAGTTGTTTAGCGACATAAGGGGGAGAGGTGGGGCTAGTAATGCTTGCTTCCACTCGTGAATGAGCCCCTCCCGTAGACAAGCTGTGAATTTTTCGAAATGTGCTTTGATTTTGGTGCAGTCAAAGTTGTCCATTCCAAGAGTAGTGACAAACATGAGTCTAGCCTGACTTTGAGAATAGCTTTGAACAAAAGCTGGCATAGATTGATTTGAGATACATTGGTGGTTGGGACGCTACCTACAGTGAGCGTGTAGATGCGTCCATCGAGTGGCAATTTTGGGTTCATGAATATATTAATGAGCTACTAAAACCCTTTTTAAAATTAGGCAAAGCAAGATTGCCCTAAACCAAACCCTAACCCTGAAACTAGGAGTAACCCTGGTCCTGACTGTAACCCAAGTTTATGTTTTCGTTAACCTCCGCCGAGGGACGACCGTGCCACCTTAAAACCCTAAGCCTAGCCCTAGCCCTAACCCTAGTTTGCCTTAACCCTAAAATCCCTAACCCTAATCTCATTAACCCGAACCCCCCTAACCCTAATTGAGCCTATGAATCTAATTAAAGCCCGACAGAGCTCTATAATCTGGGGTGTTTCTGTCCACCTCATGAATATTAATGAGTTGGCTTTAACTAGACCTCAGCATTACCCATGAACAACCCTGGGTTCAGTCAACTGTCCAATGGGAGGGTTAGAGTATGTTGACTCTCATGAACCTCATTATTGAACTTCTGTTGAAGCATTGGCAGCTTGGCTTGGGGTTGAAAGGAATGGGTAAATGATGTTGAATATTCATGAGTATGACCTAAGCCTTTCGTGGACCCAAACCCGAACAGAACAGGGCTGTGAATCTCATTAACCCTCTGTGGATACTTGTGGATGTTGTTAATGTCCGAATTGAGATCAATGAATCTCATTAAAGGCGTGTAATTCCGGGTGGAAGTCAGGCAATCTCTCCCTTCTTGCATATTAATAGGTTGAATTTAGCTAGCTCTGTGTGGCACCCCTAGGCAACATTCCGTTCATTGGTCCTCAAGAATATGATTAGTGGTGTCGTGTTTGTTCTGTGGTAGCACTGGATTGGGTTGACTTGACAAATGTGACATGTTGAATAAGTTATGTGTAGCATCTTAAGGTGGCACGGTACCCTGCATTTTCAAGGTCAACAAACCTGGAATCCAAGTTGATAGTCTTCTTTGTCTTGTTAAAATTTTAGCGCACATTCCGTTTTGGGAGTCTCAAACCGTTCACGGTCCGTAAAATTGGGGATTTTCCCCATTTCCTGTCGGCATTGCCATCCAATAATCAGTTTATAATTAAGTTAGTTAAGATGTGGCCTGGCGGCACCCTTCATGTGGTGCTCGGAACTTTGAAGATAAGCTTAGATCGACTTAAAAAAAAAAAAAAAAAAAGAGAAGGAGTTTAGTAGAGTGCTGTAGTGTCTGTAGCTGTGAGTAGTGCGTGATGCCTGCTTGTGAAAGCAAGCTTGTGTCTAGAAGCAGCAAAAAGGCCACAGTGGCCAAGACTGTATTTGTTGAGTAGGCCCAGGTCTCGCGGCCGTATGCCTAGTCTAGTTGGTGACCGTGGCCAGGTGCTTCGAGTGCTGGGCTGGGCTTTAACTAGAATACGCAATTTATCGTTTGTGCATGCTACAGTCTGACAGACAAGGGAGCTGAACGGTGGCTGTGTGTGGAACAGAGCCGTGAGTTGTTTAGCGACATAAGGGGGAGAGGTGGGGCTAGTAATGCTTGCTTCCACTCGTGAATGAGCCCCTCCCGTAGACAAGCTGTGAATTTTTCGAAATGTGCTTTGATTTTGGTGCAGTCAAAGTTGTCCATTCCAAGAGTAGTGACAAACATGAGTCTAGCCTGACTTTGAGAGTAGCTTTGAACAAAAGCTGGCATAGATTGATTTGAGATACATTGGTGGTTGGGACGCTACCTACAGTGAGCGTGTAGATGCGTCCATCGAGTGGCAATTTTGGGTTCATGAATATATTAATGAGCTACTAAAACCCTTTTTAAAATTAGGCAAAGCAAGATTGCCCTAAACCAAACCCTAACCCTGAAACTAGGAGTAACCCTGGTCCTGACTGTAACCCAAGTTTATGTTTTCGTTAACCTCCGCCGAGGGACGACCGTGCCACCTTAATATGCAGGCAGACTGCAGGCTCCACAACAGGTAAGAGAAGAGACCTCGTATCTAGCTAGCTATTTGTAGCCAATTGTAAGTATGAGCAGGTACGAGCTGGTAGGTCTACGAACGGTGCACATAGTTATCGGGGCGAGCGTGAGCGAGCCCCCTTCTAGTGATGCTAACGGCGACTTTCTTTTATATATATATATTATATATTATGTGTCGTACGTCGTGCCGCATATCCTAAACTTATCCAATTTAACGCACGTAACGTCAACGTATAGTGCAGACGCCACGTGTTCTACAATGGAGTCGATTCTTCAGAGTCCCCGAGTCATCACGGAACAGAGAAGACAGACTGCAGCGTAGAAGAGAGCGAGAGAGAGCTCGTCGTGCCTCTGAAACCGCGGAACAGGGAGAGGAACGGCTGAGAGTGCGGAGAGCAAGAGATAGGGCTAGACGCGCCGCACAGACTGTCGAAGAGAGAGACGCCAGATTGCGGCAAATACGCGATAACAGACGTCAGAGTCTGGCAACTGAAAGCGAAGAGGAGAGAGCAGTTAGGCTTCAACGGATGAGGGACAGACTGGCCTCTGAGACTGAAGAGGAGAGAGCAGCCAGGATGAGTGCCAACAGGTTGGCCTCTGAAGAGAGAGTAGCCAGGCTACAGCAGATGAGGGACAGGCTGGCCTCTGAGACTGAAGAAGAGAGAGCAGACAGGCTACAGCAGATGAGGGACAGGCTGGCCTCTGAGACTGAAGAAGAGAGAGCAGCCGGGCTACAGCAGATGAGTGCCAACCAATGTCACAGGCTGGCCTCTGAGACTGAAGAAGAGAGAGCAGCCAGGCTACAGCAGATGAGTGCCAACCAACATCACAATGCAGGTTGGCTGCTGAGACTGGCAGTGAGAGAGAGGCCAGACTACAGCGTAACAGGGAAGGGCAAAGAGGACAACAGTCACAGCTGCCTTTGTTTGAACAGCCCTCTGTTCAGGCTAAGATGCGGAAGTTTCATGCAGAGATTGCTGCATTGGAAATGCAGAAATGTACTACATGCTCGGAGCGGTTCCCAGGCCTTCAGCTTCGCTCACACTCTACTGCACGCACTTGCGCATCCATCGCATTCGAGCTCACGCTCGCCCCCACAATGCTGTGCATTCACCTAGTTATCACTCTTTTGCAGTTTTGGTCATAATTAACCCTCGGCGCGCATGCGCAGCGAGGGTTACGGTACTTGGTCTGTGTGTCTGTGTGTCTGTCTGTCTGTGTGTGTGTGTGTCTGTTACTCAACATCTCACTTTTCACGTGATTATTCGTGCCACAAACGATACTAACCTTCTCAGCGGCGGGTGAAGGTCGAAATTTGAAGCGATTTTCTCTGAAAATGCTTCGTTGCGAAGCTAGAGCGTTTCCTGTTGGTATGGCTACATGATAAGTCGGCCATTTTTTTACTCCGCTGAAAACGCGCATGCGTATGAATCTGGACCACGTGGCTAGCGGCCATTTTGTTCTTGGGAGAGACGTTCTTTGCGAGTACGATTATTGGCCATTGGCAGTAAGTATGCCTCCAACAAAGGTATGCCCGCAGTGTAAAGCTGCTGTACCTGTAATTGATCGTTACGGTTTTGGATGCTACGAATGAATTGATATCGAAAGGCATGCCATATCAACTCGAGAGCAAACCGAACGTCATGATACTATTGTTCATGAGACAGTGATCACATGCACTGCTGCGCCGAGGGTTTACCACTTCAGTGCCTTTCATTATATGATGTAGTTCCGGATTTCGTCTCACAGCTCTCCAAAGCTGTGAGACAAAATCCGGAACGGAAAGCCTGGGTTCAAGGCTAATCAGCAGAGTCCAAACTATAAAAGTCACAAAAAAGTTTTCTGAATGAAAACAAGTGCATGTGGGGATGGAACCCTCAAAAACCAACCAAACTAGATGGGAATGACACCACAACAATTTCACACCATCCCTACATCTTGTGCCATTTTGCCAACTATGCTTTGTGTTTGTTAGTTGTGTTCATAGGAGGGTTGTGGAAGGCAGTGGGATGGGTAGTGCTGGGTGTGGAGTGCATGTTGATGTGCATGGGGGGTGAGTTATGTTGTGGGTGGCTGTGATGTAGTTGCTGAGAATGGCAGGTATGGTCGGTCTTGAATTAGTCTTGCCAGCCAGACCCTTTCTGCGCAGCACCGATCGCTTTCAGTATGCGGCACACAGAGGGAAGAAGTTTGATGTTTGGATTTACAATTTCACTTCAAAGCATTTATGATGATTCTTAGTGCCTTCCTCTGCGTGCCTGTACTGAAAGCGATCTGCACTGTGGAACGGAAAGGGTCTGGCTTGTGAGACTAGTCTTGAATGCAGAAACTGTCGAGTGCATGAGCTGGGTCTGTTGGAGTAAGTTATGTTGTGAAATTTTATTGCTGCTGAACATGGCAGATTTGGATTGTCTTTATGTAAAAGGCTGTGGAGTGAGCAGCGCTAACTACAGCTAGTATTCATTTAGTGGGTGTGAATAGGCTAGAGAGTTTACTGGTGTGCATAGTTGGCAAGATGGCACAAGATGTAGGGATGGTGTGAAATTGTTGTGGTGTCATTCCCATCTAGTTTCGTTGGTTTTTGAGGGTTCCATCCCTACATGCACTTGTTTTCATTCAGAAAACTTTTTTGTGACTTGTTCCTGCTCTTTTTTTTTTTTTTGTATTGCTTTTTAGGAATGGTAAGAGAGAAGTGACATGGGAGGGTAGGCCGAGGGGAAGATGCATGGTGTGTACAGTATGATAGTAGAAAGAGCTAAGAATTGTCATAAATTCAAACGCTTTGAAGTGAAATCGTCAATCCAAACATCAAACTTCGGGGGGTTTAGAAGTACAGTCCAAGCAAAGCCTCATAAAAACCAAGTGAAAAGCAGATGAGTTTAATAAGGCTTTGCATGCAAGCTTATAAATCCTGTACTCATTTCACGTGGACTACTAATGGGTTCACCGAAAAACTCTCCATAGACTGTCACCAGAGTATTGAGTCGTAAGACCCCATTACAGAACTGTTTGATGGTGAGTAGCTATAGTCTAAATCGGTTGAAACGAACACATAGGGGTCTGTGGAGCTGAACAACCGCCAGTTCTGTGGCCACCTCTAGTGCAGAAGTTTGGAATGAAGCCATGCACTGTTGACTCGGTGCTACTAGAGTTTGAGTATACCAAGCTACCAATAGGCTGCCACTTGCTTCGTTGGAGGAATATGAAGACTCAGGCACAACACAAAAGGAGGATGTTAAGAAGACACCAGCCAAAGTGCTACCATCAACTCGCAGTAAACATTGTATGTGTACTATATGCATGTAAATGACTATACAAGCAAACTTGAAATGTGAAAGTTGACAGTAAAACTTGAAATTGAATATCAGTGGCTAGTGTTCTAAGTCATATGAAGTACTTGATGGTTAAAACACTAGCTGGCATAGTACCGTCTATACCACTTGAGCTTGGCTTTTGCAGCCTTCAAATTAGTCATACGAGCTGCTGCCCTTTTTTTGTCAGGGTTCCTCCAATAACTACTATGGGAGGATACGCGGGAAGCTGCCCTTCCTTTCTCAGGGTTCTCCCAATAGCGGGTATGGGAGGATATGCGGGAAGCTGCCCTTTCTCAGGGTCCTCCCAATAACGGGTATGGGAGGATGCCCTGGAAGATGCCCTTTTGGTCTCAGGGTCCTCCCAATAACGGGTATGTGAGGACACCCTTTTCGTCTCAGGGTCCTTCCAATAACAGGCATGGGAGGACGCCCTTTTCGTCTCAGGGTCCTTCCAATAACAGGCATGGGAGGACGCCCTTTTCGTCTCAGGGTCCTTCCAATAACAGGCATGGGAGGACGCCCGGGAAGATGCCCTGTGTTTCTCCGGGTCCTTCCAGTAATTATTACGGGACGCTTGCCTTTTTTTCCCCTTTGTTTCGCAGGTAGTTCTGCTTGTCCTGCGCTCGTTTCTTGCGGACATTAAGCATATTGCGTTCGATGTAAAGTGCAGCACAACCACGTCAACTGATCCACGAAATCAGATTTGCAAACTGCAACGCTCAATTCTCACCTTCTCTACGAAGTACTGAACCACGTGCTCAGTTGAACCCTGGTGACGTAATTATGAGTAATATTTAATTCGAGCAAAATGGCGTGTAGCAGCTAGCGTAAGTGTGAGATTACCTGAGAATCGCCGACAAGTTTGAGTTCTTTCTCTTAGACCGATAAGTGGCAGGTGCAATACCTAGTGATTTATCCTGTTGTTTTGCGTTTGAATCGTTGTAAAAGCTCCAGCCGTTATCGTGCTATCGCGGTGAGAGGCAGAAGAAGAAGAAGAAGAAAGTCAGAAGATAGACGATTTGTCCGTTTTGGCGACTTGCCGGTCTGGTGCTTAGCGATACTTTCCAGCAAACTTAACAGTCTTTTTGCTCATGAAAACACTCGATAATGCCTGATATGGCTCATACAGGCCTTTGACTAATCTAACGAAGACATTTCGAGCGTGTTATTTGTGCACTTTTAATGTGGCGGCCATTTTTTTTCGGGGTCATCCCTACATATGGCGTACTACCGTACGCCATGATTATGGTCTCCATTCAGTAAAACACGTAAGAGACAGCATTAGTCACATCCCCAGGTTCTTCCCATCTTCATACTGGACTGGCAGTATGCAACAAAAGGGAGGAACTTGGGAAGGAGGCTAACATTATATTTTACAGCTAACCTGTACCTGAGTACAACTAACCTGATGGACACAATGAACTAATTTTAGGCTCTTTCTTGAATATTCATTAATATAATCATGACAGTGCTTACAGGTTATCAAAAGTTCAAGGGAGGGGGTGCTTTGGGTTAGGGTTAGGGCTAAACACAATGCTTGAAGGGAAATGAACAAAAACCACAGACCAAAATAGGTCATGTGTACAGTGAACACATTACCTTAGCAAAATTTAGTAAAAGGTATGGTACGTACTGTCAACAGGACTCGAGCAAATATGCCACTCTGCAACCTGCCCAGCACAGAATCCTCAATGCCATGTGCTGTGCTGCTATAGGGAAGCTGTGGCCATGTATCTAAATGGAGAGCTCTTCTCCTGCCCTTGGTACAGGTGAGTACACAGTGGTGCTAGAAATAGTAAAAGGGTTCCTTTCTGAGACCCTAGAATGCAAGTCTGTCATACTGCTAAATTGATGCTTATCTCAGCATGCACTGATCATAGATAATAGACCTACGGAGAAGGGATTGGAAACGCGCATTTTTTTGGGCAATTTCCCATTCCGGTGCGCGTTACGGTCACGTGATCTACAAATGGCGCTAGCGTCTTGTAGCGAGCACCTGCCAGAGCTCTAGTGCAGCGTAGACATACCTACAACTGCCGATTATCTAGCGGATTCGTGCGATTCTACAGTTCTTCGCCGCTAAAGCATGTACAGTACCTGGTAAACACCCGTAACTGTGAGAAAAACAGTACATTCTATGCATGGTACCAGTACTTTTACCCCTTCCATTCTCTCAGCTGTTACCTACAATCGAAACATTACTGTAATGTAGACATACAGCAGTAAGTATATGTTCGATCTGTGTGGGGTATGTGCAGCTTGTAGCTGGAACTTTGCTGGAAAAACTACAATCTCAAGTACTGGTCGTGCAGGCTAAATCTGTATAATATTTTTATGTAAAGCGCTATTCAAAGTTTCTTAGTTTAATCTAGACATTTACCATGTACACAGGTAACATACAGAATAATTGGAATTGTTGTTGCATTAACAGCAAACTTGGAAAAACTACAAAACCACTAAAAACGACATTATTTGCCTTCGAAAACGAAGCAACTCTCATGAGCTCCGCTGCTGCATCCTTGCAATTAAATTTCACGACTAAAATAATGCCTTGAGAGCCTTACTAGCTTGGTACATTGCTTCACGAGTTCGCAGGACTTCAGTATATGCTGTGCTGGTGGGGCAATTTCAACGTACAACCGTAACACGCTCTAGTTCCGGGTAGTGACGTCAATGCCCGGATAAATTTGAGGCGTTTCCAATCCCTTCTCCGTAGGTCTATTATCTATGCACTGATGCAGGTCCCCTTATACTAATAACTATGGTACTTACACTGAAAAAACCTGTTATACTAATCTATGTGTCTAGTATTGCAACTGCTGTCTCTCTTAATCAGAGAGTCGGTAGACTCTCTATGTAGGGATGGCGCCGAATACTTATTAAGCAAAAGCCGTATAACTTCACCTCAAATGCGCTGAAAGCTTATTTAAGCGCCCAGGCTTCCTCTTTGAGTGCCTTTGTGATCAACAAGACTCATATAGTTGCCCAAAAACCACGCGGAAAGATAGCTAAACGCAAAAGTGTGCGGTAGCAAAAGTGCCATTTTTCGTCTTCTTTCTTTCTTTCTTTCTTTGTTCAGACCACTTGTCAAACGACGATAACTCGAAAACGGCTCAGGTACTCACCTTGATTTGCGCACGAAATTGATCCTCGTCAGAGCGCGCAGCTTCCCAACCACTCAGCGACTTCATAACTTCAATTTTACTGTGGTCAAACAAGCTGTCCGTTGCGAAGGGCGCCATTTTCTAATCTTGTACGCATGCGCACATCCAGTCTCGTTCCCAAACCAATAACCATGGTCATTGGTTTGGGAACGAGACTAGTGCACGCGTGAAATCGCGCGCGTTGACCGGCACGGTCTCTTCTCGTGGTTGTGGGGAAGGCTCGTGGACATCACATAGGTACGGCGCTGCATTTAGTTGCTTACTTATAGCTGCACTACAAAATACAGCTTTAGTAACGCCGGTCAGCTTTTATGCTCTGTCGGTACAGTTTTCTGTGCTGGTCAGTCGTCATGTGATCGGAAAACCAGGAAATCGGATTCACAAAGGGCTCGAAATCTGGTACAGAGAGTGGTTAGCCCTTTATCGCAATCCAGCTGGTATATTATATGCTTGCAACCACTACTATACTGTCAATGCTGCTTCAAGTTCTAGGGTTATGGTTACACTTGAGAGAAACGTTCTTCTTAGGCTTAGGTCTAACTGTAACTGAGCAAAAAAGTACAGAAACAAGACTTAAAAGACATTCAAAAATGTAGGGATAGCATGCCAAAAAGTATGCAAACAAGGTAGGGATGATATAATAGTGAAGGTAAATTTACAAAGCCTCATCCCTGCATCGTTTTCACATTACAGTTGTAGATACACAGTTAATTTCAAAAGTATTTGTGAGAGCCAACCTAACGTGCAGTGACCATGTGGAAGTCCCATTCTATTCTAGCGAATCATTTACTGATGTTTGCATTCATTGTGCATCTACCTCCGACTTAGCACCAGACCATGATGTTTATCCTACATGTGGTCAGTGTTTGAAAGACTGTCCTAAGATTTTACGCCGAAAGCGGTCTCAGTTTCAGCCACAGGCATTGAAGAAGGAAAGTTTAGATGCTACATTTTTTAAGTGTTTGCTACCTACATTTGTTTGTATACAGTATGTCAATGCTGACTGTGGTTTTCTAGGGAATTTCTCACTAATTGATTTAAAAAAATTTTAAAAAAAAAAGAGCCTCCCCCCCTACCCTAATTTGGAGAAAGTTTTGCCTGAGAAACATTTTTTTTTTTACCATGGCCTATAATACTGTCCATACCCTCCAAGTTGCTTGAATGTATTGTTCACAATAGGCTCCTGCACCATCTCATCACAAACTCCATCCTCTCCCCCAGACAGTTTGGATTCCGACCTGGCAGCTCAACCCAGGAGGCACTCCTGACTGCTACCCATGACTGGCAGAGAAACTTAGATCATGGTCTAAGCTCAGCTGCCTCATTCCTTGATATGTCTAAGGCATTTGACAAAGTCCCTCCTCCGTTCTCTGTCAACTGTTGGCGTCTCAGGGCCATTACTAAAATGGTTCGAGAGCTACCTTTCCAATCGTTCCCAAAAAGTTGTGCTCAATGGCTACTCCTCAACATTGCTCCCTGTTCATTCTGGTGTCCCACAGGGGTCCATTCTGGGACCCCTGTTATTCATCACTTACATTAACTCCCTGGCCGAACTCCACTTCTCTCCTGGGTCCACTGTCATTCTCTATGCAGACGACATCTTACTGTACCGACCCCTCTGTACAAGCTATGATTCAACCATCTTCCAGCCATATGTGGATCTAATATCCAATTGGATCACATCCTCTGGCCTTTCGATTAATCCGACAAAGAGCTCACTTCTGATTATCTCCAGGAGTCGCACCAAACCTCAGTTATCAATAACAATCAACACCAACCTTGTTATCGTTGTTGAGTTAAATATTTAGGAGTTACTATCACTAGTGACCTGAAATGGAACACCCATATCACCAACACTTGTAAGTCAGCCAAGCAGAAGCTAGGACTTATCTATCGCAACTTCCAATTGGCTGACCAGAAAACACTCACAGCTGTACAAGGCCTTGGTCCTCCCTAAGCTTGATTACTGTAGCTGTGTTTGGGACCCCCCCTCCATCACTCTCTCGAACAAGTTGGAGTCCATCCAGGGGTTTGCAGCAAAATTGTGCACAAAGCGATGGTCAGTCCCCTCAACTGTAGTCACCTCTGATTTGAACTGGCCTACCCTCCGCTCCCACCGCTCTAGGCAGAAAGTTCTGCTATGCAGGAGCATAATGAATCCATCATTTCTCCATCCTCATATTTTTCTCCCCCTCCTCATCCTAATCCAAGGACTCACCTCCCTCACACGGTTCACGTTCCTTTTGCCAGAACTACCTCTTTTCAATCCTCCTTTTTTGTATCCGTTTGTAATTTGTGGAACAGCCTCCCTGAGGAAGTGGTCCGTTTACCATCTTCTCGTTCATTTAAGGCTGCCTTGCTGCAGCTACCATCCTTTTCTCTATGATGTGCTTTTTATCTATTTTTATCTGTTTTTTACCTTGCTCTGTGCGCACGTGTATTATTTAATTAACTATAACTCAGTACTTTTCTCACATCCACTTATTTCCCGGTCAGTCTTGTATCACTAGCATTGAGTTGCTATTTTGACTGTGCCCTTGCTTCTGCATAAATGTTTAGGAAAAAAAATAACAAAATTAGCTTTATGTGATTGCCTTCATAGAACATCATACTAAGATTGCAAGCTCTACATACCAGTAAATTAAAGAGCTTCACCAGCTTGCAAGCTTTATTGTTGCACTGAATGCAACTTGTGCATGACAACGTAGCTACTTGCCAGTTTTACAAAAATGCAACAATCTGACGATTACAAGAAACGTGACGCGCAGTATGTAAGAGCATTGATGGTGATGACTCTTGAAAGTTCAAAGTCAGTAGACCATTCCCTTCTGAAGTGATGGACTCAGCTACTAAACATGTGACACAACTGACCACTTGCACCAGTTGGTTGTGTGTCATAAACTAGTGAAACCAGTTAACATACCGTTGTTTGTTCGGTGCAGAACTTGGTGACTTTTGCAAAGCTGCAAGCTTGAATGTCAGTGTGTACGGTGGTAACATTACATTTCAGATTTGCCAACAACTTAGCTTGCACACACTGAACAGCATGACGGCCTTTGTGAGCAAGGCTGTGTACTCCGGCTTCACACCAAACAACAAGGGCAAACTAGTGGGAATTGGTTTTTCCTATACCGTCAGGCAGTCGATAACAAATTTATTTTACCAAAGAACCCATTTTATCTCCAAACATTCTGTTTCCAGATGTGTGTTTGAAGTGGATGGAGCATTCAAGGTCATCAGTCGGTCAAACTTTTTGCTGACATCGTGGTGAAATTTCACAGTTAACAGCACTAGCTAATGTATAGCTATATGTTACTAGGACCATGAACAAGCTTTACATGACAAGACATAATCATATACTAGGCATTTGAACAAAGTACAAAACTCAGCTTACTACAACTAAACACACGTACAGTATGTAAGCAATTGAGATGCAGTGGATCCAACAACAGCCAAATCCAATGCACTACTAGAACAAGTGTTTTCAAATGAAAACAAACATATGTAAGAATGGTATCTGGAAACAGCAACCAAACAAGGTAGAACATCTTGTGCCATTTTTCCAACTACTGGTATGCCTTGTGGTGCTTGTTACATGGGTGCACAGAATGTTGTATATCCAGTGTTTGTTTTCATTCAAGAGTGCTTTTGGGTACAACCTTGAACATTGGTCAGAGGCAAAGAGGCAAACATTATTCAACAAAAGCAAGGGAGGAGCCTCCTGCAGACAAGGCTAAATGCTGCATGATTAGTTGTTTATTTTACTGCATAACTATGATTATGCAATCTTTTTGGGGAGAGTTCATTAGTGTGGATTTGTTGTCCTAAGGTATTCCCCTTCCTCACGCAAAGCAGGATCTTAACAACAGGCTTTATTTCATAAGTACTCCATATTGTATGTGGTGATAAGAGTACACATCCAATGAAGAATTTACAACCAAGGTGTAAAATTTCAATTTGAATGGATGACATGAAAAAGTAAGCAAGTTTGCATGATAATATTGGGCCCCAGCCTGAGGCATCTTACCAAGGGTAATAGAAAATTGGTTGAGTTAGTCAAACTTGCATGATATCTTCAAATTCATTGAATGCATTTACAGAGTGGTAGTGAGAACTGCGGCCATTTAGTTTCTGCTGCAATGGCAGAGTACCAGCAGGTAAGACCATCTGATGTCTACATGGTGTATTAGTGTGAACTCCTGTACTTCAAGCCTTAGACATGCGTGAAGCTACATGTATATGTACCAACAAATCTTGGATGACCTCAATTCTTGACCACCAGAGAAGAGAGCACCTGAAGTGGAGAGTAATGTAACTGTTGTGCTCAGAGGCTTGATGTTATTTACTGTTGACGACAATAGGCACTCATGAATAATGATGTTTTTGCTGAGAGAGTGAGAAATAAATCCATGGAAAAAATTCTGGGATCCAGCTGAGATATTACCACTGAATCACATGGACCCCTGGCAGAGAAGCGGAAGACAAGCTACATAAGCAGCATTGCCTAAAGGCCTTAGCTGAATTCCAACTGATTCTCACTCTAGCTCTCAGACCTGGAATGAACTGGAACACTGGCTACCTTTAAAGGCCCAGTCATGACATGTAGTCCTCCTAGCAGTCATAGTAGTCATAACCAAGGCTGGTAGTGAAATTCAGGATTTTAGCAACATTAACTGAGCCCCATAAATACGCTCAGCTAACCCACAGAAGAGAGGGGAAGAGAGCAGCAAAGGTAGAGAGGAATTAATGTCACCGTTGTGTTCTAAGCAGCTGAGCTAGGTGGAGAGTATTGGAACTGCTGTGTTCTCAGCTAGCCCAAGAAGGCACTACAAGTAAACACCTGTTAAAAAATAGGAGTTGCTATGGTATTTGGCTATTCAATTTTGCCGTCAAATTTAAATTTGTCCTTTGCTCAATGCAGTGTTTCTCAGAAATTACCTGGCAAAGTTGCTTTTATTCTTACCAGTAAAAGCTTTCTCTCTATGTATCTATGCTAATTGCTGGGAGAATGGCAAGTTCTTCAAATTCAGTCAGTGACGTTTATAAATGTAAGTGAACAGTTCCCAGTTCTCTCCCTGGTAGCTCAGGTATCTGTCAGTGGTTAGGACCTGCCTGAGTTTTGTTTGATCTCCATAGCTTCTCTAAGACAGAGTAACTTGATGTCAGTGGCAGGCTTGATGTGTAATGCTTCCAGCCTGACTTGCTTTTGCCACACTGCGAGTGATGATGAGCTGTAGTGGGAGCAAGACTAGTTGGTGGAACTGAGGGTCTGTATAAGTAACTACTGAGAATATCATCATTGCAGAATCCAAATTCCAGTGAGTTTACCTCTTTTCTTTGACCTGCGTATTGATATTTATGTACTACAGCTGCCAATGTATGTTCTCCTAGCAAGGCTTAAGTGAGTAGTCATACTTTGCTTCCCATAATGCAGGTGTACAATGTATATTTATGGTGTTTTGTTTACTGTTGAACAAACCTGAAAGGAAGTTGCTTCCTCTTGTGACATGTTGCAGAGGCATAGGAAAGACTTTGATTGGGGGGGGGGGGGGGGGGGCACATTATGCATCTCTTGACTTTCCTGCCTCCAATTATCACGTCTCCAAAGGTTTGTACATATAATAACCATGCCAGCTGACAAGGGTTCTATAGATCAGGCAGATATGGGCACTGGCTTCTTCTTTCTATCTGTGTAATATAGCATTTGTGGAACAAGCTGTTGTGGTGGTACTCTACATGGATCCCCAATCAGTGATTCCTCTGTTCCTTACTTGGTTTTGCAACAGCACTAAAGTTTAGGAACAATTAGGGCTAGGTTGGTCGACAGCAAGATGTTGAACTTCATGCTTTGCAACACCATCAGCGTAAAAAGTCAAGTTATATTGGGAAAATATTAACTGCTTCTGCAAGCTCTTAAGAGTGAGTAGCAATACCTCTGGTCTATAGCAGCTATCTGAACTACAGTGTGATATATGATGTAATCATATGACTATATCACAGTCCATACTTAAGCTCCATTAACAACAGTGCAATAAATGCCAAATAGTGTTTTTCTTGTACATGTAAACAGTGCAAAAAGTGTAATAGCTCACTGATTGGCTAAGCAACAGTGCAGAAAGTGTAATAGCTCTCTGATTGGCTGAAGAACAGACTGTCAACAGTGCAAAAGTGTAATAGCTCTCTGATTGGTTGAAAAACAAACTGTCAACAGTGCATGAGTGTAGTAGCTCACTGATTGGTCAGTGACTTGTAAGTAACAACAATTTGTTGTAAACTATCTAATGTACTATAAACTTGTAAATTTGTAAGTATCAACAATTTGCTGTAAACTATACAGTGTACTGTAAACTTGCATACAATAAACTTGACTATCTCATACATGCTCATACTTATTGTAGTGTACTGTCAACTTGGCAAAGTTTATGATTAGCAATCAATAGCATGTTTTCTTGTGCAATTTGGGATTAATAGCACTCGTGATTGGCATAATTGCACTCGGCTTCGCCTCGTGCAATTAATAGCCATTCACTCGTGCTATTAATCCCAAATTGCACTCGAAACCATGCTATTAATTATACTAATCAGCATGGCTGCATTGTATGTTGATATTGATATGCAGCCAGGATTCGCTTCTATAAGTCTTACTAATCTGCCACTGGAATTTGTGATTGGAACAGAGAATAAATATGGCAAAAAAAGACATTGAGATCCAGCCAGGATTTGAACCTGGGTCCTCTGAATTCCGGTCAGATGCTCTTACCAACTGAGCCACTGGAGCTCTGGCATTGGAGCAGAGGATAGATGGCATTTATCCATAGACACTGTTTGATTTCTCAGGCTGGATCTTTCTTAGGCTAACTCTGCATGATTAGTACCGATTCGGTCAGGCTGGAAGTATTACACATCATGCCTGCCACTGACATCAACCCTTGTCAGGTTCGAATCCTGGCTGGATCTCAATGTCTTTTTTCGCCACCATCATTCAACTCTGCAAATAAAATACATCTTTCAAATGGGCCAGATGCATCAAAACAGAGGTATGTATGGAAACCTTGTGACAGCACATCCCTCTGTCACCTGCACATGTATAGCTACATGCAGGAGTGTGTCCACAGTCTGACAATTAGACAGCTAGGTACTAACAGAGAAATATAGAGATAGAGAAATTCACATCATACGACTGTCTGTGAAGCATTCAATCACTCTTAAGATAGCATGCTTGCAACTTCAATTTTATCACAACCATGCAGCTTTGCATGAATACATTCCTTTGTACAATGCATAATTCTTCTACAGTGCCTTAATGTGGCACTTACGCAGTTAATCGTGTTTAGTGTGACAGGTGAGAGTACAGCTCTGCATACTGCAGGAATAATACAAACTATCCCAAACAATGCAGTAAGTTTCTAGTCAAGGTACACACTCTATAATGTAGTACAATAGGTGTTCAAGTTAGTAATGAAGATGAACAGCCTGTATTATATAAACGCTGTTGCTAACTCTGCCACACTGTTTAGCTAAACTAAAACTAGACCTTAGTCCGTTAACTAAACCAATTTGAAATCACCCAAAAGTGGTAGTCAACTAAAACTAAAGTACTGATACTGACCATTTTTAGCTTTAGTAATTAAAGCTAAAACTAAGCTAAAAACTTTGAATCTGCAACACAATATTGTACTGAAACTAAACTACTGAATGTTACAACACTGCCACACACTACGTTGTTACTGATGTTGTGTCGCCACCAGTGCCTTAGTCAAGGACCATGTTCCCATGGAGATGATGACTGATGTGGTATACCAGATTGGATGTCAGGATTGTTCAGCCACCTATACAGACAGGAAGATCACTTGCTCAACAAATGAAAGAGCACAAGTCAGCCCTGACAAATGCCCATCCTGAAAGGTCTGCTATTGCAGAACATGCAGCCAACACAGGACACACCATTGACTGGAGCAACACTCAGATAAAGGCTGTTATGCCTCCATTTTGGCAGAGGTGCACCTTGGAGACCTGGTATATATACATGAGAAGCCAGCCCCACCCACTCAACCAGGAGGAAGGCATCCTACCTCATGTATGTGACACCCTCATCAGGGATGACACTCCACACACTCACGGAGCATCAACGGCACAAAATTGACTTCCGGGTCACGAGCTGACTGTTAGGTCATGCGTGGCTTAATTCTCATCTATGTATCAATAAGTGTCTGTTGATATTGCTATTGTTGTATTATTGCCACTGAAGAAGACCACCGGAGTGTGGTCGAAACGTTTGCAAGTTTCCTGAAAACTTTTAGGCTAGTGCAAAGCATAAATAAGTCAAAGAATGTCTACTATACCTACAGGCCTCTAAAGCACCAGTGCCTTAATTGGCTCTTCTCTCTCCAAGTAGACTCTCTATCCCATAGCTTCCTCAGTGGACTGCAACTTTCTCTGTGGAGTTGGCATTGAGAGTCCTGGCCTGCCCGCAGCTGACAAACACCATGTTCACCAATTCTAGTACATTATACACATGTAGCTCGTGAGATAGTCCCACATCTTGCTCTTATGTTCACATGATCATGAATAAACAACATACAGGCTTGATTTATCTCAACCAGTTTTGCCTTTGTACCTGATGTGTACATAGTCTTTTCTTAGCCACATACAGGAACTTCTATCCAACAAAGTGTGTTAAATATAATTGTATTATGCAAATTGACTATTTCAAGAAAAAAATTTGTACACAAACTGATGTAGGACACACTGTGCAGAACAATAATTTTTGAGTTTTAGCACCATGCATGCATGTAAATACGTAACATTAATCACTATTTCTGTTACTAACTCTGCCATACACTACACTGTTGCTGATCAGGTCCTTGTACTGTGGTGGTAGGTACAGACTCTTCACACTGGTGTTGTGTGCTAGACTCTCCACCAGTGCCTTGGCTCCTCTCTCTCCTAGTGGATTGTACTGCAGCCACAGCACCGTCAGTGTGGAGTTGTCCCTGAGGGCCTCCGCCAGCTGACATGCCCCATCCTCACCAATACTGCAGCTGCCCAGCCACAACACAGTGAGGCTGTGTGTCCTCCTCAGGAGCAGTGCTGTGGAGGGAACCATGCACACATTATCTCACTCTCCAGACAGCAACAACATAATGTGTAGTGTGTACTGGAGTGGAATCCTATGGAATAGTGTTGGCACTCCTAGACAGTCTGGTGATATACATTTTTTGCTATCTCTCTGGTAAGAAAGAGCACACATCACACACATAAAGTTTGTGCTATGTGAATCTCTGGTGAGAAAGAGCCTGGGTACGAGGCTAGGAATCTGATTGGTGCAAATGAGAGACTACCTCTGTCACCTTCACTCTGAGTTTCTCATCACAACAATATTAATGAGAGCACCTGCTATACATCCAGACTAGTACTGAGGTTGTTTCACAACACTAACCAGCTACATTTTTTATTTATTTACCATTATCACTTGAGAGCCAGTTAACTGGTCATGTAAACAGTATGCTGCTGATATTCTGTTGTACAGGCCTATTAGGCAAGCATCTGACTATCAACTTTTGCAGCAGGATGTTGAAGGACTTGGAAAATGGGCTAACAATAACTATCTGACATTTAATCCTTCGAAATCCAAAACCTTGATATTTTCAGGACAGAGACATTCTGTTCCAGCCCCTTCCTACTTTCACTAAATGGGTCTAGACTGGAAATTGTTGACAGTCTTAAGTACCTGGGCATCACTATCTGTTCTGGACTAAGCATATAAACATCATCAGCTCCAAAGCCTGAAAGCTTGTTGGACTGCTATTTCGGCAGTTCTATATGGACGTGCAGATGTGGACACCATTCGTAAGCTCTACATTGCTATCGTAAGACCTCACTTGGAATATTCAAGCCAGATTTGGGATCCGTATCTTCTGAAGGACCAACAAGCTCTCAAAAATTTGCTTGTAGAGTGTACTTGAAATGGTGGGATTCAAGCTATCCAACTATACTCAGGGCTCTCAGCATTCCTACTTTGGCTGCACATAGAAAACAACTCAAATTGTGTACCTCCTTCAGCTATGTAAATCAGTTGTCTATTGCTCCTATTGCTAATCTTATTTACAGAGTACCACCTTTCAATCTATAGACACATACATAATCTCTCCTTTGTTTGTCCAATTGCTCACACCAATCAATATATGTATTCTTTTTCCCCATACAATTTATCTGTAGCTGCACTCTAACTCCATAGTCACGTTTACACTCCCTACAATTGTGTCATTGTCAAATGACTGCAATCCCTTTGAATGATGGTGGCAAACAAATTTACCTTCTTGTTCCAGAAAGCACATGGAATGCTACAGGGTATTGAATGTAAATATCAAAACAGTGGGTTGCATGCTTTGGAAGTAGCAAGTATACAATAGGCTACTTACAGCACTATCAGAAATAGAGAAGCATCATTGGCTGAACATCACGTGACTAGAAACAACTGTAGGTTCCATTTCTCCTTCTGTCTGCTGACAGTCTCCATAAATATCTTGTGTTCTCTGGTGTGGCCACAAGCCACACACTGGTGAGTGTACAGTGTACTTGAGAGAGTTAAACTACCATCAGTTGAAGGAGGTGTTGTTGAACTGGCAGTCAGTGGCCAACTATAGCCTATGTGGCCAATTGTCATGCATTACCTATTGCCATGCAATAGCATAAGCATCAGATATCACATCCCCAATAACTTGTTTGCACACTCTATTCTCCACTTAGCCTTAGTTTCTATAGTAACAGGTGAGTATTATACTACAGGAAATGGTAAATGATGTTTTCTCTAAGCTACTTTGTTTACAGTGTAAACTACCTTGCAATAACAACAAGGACCAATCAGGTTGAAGAATATATAACACATAATGCATGTCAGTCTGGCATTTATGTTTTACCATAACCATCCTTGTCGTCATGCTCCGCCATCGGAGTCGGGTGGTTATTGACCATAAATCCCAGGCTACCATGCATCATCTATTACATAAAGAATCTATCTCAGAAACGTTTCTGCACTCTGCACAAACTGTGAGACAATTGATAACTTCTAAAACAGTAAAAGTACAGAAGTACAGATGATGATCATTGTTGAAAGTTCAAAGTCAGTACACCTTCTTAACCTGTTGAGCCAACTACAAACCATGTGTGACACAATCAGCAACTTTATATGCTAGTTCGTTGTGTGTCATGGATATGGGGTGCCATATGTCAAAATGTTCAACTGGGATACACGGCACCAAGAATTTGGATTAGTTAGTGCACCGGTAGGGTAAGTGTTAGGGTTGGGCAAGTGAACAGGGTTTCCAGTGCCGTTTCCGGTGCCGTATATTCCAACTGGTCCCAAATACAATAATTGTTCTATTTATTATATAATTATCATGATATTTAGCTATATATCATGCTATTTACTTATATATATCTTGATACTTGCTCTGGTTTCTGGTGCCGTATATTCCAAGTGGTCCCAATTGTTGATATTTAGCTATATATCGTGCTATTTACCTATCTATCTTGATATTTGCTCTGGAACTTTCCTATTTACATATATCTTGATAATTATTTGTTTGCTATATAACGTGATATTTAGGTATTTTGACATATGGCAGGCACCCCATACATGGACAGGTGAAATATTGTTAGTCTGGTATGGAACTTGGTTACTTTTGCATGGTGCAGTACTTGACATCACACTTAAGATTTGTCGACAACTTGGCTTTCATCCACTGAATGATCACACACATAAGCTTGAATGGCTGGTGCCTTTGAATGCCCCAATCCACTTCATACACACACCTGGAAACAAGATTTTGCTGACATGGTGGTGAAGTTTTACACAAGTTTTCTATAGGACAACACAAAGGTGAACAAAATGCAAGAATCAGCTGACTACATTTAAACACATGGTAGAGAAAAACTAAATGAGCATATACCATGGCAACCGATGAAATTTGTGCAGCTAAATACAGCACATTTTCAATTGCTCGATGCACTGTGTCTCAGAAATTGCAAGGTCGCTTGCTTTCACATTAATTTTATACTTTCCTATAATTATGGTTTTGTTTCCTATGCAAATTCAGTATCATGTAAATGTGCTGTATTTAGCTGCACAAATTTCATCGGTTGCCATGGTATATGCTCATTTAGTTTTTCTCTACCATGTGTTTAAATGTAGTCAGCTGATTCTTGCATTTTGTTACTGTATAGAACCATGCTACTGTATAGAACCATGAACATGTTCTACATGACAACATAAAATATTTAATGATAATTGAAAGCTGAACAAAATGCAAAATCTGTTGTCTACAAGTAAACACTTGTGCGGTGTTGTAAGCAATTGACTGGACTCTACTACATTCTACCATGGCTCTACTTGGCTCTACTTGACTCTACTGCACTCTACCATGGCTCTACTTGGCTCTACTACACTCTACCATTACCCTACTTAGCTATACTGGACTCTACTACTCTCTACCGTGGCTCTACTTAGCTCTCCTGGAATCTAATACATTCTACCTTGGCTCTATTGCACTATTCACATTTCATAGTTTGATTTTTCTAAAATAGACCGGTGCTCAATGCGTTGTTTCTCAGAAATTGTTAGTAAGTGGCTTTTATAATACTTACCAGCATCTCTCTATGATCCTACAGTAATTACTGGTGGGTTTTGCAGATTCAGTCAATTATCTCTGTGGCCTCTCTAAGACAGAGTAACTTGATGTCAGTGGCAGGCATGATGTGTAATGCTTCCAGCCTCACCTGGTATTGCCACACTGCAAGTGATGATAAGCTGGAGTGGGAGTAAGACTAGTTGGTGAAACTGAAGGTCTGTATAAAAATGAAGGTAACTACTGTGAATATCATCATTGCATGTTTTCCCTGCCAAAATTCCAGTGAATATACCTCTTTCGCTGACTTGCATATCGACTTTTTCATGTAGCTCTGTAACATTACCAGAGTTGCTAATGTATATTCACCTATGTATAATTACTTTGGTTCCTATAACACAGGTGTACAATGTGCAATTACAGCATTTTGTTGAACAATTATTGTGAAAAGAATTTGCTTCCTCTCATCAATAAGTTAAACATGGCACCCCTTGACTTTCCTCCCTCCAATTATCATGCCTCCAATGGCTCATACAGCAATCATCATGCCAGCTGACAAGCTGCAAGGGTTCTATGGATCAGACTGATGTGAGCCACTGGCTTCTTTGTTTCTATCCTTGTAATACAGTGTTTGTGAAACAAGCTGTTGTGGTACTCTATGTGCATCCCCAGCTAGTGGACAATTCCTCTGTTCCTTACTTGGTTTTGCAACAGCACTAAAGCAATTAGGGCTAGGTTGGTCAACTTAATCAGTGAGACACATCGAGAATGTGTGGAAGCCTCATGAAAAGTACGTCCCCCTGTCACCCTTATGCTTGTGAGTGTGTTCACAGTCTCACATTAGGCAGTTAGGTAGATAGCTCATTATTGTCAGAGAGTCGGTAGACTCTCTATGTAGGGATGGCGCCGACGCGCAATATATGCAATACTTAAGCAAAAGCCGTATAACTTCACCACAAACACGCTAAAAGCTTATTTAAGCGCCCAGGCTTCCTCTTTGAGTGACTTTGTGATCAGCAAGACTCATATAAGTGGCCAAAAGCCACGCGGAAGACAGCTAAACGCAAAAGTGTGCGGTCATGAAAGTGCCATTTTTCGTATTCTTTCTTTCTTTCTTTCTTTCTTTCTTTGTTCAGACCACTTTTAAAACAACGATAACTCCAAAACGGCTCAAGCACTCACCTTGATTTTAGCACGAAATTGATGCTCATCACAGCGTGCAGCTTCCCAACCACTAAGCGTCTTCATAGCTTCAAATTCACCCTGGTCAACAAAAGCCATTCACAACACTCTGAGGCTGCTGTCCGTTGCTTAGGACGCCATTTTATAATTTTGTACGCATGCGCACACAAAGTCTCGTTCCCAGACCAAAGACCACGGTCATTGGTCTGGAAGCGAGACTAGTACACAGGCGAAATGGCCAGCGGGCAGTACGCATGGCTAGCACGGACTTTTCCCCCCGCGGCATTGGGCAAGGCTTATGAACACCACGTAGGTAAGGCGCTACCTACTTGTAGCTACACTAAAAACAGCCAACTCACCGCTTTAGTGAAGCTAGGATGGTCAGTTGTCAGTATGATAGTTTTCTGTGCTGCAGCTGGTCAGTCGTCATGACAACTGAATCATGAAATTGGTTTCACAAAGTTTGGTAGGGAGAGCGGTTGGCCCTTTATCAGGTTCTAGCTGGCTATATTACTCATTATTATTACATGCCTGGAACTACTACTAAACTGTCAACACCGTTTCAAGTTCTGGTGTTGTGGTTATACTTGAAATATTCTTCTTAGGCTTAGGTCTAACTGTAACTGAGATTAACATCAAAAAAGTACAGAAACAAGACTTAAAAACATTAAAAATGTAAAAAGATGTAGGGATGGCATGCCAAAAAGTATACAAACAAGGTAGGGATGATAGCATAAAAGCAAAGGTCAACATAAAGGCAATGCCCCATCCCTACATCTTTTTCACACTGCAGTTATGACAGTGTATTGGAGGTCTCTATAAAATGTACAACAACCTTACTGGCAGTTCTTGAAGGGCATAGCTGTAACCTTGTTCTCAGGCCACTTTCCTCCTCCCACATGGCCTGGGTTCTGGACTCCAAACCCTTCGAAAGGGCAAGAAGGGTCTGGGGTCCAGATTGCAGTGTAGTCTAGCAGCATGGGATATGTGGTGTATGTGTACCTTGTCGGAAGCTATGCATGTAGCGACCAGGTAGCTTTTGATGCTGACATGCTATTTGTAGTAACAGTGGAACCCTTGTTGGCATTTAATATTGTATACGGACCGCTTATACAACCTAGACACCGAGCTGAAGTGAGCTGCAGGACTGCATGGTCATATAGTAAGTGCTGTAGTATTTAAAAACTCAAGTAGTTGGTGCTCATTTACAGCATATTAACTCCACAGATGTTGCAGGTTTAGGTTTCAAGCATGCTGTCTAACTGCAGTGTGAAAAAGATGTAGGGATGGGGCATTGCCTTTATGTTGACCTTTGCTTTTATGCTATCATCCCTACCTTGTTTGTATACTTTTTGGCATGCCATCCCTACATCTTTTTACATTTTTAATGTTTTTAAGTCTTGTATATATAGTATAATAGTTAGGTGTAAATTAAGTCTGTCACGCTTCATTGTTACTGCTAGTGTCCTTGTACTGTTGTGGTTGGGCTACACTGGTGTTGTGTCTCCATGCAATGGTGCCTTGAATATTCTCACAAGTGGTCTGCAGCACCCTCTGGGGAGTTGGGACTGAGAGCCCAGGTCTGCCAGGTGACATACACCATCCTCACCAATACAGTACATATATGTCATGAGATATATAGTTACACATCTTACTCCCAGCAGCTCATGTGAACAGCAGCAAGACTTAGTTCTGTTGTCTACAAGTAAACACTTGTACAGTGTTGTAAGCAATTGAGATGCAGTCCAATAGCCAAATTCAATGCACTGTTCACATTTCATAGGTTACTATGGTATAACTCTTTGATTTTGCTACCAATAATAATTTAATAATTATTGACAACCAGTGTTGCCTTTGAACCTGATGTGTGGTGTTATCCCCGGACATAGACTATACATTGTATGCAGGAATTTCTGTTCAACACTCATTAGGCCACTCTGAGTTGTTTTTAGGTGCTCCATTATGGCCATGGCTATTCCTACGTACATGCATACTCAGGCATTTCAGCCTTATTTAGAACGTTAAATATTCTTTTATTGGTCCAGGAAGTTCACAGAATTACTTTTTACAATCATGGGAATAAAATCTTAACCTACTGACTGACTGCATTTGTTTGTGGTCATGTTAGTTCAAACAAAGTGGCCTTATATGCCGTGGACTGGTATTGTTTAACAAAGACTAGTATATACTATACAACTAGCTTCCAGAATTTTCATTTGATATGTTGCAAGGTGTACACTAAACCAAAGCACCAAGCATACAAGTAATTAATAACTAAAACTAAACTTGTGGCAGAACCAAAAAAAAAAACTATTAAACTAAAACTTAGAAGTGTTTAGAATACCTGAACCAAGTGTTAAAATATTTGAACCAAACAACACACAATGGACGATATAATTATATTATAGTCAAGAAAGAGTAGGTACACAAACTAATGTAAGAGGGATTGTGCCAAACAATACACATTTGATTTTAGTGCCTTAGAATCGATGCCAGGAAATTCTGTTGCTAACTCTGCCATACACTACACTGTTGCTGATCATGTCCTTGTACTGTTGTGGTAGGTACAGATCCTTCACACTGGTGTTGTGTGCTAGACTCTCCACCAGTGCCTTGGCTCCTCTCTCTCCTAGTGGATTGCCCCACAGCCACAGCCACCTCAGTGTTGAGTTGACCCTGAGGGCCTCCGCCAACAGACATGCACCATTTTCACCAATGTCGCAGCCGCCCAGCCACAACTCAGTGAGGCTGTGTGTCTTCCCCAGGAGCAGTGCTGTGGAGGGAAGCATGCACACATTATCTCACTCTCTAGACAGTAACAACATAATGATAAATATACCAATACTATATGGAAGATAGTGTTGGTAAATCACTGGAATAGTGTTGGCACTCCTAGACAGTCCGGGAATACTGCACACATACATTTTTTGCTATGTAAATCTCTGGTGTGAAAGAGCTAGGAATCTGATTGGTGCAGATGAGAAACTACCTCTGTCAACTTGACTCTGAGTTTCTCATTGTAACAATATTAATGAGAGCACCTGCTATACATCCAGACTAGTACTGAGGTTGTCTCACAATACTAATCAGCTACATTAATGTGTCTGCACAATAACTTAGATATGGAGTTGAGGAATATAAATTGACATGAAAGCAAAAGATGAATGTACTGAATCCATTGCATGCATGCAAGACTGAGAGAATGGATGCTGATGTCTACCAGGAATATCATAGCCATACAAAATTCAGACATGGTACTAACATGGAATGCACTATGGACAATTACCAACAATGAATGTAAACAATGTCACAGTCACTCTGTATATAAAAATATACCATGATTATGTGGTAGTTACAGGAACAGTAACATTATGCACAAACTACTAGCTATATTCCTAGCCAGAATGTCCCAGATATGAAACCCTATCAAGGTCCCAGTCTAGCCTCATAGTCTGGACCACAAACATGTTACTGCAACTGCTACCTGCGGCAGGTGATATAACTTTGGACTTGAATGTGCTGTAATCATTTCAACAGTTTATACTGGGTCAATGTGTACACAATGGTGTACTGACATTTGATTGTCCATATCAGGACATGCAACTGCTATCTGATTCAATGGAGACGGGTAGCCTTCCGATTGCATTTGGGGCAACTGTCATTTGACTCAATGAGAATGGTCCCTACAGACAAGAGACTTGAATGGCATGCAGACGACTGCAAGTATGATGATCACAACACTACAAAGTGCAACTAGTCTTCTGCTGAGTTCAACATTTCAAAATTACCTGGGTTGTGGTTGGTGAAACAACTACGTCATAGGAATTAGTGCATGTTATCTGAAACCACACCCTTCATTTCCATTTGAGAACACACAATCATTTACATGTACACATCAAAATATTGTGTATTCAGCATGTTTGGGCTGCATTGTGAGTCCAGTGAGTAGCAATTGTGTACATACACAACATGCACATCTTGACATCTGAAAGTGAAGATGTCAGTCTCTGTTTGGCAGATTGTCAAGACAATGGAACAGTTAGTCTCGGAGCCAGACCCTTGCACACGGAGAAGGAGGGTCTGGTAAACTTGCATACATAAACTCTTTATGGGATATGGCCTCCTCACAGGCTTCCTATGCAATAATTGAAGGTGTTGATTGGGTGCAAATATGCATGTGCTCAATTAGCTACTGTAGACTGTCGCTGCCAGTGAAGATACTAGTAACGAAGCGACCGTTTGGAGAGCGCCACTGCTACTTTTGGCAGGCAATTTAAACAGCGAATAGCAGGGCAGCCCAGAACTGTGTTGTTGGCTAACGAAATTTGCGTGACTTGTGTCCATTGCCGTGAATGCCTCGGCTACAATAACTACGACGGACTTATGTCTGCCTCCGTGACTTCCATGCGCCAAAATTCGCCGATGAACGTAGACTACCGTAGCAGAGGGACTTTCACAGTTCCACTGCTCGGGTAGTGAAACCGAAGACTTCAATCCCTTTCATAACAGCTTTCCAGCTGCTCGAGATTCGCTGGAGAATATCTAAGCTTGTTGAGCGATGGTCGCTTCGATTCTTGTATCAATCGCTGGTCCGTCAACAAATTCGCCATGTTGTTATTACACGAACACGTGCCTTCGTGGGCAGAAATGTAATTACACAGTCATCAACCAATCAGATTCATCCCGCCGAAATTCCACGGACTTCAAATTTGTATGTATGCAAGTTTACCAGACCCTCCTCCTCCTCCGCGTGCGAGGGTCTGGCTCCGAGACAATGGAACAGTCAATTTTGGCAGTGGCTTCTTCCTCATGAAAATGAACCACCACAGCACTAATGTGGTTTAACCTATGAACTGAGACAGGGTATGGTGAGGTAGTCTAGATCCCGGGCTTCCAGGCTCTTCCCCCATGACAATGATGCACTCTGTCTTCTAGTGGCCATGTGTCCTACTGTGTCAAATAGTAGCAGGGAGTTGTGTGTCGAGTGGGGGAGCACCAACACCGCTGGCACATCGATGTTCAAAATTTCACACATACATAAAGTGTGAAGTTAAAACATAAAGGGAGATGGGGATGGGGCATTTATGGCTTAAATGGATGGGGCATTTTATGGCTTAAATGGGTGGGGCATTTATGGCTTAAATGGGTGTGGCATTTATGACAAATTGGTGGGGTATTTACAGAGGAGGTCGGACACGGTTGAACTTTACTAATTAAAATGGCTGAGGTCACACTAATTGATCTTGGATATTGCAAGGTAGAAAGCTTTTAGCTTTTTCCATTACTTGCCCCAGCCTTGAATCTTGATTTGAAAACTGGGGCCCCCCTCAGTAAAAGTCGAGAGAGCTAGTCTGTTGATATACGAAAAATCAATTAGTGTGACCCCAGTCATTTTAATTAGTAAAGTTCAACCGTGTCCGACCTCCTCTGGGGTATTTATGGCTCAAATGGATGGGGTGGTTTAATAGTTACTGTTTTTGGGAGCTATGCTCAAAAAATACTGGTCTTCAGGGGAGTACCCTTTCCAGTCCTCGCATGACCACGGGTTTCGGTCCCTTTGAACTCCCGACCCGTGGCCTACTGCAGAAAGGGCGGGACCACTCCCGACCCGTGGCCTACTGCAGAAAGGGCGGGACCACTCCCCACCTAAAGTTTGCTTTGAGGAGCCCAGCTTTTGGTTGGCACATAGTGCTATGGGCATTCACAGTGCTATAAATATTCAAATTACTAAACAAATTGAGGGTGGGGCTCAATGGGTGGAGTTATCATATTAACTTATAATAACTAGGGGATGGGCACATGTGTGGCACATTACCTGAGTCCTATTATTTATGAGCTCCAGCCAATCCACATACACTATGTCATTTCTGCCACCTAGACATCATTGAGACATACCAGGTGTCCCCATTTGTATAGAGCCTCTTTGTGATGAGGCGTGGCTGAGAATTAGTAAACATTGTTTATGTTGCTATGGTGATGCAAATTTATAGACTAATCTAATGATTATGGCCCAAGATCAGTCCGAGTGTCAGGGTTACGGTTCAGTTCAGGGTTGGGTTTTCATTTTAGCAGATATTCATGAACCGCAGTTCTCACTTGGTGAACATCCAACCCTACCACTCTACATAGTGTCCTAACCTCCAGATGAATGCATGCTTCCAGTCGAGCCACTATCAGGGCTAAGCTTTTCAACTACTCTTGAAACAGACAAGTTTGATTGTACAAAGCTGAGCACACAGTTCATAAAATTTGTAGTTTTCTTTGGATAGGGAGGGGGAGGCCTAACAACTCACAATCATCGCAACACACAGCAATGGCTGCTACTCCATGTGTACACAAAAGAACATTGTACTGGAAGCCACGATCAATCTACAGACTACACCACACTGTCACCTGTAAGCCTCAACATATGGCCACTGTACCTGGGACTACCTAGTACAGCCTTACTCACTGTGGCCTCTCTGCTCCTGCTAAACAGAATCCTGTCTCAGCAAACAGACTCTACTGATTGACAGTCAATCTGAGCTTACATTTAAATTTCTGACCACCACTTCTAGGGTTTTGAAGCGGCACTTCACAATTTACCTTCATTATCGGTGCAACAGAAAAGAGTGAAATCTCTAATTCTACTCTCACAGTGTAATTTTGAAGCAAAATTTTCCATTATTGGTCATGACTGCCAACAGAAGAGAGTAAAATCTCTAATTCTACAGTCATGCATGAAATTACACCATGGTGTAATTTCGAAACACAATAATTGCTATTTAGTGACTACCTAGAGGTGGCACCTCCATATTCTGGTTCCAGACTAGTGACCTCACATACAACTACCTTTATGTGAGAGGTAAACTTTTAACCAATCTAGTGCAGCATAATATTATATATTACCAGCTGCAAAACTGGAAACAAGTGATACAGAAGTATTACACCTGACACCAGTGTGCAAGACTACCAGCCTCGGTCCCAGGCTCTCCCTGCTAAGAAGACTTGTCTATTACCATTGGTAATACTCTCATTGTCTCAAGTGCCATATCCAAGCTAATTAATGTAATCTCGTACTATAATGTGTCATAAAGGCATCACATGATCGGGATAAGATGGCAGCATATTTCTCACTCCCATGTATGCTGCTTTTTCTGGGAGTCTGCCGAACTGTGCCATGCTCTGCTTCACTCGAAAACTTCGTGGGAGTGCCACACATCGCCAGAATCTGCCCTAGTCCCGAATTCCTGCCTAGTGGTGGCATTGCACAGGTGGAACTGACTAGGAGACGATCGTGCGTTGGACTCTCAATTCACCGGGCCAAGTTCCATCATGGAAAACCCCGATGGTTTGTCCTGTGGCTGTTACTTGCTTCGTGTGATGTTGAACGATGCCCTGGCCCAAAGTATAGTGAGCCCTTTTGTGTTGTTTGCTGCAAGCCAGTCATTAGTGAAGGCATCCGGTGCAATGCTTGCCATAAATTGTGTCATCCCAAGTGTGCCTGGGTCAGTGATGAGGAATATCAAAGACTACAGGTAATTCTCCAGGTGACTGGTTTTGTCCAGCTTGTTGCCTCCCCAGTTTCACAAGTTCCGTGTTTGAATCTAGGTCATAAATGTGCAAAACATGTTGCAAGACCCTGACTAGCATTTCAGAGCATGCAACTAATGAATTGGACAATGTACTACCAGAATGTCATTCAGGACACACTTTGAAAGTATCATTGAGGTGCAGAGGACTCAGCACCTCACACTCATGTAGGTGGAAACTTCTACAATTATAAACAGGTATGCATCAGGTAGAAATGCCATGTAGTCTGGGTTATTGGCACATTGTTGATCCTCAGGCCAGAACACAGCTTTGTGTATCAATGGCAGTCATGTCTGCCAACTGTGCAATTGAGAGTGGGTACAGGTTTCAACTCTTAAGGTACTGTAATCTCTTGAAAATATGCCTACCTACTTTTTGAGCAAAGGTGTTGTATAGGGTGCTTATCTCCCAAAAGTATGGCCACCCATCAGAACCAGCAGCATGCTACAAATTATGATATTAATGTATGTCAGACAGTATTAATTCCTCAGAAACAAACAGTTACTCTATCAGTTTTGAACATGGGACGACTTTACATAGGTACATGGTACTTCAAGGCCTTTCTTTGAGAGCTTTCTCTATTGGTGATTTTACAGCTGATGTGGCTGGTCCTATATTCAAAAAAGGACCACAAAGCTACTGAAATCTCCTCAGGAATGTGCCCCACTCTCTGTTCTCCTTTAATAAGAGCGACAGCAAAATGATCATTGTCGAGTTCTCTTCAAGTCTCCAGTTCTTCTCCCACACAAGGAGTCCACACTGTTTTGTAGACGGTGATTGCTATGCTGATACTAGTAGCATACATGCCTTTATTACATTGTTATTGCTGTTATTCTTGTTACATGCACTTATTACATTACACATTCTCTTACGACTGGGAGGGTGTCTGCGGTGGGTGGGTGTATTTTCGAGAAAAGTACCAAAACTGTCGAATATGACCACCTCCCTGTCTTTGGGGAACCAATAAATTTCATCGCCCATGGGTGTAATTTTCGAGAGATTACGGTATTCACTATTGAGGCAGTTCATGCACAAACTGAAGCTCATGTAGAGGTCACAGCCTACAGTGTAGGTAAGTGTAGACAAATCTGGGGTTCCAACGTTTTTGGTTGCTCTAAGTTACAAGGACTGATACTTGTACCAGACACATTCAATACCCAGGAAGTGTCCATAAGCAAATGTGGTCGTGAGTAAGCACATGGCACCAACTGGTCTTTTTCCTTTTTTTCTCCTGCTAATTTACAGGCTCACAGATGAAAATATATATTAAGCTAAGACAGTAGAAGACCTTACATAAAACAGTGCACTAAGTACACACTCATGCAGGTGGGGATAGTCAGAGCCCACGTTCTGGCATACAGTGGCATAGTGGGAGGCCGAATGGTTAGGGTTATAGGTAGCTATTAGGAACACACACTACCACAGTCATACATTTCCAAGTGTGTTCTACATTGTGTGGTGTCCCCATGTTCACACTGGACAACATGACATGCCACTAACCAGAACAGTTACCAGCCCTGACACTTAGTGCCACAGCATCTGTTACCACTACTATAACAAACCACCACCAGCAACACCAGGTCAGCACATCACCACCCCAGGAAAAAACTACACAATAGTGGGCCTGACCAGTGTGTCATAGTAGCAGACATTTGTCTCTGTAGTTATTTTGTCTTTCTATTTCATGCATGCAGACAGAAACCAACCCTGGAGCAGCACAATGGCAGGTGGCATAGCATTATACAACAGTGGAGGGAGATTAGCAAGGAACAGAAACCCTGCTAAAAACTCTCATGTCTAATTAGGCACTCATGCGCCAAGTTAACAGAACACTTGGGCCAAACTCAATGCTGAAGAAATCACATCACATTTACTTCTCTGACAGGAATGACTGATCAGTACTGCATGTGAATGCATTTAGGCCATGGCCAGCCTCTTTATTATCAGTATATTATCAGTGCAGGCTCTACAGAACAAATTTAGGACATGTAACACAGTGACGTTAGGACAATCCTCTTTCTTACATAATCATCTGTCACAAATTGGTAAATACTGACATGCAATCAGGCATTGTTTTGCCAGGCCAGGCCTGTACTTTAGACTGACCATCTGAGGCTAAACATTGAGGTAAAAATGCTAAGCATGGCTGACGGAATGACAATAGGTGGTACTGTTTGTGGATACATCAAATATAAGGTCATGGCCTGCCTCCTAATAATCATCTCCAATATACATCAGTGCATGTTCTACAGAACTTCTGTCATGGTGAGATTAGGAGTATCTCCTTTGATATAGTGATCTCCTCTAAACAAACAAGTAGCCTCATTCCCAGGCTCATTTCCTCTTCCTCACATGGGAGGAAAGATCCTGGTAACATTGGGTGAGGGTTCAAACCGTTGACTTCTGGTGGCTCAGAGAAAAGGATGACCAAGACAGCTAGTAAGGCTAGACATTTATCTACATATTAAAGTAAGATCGTAACTTTACCTACTTGTAGACTTCATGCTGCGATTGCGTGGTTAGCAAGTCATGAATGTCTCAGTCTTATATACGATTCACCTGATGTGTTCTAACGCTTTGTGCTGCTTTTCTCTGTCTTCCTCCCCAAACGTTTTGAAAACTTGTGCACATGGCCTCGCAAAAATCACATGAAAATGTCATGAATCATGACGTAGTGGAAGTAAACACCCCCAATGGTACCAGGCTCTTCCATCTACATGAAAGAGCCTGGGGATGAGGCTAACAAACAAGTGGAAGATACTCGGATATTAAACCAACAGAGTAGCAAGCAGTGATCAGTAAATTTACAACCTAACAAGGTGACAATGATTTGGCTATTATAATTAATGACCCAGCAAGGTATGGGCTCCCCAGTCATGGTGGTCTGTGCTCTCAAGTGCAATCACACTCTAGAAATCATGATTATCTGACACAGTAAATAAACAGCTTTACCATAGCTACATGGTACAACTTCAGTTTTGGCCCTAAAGCTTTAGGCTCTCGGGTTCTGAACAAGCAGAACAATTAGTGAACAGTCACCCTTCCCATAATTAGGGATACACAATGTTCATTCAACACAATATTCCACTGTTACTAATAAAACCTTATTTTTAGTCAGACTATACTGTAGTAGATGACTGCAATAAACTCAGCTAGAGCCCTCTGCAACACTACAGGTACGTAAACTATCTAGCGGAGTATGTCTGTGTTTATACTCCTCGTCTAGGTTGTATATCCAATAAAGAATACCATGTTAATCATGAAACTACTACCTCGGCCATGATCTAGTCCAGTTCTAAGGTGGCGGTGAAGTCTTTCGGCAGAGGTTAATGAAAACATAAACTTGGGTTACAGTCAGGACCAGGGTTACTCCTAGTTTCAGGGTTAGGGCTTGCTTTAGGGCAATCTTGCTTTGCCTAAGTTTACAAAGGGTTTTAGTAGCTCATTAATATATTCATGACCCAAAATTGCCACTCGATGGACGCATCTACATGCTCACTGTAGGTAGCGTCCTAACCACCAATGTATCTCAAATCAGTCTGTGCCAGCTTTTGTTCAGAGCTACTCTCAAAGTCAGGCTAGACTCATGTTTGTCGCTACTCTTGGAATGGACAACTTTGACTGCACCAAAATGAGTGCACATTTCAAAAAATTCACAGCTTGTCTACGGGAGGGGCTCATTCACGAGTGGAAGCAAGCATTACTAGCCCCACCTCTCCCCCTTATGTCGCTAAACAACTCACGGCTCTGTTCCACACACAACCACCGTTCAGGTCCCTTGGGTACCAGAGCGTAGAACCAACGATAAATTGCGTATTCTAGTTAAAGCCCAGCCCAACACTCGAAGCACCTGGCCACGGTCACCAACTAGGCTAGGCATACGGCCGCGAGACATGGGCCTACTCAACAAATACAGTCTTGGCCACTGTGGTCTTTCTGCTGCTTCTAGACACAAGTTTGCTTACACAAGTTTGCTTTCACAAGCAGGCATTACGCACTACTCACAGCTACTGACACTATAGCACTCTACTAAACTCCTTCTTTTTTATTTTTTTCAAATTTTTTTTTTTTAAAGTCGATCTAAGCTTATCTTCAAAGTTCCGACCACCACATGAGGGGTTCCGCCAGGCCACATCTTAACTAACTTAATTATAAACTGATTATTGGATGCCAATGCCGACAGGAAATGGGGAAAATCCCCAATTTTACGGACAGTGAACGGTTGAAGACTCCCAAAACTGACTGTGCGCTAAAAGTTTACAAAGACAAAGAATTCTATCAGCTTGGATTCCAGGTTTGTTGACCTTGAAAACACAGGGTTCCCTGCCACCTTAATGTCATTTTAGAGAAAGTTGTGTTTCTGTATCCATGGTGACATGTATGGTAGGCAGGTATGGTATTTCTGAGTCTGCATCTGTTTGCCTAGCTAACACAATGGGTTTGATAGCCAACTAGTTCACCTACTGATACCAAGATATTTTGGACACATTTTGGACAACAGACATCTCCCTGTTGGTTGTAGCACACTGACACCGTCTGATGTTACAAGTGAGCCCATAACCCCAGACCCCACCACTCAACATACCAAGGTGTCTAGCACCCTGTGAGTCAACAGTGTTGAAATGTAAGTCCAGTACCCTCAGTGTGGTGATGTCTCGCAGTGCCTGCACCAGGTGAGATGTTCCCTCAGCATCAATACCACAGCACGCCAGTCTCAGCTCAGTGAGGACAGTGTTCCCCCTCAGGGCAGATGCTGTAGCAGGACACAACACAACAGTCATTATGGAAGTGACAGTAAAGTCACCTGACACAATGAGGACATGTCCCAACAACAAGGAAGGTTGTAACAATGAACATGCACACACAGTAATCAATGTTCCTCCTAATGTATATACTCACTAATGCACTCACTGAAATCTCAACACTGAACTCACTCCATTACTATCTGTAATACTCTCATTGTCTCAAGTGTCATATCCAAGCTAATTAATGTAATCTCATTATATGATAGCTCATAAATGTGCAAAACATGTTGCAAGACTCTGACTAGCATTTCAGAGCATGCAACTAATGAACGGGACAATGCACTGCCAGAATGTCATCCAGGACACACTTTGAAAGTTGAGGTGCAGGGGACTCAGCACTTTACACTCATTGAAATGGAAACTTCTACAATTATAAACAGGTATGCATCAGGTAGAAATGCCACGTAGTCTGGGTTATTGGCACATTGTTGATCCTCAAGCCATATCCTAGCTTTGTGTATCAATGGCAGTCATGTCTGTCAACTGTGCAATGGAGAGTGGGTACAGGTTTCAACTCTAAGGTACTGTAATCTCTTGAAATTATGCCACCTCCTTTTTGAGCAAAGGTGTTGTATAGGTGCTTACCTCCCAAAAATATGTACACCCATCAGAACCAGGAGTGTGCCCAAAAAATTGTGATATTAATGTTTAAATGTATGTCAGACAGTATCAAAACAAGTAATTCCTCCAAAACACCTGTATCAGTTTCGAACATAGGATGGCTTTCTGGTAAACACATAGGTACATTGTACTTCAAGGTCTTTCTCTGAATGCTTTCTTTTATTAGTGATTTTACAGCTGTTGCAGCTAGCCCTACACTCAAGAAACCACTACAAAATTCTTGAAATCTCCACAGGCATGTGTGCCCACCATCTGTTCTCCTTCAATAATGGCGACAGCAAACCGATTATGATCATTATTGAGTTCTCTTCGAGTCTCCAGTCCTTCTCCCAAATGAGGAGTACACACTGTTTTGTAGACATGATTGCTATTGCTGTTACTGGTTATTCTTGATGCACATATTACATTACACATCCGGTTACAACTGGGAGGGTGTCTGCGGTGGGCACATTTTCGAGAGAAATGTCCAAACTCTCGAAAATACGACCAAGCCCCCTCTTTGGGAGCCAGTTAAGTTCATGGCCATGGACGTATTTTCGAAAGATTACGGTGCTCACTGTTGAGGCAGTTCATGCATAAACTGACAGAATGAAGGTCATGTAGAAGTCACAGCCTACAATGAAGGCAAGTAGACAAATCTGGGATTCCAACGTTTTGGTTTGTCATGCTAAGTTACAAGGACTTATACTTGTACCAGACACATTTAACACCCAGGAATTAAGATAAGACAGTAGAAGACCGTACAAGACCTTACATAAAACAGTGCACTAAGTGTGTACACACTCATGCAGGTGGGGATAGTCAGAGCCCACGTTCTGGCATACAGTGGCATAGTGGGAGGCCAAATGGTTAGGGTTACAGGTAGCTATTAGGAACACACACTACCACAGTCATACACTTCCAAGCATGTTCTACATTGTGTGGTGTCTCCATGTTCACACTGGACAACATGACATGCCACTAACCAGAACAGTTACCAGCTCTGACACTTAGTGCCACAGCATCTGCTACCACTGCTATAACAAACCACCACCAGCAACACCTGTCAAGGTCAGCATATCACCACCCCAGCGCAGAGAGAGACTCAGAGAGACTGAGCCTGGTGGCCACATGGCACTTGAATACAGCTGCTGTTGTAGTCAACTCAGTTATTATTCAAGCTAGGCAATACGTCTGTCAGGTTTCTGAGCATCCTTACACACATGTGTAAGATGGAAGACTCCAGTGGAACACACACACACATCTCTGACACTCATCTTCTACAATGACAGTTGTTCACAATTCAAACACTGCTATAATGTGTACTACTAATCTTCAGGGAAGCCACATCAGTCACCTGACTCAGGAAATTCCATTCATCATCACACACAATAGTTAAACAGGACACACACAAAGTGTGTAATCACAAATACCACATCATCACTAGGCTAGTGTGTAACCAGTAAGGTCACCTATATTAATTGAGACAAGCCTAGTGTGAACCAAACACTGATGATCACATTTCGATGCCATTGGCAATTTCTTCACATCTACCTCACGAGCATATTTCTTACAGGTGTTAAGCAATAGCAGGGGCCTTTAGAATGCGTTCCTTTAGCCTCTCAGACTCAAGTGGTACTTGCAGGTGGTTCCTATTGATCTCATTCAGACAGGATAATAGTGTGGTTTGAAAATACGCCAGTTATCAAGATTTAGGGTTCATGACTAACTACACAAACTACACAATAGTGAGCCTGACCAGTGTGTCATAGTAGCAGACATTTGTCTCTTTAGCTATTCTGTCTTTCTATTTCATGCATGCAGACAGAAACCAACCCCGGAGCAGCACAATGGCAGGTGAAATAGCATTATACACCAGTGGAGGGAGATTAGTCAGGAACAGAAACCCAGCTAAAAACTCTGACATGTAATTAGGCACTCCTGTCCCAAGTTAACAGAACACTTGGGCCAGACTCAATGCTGAAGAAATCACATCACATTTACTTCGCTGACAGGAATGACTGATTAGTACTGCATGTGAATGCATTTAGGCCATGGCCAACCTCTTTATTATCAGTATATTATCAGTGCAGGCTCTACAGAACAAATTTAGGACATGTAAAACAGTGACGTTAGGACAATCCTCTTTCTTACATAATCACCTGTCACAAATTGGTAAATACTGACATGTAATAGGGCATTGTTTTGCCAGGCCAGGGCTGTACTTTAGACTGACCACCTGAGGCTAAACATTGAGGTAAAAATGCTAAGCATGGCTGACGGAATGACAATAGGTGGTACTGTTTGTGGACACATCAAAGTTAAGGTCATGGGCTGCCTCCTAATAATCATCTCCAATACACATCAGTGCATGTTCTACAGAACTTCTCTCATGGTGAGATTAGGACTATCTCCTTTGATATAGTGATCTCCTCTAAACAAACAAGTAGCCTCATTCCCAGGCTCATTTCCTCTTCCTCACGTGGGAGGAAAGAGCCTGGTAACATTGGGTGGGGGTTCAAACCGTTGACTTCTGGCGGCTCAGAGAAAAGATGACCAAGACAGCTAGTAAGGCTAGACATTTATCTATATATTAAAGTAAGATCGTAACTTTACCTACTTGTAGACTTCATGCTGCGATTGCGTGGTTAGCAAGTCATGAATGTCTCAGTCTTATACGATTTACCTGATGTGATCTAACGCTTTGTGCTGCTTTTCTCTGTCTTTCTCCCCAAACGTTTTGAAAACTTGTGCACATGGCCTCGCAAAAATCACATGAAAATTGTCAAAAAGTGGGTGTATCACTGTAAATCACATGAATCATGACGTAGTGGAAGTAAACACCCCCAATGGTACCAGGCTCTTTCCTCTACAAGAAAGAGCCTGGGGATGAGGCTAACAAACAAGTGGAAGATACTCGGATATTAAACCAACAGAGTAGCAAGCAGTGATCAGTAAATTCACAACTTAACAAGGTGACAATGATTGGGCTAATATAATTAACAACCCAGCAAGGTATGGGCTCCCCAGTCATGTTGGTCTGTGCTCTCAAGTGCAATCACACTCTAGAAATCATGATTATCTGACACAGTAAATAAACAGCTTTGCCATAGCTACATGGTACAACTTCAGTTTTGGCCCCAAAGCTTTAGGTTCTCGGGTTCTGAACAATCAGTACAATTAGTGAACAGTCATCCTTCCCATAATTAGGGATACACAATGTTCATTCAACACAATATTCCATTGTTACTAATAGAACCTTGTTTTTAGTCAGGCTATACTGTAGTAGAAGACCACGTAAAACTGCAATAAACTCAGCTAGAGCCCTCTGCAACACTACAGGTACGTAAACTATCTAGCGGAGTATGTCTGTGTTTATACTCCTCATCTAGGTTGTATATCCAATAAAGAATACCATGTTAATCATAAAACTACTACCTCGGCCATGATCTAGTCCAGTTTTAATGTCATTTTAGAGACTTGAGTTTCTGTATCCATGGTGACATGTATGGTAGGCAGGTATGGTATTTCTGAGTCTGCATCTGTTTGCCTAGCTAACACAATGGGTTTGATAGTCAACTAGTTCACCTACTGATACCAAGATATTTTGGACAAATTTTGGACAATAGACATCTCCCTGTTGGTTGTAGCACACTGACACTGTCTGATGTTACAAGTGAGCCCATAACCCCAGACCCCACCACTCAACTTACCAAGGTGTCTAGCACCCTGTGAGTCAACTATGTTCCCACTGAAGTCCAGTTCCTTCAGTGTGGTGATGTCACACAGTGCCTGCACCAGGTGAGATGTTCCCTCAGCATCAATACCACAGTCCTCCAGACTCAGCACAGTGAGGACAGTGTTCCCCCTCAGAGCAGATGCTGTAGCAGGACACAACACAACAGTCATTATGTAAGTGACAGTAAAGTCACCTGACACAATGAGGACATGTCCCAACAACAAGGAAGGTGGTAAAAATGAACATGCACACACAGTGATCAATGTTCCTCCTAATGTATAATGCACTCACTGAAATCTCAACACTGAACTCACTCCATTACTATCTGTAATACTCTCATTGTCTCAAGTGTCATATCCAAGCTAGTTAATGTAATCTCATTATATGATAGCTCATAAATGTGCAAAACATGTTGCAAGACTCTGACTAGCATTTCAGAGCATGCAACTAATGAACGGGACAATGCACTACCAGAATGTCATCCAGGACACACTTTGAAAGTTGAGGTGCAGGGGACTCAGCACTTCACAATCATTGAAATGGAAACTTATACAATTATAAACAGGTATGCATCAGGTAGAAATGCCACGTAGTCTGGGTTAGTGGTACATTGTTGATCCTCAAGCCATAGCATAGCTTTGTGTAACAATGGCAGTCATGTCTGCCAACTGTGCAATTGAGAGTGGGTACAGGTTTCAACTCTAAGGTACTGTCATCTCTTGAAAATATGCCTACCTACTTTTTGAGCAAAGGTGTTGTATAGGGTGCTTACCTCCCAAAAATATGTCCACCCATCAGAACCAGGAGTGTGCCCAAAAAATTGTGATATTAATGTTTAAATGTATGTCAGACAGTATCAAAACAAGTAATTCCTCCAAAACACCTGTATCATTTTCGAACATAGGATGGCTTTCCGGTAAACAAGGTCTTTCTCTGAATGCTTTCTTTTATTAGTGATTTTACAGCTGTTGCAGCTAGCCCTACACTCAAGAAAGCACCACAAAATTCTTGAAATCTCCACAGGCATGTGTGCCCACCATCTGTTCTCCTTCAATAATGGCGACAGCAAACCGATTACGATCATTATCGAGTTCTCTTCGAGTCTCCAGTCCTTCTCCCAAATGAGGAGCACACACTGTTTTGTAGACATGATTGCTATTGCTGTTACTGGTTATTCTTGATGCACATATTACATTACACATCCGGTTACAACTGGGAGGGTGTCTGCGGTGGGTGTCTCTAATTGCTGGAATGGAATATGGAATGGAACGGTGGAATGGAAAATGGAATGGAACAGTGAATGTATATAGTTACAGCTAACTCGTGTAACTGGCGCTGTTCTTCAAGTTTGAGCTAGCTACTATGTGTCTAGGGCTCTTATCTCACCACAGAGGCTGTATGAGCAAGTCCAGTGCATGTTGCCAGCATTCTTCCTTGTCTGGTATCATGATGTCACGGCCCGGCAGAACTCGGGGTCCCCAGAGACTAGCTACAGTATCATGTATAGGAGCCACGCTTACTACTGTCAAGGAAGGCTGGTACTAAGGTTGTGAGACCTAGGAGTGACCGAGGATCGAGTTGCACAGACGAAGACCGAAGTGAAGAGACTGAGGATCGAGCACTAATTTCTGCCATCACGTCCACGAAGACTATAACTATACTAGCTACTATAGTCTTGCGAAGCCAGGCCCTTGTTTTTCGTTCGAGAGTCTGGGTTTGCAAGACTACACTGTAGTTGTGTAGTCTACAGTAACAAAGCATCTGATGATGAGCCAGCAATGGTACCATGCGCTTGGATATAGAAGCATGACTGTGGGCAATGCCGTACTTGCTCATAAAGCTTCTGTGTTGCGAGAACACTACTATTAACAGCCCTAGAGATACACTAAGTAGTTCAACCTAGACTGAGCAGCGCCAGTTACACGAGTTAGCTATAACTGTGTATGTTCACTGTTCCATTCCATTTTCCATTCCATCGTTCCGTTCCATATTCCATTCCAGCAATTAGAGACACCCGTCTGCAGTGGGCACATTTTTGAGAGAAATATCCAAACTCTCAAAAATACGACCAAGCCCCCTCTTTGGGGAGCCACTTAAGCTCATGCCCATGGACGTATTTTCGAGAGATTACAGTGCTCACTGTTGAGGCAGTTCATGCACAAACTGACAGAATGAAGGTCATGTAGAGGTCACAGCCTACAGTGAAGGTAAGTAGACAAATCTGGGATTCCAACATTTTGGTTGGTCAGTCTAAGTTACAAGGACTGATACTTGTAGCAGACACATTTAATACTCAAGATACGTCTACAAGCAAATGTGGTCTTGAGTAAGCACATGGCACCAACTGGTCTTTTTCCTTTTTTTCTCCTGCTAATTTACAGGAGGTCAGATGAAAATATATATTAAGCTAAGACAGTAGAAGACCTTACATAAAACAGTGCACTAAGTACACACTCATGCAGGTGGGGATAGTCAGAGCCCAAGTCTTGGCATACAGTGGCATAGTGGGAGGCCAAATGGTTAGGGTTACATGTAGCTATTAGGAACACACACTACCACAGTCATACACTTCCAATTAAGCATGTTCTACATTGTGTGGTGTCCCCATGTTCACACTCCATGGACAACATGACATGCCACTAACCAGAACAGTTACCAGCCTTGACACTTAGTGCCACAGCATCTGCTACCACTGCTATAACAAACCACCACTAGCAACACCTGTCAAGGTCAGCACATCACCACCCCAGCGCAGAGAGAGACTCTGACAGACCAAGCCTGGTGGCCACACGGCACAATATATCTGCTGTTGTAGTCAACTCAGTGATTATTCCAGCTAGGCAATACGTCTGTCAGGTTTATGAGAATCCTTACACATGTGTAAGATGGAAGACTCCAGTGGAACACACACACATCTCTGACACTCATCTTCTATATACAATGACAATTGTTCTAATTCAAACACTGCTATAGTGGGTACTACTAATCTTCAGGGAAGCCACATCAGTCACCTGACTCAGGAAATTTCATCCACCATCACACACAATGGTTAAACAGGACACACACAAAGTGTTTAATCACAAATACCACATCATTACTAGGCTAGTGTGTAATCAATAAGGTCACCTATATTAATTGAGACAGGCCTATATAGTGTGAACCAAACACTGATGATCACATTGCCGTGTCACTACAAGCAAGCTATTAGCAATTTCTTCACATCTACCTCACGAGCATATTTCTTACAGGTGGTAAGCAGTAGCAGTGGCCGTTAGAATGACTTCCTTTAGCCTCTCAGACTCAAGTGGTACTTGCAGGTGGTTCCTATTGATCTCATTCAGACAGGATAATAGTGTGGTTTGAAAACATGCCAGTTATCAAGATTTACTTTACTGGGTTCATGACTACCTACACAAACTACACAATAGCGGGCCTGACCAGTGTGTCATAGTAGCAGACATTTGTCTCTTTAGTTATTTTGTCTTTCTATTTCATGCATGCAGACAGAAACCAACCCTGGAGAAGCCTAATGGCAGGTTGAACAGCATTATACAACAATGGAGGGAGATTAGTCAGGAACAGAAACCCAGCTACTGACTCTGACATGTAATTAGGCACTCCTGTCCCAAGTTAACAGAACACTTGGGCCAGACTCAATGCTGAAGAAATCACATCACATTTACTTCGCTGACAGGAATGACTGATTAGTACTGCATGTGAATGCATTTAGGCCATGGCCAACCTCTTTATTATCAGTATATTATCAGTGCAGGCTCTACAGAACAAATTTAGGACATGTAAAACAGTGACGTTAGGACAATCCTCTTTCTTACATAATCACCTGTCACAAATTGGTAAATACTGACATGTAATAGGGCATTGTTTTGCCAGGCCAGGGCTGTACTTTAGACTGACCACCTGAGGCTAAACATTGAGGTAAAAATGCTAAGCATGGCTGACGGAATGACAACAGGTGGTACTGTTTGTGGACACATCAAAGTTAAGGTCATGGGCTGCCTCCTAATAATCATCTCCAATATACATCAGTGTATGTTCTACAGAACTTCTCTCATGGTGAAATTAGGAGTATCTCCTTTGATATAGTGATCTCCTCTAAACAAACAAGTAGCCTCATTCCCAGGCTCATTTCCTCTTCCTCACATGAGAGGAAAGAGCCTGGTAACATTGGGTGGGGGTTCAAACCGTTGACTTCCGGCGGCTCAGAGAAAAGATGACCAAGACAGCTAGTAAGGCTAGACATTTATCTATATATTAAAGTAAGATCGTAACTTTACCTACTTGTAGACTTCATGCTGCGATTGCGTGGTTAGCAAGTCATGAATGTCTCAGTCTTATATACGATTTACCTGATGTGTTGAAACGCTTTGTGCTGCTTTTCTCTGTCTTCCTCCCCAAACGTTTTGAAAACTTGTGCACATGGTCTCGCAAAAATCACATGCAAATTGTCAAAAAGTGGGTGTGATCACTGTAAATCACATGAATCATGACGTAGTGGAAGTAAACACCCCCAATGTTACCAGGCTCTTCCATCTACATGAAAGAGCCTGGGGATGAGGCTAACAAACAAGTGGAAGATACTCGGATATTAAACCAACAGAGTATCAAGCAGTAATCTGCAAATTCACAACCTAACAAGGTGACAATGATTTGGCTATTATAATTAACGACCCAGCAAGATATGGGCTCCCCAGTCATGTTGGTCTGTGCTCTCAAGTGCAATCACACTCTAGAAATCATGATTATCTGACACAGTAAATAAACAGCTCTACCATAGCTACATGGTACAACTTCAGTTCTGGCCCTAAAGCTTTAGGCTCTTGGGTTCTGAACAAGCAGAATAATCAGTGAACAGTCACCCTTCCCATACACAATGTTCATTCAACACAATATTCCATTGTTACTAATAGAACCTTGTTTTTAGTCAGACTATACTGTAGTAGAAGACCACGTAAAACTGCAATAAACTCAGCTAGAGCCCTCTGCAACACTACAGGTACGTAAACTATCTAGCGGAGTATGTCTGTGTTAATACTCCTCGTCTAGGTTGTATATCCAATAAAGAATCACATGTTAATCATGAAACTACTACCTCAGCCATGATCTAGTCCAGTTTTAATGTCATTTGAGTTTCTGTATCCATGGTGACATGTATGGTAGGCAGGTATGGTATTTCTGAGCCTGCATCTGTTTGCCTAACTAACACACTGGGTTTGACATTCAACTAGTTCACCTACTGATACCAAGATATTGTGAACACATTTTGGACAGTACACACCTCTCTGTTGGATGTAGCACACTGACACCGTCTGATGTTACAAGTGAGCCCATAACCCCAGACCCCACCACTCAACTTACCAAGGTGTGTAGCACCCCGTGAGTCAACAGTGTTCCCACTCAAGTCCAGTGCCCTCAGTGTGGTAATGTCACATAGTGCCTGCACCAGGTGAGATGTTCCCTCAGCATCAATATGACACTCCCTTAGTCTCAGCTCAGTGAGGACAGTGTTCCCCCTCAGGGCAGATGCTGTAGCAGGACACAACACAACAGTCATTATGGAAGTGACAGTAAAGTCACCTGACACAATGAGGACATGTCCCAACAACAAGGAAGGTTGTAACAATGAACATGCACACACAGTGATCAATGTTCCTCCTAATGCACTCACTGAAATCTCAACACTGGACTCACTCCATTACTATCTGTAATACTCTCATTGTTTCAAGTTCCATATCCAAGCTAATTAATTCTGGCAATGTAATCTCATTATATGAATGTGCAAAACATGTTGCAAGACTCTGACTAGCATTTCAGAGCATGCAACTAATGAATGGGACAATGCCCTACCAGAATGTCATCCAGGACACACTTTGAAAGAACTATCAAATTCTAAGGCCATGGCCTGCCTCCTAATAATCATCCCCAATGCATATCAGCACATGTTCTACAGAACTTCTCTCATGGTGAAATTAGGACTATTCCTTTGATATAGTGATCACCTCTAAACAAACAAGTGGAAGATACTCAGATATTAGACCAGCAGAGTAGCAAGCAGTGATCTGCAAATTCACAACCCAACAAGGTGACAATGATTTGGCTATTATAATTAACGACCAAGCAAGGTATGGGTTCCCCAGACATGTTGGTCTGTGCTCTCAAGTGCACACTCAAGAAATCATGATTATGTGACACAGTAAATAAAGAGCTTCTTGAAATCTCAACACTGAACTCACTCCATTACTATCTGTAATACTCTCATTGTCTCAAGTGTCATATCCAAGCTAATTAATGTAATCTCATAATATGATAGGTCATAAATGTGCAAAACATGTTGCAAGACTCTGACTAGCATTTCAGAGCATGCAACTAATGAATGGGACAATGCACTACCAGAATATCATCCAGGACACACTTTGAAAGTGTCATTGAGGTGCAGAGGACTCAGTACCTCACACTCATGTAACTGGAAACTTCTACAATTATAAACAGGTATACATCAGGTAGAAATGCCACGTAGTCTGGGTTATTGGCACATTGTCGATCCTCAGGCCATAGCACAGCTTTGTGTATCAATGGCAGTCATGTCTGCCAACTGTGCAATTGAGAGTGGGTACAGGTTTCAACTCTAAGGTACTGTAATCTCTTGAAAATATGCCTACCTACTTTTTGAGCAAAGGTGTTGTATAGGGTGCTTACCTCCCAAAAATATGTCCACCCATCAGAACCAGGAGTGTGCCCAAAAAATTGTGATATTAATGTTTAAATGTATGTCAGACAGTATCAAAACAAGTAATTCCTCCAAAACATCTGCATCAGTTTCGAACATAGGATGGCTTTCCGGTAAACATTTAGGTACATGGTACTTCAAAGTCTTTCCCTGAATGTTTTATTTTATTTTACAGCTGTTGCAGCTAGCCCTACGATCCCTGTTCCCTCTGGAGCTCAGTGGTTCGAGGAGGTTCGATAGGGTTGAACCACCCCGAACTCATGAGAAATTACTCTATGGTCCTTGTTCCCTGTGGTTTGAGGAGCTCATATGCCTTCCCAAGTCCAAACACTCAAGAAAGCACCACAAAATTCTTGAAATCTCCACAGGCATGTTTAATAACAGTGACAGCAAACCGATTATGATCATTATCAAGTTCTCTTCGAGTCTTCAGTTCTTAATTCTCCCAAACGAGGAGTACACACTGTTTTGTAGACATGATTACTATTGCTGTTACTGGTTATTCTTGATGCACATATTACATTACACATCCGGTTACAGCTGGGAGGGTGTCTGCGATGGGCACATTTTCGAGAGAAATGTCCAAACTCTCGAAAATACGACCAAGCCCCCTCTTTGGGAAGCCACTTAAGTTCATGCCCATGGACGTATTTTTGAGAGATTACGGTGCTCACTGTTGAGGCAGTTCATGCACAAACTGACAGAATGAAGGTCATGTAGAGGTCACAGCCTACAATGAAGGCAAGTAGACAAATCTGGGATTCCAACGTTTTGGTTGGTCATTCTAAGTTACAAGGACTGATACTTGTACCAGACACATTCAATACCCAGGAAGTGTCCATAAGCAAAGGTGGTCTTGAGTAAGCACATGGCACCAACTGGTCTTTTCCTTTTTTTCTTCCTGCTGATTATGGGAACCACAGATGAATAGATATTAAGATAAGACAGTAGAAGACCGTACAAGACCTTACATAAAACAGTGCACTAAGTACACACTCATGCAGGTGGGGATAGTCAGAGCCCACGTTCTGGCATACAGTGGCATAGTGGGAGGCCAAATGGTTAGGGTTACAGGTAGCTATTAGGAACACACACTACCACAGTCATACATTTACAAGCATGTTCTACATTGTGTGGTGTCTCCATGTTCACACTGGACAACATGACATGCCACTAACCAGAACAGTTACCAGCTCTGACACTTAGTACCACAGCATCTGTTACCACTGCTATAACAAACCACCACCAGCAACACCCGTCAAGGTCAGCACATCACCACCCCAGCATAGAGAGAGACTCTGACAGACCAAGCCTGGTGGCCACACGGCACCTGAATACAGCTGCTGTTGTAGTCAACTCAGTTATTATTCAAGCTAGGCAATACGTCTGTCAGGTTTCTGAGCATCCTTACACACATGTGTAAGATGGAAGACTCCAGTGGAACACACACACACATCTCTGACACTCATCTTCTACAGTGACAATTGTTCTAATTCAAACACTGCTATAGTGGGTACTACTAGTCTTCAGGGAAGCCACATCAGTAACCTGACTCAGAATATTAATGAAACTTCATCCACCATCACACACAATGGTTAAACAGGACACAGACAAAGTGTGTAATCACAAATACCACATCATTACTAGGCTAGTGTCTAATCAGTAATGTCACCTATATTAATTGAGACAGGCCTATATAGTGTGAACCAAACACTGATGATCACATTCCCATGTCACCACAGGCAAGCTATTAGCAATTTCTTCACATCTACCTCACGAGCATATTTCTTACAGGTGTTAAGCAGTAGCAGGGGCCGTTATAGCCCCCCTGATTCCTTTAGCCTCTCAGACTCAGAATATTAATGAAACTTCATCCACCATCACACACAATGGTTAAACAGGACACAGACAAAGTGTGTAATCACAAATACCACATCATTACTAGGCTAGTGTCTAATCAGTAATGTCACCTATATTAATTGAGACAGGCCTATATAGTGTGAACCAAACACTGATGATCACATTCCCATGTCACTACAGGCAAGCTATTAGCAATTTCTTCACATCTACCTCACGAGCATATTTCTTACAGGTGTTAAGCAGTAGCAGGGGCCGTTATAGCCCCCCTGATTCCTTTAGCCTCTCAGACTCAAGTGGTACTTGCAGGTGGTTCCTATTGATCTCATTCAGACAGGATAATAGTGTGGTTTGAAAATATGCCAGTTATCAAGATTTACTTTACTGGGTTCATGACTAACTACACAAACTACACAATAGTGAGCCTGACCAGTGTGTCATACTAGCAGACATTTGTCTCTTTAGCTATTTTGTCTTTCTATTTCATGCATGCAGACAGAAACCAACCCTGGAGCAGCACAATGGCAGGTGGAATAGCATTATACAACAGTGGAGGGAGATTAGTCAGGAACAGAAACCCAGCTAAAGATTCTGACATGTAATTAGGCACTCCTGTCCCAAGTTAACAGAACACTCAGGTCAAACTCAATGCTGAAGAAATCACATCACATTTACTTCTCTGACAGGAATGACTGATTAGTATTGTTTGTGAATGTATTTAGGCAAACGTCAGCCTCTTTATTATCAGTATATTATCAGTGCAGGCTCTACAGAACAAATTTAGGACATGTAACACAGTGACGTTAGGGACAATCCTCTTTCTTACATAATCACCCGTCACAAATTGGTAAATACTGACATGTAATCAGGCATTGTCTTGCCAGGCCAGGGCTGTACTTTAGACTGACCACCTGAGGCTAAACATGCATTGAGGTAAAAATGCTAAGCATGGCTGACGGAATGACAATAGGTGGTACTGTCTGTGGATACATCATATAAGGTCATGGCCTGCCTCCTAATAATCATCTCCAATACACATCAGTGTATGTTCTACAGAACTTCTCTCATGGTGAAATTAGGACTATCTCCTTTAATATAGTGATCTCCTCTAAACAAACAAGTAGCTTCATTCCCAGACTCATTTCCTCTTCCTCACATGGGAGGAAAGAGCCTGGTAACATTGGGTGGGGGTTCAAACCGTTGACTTCTGGCGTCAGAGAAAAGGATGACCAAGACAGCTAGTAAGGCTAGACATTTATTAAAGTAAGATCGTAACTTTACCTACTTGTAGACTTCATGCTGCGATTGCGTGGTTAGTAAGTCATGAATGTCTCAGTCTTATATACGATTTACCTGATGTGTTGAAACGCTTTGTGCTGCTTTTCTCTGTCTTTCTCCCCAAACGTTTTGAAAACTTGTGCACATGGCCTCGCAAAAATCACATGAAAATTGTCAAAAAGTGGGTGTGATCACTGTAAATCACATGAATCATGACGTAGTGGAAGTAAACACCCCCAATGTTACCAGGGTCTTCCATCTACAAGAAAGAGCCTGGGGATGAGGCTAACAAACAAGTGGAAGATACTCGGATATTAAACCAACAGAGTAGCAAGCAGTGATCAGTAAATTTACAACCTAACAAGGTGACAATGATTTGGCTATTATAATTAACGACCCAGCAAGATATGGGCTTCCCAGTCATGTTGGTCTGTGCTCTCAAGTGCAATCACACTCTAGAAATCATGATTGTCTGACACAGTAAATAAAGACCTTTGCCATAGCTACATGGTACAACTTCAGTTTCCCCAGACATGTGGCTCTCAAGTGCAATCACACTCTAGACAACACAGTAAATAAAGAGCTTTGCCATAGCTACACAGCACACAACTTCAGTTCTGGTCCCAAAGCATTAGGCTCTTAGGATCTGAACAAGCAGAATAACTAGTGAGATGCTTTCAAGGCTGAAAAGATGTAGTGGTTAGTCACCCTTCCCATAATGTCCATTACTTGACATGATATAAAAACACCACTTTACACAGAGTATAATCAAGGAGCTTCAAACATGAAAATTTGGGATACATAATGTTCATTCAACAAAATAATCCATTGCTTGTTTTAGTCATCCCCAATGTTCCTCCAACACAATATTCCACTGTTACTAATAAAACCTTGTTTTAGTCAGGCTACTGTAGTAGATGACCACGTAAAACTGCACCTGTACAGTTTACCATGGAGATTGGATTGTACCTTTAGTGACACAAAGTTTCAAAGGCATTCTCCAAAGTGGATAACACATGATAGCCTAAATTACGTAAATGATAAAAGAGGGAATTTTATAGGCTGCAAAATGATCCACACTGGAGTTCCTAAATCATAGCAGTCTGTCAAGTGTGTCTACTCTGTCTCAGTGCTGCTTCATGTATATGATACACATGGTTTTAATTTTCCGCCACAAGGCATTGTTCACATCTGATGCAAGTCTACTGTGAAGTTCAGCACGTAAATAACTACAACAACAAAAATCCTTGGCTTATGGTAACCTAAAAATGAACCTTCATGTTTCTGCAGCCATTCTCTAATACCATTCAGAATATTTGTGGAGTTTCAAGGCAAAAAATCTTGCTTTGAACGATTTCTGTCAAAGGGACTATCCCACCTGTATGTAGTGCAATACCATAACTACAACACAAACAGATAGCACATGTCAATTACCCAGGTGTGTAACTCCATTCTTCACATCACTGAAATTGAGGTTCACCTCCTGAGCATTGTGGAGACAGTCACCACTCCCTTTGGCCAGCATCCTCATGCCCTCTTCTCCCAGTTTGCAATGACGAAGAGTAAGTTTCCACTGGCAGTCACTGTAAGCAATGCAATGGCCTAGAACATAGCAGTCAAATGGAGCTAGTGTCTGATAAGAAAGATTAAGGTCTTGTGTTCCAGTGCCAAGTGCTTGTCTGAGGAGCTGCTTATCTTGGGCTTCAAACATCCACCGCAAGCTCTCTAGTTTACTGCTACTTTGGCTATAGTACGTTCGAAGACACTTTGCTGGTGTTCTCGTCACTAGCTCCTTAAGGAACTTAAAAAGTCGGGAAGAAAAGGAACTATCAGAACTATGTTGAATATTAAACTTTGTTAATCCAGCAAAAAAACGCAACACGATAACTAAATGTTCTTTTCCTATCGATTTATCTATCATTTGAGCTTGCTGAGATGGTGTTAGCTTTGATACATAGTAGGCAGCAAGAAATTCCTGTATGGTCAAATGAAGAAAGTTGTACGAAACTGATTCCAATTCATCATATTCCATATCCATGAGTCCCAGTGTCTCGAGATCTGAAGGAATGGTGTGAAAGATCAACTGCTGCTGAGCAATGCCTTGATACGCCAGTTCACTAAGTTTCAGAAGGTTTTGCTCCACCTCCAAGGGAACATCTGCTAGACTCTGTAAGTTCCACCTCCTCTCCTTTCCATGTACTTTATGAGCTGTTAGATACCTGCTGAGTAGGATCCTGGTGAGAACAGTGTACAGTTCTGTCTGGGTCCTGGGTACAATGCTGTCCCTTGCCTTGCTGGATCGATACACATCAATGACAATTGAACAGTTCAATGGGATGTACATTAACGCACGAATATGTGGGTAGCAGGCAAGATATGATTCAAACTGACGCTGGTACTGTTCATCAGCACTGAAGCTCTCCTTCACATAGATGTTTATTTGTTCCTCTGTGAACCCTAGCACTTCTACATGCTGGTAGCTTTGCCGACAACAGTGCTTAAATAGGATATCACTTGCTGAAGGACGGCTTGTGATAATGACACCAGCCTTTGGAAGGATCTCTCCATCGATAACTCGAACAAATATGGAGTTCTCTTGCATCTCTTGTGGAAGCTCATCATAACCTTCTAACAGGAATGCAGTTCCATTCCCGTGACACTGGCTGACCTCTCTGGCTGTCTCTGACTGGAGGTAGCGATCAGAATTAAAGAACAGATCAGTGACAGCTGTAGCCTTTTGCACACAACTGTCTCGTAGCTTCAGTAGAACTAGTAGAGAGTATTCTTGGAGCAGCTTGCCTTCTCCCCACTGTCTGCACAGCTCCCATGCCATTGTTGTCTTTCCAACCCCGGGAGCTCCCTGCACTAGGACACACCTAGCCAGGGAGCCTCCTTCCAGTCGACCCACCTCACTCAGTTCCAGTGATTGTTTCTTCTTCAGTATATCGTCAACATTGCCATGTATGGTGGCCTCAGTAAATTTGTCCATTTCTGATTTGTCTATATTGTATTTTCTAACAACAGCCAGGTTTATATACTTTGTTCCTTTCTTGGATGCATAGTGCCTTTTTTCATCCTCAGGTAGTGTTTTACAAGCGTACTTTGTTTTGAGGTACTCTGCATACCTACTAACAGGATGGTCACAGTTGCTTGCTGAAGGAGTTGTTCCAGGTATCATGCTGAGATCTAAAGAGATATACGTAGTAGGGAGAAGGGAACGTGTGAAGTTAGTAGAGCTCTATTAATAATAGAGGAGAGTCCTGTATCTGTTGAGCATTCAGCAAATTGACTGTGTAATACAAATGTTCAAGAGATCTTCAGCCTATAAGTATCTGCAGGCTGAGTGCATCATGTTTGCAAAGTTAGGAACTAGAATACCTTATCACACGAATTGACAGAAAATTTAATTTGACAGTTTGATGATTGGTGACTTAGCCCCAAATTCTGTCACTGAAAAATATGGCTAAACTTGCATATTAGCACTACTTTTTTAAAAACTATAGATGCTTGTATCTGTTGTATGCAGTGGCAAGGAGCTGCACTTATTATCAGTATGCACTCATTACCTGTTTATTTACGATATTGCAGGTACCTGAGCCAAAGAAAGTGCTGTGTATTATGAGAGCATTGTGAAGGTAACTCTATACACAAGAGAGTATGGTCCCATAGTATTATTATTACCATTGGTGTTTTTTTTTTTAATGTGAGGAGGACCCTGAGAAATGATAATGACCATTTCGCTGTGTGTCTTGTGAAGGGAGATAGCTGTTATACAAGATTTAGCATCAAGGCTAGCTTGGGAGTGCGGGGTGCTAGTGAGCGTGGCACCTTCATCAACTCTTTGACAATTTTGACTTTGTGCTGCACTCACATTTTATTGCTACATGCAACAAGCAGACGCACCAATTACTGTAGTGTCCTGGGCAAGTGCCCATAGGCACTCGCAGCTCAAGCGCCAAAGTTGAGGGTGGGTGCTTGCACGGAGGAGGTGCATGAATGGTTCAACTATCCCCGTGCAAGCGCCTACCCCAGATAAGAAGTTAGCTGCCAGGGGGTACCGAATTGACCTGCATTGTCGCTTCTCCCATGCATCGTCGAGGCCAGCCCGACAGTGGAGAAAGCTGTATTGTGCTAAAACATGGACCGACCCGTAGCCTCACTGCCAAGCTTCCGCAATGTTCGTCGCTTGCAGTATGAGAATTTTGTTCTACAAGTGAGGAAGGCTGCAAACGAGGCTACGGACGAGTGTATGCAAAACTTTGCTACTGGATGTTGTGGCGGCTGAAGTGCATCAACAAACTGGTCCATGCATCACAATGATCGCTGCTATGTATGTGACTTCAGAATTTTGCATGGTGGGCGGTTACATGGAGAATCTCAAAAAACCACAATATTGGGGGATGGGTGCTTGTGCGGGGATGGGTGCTAGTCTGCTCAGAACAGTTAAGGCAGGCTATCTAGATATGAATTGTACACCCATGACATGGTGAATTTAACTCTCATGAACTCTTGTTAGTATGAATATGGGGTTTGTAACAATGACAACAGCAATGTTTCCCGATTCTGTAAATGAAAACAATTTGTTATCATGGCTTCTAATTAACAGCAGCTGCACTCGTGTAAAGAAGCCATTTGCAGCAGTACAATGTGGAACTGAAGACATAGCCTGAGAGCTAAGCCCCTGTAGCAATTATTACTAGTCAGATGATTCATCATCGTGGAGCGAGCCTGAGCAAGCAGCACACAGCTGATGTTCTATTTTGTCATGGCACACAGCAGGTTTGTCACTGTCTACATGTTTGCAGTTATAAGCCAAACTTGATACACAAATAGCTAGCTAAGTCGTCACCGAAGGTAGGTATCACAAATTGCATGCAGTGACATTTCTCCAGCCAGGGCAGCTACTATGGCTACACATGGATAGACTAAGCTTCACGTTGAAATCATGAGCTGGATTCCTGATGTTTATGAGTTCCGTTTGAATATGCATGGCCCTTACCTGAAGCGACCTGCCCAACCACCGTCATGACGATCCATATTTGTACTGCCTATGAGCAACCTGCCATTGATGATCTTTAGCAGAACAAACGAGAAGTAAGTTGCCATGCATGCTTCAACTTCAGTCGTCTCCGCTGCGGGTCACTGATGCTGCACTCTGGCCATAGCCCTTCACCCTCGAGTTTGATCTTCATAAAAATAAATTCCCTCATTTAAAATTTACGGTATATGGCCGCAAGGAAACAAGCACATACGTTACAAACACACTTCCACAATGCAGTCCCGCTAGTGTGGGGCTCGTTCAGGCTCGCCCCAACTATAGGTCATGGTCTAACAGAAACCAGGTGGCATGAAACATCAATCCTTTTTAGGGTTGCTATAATGTAAAAATTGGGGATTACTCGGGTGGTCCTTAACTTAAACATTAAGGCTTTCTAAGCACAGCATTAACAGCACAAATGCCACCTAGTTATGACAACTTCAACTCCTCCTGTACACAGAAAAGCAATCAGATCTTGGTTTCAAGGCCGGCGAGTGTTCCGCATAAACCACCAAAGACGATCAGTCATCGTCTCTCGAAATGACATGAGCTTTACTTGTCCTCTGCTCTCAGAAAAACACAGCTCTCGGACTCGGTGATATCCCTTCTGAAATTCGGACATACCTACTTCACAATCAGCACTAAAAAAAAGCGATACAGAAAACGGTCAGAATAACACTGAAAAAGCTTCCATGTCACGAACAATAAGTTAAGGCTGCCTTAGCTGTTCTGAGCAGGACAATACGGTAAGTAATATACATGTATAATGACAGGAAGGAAGAAGGCATTTAAAATTTGAAGTTATGCACTTAATAGCTGTATACGCCTAGTAAACAGTTTCTATGGTATCCCAAATACATATACCCACTTACTGTTTTCTTGACAAACTTTCGATGCAAGATCCCTCCTGCCTATAGCATTAAGTGATGTGGCAAGACTCTCATAGGTGGAATCACAACTGTTTCTCAACCACCACTCAAACATGCTGGCCAGACATCGATTGGAGCTGTCAGGGTACTGAGCACAGTTGCTTTGAATGGTGTCCAGTTGGTCAGGAGGCACACCCAGTTGGAGACCAAGACTCCACCACTTGGCAGTCACTGGAAGCTTTGCTAGCTTTTCAAAATCTGCCATTGGTACTGCATGTGGAAAACAGTTAACAAAAGCATCAGAGTGAATAAAGAAGATGTGCATAGCCAACCAGTTGCTGATACACATGGTGACCAAAGCCCTACCAATAATCTCCTTTCGGTATCAAGTAACTTTGTCATTCAGTGCACAAACAGGCTGTTAACTACAAAATGTCATTCAGTGCACAAACAGGCTGTTAACTACAAAATACAGGCAGTTAACAACAAAAAGTCAAATGGATGACAGGCTGATAAATACAAAATGCAGACCTCCCTCTTATTGTGGTATGAACATATAGTCTTAGCACAAAGGTTACATGATTCCCCTGAAAAAGCCTCTCAATCTCCTTGTTGGAATCAGCCTGTTCTATCTGAATTGGTATTTAGTTCAGAACACAACAGGTGGTGGACAGGGAGAGTGGAGGTGGGTCAGAGGGTGCTTGATCCCACCTCCCCAACTTTCCAGAGATGAGGGGGATAGCACCTCCAGTTGGGCAGGTCTGTGGTGTCACACATTGAACTGTACCATCCTTAAAGTTAAAGTGAAGCATAGAGGCTTCAGTCTCTATTTAGATCTTGCATGTTCACATTATTTCATGTCCATATCATGCAGACTAGCTAATCATCTCAGCATGCATTTATCCATGTAGCTACATATAAAACCAGAGTCCTACTTGTCAGGAACTATGAAGGAAAGATCCTAGTGGCAATTGTGACCCAAAAGTGCCTCAGAAGCGATCTCAGACCATATAATTTCAAACCTTTCCAAGAAAGAGGGGGAAGGGAAGACAGGACATGCTCCCAGACCTCCCTAGCTACTGAATGCTTATGCATGCAGGGGCCATTCAGCCCTCCCACTCTGAAGTGTCTTCCACCACCACTGTGTGGCCAGACCTTGGGTTGGGTCTGGTTATGCAAGCCTCCAGCTGCTAGACATGGCTACGAGAATGTACAAGGAGTGGTCACTCCCATTAGCACAATATTAATAGCCGTGACTGGTTCACAATTTGTGTTGCCTAAATTTGACCCTGTGACCATAGTGTACGAAGTTGACTCTGCATTGCTCTGTGACCCTTACGACAGTCATGATAAAGCCTTTGTGACCCTGTGACCATGCACACCAAAAATAATATTCGATGACTTCATGACCACACTGTAATCCCAGTCACTGCTGTTATGGACAGATATACATATATACATACATATACAAGCACAACCTTAGGTTGAGACCTCACCCGCACCCCCGCCACACCTGCACGATTATATGTGCCTCACGCTAAGGCATTTGCCAACTAGTGTATGTTGTGCTCAATGAGATGGTAAGAATAGGCTGTGACATTATAACAATTAGTCTTCCAGAAATAAAATGGACTCTGTAAACAAAAGTGTTATGTCACAGCAACAAGGAAACAGTGCACCTGTAAAGTATCAATGAAAATTAATTGTATGTTTGACAAATGCAGTCTGTTGTCAATTGATGACATGGCTCTTCAGAATAATGATTAGTACGGTTACGACATAAACTAGTGATCTGTCAATATCAAAGACGTGCTGTATGCTAAACAGGTAGCCACGCTGATATATTCTAGAGTCACTGACTCCCAGAATAGCAAAGTTTGGGAAATTCGTCACTCTAGCCTCCTCGAAAGCGACATTCTATTGAAGTGTAATAATTAAAGTGTGTACACTTATACAAGCTTCAAGTGTGTGGACTACAACAGATTACAATAGTTTGACACATACCATAGAATTTGTAATAATTCATACACCCTATTAATTTGTACACCCCCTTTTCCGGGAAAAATGGTAATTTACATACTCTAATTTATTCGTACACGTAAAAATGAAATTATTATTCTATTGTTCGTACAGCGGAAGCGTGTTTGAGCACAAGCACTCTGAGTTGACGCAAATATGATGAGAGCGTTTCCAACATCCACAAATGCAAATAAACAGATTCTTTTGGCTCTTGGTTCTGATCGTACTGGCAGGGACAATGTCGAAGTAAGCCGGGGTAGGGGTCAGTCCGCATGTTCCCGCAGGTTTATTCGTGCAAAGTCTCGCGAGACTAATGTTCAGCGAATGTTGTAAGTTCATTCTGCGATGTTGCCTAAGACTCTTAGTGCGACTGATATGTTTATGTGAAGTGTAAGTTGTCAAGATGCTCGCCCAGCGTAGGCATATACATATGTATGCACGTAGATCGAAGCCAAAGTTACTTGTTACTAGTTGTTATACATAATGGCAGCTAACTGAAGCTAGAAAAGTACCTGCTGATCGGTTTCCTCACTTCGTACAAATACTCTATTCATTTGTACACCCCCCCAATTTCTTGGAATATTCGGTAATTTTCTTACTCTAATCAAATCGTACAGCTAAAATTGAAGAATTATACGAATTATATGGTAATGGGGAATATACTGAGTTAGGAGGTTAGTTTCTAGAAAATGATGCAGTCACACAACAGTAAAGGTGTGTAATGTTATAGCTTAGAAATTCTGCATACTACATGTAGATATCCTGCATAGGCTTCAAAATTTACAATCATTTACCAGGTGTAGGTCCAGGGTTTCTTTCCACATCCCCTGCCTGCAGTAGCAGCAAGGAGAGATACACCAGCAGGTAGACTCTCCCCAGAGTGGTCAGCCCAAGCTGGAGGTGGTCCCACCCTCCAGTACAGAGCTTGCTCCTAGTCATCTCCTGGTCAGTACACTTGGTGAAGGAGGGGAGGGTGCATGTCACATTGGATCTTTGTGACAAGGTATCCTGCAGAGGAAGGTAAGACGTATGCTCATGAACATGTCCATTATTATTATCTGTTGATTGTACATGATGTGCAGAGCAAACAGTTTGAATCACTCCATGAATAACTAGGGTACAAAACTTTATAGTAGTATCGTATTAATATATTCATGAACCCAAAATCGCCACTCGATGGACGTATCTACATGCTCACTGTAGGTAGCGTCCTATCCACCAATGTATCTCAAATCAATCGATGTCAGCTTTTGTTCAGAGCTACTCTCAAAGTCAGGCTATATGGTGTTACACCTAATAGCAAGCCAACACCTACCTTCCATGGTCTTAGTATCACACTCAGGCAGGTGCACACCATCACCAGCACTAATGTAGACAGTACGATCTCCTGTACCGCCAGCAGGGAGAGACACACCATCAGGTAGTAGAGAGCTAGGGCAGTTCCCAGAGTGGCCAGCCCAAGCTGAAGCAGCTCCCATTGTAAAATGCATGACCGAGAGTAAACAGAGACCCTCCGAAGAGCACACAACACGGTGATTCTGTACTGCCGTGTCTCCAGGTGGTGACCCATGGTAATTGGTCCAGGTTACCAGTCCAAGCTAGGAAACCTAATAGATGCGAGTCAGTACAGCTACTGATATTCATGGCATGTATAAAAGCCTTACAGGAAACGAATGATACAGAACATGCTACTGCCGTGTCTTCAGGCCATGACATACATTTGTATGGTAATTGGATCCACATAAAGTGGAATCCTATACAAGATGGCAGTCAGTGCAGTGTTAATTTGAACATAGTCTTGTGCCCAGCTTGCGCGCCTCCTGGTGAGAAATGGTCTGGTGAACTAAGTCAAATTTCCTGGGCTTATTCTCAGAAAGTGGTAAGGACCAATGAGATTTCGAGATCGGTAATTATCACATTGCACTCCCTTACAAAATAAAAATTTGCATCTCTGCTCGAGTATTCGTACCTTTTTTGAGCAGGTTTGGTGCAAACGTTTGTAGGCGACACTGTCACAAAAGTGTGTGCTAGCCCAAGAAACTTGATTTGGTTTGCCAAAAAGTTTCTCCTCGTGAGAGGGTGGGGTCTGGGGATGAGAATAATTTGAACAGTACACAAAATAGTGGGACAAGTACATGTGATACTGCTAACAGAAGTAACTTCGTTCTCAGGTTCACCTCCTTCTACACTCAACAATGAGGCTCATAAGAACTGACCTAGTTATGACCAGGTTCAAGCAGCTGGTGAGTTTGTGTGAAAGAAGAATATTCCTGTGATACTGGCATGGGAGGATACTACTATGGGAGGAGGAAGGTGCACTACCAGGGGGCATGTTGATGACTACATATAGCTGCCTTACACATTGCACAGCCAGTAATCTATTCTTGACATTTTCATGGCCAAAAGGTCTACATCAAGATACCAGCTGTAGGGAGTTTCATTAAGATTTCCGTCAGATAATGACACTACAACACTCAAAGGGTGCATATCTTTGGCTACAAACTTGACAATCGTGGCAGCAGCGCACAAGGGAAAGTTATAGAATACTTTCAAAATAAGCTTGTCAACTAATTTTGCTTCATATTGCTCAAGTCATCAATTTTTCTCCAAAGCTGCAACACAAAATCCAAAAACAGAAACCCTGGGTTCGAGGCTACTGCTGGTCTGCAAACCCAAAAAGCAATATGGCCTATAAGCATATTCATGGCTTGAAGTGCAAAGGAGTAGAGGATAAGCTCATCAAGAGCGCATAAGAACGGGTGGCTAGAGTAAGAGCGTGTAACTCAGTAAATTTGAAACCGGTCGGAATTATTGAACCGTTACTAAAAATAGTAACACGTACTGTGCAGCTGCGTGTAGACATTAGCCATTGTTGCTAAGCACGTGCCGGGTGTTCTACGGTTCAATAATTTTGACCGGACTGTGGGCTTCTATTGGAGTTACACGCTCTTACTACTCTAGCCGCCCGTTCTTATGTGCTCTTGGCTCATGAGAGGTGTTTCTAGTTTGAAAGTGGGTAATGTCATCAGCATTACCTACAAGTGGTTTAGCCTCGTTCCCAGGCTCTCGTGCGTGGGCACAAGAGCCTGGGAACGAGGCTACAAGTGGTTGTGTTGTTGCTGTAAGAATTCTACAAATACAAAATCAAGTATTGTATAATTATATAATTTAACTGTGTACATGTAAATGGTAGCCTCGTTCCCAGGCCTCCCCCGTTTTTACCTTCTGTTTGCGTTCACAATAATACACGGGAGCGGAAGACCAGCAAAAAAATGGTTTTTCACCGGCCTTCCGCTCCCGTGTATTATTGTGAACGCAAACGGAAGGTAAAACGGGGGAGGCCTGGGACCGAGGCTATGTAAATGGTAAATGCCCAGATTACACTAGAAACCTTGAATGAAGCTTACATAAATATGTATACTGATTTAGCCTTCATGTGCCAGTTATATCCCTCCCTGGGGTGTGGTCTTGCACATTGGTGTCAGGCTACGTCCTACACCAATGTGTAAAACGACCACCCCCCAGGGAGGGATACAGATAATTAATTAGGCCAGGCAAACTAGATTTATTGTTTCGCATCAGCTACTTACTCAATTTGCATGCAAGCAGGTGGTCATGATTCATTATTCGTTATTAGAAAACGCTATATACGCTTGGCAAATCTATGGCACTATAGTCATTAAAAGTGGGCATGTCTGACTCACTGTTTGGAAGGTGATAATGACAGTTGATGTGGCAGGTCTTGAATGAAGCAGGCACTGATGCAAAAAAATAAATCTGCTTTACCTGGTCTAATTTCTTATCAATGGTAAAATGTACCCTTGTTCCCAGGCCTCATGTAACCATTTTGCAGTGAACTGCAAGTGTAGAATGGCTGGAAATCTATAATAATCATGATTGTTAAACTGTACTAGCTAAAACATAAATTATCACAGCCTATAAAATATGAGTCCAGTCAAACAGCTATAGCCTTGGGTCAAATAGCCTCGTACCCAGGCCATTCATTAAACAGCTAGCCTTGGATTTCTGAGCTCAGTCAAACAGCTAGTCACAAAGTTATGAGCTTATTCTTGGATTTATGAGCCTAGCGAAACGGCACTGTGGTGAGAGAGTGGCTTGTTAGTTTAGCCCGCGCAAAGTAATCCTACTCACCTTCGAAAGTTTGCAAACTTGTCTGTACTCCCTGTACCATGTACACCGTAAACATCTAGAAATGTGGGTGGGGCACTGTATTATATTTATTTGCGAACAAACATTACGTCATCACTGGCCCGATTGCGCATTGCGTCACCACAGACCATCGTCGACGTCCGAGCCCGCGTCGAAGGACACTCGCGGCAGTGCAGGCTCACTGTAGCTCTACGGCCATCACAACAGGTAAGACACCTCGTATCTAGCTAGCTACATGTAAGTAATTGTAGGCATAAGCAGATACAAACTGGTAGATCATTATTAACAGTCGGCGCACAACCCTCCTTTGATCTGATGATGCTGTACAGCAACGCCAGGCTGCCAGAAGGCACCTGACCATCTCCAGTCCTCTTGCAGAACCTAAAATTTGTGTGTGGAGCAAGTAATCCAGTGTTGGCAGAAAATAGGGGGCGGGTCTGAATGGTGTGTGTGTGTTGTGTAGCAGGGGAGGAGGGTCACTCAAATCCCGGTTTTTCAAATTAATTTCTTGGACGACAGAATCAGCAGAGTCCAAAGTGTAGTTACAATTCACTGACTTTTGTCACATACTGTACTAACAAAAGCTGGGAACGAGCCTGGGAATGAGGCTAACTGCATTTTCAAGTAACCTGTAGCTTAGCCTAGGTGCAGCAACTGACTTAAATTATGGTGGACCCATAATTTTAGGCCCTGCTTCTTGAAGATTCTGTTACTATGAAATGGTTCATGCAGGTTATCAACAGTCAATAAAAAAGGGTGCTTGCCCTTTGCGGTTAGCCATTCCAAATGCAGATGAGGAATAGCTACTAGGCCTTGGTAGATTATGCTCACATTTCTACCCATTATTCTATTCTTTTATTCCCATAAACTTCACTTATTATTCTTTTCAATGCACCTATTATTCTCAATTATTCTAACTGGATTTAACACATATACGCATATAATAATTTGAAAGTGGTTACAATTAGGATTCTCGCCTTTCTCAGTGGTTGCGTTCTAGCATTACTGAAAGCTGTATGTAGTCCTCTAAAGAAGATTCTTGCTGAAAACATAAGAAACTTGTTACTGGGAATGAGGCTACAGTGCACTTGGCCGAAAGAGATTGCAAGTTTGCAATGTTGGCTACCTGATCAGGAAAGTGTGCCTATTATGCCAGCATAATTCTTGATGCTCAGGAGCACCTATTATTCCCCAAATTATGCTAGCATAATCTACCAAGGCCTAATAGCTACTCTCTAATGATTGCCCTGTGAGGTGCTTGACAGCACTAGTTTGTGTCAAATGACTGCAATCCCTTTGAATGACATTGGCAAACAAATTCACGTTCTTGTTCAAGTTCCAGAAAGCAGTCATGAAATGCTTCAGAGTATGGAATGTACATTTCAAGACAGTTGGCTACATGCTTTTGAAAGTAGCAAGTATGCTACTTAGAACACTGAAATAGAGAAGCATCATTGCCTGAAGATCACATGACTAGAAGCAACTGTAGGTTCCATTTCTCCTTCTCCTCAGTCTCTGTAAACCTTTTGTGTTCTCTAGCTGGTGTAGCCACTTCTAAGGAGGACAGCACAAGCCACACAAGGTGATTGTACAGTGTGCTTAATTTGGGAGAGTTAAACTACCACTCGAAGGAGGGGCTGTTGAACTGGCAGTCAGTGGTCAACCATAGCCTATGTGGCAAATTGTCATGCATTACCTATTGCTATGCAATAGCATAAGCATCACATTATCACATCCTCTTGTTCCCAAGAACTTGTTTGTATGTAGTAAATTATATTCTCCACTTAACCTTTGTTTCTATGGTAACAAGTGGGTATTATATACCGACAGGAAGTTGTGGATTCTATACTACAGGAAGTTGTAAAATGATGTTTTCCGTAAGGTACTTTGTTGACAGTGTAAACTACCTTGTATATTTACTAATAACAACAAGGATCAATCAGGTTGGAAAATGTAACACATAATGCATGTTAGTCTGGCATTTATGGTTCACAATAACCAGCCTTGTCGCCCTCGGAGTCGGCTTGTTATTGACCATAAATCCCAGGCTACCATGCATCATCTATTACATAAAGAATCTGTCTCAGAAAAGGTTTTGCACTCTGCACAAACTGTGAGACAACTGATAACTAATAGTAAAAGTGCAGAAGTACAGATGATGATCATTGTTGAAAGTTCAAACTTAGTACACCATTCCCTTCTGAAGCTGTGGAACCGAACATGTGACACAATTGGCCACTTTATACACTAGTTGGTTGTGTGTCATGGAGTGGTGAAATATTATTTGTCTGATATAGAACTTGGTGACTTTTGCAAAGGTGCGGTAAATGAAATCATTTCAGATTTGCCGACAACTTGGCTTTCACACACTGAATGATCACACACTGAATGATCACACACATGAGCTTGAATGGCTGATGCCTTTGAATGCCCCAATCCACTTCATACACACATCTGGAACAAGATTTGTGGTGGTGAAGTTTCACAGTCAACAGCACTGCCTAATCAAATGCATGGTCACACCATCAGTTCTATATGACGACACATTGGTGAACAAGATGTGAAATCAGCTGACTACAAGTAAACACATGTTAAGGAAAACTAAATGAGCATACCATGGCAACCTATGAGATTTGTGAAAGTAATTACAGCTCATTTTCTATTGCTCAATGCACTGTGTCTCAGAAATTGCAAGGTCAATTGCTCTCACATTTATACTTCCTATAACCAAATCCAATGCACTATTCATCTTCTTCTTCTTTATAACCTCCACTTAAGGAGAGTATCCCTGTTTGGGCAAACTTCTGCAGTCAGTTGTGGGGGCCTAGTCCGAACGGAGAATCAGGGAGCTGCGGGCGCTCTTTAGTTGGGTCAGGAAATCGATGATAAACATTTGGGTGGGTGTGTCCTTAATCCATTCCAGACCGAGTACGACCTCGACGAATCGCAGTGGGTCTGCTTCCAGGTCTGGGAGGTGCGGTTTTATCATTTCGGGGGTAGCACTTAAAAGGCGAGATCGGACAGGTGAGAGGGCCGGGCATTTGGCTATGTAGTGGAGGGGGTCTTCGGGCTCGGAGTGGCAGAGTTTGCAGGTGGGGTTATTAGGTTGGCTGCGATCTTTCCTCCATCGAAAGCGACTGGCATCTGCTTCTAGCCCGTCGCACCCTACTAGAAGGCGGATGCGAAAGTTGTTCCTACGGTTTGCGTGGGTGTCCTGGAGGGTGACGGTCCAGTGTGGGGCGGGTCTTCCAATCGGTAAATCACAGTCACCTAGGGGATATTCCTCGCATTGGTCTAGCATGGTGATGTATGCTCGGATGTTCAGGAGCCGTTTGATTGATCGTTTCCAGGTCTCTTTGTTGCGGGGTGTACTAAGAAGTTGTTTGATGGAGGGGAGGCTGAGCTCGTCAAGGAGATTTCCCCAGGTGACAGTGATTCCTTTAGCTCTGGGGTTTACAACTCTGGCTTCGAGCAGCTGCTTGGGGAGGTCAGTGGCTTGCATGTTGATGATGGAGTTTATGAAAGCCAGCTGTCGTTGGGAGATGTAGGATAAGATGGAACGGGAGCCAATCAGGCTCTGGAGGGCTGCCGCTGGACATCTGATAGGGAGGCCTTGGATGGTACGGAGGATCTTACGGTGGGTGCGCTCAAGAATGTTCAGTTCGGTACTGGTGAGTGACCACAATTCTGAGCCATAGAGCATGATGGGGATGGATAAAGACTGCATTTGTTGTGGTCATGTTAGTTCAAACAATTAATTCAAAATTGCATTATATATAATATAGTATTAGATACTTACACACTCAGGCTTTTAGCCTTTATAATTATATTATATACTTTTTATGTGATAGCGATTTCGGAAGATTGAACTTTTGGACTCTAATTAAACAAAACAAAATAGAATATTTGAACCCAAACAACACCCAATGAACTATAGCCATGATAAAAAGGTACACAAACTAATGTATGACACACTGTGCTGAACAATACACATTAATTTTGATTTTAGTGCTATAATCAATCCCAGCAAACCCTGTTCCTAACTCCATCATACACTACACTGTTGCTGATCATGTGCCTGTACTGTTGTGGTAGGCTTAGGGTCTCCACACTGGTGTTGTGTGCTAGACTCTCCACCAGTGCCTTGGCTCCTCTCACTCCTAGTGGATTGGCCCATAGCCACAGCACCCTCAGTGTGGTGTTGACCCTGAGGGCCTCTGCCAGCTGACATGAACCATCCTCATCAATACTGCATTCTACCAGGTGCAACTCAGTGAGGCTGTGTGTCCTCCTCAGGAGCAGTGCTGTGGAGGGAACCATGCACATATTATCTCACTCTCCAGACAATAACAACAAATGACTAGTGTGTACTGGAGTGGAGTCCCATGGAATAGTGTTGGCACTCCTAGACAGTCTGGGAATATTGCACACATAAAAGTTTGTGCTATAGGAATCTCTCTGGTGAGAAAGAGCCTGGGTAGGAGGCTAAGAATCTGATTGGTGCAAATGAGAGACTACCTCTGTCACCTTCACTTTGAGTTTCTCATCACAACAATATTAATGAGAGCACCTGCTATACATCCAGACTAGTACTGAGGTTGTTTCACAATACTAACCAGCTACATTAATGTGTCTGCACAATAACTTGGATATAGAGTTTGGAATGTGAATTGACATGAAAGCACTAAATGAATGTACTGAATCCACTGTATGTATGCAAGACTGGGAGACAGGGATGCTGATGGCTACCAGGCCATACAAAATTCAGATGTATACCACTGTGGAATGTAGTAGGGACAATTATCAAAATTGTATGTAAACAATATCACAATCAGTCTGTGTATAAAATGGGCCATTTGTAGTTAACAGGAAACAATAACATTATGCACAAACTACTGCATTCCTAGCCAGAATGCTCCAGCTCAAGGTCAGTAGTCAGTAGCCAGGGCTTCCCACCAAGTGTTAGCATATTGCCTTGCTGTATGAAAAGCAGAAGAGTGGGGAAGGGTCCTACATGCATGTCACATATCATACATCCTTGGCAAACTACCTCCCCACCCTCTACATGCATATCACACCACGCTTAGAGTGTCTGCTCACTGTAGAGGGTGGGGAGTTGGTTTGCCAAGGATGTATGATATGCACAATTAAATGTCAGTATACCATTGGGTACACATTGGCCCTGTATAAACTGTTGAATTGGTTACAGGTACAGAGAGAGACCAAGAACATATTCAAGTCCAATTATATCAATACTGGTTGCAGTAACATGTTTGCAGTCCAGACTATGAGGCTAGCACTGGGACCTTGATAGGGTTTCATGTCGGCTGCCATCTGATTCAATGGAGATTTGAAGCCTTCTGATTGCATTTGGGGCAACTGTCATTTGACTCAATGAGAATGTTCCCTACAGGCAAGAGACTTGAATGGCATGCAGACGACTGCAAGTATGGAGAACCTTGATAATCACAACACCATGCACTCAGTGCAACTACCTACTATATAGTCTTCTGCAGAGTTCAACATTTCAGAAGCAGCTGAAGGAAGAGAAGTATGTAAACGACCCTGGAGATAGGAGAGGGGCCAGGCTCAAGTTTAGATTCAGAACCAGAGCAGCAGGTCTGAGGGCAGAGATGGGAGGATGGAAGAACAAAGAAGAGGCTAGACGTGTAGTGATGTGTAGCGAGGGAGAAGAAGAAAGCGTAGAGCATGTTTTGCAAAGATGTACAGCATATAGAAGTGAAAGAGAACAATTGTGGGAGTTGATGGAATCAGAGTGTGGACTGGGCGAAGGATGGGGATGGCTGGAAGAAGAAGAGAAAGTGAAAGTGCTGCTAGGGCAAGATATGGAGGGAGGGGAGAGGATAGACAGCAGTGTGAAGAACCACCTAAGGAAGGTGACTGACAAAAGGAGAAGATGGATGGGACTGGGGACAAGAATACAATGATTATTGTATGTACATGTGATGGCCTATAGCAGGCTCATAATAATTATTATTAACCCTGAACTGAACCGTAACCCTGACACTCGGACTAATCTTGGGCCGTAATTATTAGATTTTGTATATGAATTTGCATCACCATAGCAACATAAACAATGTTTACTAATTCTCAGCCACGCCTTTTCACACAGGCTCTATATAAATGAGGATGCCTGGTGTGTCTCGGTGATGTCTAGGTGGGAGAAATGACAGTGTATATGCATTGGCTGGAGCTCATCAATAATAGGACTCGGGTAATGTGCCACACAGTGTGTCCCTGCAGGGAGAGGCTACTATTTGACACAGCAGGACACATAAACACTATAGAGGATAGACTGCTTGTCTATGTATGGAGCACATCATTGTCATGGGGAAAGAGCCTGGGAACCCGGGATATAGACTACCTCACCATACCCTGTGTCAAAATGCTGTGGTTGTTCATTTTTATGAGGAGGCAGCCATTGCCAAAATAGGCTGTTCCATGGTCTTGACAATACCTGGCCTGGCAAACAGAGACTGACCTCTTAACTTTCAGATGTCAAGATGTTAACGTTGTGTATGTACACCTTTGCTACTCACTTGTAATGCAGCCCAAACTTGATATAAACACATTGTCTACTCACTGTGATCATACAGGGTTAGGGTTGGTTTTAATTTTAGTAGATATTCATGAACCCCAGTTCTCACTTGGTGAACATCCAACACTACCACTCTACATAGTGTCCTAACCTCCAGATGAATGCATGCTTCCAGAGCCACTGTCAGTGCCAGGCTAGGCTAAGCTTTTCAACTGCTCTTGAAACAGACAAATTTTACTGTACAAAGCTGAGCACACAGTTTGTAAAATGTGCAGTTTTCTATGGATAGGGAGGGGGGAGGCCTAACAACTCACAATCATCGCAACACACAACAATGGCTGCTCCTTCATGTGTACACAAAAGAACATTCTACTGGAAGCCATGATCAATCTACAGACTACACCACACTGTCGCCTGTAAGTTTCAACATATGGCCACTGTGACTGGGACTACCTAGTACAGTCTTAACCACTGGTGGCCTCTTTGCTCCAGCTAAACAGAATCTTGTCTCAGCAAATACACTCTACTGACTGACAGTCAATCTGAGCTTACCTTTAAATTTCTGACCACCACTTCCGTCCAGGGTTCCGAAAAGCCACTTCACAATTAACCCAATAAAAGTTGCATTATTGGTGCAACAGAAAAGAGTAAAATCACCAATTCTACACTTACAATGTAATTTTGAAGTAAAATTTTCCATTCAGCACATTGTTGGTAGTGGCTGCCACAACAGAAGAGAGTGAAATCTCCAATTGTACAGTGACAGTGAAATTTTAAAACAAAATAATTGCTATTCAGCGACTACCTAGAGGTGGACACCTCCACATTCCGGTTCCAGACTTGTGAGCTCACATACAACTACCTTTATGTGAGAGGTAAACTTTAAACCAATCTAGTGCAGCATATAATATATATATTACCAACTGCAAAACTGGAAACAAGTGATTCAGAAGTATTACACCTGACACCAATGTGCAAGACTACTAGCCTCATTCCCAGGCTCTCCCCACTAAGAAGGGGGAAAGCATGGTACATTTCACGTGCGTAATATCAAGGGTAGACATGACGTAATTATGCAGGGGGTTGACTAAGCTATGCACCCAAGCACGTTAAAGCACAAGTGTTTTCAAGACTACTATGGTCTTCTTTTTCGGTTTAGTGTGTTACCTTCGTCTTTGCAGTCAGCGATATATAGTTGTCCACGTAAAACTAGTCCTTTTCTTGAGTCAGTGGCGACAACTCGAACAATAACGATGCTAGCTTACAAATCACAATGTCGTGTCCGACACTCTGAGAATCTACTACACCAGTCTACTCAGCGATTTACAGCTGCTGTAGCCATGTGTGTACTTGCCCCGATCACAAGCTCCAAGCTATGTGGGTGGGATTCCGTGCGTGCATGCCCATGTGCAATTAAGTTGTGTCTACCTCGCGTCTACCCTTGACGTCACGCATGTGATAAAATGTACCAGGCTCTCCCCTTTCTTAGCGGGGAGAGCCTGCGAACGAGGCTACAAGAGGGATATATATCCTGTTACCTAGGCACCACCACTGTAGAAAAGAGATATGAGCAACAATCTTATGTGTTGCCTAGGTAACAGGATACAATATATGTATAGAGGCCTTCATCTGCTTCTTACATCACAAGTTGGTGGGTGACCCTCAGAATGAGACTAATGTGTTTGCAGTCCTCTGGTTTTGTGGACTTGCAAGAGCCAATGAACCAGAAGAACAGCCACAGAACACCTCGGCCACGATCTAATCTAGTTAGAATGTAATTATAGAGACTTGAGTATCTGTATCCGTAGTGACATGTTCAAAGCTTTGCAGTAGGTATGGTATTTCAGGGTCTGCATCTGTTTGCCTAGCTAACACAATGTGTTTGATACTCAACTAGTTCACCTACTGATACCAAGATATTGTGGACACATTTTGGACAGTAGACATCTCCCTGTTGTATGTAGCACACTGACACAGTCTGATGTTACAAGTGAGCCCATAACCCCAGACCCCACCACTCAACTTACCAGGGAGAGCCTGCGAACGAGGCTACAAGAGGGATATAACTATTATATATCCTGTTACCTAGGCACCACCACTGCAGAAAAGAGATATGAGCAACAATCTTATGTGTTGCCTAGGTAACAGGATACAATATATGTATAGAGGCCTTCATCTGCTTCTCACATCACAAGTTGGTGGGTGAACCTCAGAATGAGGTAATAGATGATGAATAATGTGTTTGCAGTCCTCTGGTTTTGTGGACTGCAAGAGCCAATGAACCAGAGGAACAGCCACAGAACACCTCGGCCACGATCTAATCTAGTTAGAATGTAATTATAGGGACTTGGAAATCTGTATCCGTAGTGACATGTTCAAAGCTTTGCGGTAGGTATGGTATTTCAGGGTCTGCATATGTTTGCTTAGCTAACACAATGGGTTTGATACCAAGATATTGTGGACACATTTTGGACAATAGACATCTCCCTGTTGGTTGTAGCATACTGACACAGTCTGATGTTACAAGTGAGCCCATAACCCCAGACCCTACCACTCAACATACCAAGGTGTCTAGCACCCAGTGAGTCAACAGTGTTCCCACCCAAGTTAAGTACCCTCAGTGTGGTGAATTCTCGCAGTGCCTGCACCAGGTGAGATGTTCCCTCAGCATCAATACCACAGCACGTCAGTCTCAGCTCAGTGAGGACAGTGTTCCCCCTCAGGGCAGATGCTGTAGCAGGAAACAACACAACAGTCATTATGGAAGTGACAGTAAAGTCACCTGACACAACGAGGACATGTCCCAACAAGGAAGGTTGTAACAATGAACATGCACACACAGTGATCAATGTTCCTCCTAATGCACTCAGTGAAATCTCAACAATGAACTCACTCCATTACTATCTGTAATACTCCCATTGTTTTAAGTGTCATATCCAAGCTGATTAATGTAATCTCATAGCTGTGTAATATAATAGGTCATAAATGTGCAAAACATGTTGCAAGGCTCTGACTAGCATTTCAGAGCATGCAACTAATGAACGGGACAATGCACTACCAGAATGTCATCCAGGACACACTTTGAAAGAAGTATCATTGAGGTGCAGGGGACTCAGCACCTCACACTCATGTAGGTGGAAACTTATACAATTATAAACAAGTATGCATCAGGTAGAAATGCCACGTAGTCTGGGTTATTGGCACATTGTTGATCCTCAAGCCATAGCATAGCTTTGTGTATCAATGGCAGTCATATCTGCCAACTGTGCAATTGAGAGTGGGTACAGGTTTCAACTCTAAGGTACTGTAATCTCTTGAAAATATGCCTACCTACTTTCTGAGCAAAGGTGTTGTATAGGTGCTTACCTCCCAAAAATATGTCCACCCATCAGAACCAGGAGTGTGTCCAAAAAATTGTGATATTAATGTTTAAATGTATGTCAGACAGTATCAAAACAAGTAATTCCTCCAAAACACCTGTATCAGTTTCGAACATAGGTTGGCTTTCCGGTAAACACATATTAGGTACATGGTACTTCAAAGTCTTTCTCTGAATGCTTTCTTTTATTTTACAGCTGTTGCAGCTAGCCCTACACTCAAGAAACCACTACTAAATTCTTGAAATCTCCACAGGCATGTGTGCCCACCGTCTGTTCTCCTTCAATAATGGCGACAGCAAACCGATTATGATCATTATTGAGTTCTCTTCGAGTCTCCAGTCCTTCTCCCAAATGAGGAGTACACACTGTTTGGTAGACATGATTGCTATTGCTGTTACTGGTTATTCTTGATGCACATATTACATTACACATCTGGTTACAACAGGGAGGGTGTCTGCGGTGGGCACATTTTCGAGAGAAATATCCAAACTCTCAAAAATACGACCAAGCCCCCTCTTTGGGAGCCACTTAAGATCATGCCCATGGACATATTTTCGAAAGATTACGGTGCTCACTGTTGAGCATAAACTGACAGAATGAAGGTCATGTAGAGGTCACAGCCTACAATGAAGGCAAGTAGACAAATCTGGGATTCCAACGTTTTGATTGGTCATTCTAAGTTACAAGGACTGATACTTGTAGCAGACACATTTAATACCCAAGATATGTCTACAAGCAAATGTGGTCTTGAGTAAGCACATGGCACCAACTGGTCTTTTCCGCTTTTTCTCCTGCTAATTTACAGGCTCACAGATGAAAACATATATTAAAGTGCACTAAGTACACACTCATGCAGGTGGGGATAGTCAGAGCCCACATTCTGGCATACAGTGGCATAGTGGGAGGCCAAATGGTTAGGGTTACAGGTAGCTATTAGGAACACACACTACCACAGTCATACATTTACAAGCATGTTCTACATTGTGTGATGTCCCCATGTTCACACTGGACAACATGACATGCCACTAACCAGAACAGTTACCAGCCCTGACACTTAGTACCACAGCATCTGCTACCACTGCTATAACAAACCACCACCAGCAACACCTGTCAAGGTCAGCACATCACCACCCCAGCACAGAGAGATTCAGAGAGACTGAGCCTGGTGGTCACACGGCACCTGAATACATATGCTATTGTAGTCAACTCAGTGATTATTCGAGCAATATCTCTGTCAGGGGTCTGAGTATCCTTACAAATGTGTAAGATGGAAGACACCAGTGGAACACACACACACATCTCTGACACTCATCTTCTACAATGACAGTTGTTCACAATTCAAACACTGCTATAATGTGTACTACTAATCTTCAGGGAAGCCACATCAGTCACCTGACTCAGAATATTCCATTCATCATCACACACAATGGTTAAACAGGACACACACAAAGTGTGTAATCACAAATACCTCATCATCACTAGGCTAGTGTGTGTAACCAGTAAGGTCACGTATATTAATTGAGACAAGCCTATATAGTGTGAACCAAACACTGATGATCACATTCCCATGTCACTACAGGCAAGCTATTAGCAATTTCTTCACATCTACTTCACCAGCATATTTCTTACAGGTGTTAAGCAGTAGCAGGGACCTTTAGAATGCGTTACTTTAGCCTCTCAGACTCAAGTGGTACTTGCAGGTGGTTCCTATTGATCTCATTCAGACAGGATAATAGCGTGCTTTGAAAACATGCCAGTTATCAAGATTTACTTTACAGGGTTCATGACTAACTACACAAACTACACAATAGTGAGCCTGACCAGTGTGTCATAGTAGCAGACATTTGCCTCTTTAGCTACTTTGTCTTTCTATTTCATGCATGCAGACAGAAACCAACCCTGGAGCACCCCAATGGCAGGTGGCATAGCATTATACAACAGTGGAGGGAGATTAGTCAGGAACAGAAACCCAGCTAAAAACTCTGACATGTAATTAGGTCTTGCGCCAAGTTAACAGAACACTTGGGTCAAACTCAATGCTGAAGAAATCATATCACATTTACTTCTCCGACAGGAATAACTGATTAGTACTGCATGTGAATGTATTTAGGCCATGGCCAGCCTCTTTATTATCAGTATATTATCAGTGAAGGCTCTACAGAACAAATTTAGGACATGTAACGCAGTGACGTTAGGACAATCCTCTTTCTTACCTAATCACCTGTCACGAATTGCTAAATACTGACATGTAATCAGGCATTGTTTTGCCATGCAAAACAATGCCATGGCAAAACAATGCCTGCAAGGCCAGGGCTGTACTTTAGACTGACCACCTTCGGCTAAACATTGAGGTAAAAATGCTAAGCATGGCTGACGGAATGATAATAGGTGGTACTGTTTGTGGATACATCAAATTCTAAGGTCATGGCCTGCCTCCTAATAATCATCTCCAATATACATCAGTGTATGTTCTACAGAACTTCTCTCATGGTGAAATTAGGACTATCTCCTTTGATATAGTGATCTCCTCTAAACAAACAAGCAGCCTCGTCCCCAGGCTCATTTCCTCTTCCTCACATTGGAGGAAAGAGCCTGGTAACATTGGGGGTTCAAACCGTTGACTTCTGGCGGCTCAGAGAAAAGGATGACCAAGACAGCTAGTAAGGCTAGACATTTATCTATGTATCGTAACTTAAGATCGTAACTTTACCTACTTGTAGACTTCATGCTGCGATTGCATGGTTAGCAAGTCATGAATGTCTCAGTCTTATATACGATTCACCTGATGTGTTGAAACGCTTTGTGCTGCTTTTCTCTGTCTTCCTCCCCAAACGTTTTGAAAACTTGTGCACATGGCCTCACAAAAATCACATGAAAATTGTCAAAAAGTGGGTGTAATCACTGCAAATCACATGAATCATGACGTAGGGAAGTAAACACCCTCAATGTTACCAGGCTCTTCCATCTACAAGAAAGAGCCTGGTGATGAGGCTAACAAACAAGTGGAAGATACTCGGATATTAAACCAACAGAGTAGCAAGCAGTGATCAGTAAATTCACAACCTAACAAGGTGACAATGATTTTGCTATTATAATTAATGACCCAGCAAGATATGGGCTTCCCAGTCATGTTGGTCTGTGCTCTCAAGTGCAATCACACTCTAGAAATCATGATTATCTGACGCAGTAAATAAACAGCTTTACCGTAGCTACATGGTACAACTTCAGTTTTGGCCCTAAAGCTTTAGGCTCTCGGGTTCTGAACAAGCAGAATAATCAGTGAACAGTCATCCTTCCCATACACAATGTTCATTCAACACAATATTCCATTGTTACTAATAGAACCTTGTTTTTAGTCAGACTATACTGTAGTAGAAGACCACGTAAAACTGCAATAAACTCAGCTAGAGCCCTCTGCAACACTACAGGTACGTAAACTATCTAGCGGAGTATGTCTGTGTTTATACTCCTCGTCTAGGTTGTATATCCAATAAAGAATACCATGTTAATCATGAAACTACTACCTCAGCCATGATCTAGTCCAGTTTTAATGTCATTTGAGTTTCTGTATCCATGGTGACATGTATGGTAGGCAGGTATTTCTGAGCCTGCATCTGTTTGCTTAGCTAACACAATGGGTTTGATAGTCAACTAGTTCACCTACTGATACCAAGATATTGTGAACACATTTTGGACAGTACACACTGATGTTACAAGTGAGCCCATAACCCCAGACCCCACCACTCAACTTACCAAGGTGTGTAGCACCCCGTGAGTCAACAGTGTTCCAACTCAAGTCCAGTACCCTCAGTGTGGTAATGTCACATAGTGCCTGCACTAGGTGAGATGTTCCCTCAGCATCAATATGACACTCCCTTAGTCTCAGCTCAGTGAGGACAGTGTTCCCCCTCAGGGCAGATGCTGTAGCAGGACACAACACAACAGTCATTATGGAAGTGACAGTAAAGTCACCTGACACAATGAGGACATGTCCCAACAACAAGGAAGGTTGTAACAATGAACATGCACACACAGTGATCAATGTTCCTCCTAATGCACTCACTGAAATCTCAACACTGGACTCACTCCATTACTATCTGTAATACTCTCATTGTTTCAAGTTCCATATCCAAGCTAATTAATTCTGGCAATGTAATCTCATTATATGAATGTGCAAAACATGTTGCAAGACTCTGACTAGCATTTCAGAGCATGCAACTAATGAATGGGACAATGCCCTACCAGAATGTCATCCAGGACACACTTTGAAAGAACTATCAAATTCTAAGGCCATGGCCTGCCTCCTAATAATCATCCCCAATGCATATCAGCACATGTTCTACAGAACTTCTCTCATGGTGAAATTAGGACTATTCCTTTGATATAGTGATCACCTCTAAACAAACAAGTGGAAGATACTCGGATATTAGACCAGCAGAGTAGCAAGCAGTGATCTGCAAATTCACAACCCAACAAGGTGACAATGATTTGGCTATTATAATTAACGACCAAGCAAGGTATGGGTTCCCCAGACATGTTGGTCTGTGCTCTCAAGTGCACACTCAAGAAATCATGATTATGTGACACAGTAAATAAAGAGCTTCTTGAAATCTCAACACTGAACTCACTCCATTACTATCTGTAATACTCTCATTGTCTCAAGTGTCATATCCAAGCTAATTAATGTAATCTCATAATATGATAGGTCATAAATGTGCAAAACATGTTGCAAGACTCTGACTAGCATTTCAGAGCATGCAACTAATGAATGGGACAATGCACTACCAGAATATCATCCAGGACACACTTTGAAAGTGTCATTGAGGTGCAGAGGACTCAGTACCTCACACTCATGTAACTGGAAACTTCTACAATTATAAACAGGTATACATCAGGTAGAAATGCCACGTAGTCTGGGTTATTGGCACATTGTCGATCCTCAGGCCATAGCACAGCTTTGTGTATCAATGGCAGTCATATCTGCCAACTGTGCAATTGAGAGTGGGTACAGGTTTCAACTCTAAGGTACTGTAATCTCTTGAAAATATGCCTACCTACTTTTTGAGCAAAGGTGTTGTATAGGGTGCTTACCTCCCAAAAATATGTCCACCCATCAGAACCAGGAGTGTGCCCAAAAAATTGTGATATTAATGTTTAAATGTATGTCAGACAGTATCAAAACAAGTAATTCCTCCAAAACATCTGCATCAGTTTCGAACATAGGATGGCTTTCCGGTAAACACATAGGTACATGGTACTTCAAAGTCTTTCTCTGAATGTTTTATTTTATTTTACAGCTGTTGCAGCTAGCCCTACGATCCCTGTTCCCTCTGGAGCTCAGTGGTTCGAGGAGGTTCGATAGGGTTGAACCACCCCGAACTCATGAGAAATTACTCTATGGTCCTTGTTCCCTGTGGTTTGAGGAGCTCATATGCCTTCCCAAGTCCAAACACTCAAGAAAGCACCACAAAATTCTTGAAATCTCCACAGGCATGTTTAATAACAGTGACAGCAAACCGATTATGATCATTATCAAGTTCTCTTCGAGTCTTCAGTTCTTAATTCTCCCAAACGAGGAGTACACACTGTTTTGTAGACATGATTACTATTGCTGTTACTGGTTATTCTTGATGCACATATTACATTACACATCCGGTTACAGCTGGGAGGGTGTCTGCGATGGGCACATTTTCGAGAGAAATGTCCAAACTCTCGAAAATACGACCAAGCCCCCTCTTTGGGAAGCCACTTAAGTTCATGCCCATGGACGTATTTTCGAGAGATTACGGTGCTCACTGTTGAGGCAGTTCATGCATAAACTGACAGAATGAAGGTCATGTAGAGGTCACAGCCTACAATGAAGGCAAGTAGACAAATCTGGGATTCCAACGTTTTGCTTTGTCATTCTAAGTTACAAGGACTGATACTTGTACCAGACACATTTAACACCCAGGAAGTGTCCATAAGCAAAGGTGATCTTGAGTAAGCACATGGCACCAACTGGTCTCTTTCCTTTATTTCTTCCTGCTGATTATGGGAACCACAGATGAAATATATATTAAGATAAGACCGTACAAGACCTTACATAAAACAGTGCACTAAGTACACACTCTTGCAGGTGGGGATAGTCAGAGCCCAAGTTCTGGCATACGGTGGCATAGTGGGAGGCCAAATGGTTAGGGTTACAGGTAGCTATTAGGAACACACACTACCACAGTCATACACTTCCAAACATGTTCTACATTGTGTGGTGTCTCCATGTTCACACTGGACAACATGACATGCCACTAACCAGAACAGTTACCAGCTCTGACACTTAGTACCACAGCATCTGTTACCACTGCTATAACAAACCACCACCAGCAACACCTGTCAAGGTCAGCACATCACCACCCCAGCGCAGAGAGAGACTCAGAGAGACCAAGCCTGGTGGCCACATGGCACCTGGAATACATCTGCTATTGTAGTCAACTCAGTGATTATTCGAGCAATATCTCTGTCAGGTTTCTGAGAATCCTTTCACATGTGTAAGATGGAAGACACCAGTGGAACACACACACACATCTCTGACACTCATCTTCTACAATGACAGTTGTTCACAATTCAAACACTGCTATAATGTGTACTACTATCTTCAGGGAAGCCACATCAGTCACCTCACTCAGGAAATTCCATTCATCATCACACACAATAGTTAAACAGGACACACACAAAGTGTGTAATCACAAATACCACATCATCACTAGGCTAGTGTGTAACCAGTAAGGTCACCTATATTAATTGAGACAAGCCTAGTGTGAACCAAACACTGATGATCACATTTCGATGCCATTGGCAATTTCTTCACATCTACCTCACGAGCATATTTCTTACAGGTGTTAAGCAATAGCAGGGGCCTTTAGAATGCGTTCCTTTAGCCTCTCAGACTCAAGTGGTACTTGCAGGTGGTTCCTATTGATCTCATTCAGACAGGATAATAGTGTGGTTTGAAAATACGCCAGTTATCAAGATTTAGGGTTCATGACTAACTACACAAACTACACAATAGTGAGCCTGACCAGTGTGTCATAGTAGCAGACATTTGTCTCTTTAGCTATTTTGTCTTTCTATTTCATGCATGCAGACAGAAACCAACCCCGGAGCAGCACAATGGCAGGTGAAATAGCATTATACACCAGTGGAGGGAGATTAGTCAGGAACAGAAACCCAGCTAAAAACTCTGACATGTAATTAGGCACTCCTGTCCCAAGTTAACAGAACACTTGGGCCAGACTCAATGCTGAAGAAATCACATCACATTTACTTCGCTGACAGGAATAACTGATTAGTACTGCATGTGAATGCATTTAGGCCATGGCCAACCTCTTTATTATCAGTATATTATCAGTGCAGGCTCTACAGAACAAATTTAGGACATGTAAAACAGTGACGTTAGGACAATCCTCTTTCTTACATAATCACCTGTCACAAATTGGTAAATACTGACATGTAATAGGGCATTGTTTTGCCAGGCCAGGGCTGTACTTTAGACTGACCACCTGAGGCTAAACATGCATTGAGGTAAAAATGCTAAGCATGGCTGACGGAATGACAATAGGTGGTACTGTTTGTGGACACATCAAAGTTAAGGTCATGGGCTGCCTCCTAATAATCATCTCCAATATACATCAGTGCATGTTCTACAGAACTTCTCTCATGGTGAAATTAGGACTATCTCCTTTGATATAGTGATCTCCTCTAAACAAACAAGTAGCCTCATTCCCAGGCTCATTTCCTCTTCCTCAAATGGGAGGAAAGAGCCTGGTAACATTGGGGGTTCAAACCGTTGACTTCCGGCGGCTCAGAGAAAAGGATGACCAAGACAGCTAGTAAGGCTAGACATTTATCTATATATTAAAGTAAGATTGTAACTTTACCTACTTTGAAGACACCGTGCTGCGATTGCGTGGTTAGTAAGTCATGAATGTCTCAGTCTGTAAACGATTTACCTGATGTGTTCTAACGCTTTGTTCTGCTTTTCTCTGTCTTTCTCCCCAAATGTTTTGAAAACTTGTGCACATGGCCTTGCAAAAATCACATGAAAATGTCAAAAAGTGAGTGTGATCACTGTAAATCACATGAATCATGACATACTGGAAGTAAACACCCCCAATGGTACCAGGCTCTTCCATCTACATGAAAGAGCCTGGGGATGAGGCTAACAAACAAGTGGAAGATACTCGGATATTAAACCAACAGAGTAGCAAGCAGTGATCAGTAAATTTACAACCTAACAAGGTGACAATGATTTGGCTATTATAATTAACGACCCAGCAAGGTATGGGCTCCCCAGTCATGTTGGTCTGTGCTCTCAAGTGCAATCACACTCTAGAAATCATGATTATTTGACACAGTAAATAAACAGCTTTACCATAGCTACATGGTACAACTTCAGTTTTGGTCCCAAAGCTTTAGGCTCTCGGGTTCTGAACAAGCAGAATAATCAGTGAACAGTCACCCTTCCCATAATTAGGGATACACAATGTTCATTCAACACAATATTCCATTCTAACTAATAGAACCTTGTTTTTAGTCAGACTATACTGTAGTAGATGACTGCAATAAACTCAGCTAGAGCCCTCTGCAACACTACAGGTACGTAAACTATCTAGCGGAGTATGTCTGTGTTTATACTCCTCGTCTAGGTTGTATATCCAATAAAGAATACCATGTTAATCATGAAACTACTACCTCGGCCATGATCTAGTCCAGTTTTAAGGTGGCGGTGAAGTCTTTCGGCGGAGGTTAATGAAAACATAAACTTGGGTTACAGTCAGGACCAGGGTTACTCCTAGTTTCAGGGTTAGGGTTTGCTTTAGGGCAATCTTGCTTTGCCTAATTTTAAAAAGGGTTTTAGTGGCTTATTAATATATTCATGAACCCAAAATTGTCACTAAATGGACGCATCTACACACTCACTGTAGGTAGCGTCCTAACCACCAATGTATCTCAAATCAGTCTGTGCCAGCTTTTGTTCAGAGCTACTCTCAAAGTCAGGCTAGACTCATGTTTGTCGCTACTCTTGGAATGGACAACTTTGACTGCACCAAAATGAATGCACATTTCAAAAAATTCACAGCTTGTCTACGGGAGGGGCTCATTCACGAGTGGAAGCAAGCATTACTAGCCCTACCTCTCTCCCTTATGTCGCTAAACAACTCACGGCTCTGTTCCACACACAACCACCGTTCAGGTCCCTTGGGTACCAGAGCGTAGAACCAACGATATATTGCGTATTCTAGTTAAAGCCCAGCCCAACACTCGAAGCACCTGGCCACGGTCACCAACTAGGCTAGGCATACGGCCGCGAGACATGGGCCTACTCAACAAATACAGTCTTGGCCACTGTGGTCTTTCTGCTGCTTCTAGACACAAGTTTGCTTTCACAAGCAGGCATTACGCACTACTCACAGCTATTGACACTACAGCGCTCTACTAAACTCCTTCTTTTTTTTTTTTTTTTCAATTTTTTTTATTTTTTAAGTCAATCTAAGCTTATTTTCAAAGTTCCGACCACCACATGAGGGGTTCCGCCAGGCCACATCTAACTTAATTATAAGCTGATTATTGGATGTCAATGCCGACAGGAAATGGGGAAAATCCCCAATTTTACGGACAGTGAACGGTTGAAGACTCCCAAAACGGACTGTGCGCTAAAAGTTTACAAAGACAAAGAATTCTATCAGCTTGGATTCCAGGTTTGTTGACCTTGAAAACACAGGGTTCCCTGCCACCTTAATGTCATTTTAGAGACTTGAGTTTCTGTATCCATGGTGACATTTATGGTAGGCAGGTATGGTATTTCAGGGTCTGCATCTGTTTGCCTATAGCTAACACACTGGGTTTGATAGTCAACTAGTTCACCTACAGCTACCAAGATATTGTGGACACATTTTGGACAATAGACATCTCCCTGTTGGTTGTAGCACACTGACACTGTCTGATGTTACAAGTGAGCCTATAACCCCAGACCCTACCACTCAACATACCAAGGTGTCTAGCACCCTGTGAGTCAACGGTGTTCCCACTCAAGTCCAGTACCCTCAGTGTGGTGATGTCTCGCAGTGCCTGCACCAGGTGAGATGTTCCCTCAGCATCAATACCACAGCCCGCCAGTCTCAGCTCAGTGAGGACAGTGTTCCCCCTCAGAGCAGATGCTGTAGCAGGACACAACACAACAGTCATTATGTAAGTGACAGTAAAGTCACCTGACACAATGAGAACATGTCCCAACAACAAGGAAGGTTGTAACAATGAACATGCACACACAGTGATCAATGTTCCTCCTAATGCACTCACTGAAATCTCAACACTGAACTCGTCTATTACCATCTGTAATAGTGTCATTGTCTCAAGTGTCATATCCAAGCTAATTAATGTAATCTCATTATATGATAGCTCATAAATGTGCAAAACATGTTGCAGCAAGACTCTGACTAGCATTTCAGAGCATGCAACTAATGAATGGGACAATGCACTACCAGAATGTCGTCCAGGACACACTTTGAAAGTTGAGGTGCAGGGGACTCAGCACTTCACACTCATTGAAATGGAAACTTCTACAATTATAAACAGGTATGCATCAGGTAGAAATGCCACGTAGTCTGGGTTATTGGCACATTGTTGATCCTCAAGCCATAGCATAGCTTTGTGTATCAATGGCAGTCATGTCTGTCAACTATACAATTGAGAGTGGGTACAGGTTTCAACTCTAAGGTACTGTAATCTCTTGAAAATATGCCTACCTACTTTTTGAGCAAAGGTGTTGTATAGGGTGCTTACCTCCCAAAAGTATGTCCACCCATCAGAACCAGGAGTGTGCCCAAAAAATTGTGATATTAATGTTTAAATGTATGTCAGACAGTATCAAAACAAGTAATTCCTCCAAAACACCTGTATCAGTTTCGAACATAGGATGGCTTTCCGGTAAACACATAGGTACATGGTACTTCAAGGTCTTTCTCTGAATGCTTTCTTTTATTTTACAGCTGTTGCAGCTAGCCCTACACTCAAGAAAGCACCACAAAATTCTTGAAATCTCCACAGGCATGTGTGCCCACCGTCTGTTTTCCTTTAATAACAGTGACAGCAAACCGATTATGATCATTATTGAGTTCTCTTCGAGTCTCCAGTTCTTAATTCTCCCAAACGAGGACTACACACTGTTTTGTAGACATGATTACTATTGCTGTTACTGGTTATTCTTGATGCACATATTACATTACACATCCGATTACAACTGGGAGGGTGTCTGCGGTGGGCACATTTTCGAGAGAAATGTCCAAACTCTCGAAAATACGACCAAGCCCCCTCTTTGGGAGCCACTTAAGTTCATGCCCATGGACGTATTTTCGAAAGATTACGGTGCTCACTGTTGAGGCAGTTCATGCACAAACTGACAGAATGAAGGTCATGTAAAGGTCACAGCCTACAGTGAAGGTAAGTAGACGAATCTGGGATTCCAACGTTTTGGTTTGTCAGTCTAAGTTAAAAGGACTGATACTTGTACCAGACACATTTAACACCCAGGAATTAAGATAAGACAGTAGAAGACCGTACAAGACCTTACATAAAACAGTGCACTAAGTACACACTCTTGCAGGTGGGGATAGTCAGAGCCCACGTTCTGGCATACAGTGGCATAGTGGGAGGCCAAATGGTTAGGGTTACAGGTAGCTATTAGGAACACACACTACCACAGTCATACACTTCCAAGCATGTTCTACATTGTGTGGTGTCTCCATGTTCACACTGGACAACATGACATGCCACTAACCAGAACAGTTACCAGCCCTGACACTTAGTGCCACAGCATCTGCTACCACTGCTATAACAAACCACCACCAGCAACACATGTCAAGGTGAGCACATCACCACCCCAGCACAGAGAGAGACTCAGAGAGACTGAGCTTGGTGGCCACACGGCACCTGGAATACATCTGCTATTGTAGTCAACTCAGTGATTATTCGAGTAATATCTCTGTCAGGTTTCTGAGAATCCTTTCACATGTGTAAGATGGAAGACTCCAGTGGAACACACACACACATCTCTGACACTCATCTTCTACAATGACAGTTGTTCACAATTCAAACACTGCTATAATGTGTACTACTAATCTTCAGGGAAGCCACATCAGTCACCTGACTCAGGAAATTCCATTCATCATCACACACAATAGTTAAACAGGACACACACAAAGTGTGTAATCACAAATACCACATCATCACTAGGCTAGTGTGTAACCAGTAAGGTCACCTATATTAATTGAGACAGGCCTATATAGTGTGAACCAAACACTGATGATCACATTTCGATGCCACTACAGTGTTAAGCAGTAGCAGGGGCCGTTCGTCCTTTAGCCTCTCAGACTCAAGCAGTACTTACAGGTGGTTCCTATTGATCTCATTCAGACAGGATAGTAGTGTGGTTTGAAAATATGCCAGTTATCAAGATTTACTTTACTGGGTTCATGACTAACCACACAAACTACACAATAGTGAGCCTGACCAGTGTGTCATAGTAGCAGACATTTGCCTCTTTAGCTACTTTGTCTTTCTATTTCATGCATGCAGACAGAAACCAACCCTGGAGCAGCACAATGGCAGGTGGAATAGCATTATACAACAGTGGAGGGAGATTAGTCAGGAACAGAAACCCAGCTAAAGATTCTGACATGTAATTAGGTCTTGTCCCAAGTTAACAGAACACTCAGGCCAAACTCAATGCTGAAGAAATCACATCATATTTACTTCTCTGACAGGAATGACTGATTAGTACTGTTTGTGAATGCATTTAGGCCATGGCCAGCCTCTTTATTATCAGTATATTATCAGTGCAGGCTCTACAGAACAAATTTAGGACATGTAACACAGTGACGTTAGGGACAATCCTCTTTCTTACATAATCACCTGTCACAAATTGGTAAATACTGACATGTAATAGGGCATTGTTTTGCCAGGCCAGGGCTGTACTTTAGACTGACCACCTGAGGCTAAACATTGAGGTAAAAATGCTAAGCATGGCTGACGGAATGACAATAGGTGGTACTGTTTGTGGACACATCAAATATAAGGTCATGGCCTGCCTCCTAATAATCATCTCCAATATACATCAGTGTATGTTCTACAGAACTTCTCTCATGGTGAGATTAGGACTATCTCCTTTGATATAGTGATCTCCTCTAAACAAACAAGTAACTTCATTCCCAGACTCATTTCCTCTTCCTCACATGGGAGGAAAGAGCCTGGTAACATTGGGTGGGGGTTCAAACCGTTGACTTCTGGCGTCAGAGAAAAGGATGACCAAGACAGCTAGTAAGGCTAGACATTTATTAAAGTAAGATCGTAACTTTACCTACTTGTAGACTTCATGCTGCGATTGCGTGGTTAGTAAGTCATGAATGTCTCAGTCTTATATACGATTTACGTGATGTGTTCTAACGCTTTGTTCTGCTTTTCTCTGTCTTCCTCCCCAAACGTTTTGAAAACTTGTGCACATGGTCTCGCAAAAATCACATGAAAATTGTCAAAAAGTGAGTGTGATCACTGTAAATCACATGAATCATGACGTAGTGGAAGTAAACACCCCCAATGTTACCAGGGTCTTCCATCTACAAGAAAGAGCCTGGGGATGAGGCTAACAAACAAGTGGAAGATACTCGGATATTAAACCAACAGAGTAGCAAGCAGTGACAGTAAATTCACAACCTAACAAGGTGACAATGATTTGGCTATTATAATTAACGACCCAGCAAGATATGGGGTTCCCAGTCATGTTGGTCTGTGCTCTCAAGTGCAATCACACTCTAGAAATCATGATTGTCTGACACAGTAAATAAAGACCTTTGCCATAGCTACACAGCACACAACTGCAGTTTTGGTCCCAATTCTTTAGGCTCTTAGGATCTGAACAAGCAGAATAACTAGTGAGATGCTTTCAGGGCTGAAAAGATGTAGTGGTTAGTCACCCTTCTCATATTGTCCATTACTTGACATGATATAAAAACACCACTGTACACAGAGTATAATCAAGGAGCTTCACACATGAAAATTAGGGATACACAATGTTCATTCAACAAAATATTCCACTGTTACTAATAAAACCTTGTTTTAGTCAGGCTACTGTAGTAGATGATCACATAAAACTGCACCTGTACAGTTTACCATGGAGATTGGATTGTACCTTTAGTGACACAAAGTTTCAAAGGCATTCTCCAAAGTGGATAACACATGATAGCCTAAATTACGTAAATGATAAAAGAGGGAATTTTATAGGCTGCAAAATGATCCACACTGGAGTTCCTAAATCATAGCAGTCTGTCAAGTGTGTCTACTCTGTCTCAGTGCTGCTTCATGTGTATGATACACATGGTTTTAATTTTCCGCCACAAGGCATTGTTCACATCTGATGCAAGTCTACTGTGAAGTTCAGCACGTAAATAACTACAACAACAAAAATCCTTGGCTTATGGTAACCTAAAAATGAACCTTCATGTTTCTGCAGCCATTCTCTAATACCATTCAGAATATTTGCGGAGTTTCAAGGCAAAAAAATCTTGCTTTGAACGATTTCTGTCAAAGGGACTATCCCACCTGTATGTAGTGCAATACCATAACTACAACACAAATAGATAGCACATGTCAATTACCCAGGTGTGTAACTCCATTCTTCACATAATTCACACTGAGGTCGATCTCCTGAACATTGTGGAGACAGTCACCACTCCCTCTGGCAAGCATCCTCATGCCCTTTTCTCCCAGTTTGCACCGACTAAAATCAAGTTTCCACTGGCAGTCACTGTAAGCAATGCAATGGCCTAGAACATAGCAGTCAAATGGAGCTAGTGTCTTCCGAGAAAGATCAAGGTCTTGTGTTCCAGTGCCAAGTGCCTGTCTCAGGAGCTGCTCATCTTGGGCTTCAAACATCCACCGCAAGCTCTCTAGTTTACTGCTACTTTGGCTATAGTATGTTCGAAGACACTTTGCTGGTGTTCTCGTCACTAGCTCCTTAAGGAACTTAAAAAGTCGGGAAGAAAAGGAACTATCAGAACTAGGTTGAATATTAAACTTTGTTAATCCAGCAAAAAAACGTAACACGATAACTAACTGTTCTTTTCCTATAGATTTATCTATCATTCGGGCTTGCTGAGATGGTGGTAGCTTTGATACATAGTAGGCAGCAAGAAATTCCTGTATGGTCAAATGAAGAAAGTTGTATGAAACTGATTCCAATTCATCATATTCCATATCCATGAGTCCCATTGTCTCCAGATCTGAGGGAATGGTGTGAAAGATCAACTGCTGCTGAGCAATGCCTCGATACGCCAGTTCACTAAGTTTCAGAAGGTTTTGCTGCACCTCCAAGGGAACATCTGCTAGACTCTGTAAGTTCCACCTCCTCTCCTTTCCATGTACTTTATGGGCTGTTAGATACCTGCTGAGTAGGATCCTGGTGAGAACAGTGTACAGTTCTGTCTGGGTCCTGGGTACAATGCTGTCCCTTGCCTTGCTGGCTCGATACACATCAATGACAATTGAACAGTTCAATGGGATGTACATTAACGCATGAATATGTGGGTAGCAGGCAAGATATGATTCAAACTGACGCTGGTACTGTTCATCAGCACTGAAGCTCTCCTTCACATAGCTGTTTATTTGTTCGTCTGTGAACCCTAGCACTTCTACATGTTGGTAGCTTTGCCGACAGCAGTGCTTAAATAGTATATCACTTGCTGAAGGACGGCTTGTGATAATGACACCAGCCTTTGGAAGGATCTCTCCATCGATAACTCGAACAAATATGGAGTTCTCTTGCATCTCTTGTGGAAGCTCATCATAACCTTCTAGCAGAAATGCAGTTCTATTCCCATGACTCTGGCTGACCTCTCTGGCTGTCTCTGACTGGAGGTAGCGATCAGAATTAAAGAACAGATCAGTGACAGCTGTAGCCTTTTGCACGTAGCTGTCTCGTAGCTTCAGTAGAACTAGTAGAGAGTATTCTTGGAGCAGTTTCCCTTCTCCCCACTGTCTGCACAGCTCCCACGCCATTGTTGTCTTTCCAACCCCGGGAGCTCCCTGCACTAGGACACACCTAGCCAGGGAGCCATCTTCCAGTCGACCCACCTCACTAAGTTCCAGTGATTGTTTCTTCTTCAGTATATCGTCAATATTACCATGTATGGTGGCCTCAGTAAATTTGTCCATTTCTGATTTGTCAATATTGTCCTTTCTAACAACAGCCAGGTTTATATACTTTGTTCCTTTCTTGGATGCATAGGGCCTTTTTTCATCCTCAAGTAGTGTTTTACAAGCGTACTTTGATTTGAGGTACTCTGCATACCTACTAACAGGAAGGTCACTGTTGCATGCTGAAGGAGTTGTTCCAGGTATCATGCTGAGATCTAAAGAGGTACATATATAAAAGGGAATGTCTGAAGTTCGTAACTATTAATAACAGAGGAGAGTACTGTATCTATTGAACATATACTGTGTGATAAGAATGTCCAAGAGATCTTCAGCATATAAGTATCTGCAGGCTGGGTGCATTCTGTTTGCAAAGTTAGGAACTAGAATACCGTATAGCACAAATTGACAGAAAATGCAATTTGACAGTTGGTGTTTGGCAACTTAGCCGCCAAATTTAATTCCGCCACTGAACAAGTATGGCTACACTTGCATATCAGCACTACCTTTTTACGAACTGCAGATACTGGTTAATAGGTGCTTGTATCTGTTGTATACAGTGTGCACGTATTAGTTGCTTATTTACCATATTGCAGGTACCTGAGCTCAAGAAAGTGCTGTGTATACACACAAGAGCTGAGGTAACTCTATACACAAGAGAGTATGGTCCCATAACCATTGGTGAGGTTTTTTAATGTGAGGAGGGCCCTGAGAAATGATAATGATGATTTCGCTGTGTGTCTTGTGAAGGGAGTTAGCTACTGTGCAAGATTTAGCATCAAGGCTAGCTTGGGAGGGCAGGGTGCTAGCAAGTGGGGCACCTTCATGAACTCGGTGACGACTTTGACCTTGTGCTGCATGCACTCACATTTTATTGTTACATGCAACAAGCAGATACGCCATCTAAGTAATATGTATAACAACAGGAAGAAAGCATGCACTTATTTATTTAAAGTTATGCATAACTCTTAATAGCTGTATACACCTACTAACCAAGTTTCTACGGTATCCCAAATACATATACCCACTTACTGTTTTCTTGACAAACTTTCAATGCGAGATTCCTCCTGCCTATAGCATTAAGTGCTGTGGCAAGACTCTCATAGGTGGACTCACAACTGTTTCTCAACCACCACTCAAACATATTGGTCAGACATTGATTGGCATGGTCAGGATAATGAGCACAGTTGCTTTGAATGGTGTCCAGTTGGTCAGGAGGCACACCCAGTTTGAGACCAAGACTCCGCCACTTGGCAGTCACTGGAAGGTTTGTTAGCTTTGCAAGGTCTGCCATTGGTACTGCATGTGGAGAACAACAAAAGAAACACGCAAGATTTGCACCAGCAGTTCAATAGTGGAAGAATATTTCACATCCAAAAGAGGTTTACCCATTAACCACTGATAATGCATTTGGCGTCGTCTGACTATCTATCAGTTGGTGCAATCCGTTTTGAAGATGGGTTTTGCTGTAGCACAAAAGGTGGGATGGGGGAGGTGGGTGGGCATATTCAAGACATGCCCTGCACATGGCAGCTGCCTTGACTGGCTGTAGAACAGCCTTGGTCGGCACTGGCTGGACCATTTCTCATCTTGTTAGAGCAAATGGGCACAGAAACCACTCCTCTCCCCTTGTAGGGCACCATTTCCAGATCTGTAGGCAGTTTTTAGTCAGGCTGGTCAGAGAGCCCTGACCATCGAAAGCTCGCTAATGAGTGGGTGTGGTTAGGGTCATGCACCCACAGAGAATGTGTCAAAGGAGCTTTGGCTCAAGTTTCCAGCACTAGCTCCAAGCAGAAGTGGAAATACGGACCACAGAAGGTATCCATAGCCTAAAAGAGACATCAAGTGAATAGCCTACGGTGGTTAAAGAGTTAAGTAATATTCACACCATATCGTTTTGTAAGTTTGAATGACTGTATTTAGACATAATTATGTTTTCTAGTAAAGTAATTTAATGGATTTTGCTGGATTGCTTGCCTACAGTACCAATCAGAAAATCCTTCTCTTTTACCAGGCTTTTCTTCTGTGGGGAAATCTACGCTGACCACAATGTATACAACAAGAAATAGCCAAGCAGTTCCTGACACATGGTGACCAAAAACTTACTATCTTTTCTGTAGCAAGTATCTTTGTGTCATTTAGTGCACAAATAGATGACAGGTTGTTAACTAGGATAAATACAGAAGACAAAACCTCTCCCTTATTGTGGCAACAGTCTTAGCACAAAATTACATGATTCCTCTGAAAAGGCCTCTCAATCTCCTTGTTGAAATCAGCTTGTTTCACTTTGATAGATTAAAATTGGTACTTAGTTCAGAACATAACATAGGTGGTGGACAGGGAGAGGAGGTGGGGCAGAGGAGGCTTGACCCCACCTCCTCAACTTTCCAGAGATGAGGGGGATAGCACCTCCAGTTGGGCAGGTCTGTGGTGTCACACATTGAACGGTTTGATTCTTAAAGTTGAAGTTAAGCATAGAGGCTTCAGTCTCTATTTAGATCTTTAGAGAAAGTTGAAGTTAAGCATGCAGGCTTGCGTGTTTATATTATTTCATGTCCATATCATGCAGACTAGCTATAATCATCTCAGCATGCATTTATCCATGTAGCTACATATAAACCAGAGTCCTACTTGTCAGTAACTATGAAGGAAAGACCCTAGTGGCATTTGTCACCCAAAAGTACCTCAAGAAGTGATCTCAGGCCATCTAATTTCAAAACATTTCCCAGAGGAGTAGGAAGAGGGGGAAGGGAAGATGAGACATGCTCCCAGATCTCCCTAGCTACTGAATGTTTATGCATGCAGGGACCATTCAACCCTCCCACTCTGAAGTGCCTTCCACCACCACTGCATAAAACTGTGATTCCAGCCACTATACAAAGCAGCTACTCTCAGTTACTTTAGCAGTGTGTCAATTTTAGCAAAGTACTAGGTATATGAAGGTGCATCATGCCTCACACAGATGTGGAAACAACTTAGTTGGCCTTCTGTGATAGTATAGGACAGTGGGAATAGACATGGTCTAGCAAATGGAGGGAGATTGAGGAAACAGCAAGCTCGCCTTCATTGAGGAGTCTCTCTACAGTGATGCTTTTTTATGCCTGCCTCGTCTTATGTGGCCAGACTTTGGGTTGAGTCTGGTTATGCAAGCCTCCAGCTGCTAGACATGGGTACGAGAAGTGTACAAGGAGTGGTCACTCCCATTAGCACAATATTAACAGCTCCGACTGGGGTCAAAATTTGTGTTGCCTAAATTTCACCCTGTGAACATAGTGTAAGAATTTCACTCTGCATTGCTCTGTGACCCTTACAACAGTCATGACAAAGCCCTCGTGACCCTGTGACCACACCAAAAAATCTCCAGTGACTTCATGACCACATTGTAACCCCAGTCGCTTCTGTTAATATGGTGCTAAAGGGAGTGACTACCCCCTGGTGTATCACAAGCTAGACTGGTTAGGGAAGTTTATCACTTACCATCGAGAAGTGTATCACGTAGCTGCTAGTGTACAAGTCTCCTGTTGTCTTATGTACTTCTCTGCCATACAGAAAGGTAATTGTCTTGTAAATGGAGTTTGTCGCAAAGAGTGCATGCATGTGGTAGTGGGATACACCAAATAACACAAAAGTCGTATACTTTGACTGTAAACCCGATATGCATATATACAAACATACAAGTACAACCTTAGGCTGAGACCTCACTCGCACCCCCGCCACAGCTGCACGATTATATGTGCCTCATGCTAAGGCATTTGGCAACTAGTGTATGTTGTACTCAATGAGATGGAACAAATATAGGCTGTGACGTACATTATAACATGCCTTTAGGTCTTCCAGAAATAAAATGAACTCTGTAAACAAAAGTGTTATGTCACAGCAACAAGGAAACAGTGTACCTGTAAATTATCAATGAAAATTAATTGCATGTTTGACAAATGCAGTCTGTTGTCAATCGGTCAATGGATGACATGGCTCTTCAGAGCAATGATTAGCATGCTTACGACATACAGCTAGTGATCTGACAATATCAAAGACGTGCTGTACGTTAAAAAGGTAGCCACGTTGATATATATACCGTAGTGTCCCGCAAATACGCCCCCCCTCGCGCATAAGCCACCCCTGCATTTTTAGCACAAAGTCTTGCAGGGGTATTTTTATCCCTCGTCAAAACTGTTACACAGTCAGGTTCAAGGTCTCCGTGGTGGAATGGCAGCGCAAGAACGAAGCCAGCATCCACAGAACCGCTAAACATTTCTCGATCGAGGGAGGGCGTAATCACGAGAGAAAATGTTGCTTCCCGCGTATAAGCCCCCCCTGCGCTTTGTACTAAGGCTAAGGTTGCAAAAGGGGAGGGGGGGGCCTATTTGCGGGACACTACGGTACTAGAGTCGCTGACCTCCAGAATAGCAAAGTTGGGGAAATTCCTCACTCTAGCCTCCTTGAAAGCTACACTATATTGAAGCATAGTAAAGTGTGTACAGTTATACAAGCTTCAAGTATGAGGACTGCAACAGACTATAATAGTTGACACATAATGGGGAATGTACTGAGTCAGGAGGTTAGTTTCTAGAAAATGATGCAGTCACACAACAGTAAAGGTGTGTAGTGTTATAGCTTAGAAATCCTGCATACTACATGTAGATATCCTCATTATCCTGCATATAGGCTTCAAAATTTACAATAATTTACCAGGTGTAGGTCCAGGGTTTCTTTCCACATCCCCAGCCTGCAGTAGCAGCAAGGAGAGGTACACCAGCAGGTAGACTCTCCCTAGAGTGGTCAGCCCAAGCTGGAGGTAGTTCCACTCTCCAGTACAGAGTTTGTTCCTAGTCGTCTCCTGGCCAGTACCCATGGTGAGGGAGGGGAGGGTACATGTCACATTGGATCTTTGTGACAAGGTATCCTGCAGAAGAAGGTAAGACTACTGCTCATGAACATGTCCATCATTTTTTTCTGTTGATTGTACATGATGTGGAGAGCAAACAGTTCGAATCACTCCATGAATAACTAGGGCACAAAACTTTAGTGCTACACCTACTATCAAGCCAACACATACCTTCCATGGTGTTAGTATCACACTCAGGCAGGTGCACACCATCACCAGCACTAATGTAGACAGTAGGATCTCCTGTACCATCAGCAGGGAGAGACACACCATCAGATAGTAGAGAGCTAGGGCAGTTCCCAGAGTGGCTAGCCCAAGCTGAAGCAGCTCCCATTGTACAATGCATGACCGAGAGTAAACAGAGACCCTCCGAAGAGCACACAACACGCTGATTCTGTACTGCCGTGTCTCCAGGTGGTGACCCATGGTAATTAGATCCAGGTTACCAATCCAAGGAAACCTAGTAGATGCCAGTCAGTACATTCAAAGAGGGTAACAATTAAACAATGAACAAAATCATACCTAGTGCTATTATGTGCATGGCAGCCTCACTTAATATGAAGAATAAAAGCTACTACATTTGTAAATGTGTTAGCCTCATTCCCAGGCTCTCCCCCCACACAAAAGCTATTTGGGAGCCTGATAACACACTTGAGAAACATCACAGGCAGAGATAATTTAACTGCATGTGGGCGAACAAATAAACTTGCTCATTCAATTGTACTTATTTACTAGTGACAGTTTTATGGCTGACTGGATGGGACTGGGCAACATTACACTGCACTCCATGGTGCTGTAGTAAGTCACGGGTGAGTGTACACTAGAAAATCAACTTGCTTTTACCTGGCAAACAGAAAACTGTTCACCTCAAAGAATTGCTTCCAAAGCAATAATAAATGCCAAGACAGCCCCATTTCAGGATTTCCTCAACTTTTAACTGCACTTACTGTTCAATAGATTGCCAGAACAGCCCCCCTGCTAGAACACTCAACTACACATACTGTCAAGTGCACAATTCCATGTGTGGGCATAATTGATGATCCGCCTACATTCAATTAAGCCCTCTCTACCTTCTGTCTACCCTCTATGTCACTCAAGTGATAAATCATTCCAGGCCCTCTCCTACTTTTCAGCAACAGAATGCTGGGCAGGGCATGGGAACAAAACTGTTCATAACAATGAAGCATTATTGCCTGTCAGCTGGCAATTCATCAGCTATCACTTCTCAGCATGAGTGGTTCAGACCACTCGATACTCTACCGTAGCTGGTTCATCACTCTGCTTTGTCACTCATTCTTTGTCTGCTGTTGTCCATGTGCCATGGTCAGGTGTTGCCACCTGCCAGTGTGGCTAGATAGCAGTGCTAATTTCATGAGCAAGACTTCCTATGGAATTTGGTCTGTTGCATACATTACACATTGTATTGTAATTAGTGCATTCATAGCCTCGTTCCCAGGCCTCCCCCTTTTTAAATCTGAGTGACTCTCTCACAAGTCAAGTGCAGTACTCTCGATTTCGTGAGCATCTGAGGTTCTCCCTAGTGGCAGAGTGCTCGATGAATAAGTCTAGTGCTTTACTTGAATGTGCACCCCCACCCCCCCCTACATCCACCTCACGTTCACCTGACATCATTCACTTGGTAAGTGTTCCCAGGCCTCCCCAATTTTTTTGCTGCTCTTCCGCTTTCATGTATGATAGTGGACACAAACCGAAGAACTAAAAGCAGGGGAGGCCTGGGAATGAGGCTACTGAATTCCTGAGTGTTACATTATACACAATCGTAGGTTCAACACCCACACTGTGCAATCAGGTAATAATAAATTACTCATATATAGTTAGTGTATCAAGTGATTAGGTATGCTCAGGAGCATGAGGCCTGCTCTGCTTGTCAGAGTCAAGTAGATCATTTGGTTCTCTTTCTCTACATGATAGCTAATAACTAACAGCACCAAAGTTTTTCTTTTGTCCAATGGCCACACCTACTGACTTCTACACCTCCTGCTCCCCCGAAGAGTTTAATAGCTATAGTTACATTGAGCTGAAAATGCATGCAGTGATGGGCCAGCCACAACATGCAAGGATGCATATTTTAGTAAAGTACGTCTACTCTCAAGTATCAAACGGCAAACTGACAGCTGTGTGATGGTGTTAACACATAACAGATCTTTCCCATGTTCATTTTGCCCACTCCACCTGGTAACAGGTTAGTGCATTCTTTCGCTCCTTTATCTGAACGTTTGCAGATAATTCAGACAGAAAGGCTGCCACCATGCTATTAAGACAGACTATAGAACCATTGACAAAACAGACAAAGTTGGATGACCAAGCTGTGAGATAGGTGGACACTGACACCAAACTATCAATAGATTATTCCTGGCATTAACAAAGTTCCTACACAATCATGTAACCACACAGAAAAACTCACCACTAGTGGTAGTCTGCTAGACAGTATCTGTAGGACCTCCTGTCACCCGGTGCCTCGATCAGATGTTACCAATGCTGATTACTTCCTCCAAACTTCTAACGTGAAGGAGGAAAGAAACATATAGCTACAGTAATGGATCTGACAATCTATCTTGCTAGACATGGTGAGGATGACAAAGTTAAGACCAGACCTTATGAGTGATGCAAAATGTAAGTTTGAGTACAAAGGGTAATTACTGTTTGTAGCGCACCTCTGAGGACAAAACTACTAAACATCAACATTGTTTACGTTATTTGTTGAGGCCCTCCAGACTGGAGTACAAGCTGGACTGACCCCTTTTACACTCAAATTAGGAAGATGATTGTGGCCGGGGCTGGGACAAACTTTAGTGAGTAACACTGTGTTGTTTCATTACAGTACACAGACCATAAGACAGCTCCTAAAGAGGTTGTTTGCAGAATAGCTTATGCATATGCATCTTTATCTCCGGGCAGCACTATCAAGTATGGTTGACTGAGTGTTCTACGCACAGGTTAAGTCTGGCCTCCAGCTAGCCTCTGTTGTCTGTGAACACACAACGTGGCCTGTCATACACATCCTTATACTAGAGGCAGCTTAGAAAGCATGCATTGGCACACTAAACAGGCAGCTTTGATGCTTTCCAGACTGGACTGTACTGACCACTTTTCCACTCAAACTAGGAAGATGACTGTGGAGCAAACTTTAGTGAGCAACACACTGTTGTTTCATACTAGCACACAGACTATGCATGTAGCTTTAGCAGCAGAGTTTGTCACTGTCTACTTAACTCAAGCTGCCTTATGTACCAGTCATACATCAGACAGCTCCTAAAAGGTTGATATGCATCTTTATCTCCGGGCAGCTACTATATCAAGTATGTTGACTGAGTGCTGTACACACAGGTTAAGTCTGGCCTCCAGTTAGCCTCGGCTATCTGTGAACACAACTATCATGCACATCCTTACTTGAGGCAGCTTAGAAAGCATGCACAGGCACACTATTAAACCGGCAGCTATTTCGCATGTTGCTGTCTGTAATCAAAGGTGAGAAGCGTGGCTTCTTAGTTTAGCCCGCACAAAGTAATCCAACTCACCTTTGAAAACTTGTCTGTAATCCCTGTACGAGAAGATCGCTAGTGGGCTACTGTAATGTGGGTGTGGCACTGTACTGAGTTGTAATTGTAATTTGTCCAAACAAACATTACGTCATCATTGGCCCGATTGCGCATGCGTCACACTGGCCGTTTCGTATGCAGTGTTGGCAAAAATATGTAGCAGGGAAGGAAGTCTTGGTGCATGCCGCTCTAAGATGTTTCATATTAATCTCTTGGCCGACAGAATCAGCAGAGTCCAAAGTATGGTCACAATTCAGTGAAATAAGCAGCTTTTTTTTAAGTCTTCCTAACTTTTGTTGCATACTGTACCAACAAAGTTGGGGAGGAGCCTGGGCTAACTGCATTTGCAACTAACCTGTAGCTAGGTACAACTAAATTGTTGGACCCATAATTTTTGGCCCTGCTTCTTGAAGATTCTATTATTATGTAATGGTGCATGTGGGTTATGAACAGTCAGTAGTCTATTGATTGCCTTAACTGCGAGGTACTTGACATCACATGTTTGTTGCCATTTGAACAAACCTCAGCAATCAAGTGTCTAAATAAATGGTGTGCACACTTTACAGTACAAGTATATCTTCTGTTCATGAGGCAACAATGATAATAAATTTGTGCACATGGTCAAGAGAGATTATCTGGACAATCTCAATTAAGTCGGCTAGCTGGAAATGATTTCTGGAAAGCAGTTATTGGAAGGCAATGCTCAATACCTACACAATCATCTGGTGAAACTGCTACCTCTGACAACTTCTTCTCAAGTTGTTTTAACCAATCTATACCTTCTATCAGCCCTAGTTGTGGTTCTGAAGGACTAGTGCTGCAACCAATAGACTGTCCCCCTGAACTTCTATGTACTGAGGACAAGATCTTGGAATTATTACTTGCACTACATACAAGCAAAGCAAACGGACCTGACAATATATGTTGAAATCTACTGCTGTCAGTATAGCCCCTGTACGTACTTAGTTTTTAAACCTTTTGATTACCACTCGCAAGCTACCAAGTGCTTGGAAAACATCCTCAGTGGTACCTATTCCAAAAACTGAGAACAAGTCTGATGCAAAGAACTACAGACCTATCTTGTTGCTCTCAATCACCAGTAAAATCTTGAAGAGGCACATCCATGGCAAAATTTTGATGCATTTGCAATCTGCTTACCCTCTGTCAGAGATTTTGACATCTACAAATGACTGGCTGGAGATGCTGTGGAGTCTGGAATAGAAGCAGCTGCTGTGTTTTTTGACTTTACCAAAGCATTTGACTGTGTGCCCCACAAAGCTTTGATTGAAAAACTGCAAGTCTGGATGTCTACCTTGTGCAATGGATACTCACAAACCGTATGCAGTATGTTGTAGTGAATGACGTATCTTCAAAGCCTCTCCGTGTCATTTCCGGTGGTCTGTCCTGGGGCCCCTTCTTTTCCTATTTACATCAACGGAATTGCTGAACTACCATTATCACCTGAAAGCCAGTTAACTGGTTATGTAAAAAGTATGCTGCTGATATTCTGTTGTACAGGCCTATTAGGCAAGCATCTGAAAATCAACTTTTGCAGCAGGATGTTGAAGGACTTGGAAAATGGGCTAACAATAACTATCTGACATTTAATCCTCCGAAATCCAAAGCCATGATATTTTCAAGACAGAGACATTCTGTTCCAGCCCCTTCCTACTTTTCACTAAATGGGTCTAGACTGGAAATTGTTGACAGTCTTAAGTACCTGGGCATCACTATCTGTTCTGGACTAAGCATATAAACATCATCAGCTCCAAAGCCTGAAAGCTTGTTGAACTGCTATTTCGGCAGTTCTATATGGATGTGCAGATGCAGACACCATTTGTAAGCTCTACATTGCTATTGTAAGGCCTCACTTGGAATATTCAAGCCAGGTTTCGGATCCGTACTTCTGAAGGACCAATAAACTCTCAAAAATTTGCTTGTAGAGTGTACTTGAAATGGTGGGATTCAAGCTATCCAACTATGCTCAGGGCTCTCAGCATTCCTACTTTGGCTGCACATAGAAAACAACTAAAATTGTGTACCTCCTTCAGCTATGTAAATCAATTGTCCATTGCTCCTATTGCTAATCTTATTCACAGAGTACTACCTTTCAATCTAGCCAAATACGTGATTTCTCCTTCGTTTGTCCAATTGCTCGCACAATCAATATATGTATTCTTTTTCCCCATACAATTTATTTGTAGCTGAGTCTGTAGTACACTCTAACTCCATAGTCACGTTTACACTCCCTGCGATATTGTATCATCGTCAAATGACTGCAAACCCTTTGAATGATGGTGGCAAACATCTTGTTCCAGAATGCACATGGAATGCTACAGAGTATTGAATGTAAATATCAAAACAATGGGTTGCATGCTTTGGAAGTAGCAAGTATACAATAGGCTACTTAGAACACTATTCTTCAACCTGATTGGTCCTTGTTGTTATTAGTAAATATGCAAGGTAGTTCACACTGTAAACAAAGTAGCTTATAGAAAACATCATTTTACAATTTCCTGTAGTATAATACTCACCTGTTACTATAGAAACTAAGGTTAAGTGGAGAGTATAGTGTACTATGTATATACAAACAAGTTCTTGGGGACAAGAGCATGTGATATCAAGCTTATGTGATGCTTATGCTATTGCATGGCAATAATTAGTGCATGACAATTGGCAACATAGGCTATGGTTGGCCACTGACTGCCAGTTCAACAGCACCTCCTTCAACTGGTAGTTTAACTCCCTCAAGTACACTGTACACTCACGGGTGTGTGGCTTGTGGCCACACCAGAGAACAAAAAAGGTTTATGGAGACTGTCAGCAGACAGAAGGAAAAATGGAACCTACAGTTGTTTCTATTTATGTGATGTTCAACCAATGGTGCTTCTCAATTTCATACATACCACATAATGCATATCAGTCTGGCATTTATGTTTTACCATAACCATCCTTGTCTTCATGCTCCACCCTCGGAGTCGGGTGGTTATTGACCATAAATCCCAGGCTACCATCATTATCTATTACATAAAGAATCTATCTCAGAAACGTTTCTGCACTCTGCACAAACTTTGAGACAATTGATAACTTCTAAAACACAGAAGTACAGATGATGATCACTGTTGAAAGTTCAAAGTCAGTACACCTTCTTAACCTGTGGAGCCAACTACAAACCATGTGTGACACAATTAGCCACTTTATATGCTAGTTCGTTGTGTGTCATGGATATGGGGTGCCATATGTCAAAATGTTCAATTGGGATAACGGCACCAGGAATTTGGATTAGTTAGTGCACTGGTAGGGTAAGTGTTAGGGTTGGGCAAGTGAACAGGGTTTCCAGTGCCGTTTCCGGTGCCGTATATTCCAACTGGTCCCAAAATACAATTGTTCTATTTATTATAAAATTATCATGATATTTAGCTATATATCATGCTATTTACTTATATATCTTGATATTTGCTCTGGTTTCTGGTGCCGTATATTCCAACTGGTCCCAGTTGTTGTATATCATGATATTTAGCTATATATCGGGCTATTTACTTGATATTTGCTCTGGAACTTTCCTATCTACATATATCTTGATAATTATTTGTTTGCTATATAACGTGATATTTATAAATATCATTATCTTCTGGGTATTTTGACATATGGCACCCCATACATGGACAGGTGAAATATTGTTAGTCTGGTATGGAACTTGGTTACTTTTGCATGGTGCAGTACTTGACATCACACTTAAGATTTGTCGACAACTTGGCTTTCATCCACTGAATGATCCACACACATAAGCTTGAATGGCTGGTGCCTTCGAATCCCCCAATCCACTTCATACACACACCTGGAAACAAGATTTTGCTGACATGGTAGTGAAGTTTTACACAAGTCAACAGCACTGTCTAATCAAATGCATGATCACATTATCAGTTCTATAGGACAACACAAATTTGATTTTACGTCGGGACCCCTACTATAGGACAACATAAAGGTAAACAAAATGCAAGAATCAGCTGACTACATTTAAACACATGGTAGAGAAAAACTAAATGAGCATATACCATGGAAACCGACGAAATTTGTGCAGCTAAATACAGCACATTTTCAATTGCTCGATGCACTGTGTCTCAGAAATTGCAAGGTCGCTTGCTTTCACCACATTAATTTTCCTATAATTATGGTTTTGTTTCCTATGCAAATTCAGTATCAAGCCCATAGCCTTGCTACTGTATAGGACCATGAACATGTTCTACATGACAACATAAAATATTTAATGATAATTGAAAGCTGAACAAAATGCAAAAATCTGTAGTCTACAAGTAAACACTTGTACGGTGTTGTAAGCAATTGAGATACAGTGCAAAAGTCCATTGCACTATTCACATTTCATAGGTTGCTATGGTATAACTGTTTGATTTTGCTAAAATGGACCGGTGCTCAATGCGCTATTTCTCAGAAATTGTTAGTAAGTGGCTTTTATAATACTTACCAGCATCTCTCTATGATCCTACGGTAATTACTGGTGGGTTTTGCAGATTCAGTCAATTATCTCTGTGGCCTCTCTAAGACAGAATAACTTGATGTCGGTGGCAGGCATGATGTGTAATGCTTCCAGTCTGACCTGGTATGGCCACACTGCAAGTGATGATAAGCTGGAGTGGGAGTAAGACTACTTGGTGAAACTGAGGGTCTGTATAAAAAATACTGTGAATATCATCATTGCATGTTTTCTTTGTTCCCTGCTATATAGGTAAACACCTTGGATTCCAGTGAATATACCTCTTTCGCTGACTTGCATATCGACTTTTTCATGTACCTCTGTAACATTACCAGAGTTGCTAATGTATATTCACCTTGTTTCCCATAACACAGGTGTACAATGTGCAATTACAGCATTTTGTTGAACAATTATTGTGAAAAGAATCTGCTTCCTCTCATCAATAAGTTAAACATGGCTGGATCAAAGTATGCATCCCTTGACTTTCCTTCCTCCAATTATCATGACTCCAATTTAGGATCATACACCAATCATTATGCCAGCTGACAAGGGTTCTATGGATCAGACTGATGTGAGCTACTGGCTTCTTTGTTTTTATCCTTGTAATACAGTGTTTGTGAAGCAAGCTGTTGTGGTACGTACTCCAATGGACAATTCCTCTGTTCCTTACTTGGCTTTGCAACAGCAATTAGGGCTAGGTTGGTCAACTTAATCAGTGAGACAGATCGAGAATGTGTGGAAGCCTCATGAAAGCACATCCCCCTGCCACCCTTATGCTCGTGTGTTCACAGTCTCACATTAGGCAGCTAGGTACTAACAGTACAGATAACTCATATTGTACATAGTACAATAGTAATAAGTCTGTCACACATCACTGTTACTGCTGGTGTCCTTGTACTGTTGTGGTTGGGCTACACTGGTGTTGTGTCTCCACCAGTGCCTTGAATCTTCTTGCAAGTGGACTGCAGCACCCTCTGGGGAGTTGGTGCTGAGTGCTATAGCCCTGGTCTGCCAGCTGACAGACACAATACAGTATATATTTAGATACATATGTCATGAGATAGTTACACATCTTACTCCCAGCAGCTCATGTGAACAGCAGCAAGTTCTGTTGTCTACAAGTAAACACTTGTATGGTGTTGTAAGCAATTGAGATACAGTCCAATAGCCAAATCCAATGCACTATTCACATTTCACAGGTTGCTATGGTATAACTGTATGATTTTGCTACCAATACTATAATTGACAACCATGCAGTGTTGCCTTTGAACCTGATGTGTAGTGTTATCCCCGGACATAGACTATACATTGTATGCAGGAATTTCTGTTCAACACTCATTAGGCCAATCTGAGTTAATTGTTTTTAGGTGCTCCATTAGGCCAGACCAAATAGATTTTCTGTTTCACGGATCCGGCGGGTCAGCATTCTGAATGTGCCGTGAAAAAATATTATGGCCATGGTTATTCCTACGTACATACTCAGGCATTTCAGCCTTAGAACATTAATATTCTTTTACTGGTCCAGGAAGTTCACGTAATTACTTTTTACAATCATGGGAATAAAATATTAACCTACTGACTGACTGCATTTGTTTGTGGTCATGAACAAAGTGGCCTTATATGCCGTGGACTGGTATTGTTTAACAAAGTCTAGTACTATACAACTAGCTTCCAGAATTTTCATTTGATATGTTCCAAGTTGTACACTAAACCAAAGCACCAAGCATACAAGTAATTAATAACTAAAACTAAACTTGTGGCAGAACCAAAAAAAACCCTATTAAACTAAGACTTAGAAGTGTTTAGAAGACTTGAACCAAGTGTTAAAATATTTGAACCAAAACAACACACAATGGACGATATAATATATTATAGTCAAGAAAGAGTAGGTACACAAACTAATGTAAGAGGGATTGTGCCAAACAATACACATTTGATTTTAGTTGCTTAGAATCAATGCCAGGAAATTCTGTTGCTAACTCCACCATACACTACACTGTTGCTAATCATGTCCTCGTACTGTTGTGGTAGGTACAGATCCTTCACATTGGTGTTGTGTGCTAGACTCTTAACCAGTGCCTCAGCTCCTCTCTCTCCTAGTGGATTGCCCCACAGCCACAGCTCCCTCAGTGTGGAGTTGACCCTGAGGGCCTCCGCCAACAGACATGCACCATCTTCACCAATACTGCAGCGGCCCAGCCACAACACAGTGAGGCTGTGTGTCCTCCTCAGGAGCAGTGCTGTGGAGGGAATCATGCACACATTATCTCACTCTCTAGACAGTAACAACATAATGACAAATATACCAACACTATATGGAAGATAGTGTTGGTAAATCACTGGAATAGTGTTGGCACTCCTAGACAGTCCAGGAATACTGCACACATACATTTTTTGCTATGTGAATCTCTGGTGTGAAAGAGCTAGGAATCTGCAAATGAGAGCTACCTCTGTCACCTTCACTTAAGTTTCTCATCATAACAATATTAATGAGAGCACCTGCTATACATCCAGACTAGTACTGAGGTTGTTTCACAATACTAACCAGCTACATTGATGTGTCTGCACAATAACTTGGATATAGAGTTGAGGAATGTGAATTGACATGAAAGCACTAGTACTGAATGTCTGAATCCACTGTATGTATGCAAGACTGAGAGAATGGATGCTGGTGTTGATGGCTACCAGGGATATTAGCGATACAAAATTCGGATATGTACCACTAAGGAAGGCACTATGGAAAATTACCAACATTGAATGTAAACAATTCAAAGGCTTGATGTTATTTAACAGTAGGTGCTCATGAATATAATGATGTTTTTGCTGAGAAAGCGAGAAATAATCCCGGAATTTTTCTGTGGATTTATTTTCTCGCTCTCTCAGTAAAACATATCATTATTGATGAATGTCACAGTCACTCTGTGTATAAAAATATACCATGATTATGTGGTAGTTACAGGAAACAATAACATTCTACTAGCTACATTCCTAGCCAGAATGTCCCAGATATGAAACTCTATAGCAATCAGAAGGCTACACGTCACCATTGAATCAGATGGCAGCTGCATGTTCCAGATATGAAACCCTATCAAGGTCCCAGTGCTAGCCTCATAGTCTGGACCACAAACATGTTACTGCAACCAATATAGTGCCACCTGCTGCAGGTGATATAACTTTGGACTTGAATGTGCATGTCATCCAAAACCACACCCATCAAATTCATTTCCATTTGAGAACACACAATCATTTACATGTACACATCAAAACATTGTGTATTGTCTAGTAACACAATGGCAATGACAAGTATGTATGACAACAATAATTAGACAATGTGTTTTTATCATGTTTGGGCTGCATTGCGAGTCCAGTGAGTATAGCAATTGTGTACATACACAATATTAACATCTTGACATCTGAAAGTGAAGATGTCAGTCTCTGTTCGGCAGGCCAGGTATTGTCAAGACAATGGAACAGCCAATTTTGGCAATGGCTGCCTCCTCATAAAAATGAATAACCACAGCACTAATGTGGTTTAACCTATGAACTGACACAGGGTATGGTGAGGTTGTCTAGATCCCAGGCCCTTTCCCCCATGACAGTGATGTACTCCATACGTAGACAACCAGTCTATCTTCTAGTGGCCATGTGTCCTGGTGTGTCAAATAGTAGCCTCTCCCTGCAGGGACACACTGTGTAGCACATTACCTGAGTCCTATTGTTTATGAGCTCCAGCCAATGCACATACACTATATGTCATTTCTGCCACCTAGACATCATTCAGATATACCAAGTGTCCCCATTTGTATAGAGCCTCTTTGTGATGAGGCGTGGCTGAGAATTAGTAAACATTGTTTATGTTGCTATGGTAATGCAAATTTATAGACTAATCTAATAACTATGGCCCAAGATCAGTCCGAGTGTCAGGGTTACGGTTCAGTTCAGGGTTGGGTTTTCATTTTAGCAGATATTCATGAACCGCAGTTCTCACTTGGTGAACATCCAACCCTACCACTCTACGTCGTGTCCTAACCTCCAGATGAATGCATGCTTCCGGTCGAGCCACTATCAGGGCTAAGCTTTTCAACTACTCTTGAAACAGACAAGTTTGATTGTACAAAGCTGAGCACACAGTTCACAAAATTTGTAGTTTTCTTTGGATAGGGAGGGGGAGGCCTAACAACTCACAATCATCGCAACACACAACAATGGCTACTCCTCCATGTGTACATAAAAGAACATTCTACTGAAAGCCATGATAAATCTACACACTACACCACACTGTCGCCTGTAAGTTTCAACATATGGCCACTGTGACTGGGACTACCTACCTAGTACAGTCTTACCCACTGTGGCCTCTCTGCTCCTGCTAAACAGAATCCTGTCTCAGCAAACAGACTCTACTGATTGACAGTCAATCTGAGCTTACATTTAAATTTCTGACCACCACTTCTAGGGTTTTGAAATGGCACTTCACAATTTACCTTCATTATTGGTGCAACAGAAAAGAGTAAAATCTCTAATTCTACTCTCACAGTGTAATTTTGAAGCAAAATTTTTCATTATTAGTCATGACTGCCAACAGAAGAGAGTAAAATCTCTAATTCTACAGTCATGGTGTAATTTGAAACACAATAATTGCTATTTAGTGACTACCTAGAGGTGGCACCTCCATATTCCGGTTCCAGACTAGTGACCTCACATACAACTACCTTTATGTGAGAGGTAAACTTTAAACCAATCTAGTGCAGCATATATATTACCAACTGCAAAACTGGAAACAAGATTCTGAAGTATTACACCTGACACCAATGTGCAAGACCACTAGCCTCGTTCCCAGGCTCTCCCCGCAAGAAGACTTGTCTATTACCATCTGTATAATACTCTCATTGTCTCAAGTGCCATATCCAAGCTAATTAATGTAATCTCATAATTTGTGTACTACAATGTGTCATAAAGGCATTACGAGATCGGGATAAGATGGCAGCATATTTCTCGCTCCCATGTATGCTGCATTTTCTGGGAGTCTGCCGAACTGTGCCATGCTCTGCTTCACTCGAAAACTTCGTGGGACTGCCACACATCGCCAGAATCTGCCCTAGTCCCGAATTCCTGCCTAGCGGTGGCGTTGCACAGGTGGAACTGACTAGGAGACGATCGTGCGTTGGACTCTCAATTCACTGGGCCAAGTTCTGTCATGGAAAACCCCAATGGTTTGGCCTGTGGCTGTTACTTGCTTTGTGTGATGTTGAACGATGCCCTGGCCCAAAGTATAGTGAGCCCTTTTGTGTTGTTTGCTGCAAGCCAGTCATTAGTGAAGGCATCTGGTGCAATGCTTGTCGTAAATTGTGTCATCCCAAGTTTGCCTGGGTCAGTGATGAGGAATATCAAAGACTGCAGGTAATTCTCCAGGTGACTGGGTTTGTCCAGCTTGTTGCCTCCCCAGTTTCACAAGTTTCGTGTTTGAATCTAGGTCATAAATGTGCAAAATATGTTGCAAAGACTCTGACTAGCATTTCAGAGCATGCAACTAATGAACGGGGACAATGCACTACCAGAATGTCATCCAGGACACACCTTGAAAGAAGTATCATTGAGGTGCAGGGGACTCAGCACTTCACACTCATGTAGGTGGAAACTTATACAATTATAAAGAGGTATGCATCAGGTAGAAATGCCACATAGTCTGGGTTATTGGCACATTGTTGATCCTCAAGCCATAGCATAGCTTTGTGTATCAATGGCAGTCATATCCGCCAACTGTGCAATTGAGAGTGGGTACAGGTTTCAACTCTAAACTGATAGAATGAAGCTCATGTAGAGGTCACAGCCTACAGTGAAGGTAAGTGTAGACAAATCTGGGGTTCCAACGTTTTTGGTTGCTCTAAGTTACAAGGACTGATACTTGTACCAGACACATTCAATACCCAAGATATGTCTACAAGCAAATGTGGTCTTGAGCACATGGCACCAACTTGTCTTTTTCTTTTTTTCTCCTGCTAATTTACAGGCTCACAGATGAAATATATATTAAGCTAAGACAGTAGAAGACCTTACATAAAACAGTGCACTAAGTACACACTCATGCAGGTGGGGATAGTCAGAGCCAAAGTTCTGGCATACAGTGGCATAGTGGGAGGCCAAATGGTTAGGGTTACAGGTAGCTATTAGGAACACACACTACCACAGTCATACATTGTATGGTGTCCCCATGTTCACACTGGACAACATGACATGCCACTAACCAGAACAGTTACCAGCTCTGACACTTAGTGCCACAGCATCTGTTACCACTGCTATAACAAACCACCACCAGCAACACCTGTCAAGGTCAGCACATCACCACCCCAGCACAGAGCGACCAGTGTGTCATAGTAGCAGACATTTGTCTCTTTAGCTATTTTGTCTTTCTATTTCATGCATGCAGACAGAAACCAACTCTGGAGCAGCACAATGGCAGGTGGAATAGCATTATACAACAGTGGAGGGAGATTAATCAGGAACAGAAACCCAGCTAAAAATTCTGACATGTAATTAGGTCTTGTCCCAAGTTAACAGAACACTTGGGCCAAACTCAATGCTGAAGAAATCACATCATGCACATTTACTTCTCTGACAGGAATGAGTGATTAGTACTGTTTGTGAATGTATTAGGCCATGGCCAGCCTCTTTATTATCAGTATATTATCAGTGCAGGCTCTACAGAACAAATTTAGGACATGTAACACAGTGACGTTAGGACAATCCTCTTTCTTACATAATCACCTGTCACAAATTGCTAAATACTGACATGTAATCGGGCATTGTTTTGCCAGGCCAGGGCTGTACTTTAGACTGACCACCTGAGGCTAAACATTGAGGTAAAAATGCTAAGCATGGCTGACGGAATGACAATAGGTGGTACTGTTTGTGGATACATCAAATATAAGGTCATGGCCCACCTCCTAATAATCATCTCCAATATACATCAGTGTATGTTCTACAGAACTTCTCTCATGGTGAAATTAGGACTATCTCCTTTGATATAGTGATCTCCTCTAAACAAACAAGTAGCCTCATTCCCAGGCTCATTTCCTCTTCCTCACATGGGAGGAAAGAGCCTGGTGACATTGGGTGGGGGTTCAAACAGTTGACTTTGGGCGGCTCAGAGAAAAGGATGACCAAGACAGCTAGTAAGGCTAGACATTTATCTATATATTAAAGTAAGATCGTAACTTTACCTACTTGTAGACTTCATGCTGCAATTGCGTGGTTAGCAAGTCATGAATGTCTCACTCAGTCTTATATACGATTTACCTGATGTGTTCTAACGTTTTGTGCTGCTTTTCTCTGTCTTTCTCCCCAAACGTTTTGAAAACTTGTGCACATGGCCTCGCAAAAATCACATGCAAATTGTCAAAAAGTGGGTGTGATCACTGTAAATCACATGAATCATGACGTAGTGGAAGTAAACACCCCCAATGTTACCAGGCTCTTCCATCTACATGAAAGAGCCTGGGGATGAGGCTAACAAACAAGTGGAAGATACTCGGATATTAAACCAACAGAGTATCAAGCAGTAATCTGCAAATTCACAACCTAACAAGGTGACAATGATTTGGCTATTATAATTAACAACCCAGCAAGATATGGGCTCCCCAGTCATGTTGGTCTGTGCTCTCAAGTGCAATCACACTCTAGAAATCATGATTATTTGACACAGTAAATAAACAGCTTTACCGTAGCTACATGGTACAACTTCAGTTTTGGCCCCAAAGCTTTAGGTACTCGGGTTCTGAACAAGCAGAATAATCAGTGAACAGTCACCCTTCCCATACACAATGTTCATTCAACACAATATTCCATTGTTACTAATAGAACCTTGTTTGTAGTCAGACTATACTGTAGTAGATGACTGCAATAAACTCAGCTAGAGCCCTCTGCAACACTACAGGTACGTAAACTATCTAGCGGAGTATGTCTGTGTTTATACTCCTCGTCTAGGTTGTATATCCAATCATGAAACTACTACCTTGGCCATGATCTAGTCCAGTTTTAATGTCATTTTAGAGACCTGAGTTTCTGTATCCATGGTGACATGTATGGTAGGCAGGTATGGTATTTCTGAGTCTGCATCTGTTTGCCTAGCTAACACAATGGGTTTGATAGCCAACTAGTTCACCTACTGATACCAAGATATTGTGGACACATTTTGGACAATAGACATCTCCCTGTTGTATGTAGCACACTGACACTGTCTGATGTTACAAGTAAGCCCATAACCCCAGACCCCACCACTCAACTTACCAAGGTGTCTAGCACCCTGTGAGTCCACAGTGTTCCTACTCAAGTTCAGTAACCTCAGTGTGGTGATGTCACACAGTGCCTGCACCAGGTGAGATGTTCCCTCAGCATCAATACCACAGTCCTCCAGACTCAGCACAGTGAGGACAGTGTTCCCCCTCAGGGCAGATGCTGTAGCAGGACACAACACAACAGTCATCATGGAAGTGACAGTAAAGTCACCTGACACAACAAGGACATGTCCCAACAACAAGGAAGGTTGTAACAATGAACATGCACACACAGTGATCAATGTTCCTCCTAATGCACTCACTGAAATCTCAACACTGAACTCGTCTATTACCATCTGTAATAGTGTCATTGTGTCAAGTGCCATGTCCAAGCTAATTAATTCTGGCAATGTAATCTCATTATATATGTAATATAAATGTGCAAAACAAAGACACCAGTGGAACACACATCTCTGACACTCATCTTCTACAATGACTAATTCAAACACTGCTATAGTGGGTACTTCTAATCTTCAGGAAAGCCACATCAGTCACCTGACTCAGAATATTAATGAAATTTCATTCATCATCACACACAATGGTTAAACAGGACACACACAAAGTGTGTAATCACAAATACCACATCATCACTAGGCTAGTGTCTAATCAGTAAGGTCACCTATTGAAACACCACACAATATATTAATTGAGGAAGGCCTCGAACCAAACACTGATGATCACATTCCCATTTCACTATAAGCAAGCTACTAGCAATTTGTTCACATCTACCTCACGAGCATATTTCTTACAGGTGGTAATTAAGCAACAGCAGGGGCCTATAGAATGACTTATTTTAGCCTCTCAGACTCAAGCAGTACTTGCAGGACAATACTGTGGTTTGAAAATATGCCAGTTATCAACATTTACTTGACTGGGTTCATAACTAACTACACAAACTACACAATAGTGAGCCTGACAAGTGTGTCATAGTAGCAGACATTTGCCTCTTTAGTTATTTTGTTTTTCTATTTCATGCATGCAGACAGAAACCAACCCTGGAGCAGCCCAATGGCAGGTGGAATAGCATTATACAACAGTGGAGGGAGATTAGTCAGGAACAGAAACCCAGCTAAAAACTCTGACATGTAATTAGGTCTTGTGCCAAGTTAACAGAACACTTGGCAAACTCAATGCTGAAGAAATCACATCACATTTACTTCTCTGACAGGAATGACTGATTAGTACTGTTTGTGAATGCATTTAGGCCACGGCCAACCTCTTTATTATCAGTATATTATCAGTGCAGGCTCTACAGAACAAATTTAGGACATGTAACACAGTGACGTTAGGGACAATCCTCTTTCTTACATAATCACCCGTCACAAATTGGTAAATACTGATATGTAATCGGGCATTGTTTTGCCAGGCCAGGGCTGTACTTTAGACTGACCACCTGAGGCTAAACATGCATTGAGGTAAAAATGCTAAGCATGGCTGACGGAATGACAATAGGTCATGGCCTGCCTCCTAATAATCATCTCCAATACACATCAGTGTATGTTCTACAGAACTTCTCTCATGGTGAGATTAGGACTATCTCCTTTGATATAGTGATCTCCTCTAAACAAACAAGTAGCCTCATTCCCAGGCTCATTTCCTCTTCCTCACATGGGAGGAAAGAGCCTGGTAACATTGGGTGGGGGTTCAAACTGTTGACTTCTGGCGGCTCAGAGAAAAGGATGACCAAGACAGCTAGTAAGGCTAGACATTTATCTACATATTAAAGTAAGATCGTAACTTTACCTACTTGTAGACTTCATGCTGCGATTGCGTGGTTAGCAAGTCATGAATGTCTCAGTCTTATATACGATTCACCTGATGTGTTTTAACGCTTTGTGCTGCTTTTCTCTGTCTTTCTCCCCAAACGTTTTGAAAACTTGTGCACATGGCCTCGCAAAAATCACATGAAAATTGTCAAAAAGTGAGTGTGATCACTGTAAATCACATGAATCATGACGTAGTGGAAGTAAACACCCCCAATGGTACCAGGCTCTTTCCTCTACAAGAAAGAGCCTGGGTATGAGGCTAACAAACAAGTGGAAGATACTCGGATATTAAACCAACAGAGTAGCAAGCAGTGATCAGTAAATTCACAACCCAACAAGGTGACAATGATTTGGCTATTATAATTAACAACCCAGCAAGGTATGGGCTCCCCAGTCATGTTGGTCTGTGCTCTCAAGTGCAATCACACTCTAGAAATCATGATTATCTGACACAGTAAATAAACAGCTTTACCATAGCTACATGGTACAACTTCAGTTTTGGCCCTAAAGCTTTAGGCTCTTGGGTTCTGAACAAGCAGAATAATTAGTGAACAGTCACCCTTCCCATAATTAGGGATACACAATGTTCATTCAACACAATATTCCATTGTTACTAATAAAACCTTGTTTTTAGTCAGACTATACTGTACTAGAAGACCACCTAAAACTGCAATATACTCAGCTAGAGCCCTCTGCAACACTACAGGTACGTAAACTATCTAGCGGAGTATGTCTGTGTTTATACTCCTCGTCTAGGTTGTATATCCAATAAAGAATATCATGTTAATCATGAAACTACTACCTTGGCCATGATCTAGTCCAGTTTTAATGTCATTTGTGTTTCTGTATCCATGGTGACATGTATGGTAGGCAGGTATGGTATTTCTGAGTCTGCATCTGTTTGCTTAGGTAACACAATGGGTTTGATAGTCAACTAGTTCACCTACAGCTACCAAGATATTGTGGACACATTTTGGACAATAGACATCTCCCTGTTGGATGTAGCATACTGACACAGTCTGATGTTACAAGTGAGCCCATAACCCCAGACCCCACCACTCAACTTACCAAGGTGTCTAGCACCCTGTGAGTCAACAGCGTTCCAACTCAAGTCCAGTACCCTCAGTGTGGTGATGTCACACAGTGCCTGTGCCAGGTGAGATGTTCCCTCAGCATCAATACGACAGTTCCCCAGACTCAGCACAGTGAGGACAGTGCTCCCCCTCAGGGCAGATGCTGTAGCAGGACACAACACAACAATCATTATGTAAGTGACAGTAAAGTCACCTGACACAATGAGGACATGTCCCAACAACAAGGAAGGTTGTAACAATGAACATGCACACACAGAAATCGATGTTCCTCCTAATGTACCCACTGAAATCTCAACACTGAACTCACTCCATTACTATCTGTAATACTCTCATTGTTTCAAATGCCATATCCAAGCTAATTAATTCTGGCAATGTAATCTCATTATATGTGTAATATAAATGTGCAACAACATGTTGCAAAGACTCTGACTAGCATTTCAGAGTATGCAACTAATGAATGGGACAATACATTAGCAGAATGTCATCCAGGACACACCTAGAAAGAATTATCAAATTCTAAGGCCATGGCCTGCCTCCTAATAATCATCCCCAATGCATATCAGTACATGTTCTACAGAACTTCTGTCATGGTGAAATTAGGACTGTCTCCTTTGCTATAGTTATCTCAACTAAACAAACAAGTGGAAGATACTCAGATATTAGGCCAGCAGAGTAGCAAGCAGTGATCTGCAAATTCACAACCCAACAAGGTGACAATGATTTGCCTAATATAATTAACAACCCAGCAAGATATGGGCTCCCCAGTCATGTTGGTCTGTGCTCTCAAGCGCAATCACACTCTAGAAATCATGATTATCTGACACAGTAAATAAACAGCTTCACCATAGCTACACAACACAACTTCAGTTTTGGTCCCAAAGCTTTAGGCTCTTAGGATCTGAACAAGCAGAATAACTGGCGAGATGCTTTCAGGGCTGAAAAGATGTAGTAGTATGTCACTCTTCCCATAATGTCCATTACTTGACATGATATAAAAACACCACTTTACACAGAGTACAATCAAGGAGCTTCACACATGAAAATTAGAGATACACAATGTTCCTCCAACAAAATATTCCATTGCTTGTTTTAGTCAGACTATACTGTAGTAGATGACCATGTAAAACTGCACCTGTACAGTTTACCATGGAGATTGGATGGTACCTTTAGTGACACAAAGTTTCAAAGGCATTCTCCAAAGTGGATAACACATGATAGCCTAAATTACGTAAATGATAAAAGAGGGAATTTTATAGGCTGCAAAATGATCCACACTGGAGTTCCTAAATCATGGCAGTCTGTCAAGTGTGTCTACTCTGTCTCAGTGCTGCTTCATGTGTATGATACACATGGTTTTAATATTCCACCCAAAGGCATTGCTCACATCTGATGCAAGTCTACTGTGAAGTTCAGCACGTAAATAAATACAACAACAAAAATCCTTGGCTTATGGTAACCTAAAAATGAACCTTCATGTTTCTGCAGCCAATCTCTAATAACATTCAGAATATTTGCGGAGTTTCAAGGCAAAAAAATCTTGCTTTGAACGATTTCTGTCAAAAGGACTATCCCACCTGTATGTAGTGCAATACCACAACTACAACACAAACAGATAGCACATGTCAATTACCCAGGTGTGTAACTCCATTCTTCACATCACTCCATCTGAGGTCGATCTCCTGAACATTGTGGAGACAGTCACCACTCCCTCTGGCCAGCATCCTCATGCCCTCTTCTCCAACATTGCACCGTCCAAGATCAAGTTTCCACTGGCAGTCACTGCAAGCAATGCAATGGCCTAGAACATAACAGTCAAATGGAGCTAGTGTCTGATAAGAAAGATAAAAGTCTTGTGTTCCAGTGCCAAGTGCCTGTCTCAGGAGCTGCTTATCTTGGGCTTCAAACATCCACCGCAAGCTCTCTAGTTTACTGCTACTTTGGCTATAGTATGTTTGAAGACACTTTGCTGGTGTTCTCGTCACTAGCTCCTTAAGGAACTTAAAAAGTCGGGAAGAAAAGGAACTATCAGAACTAGGTTGAATATTAAACTTCGTTAATCCAGCATAAAAACGCAAGACGATAACAAAATGTTTATTTCCTATAGATTTATCTATCATTCGGGCTTGCTGAGATGGTGGTAGCTTTGATACATAGTAGGCAGCAAGAAATTCCTGTATGGTCAAATGAAGAAAGTTGTACGAAACTGATTCCAATTCATCAGATTCCATGTCCATGAGTCCCATTGTCTCAAGAGCAGAAGGAATGGTGTGAAAGATCAATTGCTGCTGGGCAATGCCTCGATATGCCAGTTCACAAAGTTTCAGAAGGTTTTGTTCAACGTCTGAGGGAACATCTGCTAGACTCTGTAAGTTCCACCTCCTCTCCTTTCCATGTACTTTATGGGCTGTTAGATACCTGCTGAGTAGGATCCTGGTGAGGAATGTGTACAGTTCTGTCTGGGTCCTGGGAACAATGCTGTCCCTTGCCTTGCTGGATCGATACACATCAATGACAATTGAACAGTTCAACGGGATGTACATTAATGCACGAATGTGTGGGTAGCAGTCAAGATATGATTGAAACTGATGCTGGTAGTGTTCATCAGGACCAAAATTCTCCTTCACATAGCTGTTTATTTGTTCTTCTGTGAACCCTAGCACTTCTACATGTTGGTACCTTTGCTGACAGCAGTGCTTAAATAGGATATCACTTGCTGAAGGACGACTTGTGATAATGACACCAGCCTTTGGAAGGATCTCTCCATCGATAACTCGAACAAATATGGAGTTCTCTTGCATCTCTTGTGGAAGCTCATCATAACCTTCTAACAGAAATGCAGTTCTATTCCCATGACTCTGGCTGACCTCTCTGGCTGTCTCTGACTGGAGGTAGCGATCAGAATTAAAGAACAGATCAGTGACAGTTGTAGCCTTCTGCACGTAGCTGTCTCTTAGTTTCAGTAGAACTAGTAGGGAGTATTCTCGGAGGAGTTTCCCTTCTCCCCACTGTCTGCACAGCTCCCATGCCATCGTAGTTTTTCCAACCCCAGGAGCTCCCTGCACTAGGACACACCTAGCCAGGGAACCATCTTCCAGTCGACCCATCTCACTAAGTTCCAGTGATTGTTTCTTCTTCAGTATATCATCAACATTGCCACGTATGGTGGCCTCAGTAAATTTGTCCATTTCTGATTTGTCTATATTGTCCTTTCTAACAACAGCCAGGTTTATATACTTTGTTCCTTTTTTGGATGCATAGTGCCTTTTTTCATCCTCAAGTAGTGTTTTACAAGCGTATTTTGATTTGAGGTACTCGGCATACCTAGTAACAGGAAGGTCACTGTTGCATGCTGAAGGAGTTGTTCCAGGTATCATGCTGAGATCTAAAGAGATGTACGTAGTAGGGAGAAGGGAACATGTGAAGTTAGTAGAGCTCTATTAATAATAGAGGAGAGTCCTGTATCTGTTGAGCATTCAGCAAATTGACTGTGTAATACAAATGTTCAAGAGATCTTCAGCCTATAAGTATCTGCAGGCTGAGTGCATCATGTTTGCAAAGTTAGGAACTAGAATACCTTATCGCACGAATTGACAGAAAATTTAATTTGACAGTTTGATGATTGGTGACTTAGCCCCAAATTCTGTTACTGAAAAATATGGCTAAACTTGCTACCTTTTTAAAAACTATAGATGCTTGTATCTGTTGTATGCAGTGGCAAGGAGCTGCACTTATTATCAGTATGCACTCATTACCTGTTTATTTACGATATTGCAGGTACCTGAGCCAAAGAAAGTGCTGTGTATTATGAGAGCATTGTGAAGGTAACTCTATACACAAGACAGTATGGTCCCATAGTCTTATTATTACCATTGGTGTTTTTTTTTTTAATGTGCATGAGGAGGACCCTGAGAAATGATAATGACCATTTCGCTGTGTGTCTTGTGAAGGGAGATAGCTGTTATACAAGATTTAGCATCAAGGCTAGCTTGGGAGTGCAGGGTGCTAGTGAGCGTGGCACCTTCATCAACTCTTTGACAATTTTGACTTTGTGCTGCACTCACATTTTATTGCTACATGCAACAAGCAGACGCACCAATTACTGTAGTGTCCTGGGCAAGTGCCCATAGGCACTCACAGCTCAAGCGCCAAAGTTGAGGGTGGGTGCTTGCACGGAGGAGGTGCATGAATGGTTCAACTATCCCCGTGCAAGAGCCTACCCCAGATAAGAAGTTAGCTACCAGGGGGTACCGAATTGACCTGCATTGTCGCTTCTCTCATGCTTCGTCGAGGCCAGCCCGACAGTGGAGAAAGCTGTATTGTGCTAAAACATGGACCGACCCGTAGCCTCACTGCCAAGCTTCCGCAATGTTCGTCGCTTGCAGTATGAGAATTTTGTTCTACAAGTGAGGAAGGCTGCGAACGAGGCACTCTTGTCCAGTGTTGCCTTCAATTGTCAGAGAAGGTCTTAGGAAAGTCTAGGAAGCATAGTATCCTAGGATGATACTGGGATGATCCTCTAGCTACTTCAAGTACGAAGTTCACACCCCAGGATATCCCAGGATGATCCTGGGATGCCTCAGCAACTTCTAGCTGCTTCAAGTCTGGAGTAGTCCAAGTTGACAGGCCAGGATATCCCAGGATGATCCTGGGATGCCTCAGCACCCCCTAGCTACTTCAAGTACGGAGTAGTCCAAGTTGACAGGCCAGGATATCCCAGGATGATCCTGGGATGCCTCAGCCCCTAGCTACTTCAAGTACGGAGTAGTCTAAGTTGACAGGCCAGGATATCCCAGGATGATCTTGGGATGCCTCAGCACCTCCTAGCTACTTCAAGTACGGAGTAGTCTAAGTTCACTGGCCAGGATATCCCAGGATGATCCTGTGATGCCTCAGCCCCTAGCTACTTCAAGTCTGGAGTAGTCCAAGTTCACAGGCCAGGATATCCCAGGATGATCCTGGGATGCCTCAGCACCCCCTAGCTACTTCAAGTACGGAGTAGTCCAAGTTGACAGGCCAGGATATCCCAGGATGATCCTGGGATGCCTCAGCCCCTAGCTACTTCAAGTACGGAGTAGTCCAAGTTCACTGGCCAGGATATCCCAGAATGATCCTGGGATGCCTCAGCAACTTCTAGCTGCTTCAAGTCTGGAGTAGTCCAAGTTGACAGGCCAGGATATCCCAGAATGATCCTGGGATGCCTCAGCACCCCCTAGCTACTTCAAGTACGGAGTAGTCCAAGTTGACAGGCCAGGATATCCCAGGATGATCCTGGGATGCCTCAGCACCCCCTAGCTACTTCAAGTATGGAGTAGTCCAAGTTGACAGGCCAGGATATCCCAGGATGATCCTGGGATGCCTCAGCACCCCCTAGCTACTTCAAGTACGGAGTAGTCCAAGTTGACAGGCCAGGATATCCCAGGATGATCCTGGGATGCCTCGGCACCCCCTAGCTACTTCAAGTACGGAGTAGTCCAAGTTCACTGGCCAGGATATCCCAGGATGATCCTGGGATGCCTCGGCACCCCCTAGCTACTTCAAGTACGGAGTAGTCCAAGTTGACAGGCCAGGATATCCCAGGATGATCCTGGGATGCCTCGGCACCCCCTAGCTACTTCAAGTACGGAGTAGTCCAAGTTGACAGGCCAGGATATCCCAGGATGATCCTGGGATGCCTCAGCATCCCCTAGCTGGGGGGAGGGAGGGGAGGGGGAGGGGTGGAGGTGAGGGGGGAGGGGGAAGGGGGAGGAAGGGGGAGGCAAGCTGTTTACTTCCGCTACATCATTACTGATGTGATTTGCACTGGGTACACCCCACTGGAAGGCCACATCTGCATATTTCAAAACAATAGGGGAAGTATACCATGGGAAAAACAGCAGAGAACATCAGTTACTCTTAGTTATTGTAGTGTGAGAACTTCAAGGCTTGAGAACCAGCATAGTATGCAAAGCAAGTAAGCTTACAATATTATTCACAGAAAGTTCAAGCCTTATCAGCTGTTATTATTCTTGTCTCCTGCAATGTCCTTGTGACTGCTCTGATCACTTTATCACTTTTTACTGCAAGCAATGGTGGAATATTTTGTTCTCCATGCCTTTGGATGGTCACGCATCCATGTGTTGATTGGACACACCCGATTTCAGGCGCCAGAAGTCAGTGGTTCGAACCTCCCAATGTTACCAGGCTCATTTCCTCCCATGCATACGTTAAGAGGAAATGAGACTTGGTACAAGACTAGGTCTGACCATTCAATTGCCACATACATCATAAAACGCAATACCATCTTTATTCCAATACTACTGAAGAAAAAAGAAATTTCAATGCCTGCTTTCACATGACTAGATATATATTCCAGGAACCCAATTTCTTCCACTAAATTGGATCTATCATTGTAATGGATACAAGAAGAGCACAACAGGTGTACTAGTACAGAATGAAAGATTTTGTAGTGATTAGCTTGTTATAGTTTTTAGTGTCTATGAGTTTGACAAGTTCATCTTAGGCTTTCCCAGAAGTGTGTAGATGCAGGAACTTCCAACCCCTTTGCTGTGAGCGTCTAATACTCTCTCCCATTCAGGGCTGGCGGAGCCGGTCTGGTTGCTCAGGCCATGGCGGACTAATTTTTGACTAACGGCCACATGCTCGTGCAGGCTAGAGATAGCGTGCTTGTTGCCTGCAAGCTAAGTGCCAGCAATGCCAGACTAATGTAGCATAGTTTGGCCATGACTGCAGCGTTCATCACTTACACGGCTGCACGAATTTCATGCTGCCGGGGTCTGGGAACGAAGGTAACACTACATGTAGCCATGTGGTTGTGTAGCAGACTGATCATGGCATTGTCGAAGCCTGCCAAGAGCTCCAGATAAAGCTGAAGAAGGGTCCAAAAATTGCCTCAGAAGCGATCTTAGAGCATCAAATTTTTCTTGGGGGGCATGCCCCTGAAGGCCCCCCTAGCTGCTACGTGGTTACACACGCAGTAACATACTCAGTGGGACCAATTCAATTTTGCTTCCGCCGGACCTGCCATTGGGTTCACACAAAAATAATTAGTGCAGCAAGCTTCTGTATTATTGGATTAGCTAAAATTCCAAGAACCGAATTTCTTCAGCTAGATTGGATCTGCAGTTGTATTAGAATAAAGAGGTAGACTGTATAGCAGGACTCCCCCCACTTCACAGGGATGGCTTTGGCATGGGACTATTTGTAACTCATATCATCTTACCAAGTAAGTGTTACGAGTTCATCAGTTCCTGGGAATGTCCTGAAATGGATTTTGAGTTTGCAGGTTGACTCAGAAGTCTGGGAACAGACTTTCTCCAGGCTATCATGGTATAGTCGAATGACCAGGAGAATGAACAGAAGTCATTTCATGTTCTCTATAGCCTTGTTCCCAGGCCTACCCCGTTTTTTGTTCTCCGGTTTGCGTTCAGAATAATACACCGAGGCGGAAGAGCACGAAAAATGGCTCTTCTGCCTCTGTGTACTATACTGAACGCAAACCAAAGAACAAAAAATGGGATAGGCCTGGGAACAAGGCTATGTTCATTATACTGTAGATTTGCGACCTCCACAACCAAAGAGAGGAGACAAAGCTGCGAAATGGTAAATTGTTATAGATACTGCTGCTGCAGTTGTTCTTGTATGATCATTATCATTGGAGTTTGTGCAAAATTACATTGACTACTAGCTAAATAATCTACAATACTAGAAGTTGGGATAGGATCCTTTGTAGTTGGAATGTACCCACGTGTGGGCATTTACATCAATGATCCATGATCAGTCAGCTAAGGAGTTAGAGTGTAGAGCCACCAGTGGACATCACCGCCAATCCAGGGATGATCCCCGGATCAGCCAACTAGGGATCCTCCGGAGTTAGAGTGTGGAGCCAACCATGTGTGGACATCCTTGCCAATCCAGGGATGATCCCCGGATCAGCCAACTAGGGATCCTCCGGAGTTAGAACGTGGAGCCAACCATGTGTGGACATCCTTGCCAATCCAGGGATGATCCCCGGATCAGCCAACTAGGGATCCTCCAGAGTTAGAGTGTAGAGCCACCATGTGTGGACATCCTTGCCAATCCAGGGATGATCCCCGGATCAGCCAACTAGGGATCCTCCGGAGTTAGAGTGTGGAGCCAACCATGTGTGGACATCCTTGCCAATCCAGGGATGATCCCCGGATCAGCCAACTAGGGATCCTCCAGAGTTAGAGTGTAGAGCCACCATGTGTGGACATCACCGCCAATCCAGGGATGATCCCCGGATCAGTCAACTAGGGATCCTCCGGAGTTAGAGTGTGGAGCCACCATGTGTGGACATCCTTGCCAAACTGTGGATGATCCACGGATCAATCCTTTAAGTCAGACATCTTGGTGTATATGTCAGGCTTAAACACAGAATTAGTCAGACATCCTGGGTTATCCTGGGTCTTATGAAAGTGTAATATCCTAGAATGATCCTGGGTTATTCTGTGACATTTGAAGGCAACACTGGACAACCCTCGAACGAGGCTACGGACGAGTGTATGCAAAACTTTGCTACTGGATGTTGTGGCGGCTGAAGTGCATCAACAAACTGGTCCGCGCATCACAACGATCACTGCTATGTACGCGAGTTCAGCGGACCTACTTTTGGTTCACTACACAAGAATTTTGCATGGTGGGCAGTTACATGGAGAATCTCAAAAAACCACAATATTGGGGGATGGGTGCTTGTGCGGGGATGGGTGCTAGTCTGCTCAGAACAGTTAAGGCAGGCTATCTAGATATGAATTGTACACCCATGACATGGTGACATGAACTCTTGTTAGTATGAATATGGGGTTTGTAACAATGACAACAGCAATGTTTCCCGATTCTGTAAATGAAAACAATTTGTTATCATGGCTTCTAATTAACAGCAGCTGCACTCGTGTAAAGAAGCCATTTGCAGCAGTACAATGTGGAACTTAAGACATAGCCTGAGAGCTAAGCCACTGTAGCAATTATTACTAGTCAGATGATTCATCATCGTGGAGCGAGCCTGAGCAAGCAGCACACAGCTGATGTTCTATTTTGTCATGGCACACAGCAGGGTTGTCACTGTCTACATGTTTGCTGTTATAAGCCAAACTTGATACACAAATAGCTAGCTAAGTCGTCACCAGAGGTAGATGTCACAAATTGCATGCAGTGACATTTCTCCAGCCAGGGCAGCTACTATGGCTACACATGGATAGACTAAGCTTCACGTTGAAATCATGAGCTGGATTCCTGATGTTTATGAGTTCCGTTTGAATATGCATGGCCCTTACCTGAAGCGACCTGCCCAACCACCGTCATGACCATCCATATTTGTACTGCCTATGAGCAACCTGCCATTGATGATCTTTAGCAGAACAAATGAGAAGTAAGTTGCCATGCATGCTTCAACTTCAGTCGTCTCCGCTGCGGGTCACTGATGCTGCACTCTGGCCATAGCCCTTCACCCTCGAGTTCGATCTTCGTAAAAATAAATTCCCTCATTTAAAATTTACGGTATATGGCCGCAAGGAAACAAGCACATACGTTACAAACACACTTCCGCAATGCAGTCCTGCTAGTGTGGGACTCGTTCAGGCTTGCCCCAACTATAGGTCATGGTCTAACGGAAACCAGGTGGCATGAAACATCAATCCTTTTTAGGGTTGCTATATAATGTAAAAATTGGGGATTACTCCGGTGGTCCTTAACTTTAAACATTAAGGCTTTCTAAGCACAGCATTAACAGCACAAATGCCACCTAGTTATGACAACTTCAACTCCTCCTGTACACAGAAAAGCAATCAGATCTTGGTTTCAAGGCCGGCGAGTGTTCCGCATAAACCACCAAAGACGATCAGTCATCGTCTCTCGAAATGACATGAGCTTTACTTCTGTCCTCTGCTCTCAGAAAAACACAGCTCTCGGACTCGGTGATATCCCCTCTGAAATTCAGACATACCTACTTCACAATCAGCACTAAAAGAAAGCGATACAGAAAAGACTAATGGTCAGAATAACACTGAAAAAGCTTCCGTGTCACGAACAATAAGTTAAGGCTGCCTTAGCTGTTCTGAGCAGGACAATACGGTAAGTAATATACATGTATAATGACAGGAAGGAAGAAGGCATTTAAAATTTGAAGTTATGCACTTAATAGCTGTATACGCCTAGTAAACAGTTTCTATGGTATCCCAAATACATATACCCACTTACTGTTTTCTTGACAAACTTTCGATGCAAGATCCCTCCTGCCTATAGCATTAAGTGATGTGGCAAGACTCTCATAGGTGGAATCACAACTGTTTCTCAACCACCACTCAAACATGCTGGCCAGACATCGATTGGAGCTGTCAGGGTACTGAGCACAGTTGCTTTGAATGGTGTCCAGTTGGTCAGGAGGCACACCCAGTTGGAGACCAAGACTCCACCACTTGGCAGTCACTGGAAGCTTTGCTAGCTTTTCAAAATCTGCCATTGGTACTGCATGTGGAGAACAGTTAACAAAAGCATCAGAGTGAATAAAGAAGACGTGCATAGCCAACCAGTTGCTGATACACATGGTGACCAAAGCCCTACCAATACTCTCCTTTCGGTATCAAGTAACTTTGTTATTCAGTGCACAAACAGGCTGTTAACTACAAAATGTCATTCAGTGCACAAACAGGCTGTTAACTACAAAATGTCATTCAGTGCACAAACAGGCTGTTAACTATACAAAATGTCATTCAGTGCACAAACAGGCTGTTAACTACAAAATGTCATTCAGTGCACAAACAGGCTGTTAACTACAAAATGTCATTCAGTGCACAAACAGGCTGTTAACTACAAAATGTCATTCAGTGCACAAACAGGCTGTTAACTACAAAATGTCATTCAGTGCACAAACAGGCTGTTAACTACAAAATGTCATTCAGTGCACAAGCAGGCTGTTAACTACAAAATACAGGCAGTTAACAACAAAAAGTCAAATGGATGACAGGCTGATAAATACAAAATACAGACCTCCCTCTTATTGTGGCATGAACATATAGTCTTAGCACAAAGGTTACATGATTCCCCTGAAAAAGCCTCTCAATCTCCTTGTTGGAATCAGCCTGTTCTACCTGAATTGGTATTTCAGGTGGTGGACAGGGAGAGTGGAGGTGGGTCAGAAGGTGCTTGACCCCACCTCCCCAACTTTCCAGAGATGAGGGGGATAGCACCTCCAGTTGGGCAGGTCTGTGGTGTCACACATTGAACTGTACCATCCTTAAAGTTAAAGTGAAGCATAGAGGCTTCAGTCTCTATTTAGATCTTGCGTGTTCACATTATTTCATGTCCATATCATGCAGACTAGCTAATCATCTCAGCATGCATTTATCCATGTAGCTACATATAAAACCAGAGTCCTACTTGTCAGGAACTATGAAGGAAAGATCCTAGTGGCAATTGTGACACAAAAGTGCCTCAGAAGCGATCTCAGACTATATAATTTCAAACCTTTCCAAGAAAGAGGGGGAAGGGAAGACAGGACATGCTCCCAGACCTCACTAGCTACTGAATGCTTATGCATGCAGGGGCCATTCAGCCCTCCCACTCTGAAGTGTCTTCCACCATCACTGCATAAAACTGATTCCAGTAACTATATGAAGCAGCTACTCTCAGTCACTTCTGCTGTGTCAACTTTAGCAAAGTACTAGGTATATGTAGGTGCATCGTGGCTCACACAGATGTAAAAACATCTTAGTTGGTCTTCTGTAACAGTATAGGACAGTGGGAAATAGGCATGGTCTAGCACATGGAGGGAGATTGAGGAGTCAGCAAGCTTGCCTTCATTAAGGAGTCTCTCTACAGTGATACTTTCTTAAGCCTGCCTCACCTTGTGTGGCCAGACCTTGGGTTGGGTCTGGTTATGCAAGCCTCCAGCTGCTAGACATGGCTACGAGAATGTACAAGGAGTGGTCACTCCCATTAGCACAATATTAACAGCCGTGACTGGTTCACAATTTGTGTTGCCTAAATTTGACCCTGTGACCATAGTGTACGAATTTGACTCTGCATTGCTCTGTGACTCTTACAACAGTCATGATAAAGCCTTTGTGACCCTGTGACCATGCACACCAAAAATAATATTCCATGACTTCATGACCACACTGTAATCCCAGTCACTGCTGTTATGGACAGATATACATATATACATACATATACAAGCACAACCTTAGGTTGAGACCTCACCCGCACCCCTACCACACCTGCACGATTATATGTGCCTCACGCTAAGGCATTTGCCAACTAGTGTATGTTGTGCTCAATGAGATGGTAAAAATAGGCTTTGACGCTATAACATGCCTTTAGTCTTCCAGAAATGAAACGGACTCTCTAAACAAAAGTGTTATGTCACAGCAACAAGGAAACAGTGTACCTGTAACATGTTTGACAAATGCAGTCTGTTGTCAATTGATGACATGGCTCTTCAGAATAATGATTAGTACGGTTACGACATAAACTAGTGATCTGTCAATATCAAAGACGTGCTGTATGCTAAAAAGGTAGCCACGCTGATAAATTCTAGAGTCGCTGACTCCCAGAATAGCAAAGTTTGGGAAATTCGTCACTCTAGCCTCCTCGAAAGCGACATTATATTGAAGTGCAATAATTAAAGTGTGTACACTTATACAAGCTTCAAGTGTGTGGACTACAACAGATTACAATAGTTTGACACATACCATAGAATTTGTAATAATTCGTACACCCTATTAATTTGTACACCCCCTTTTCCGGGAAAAAATGGTAATTTACGTACTCTAATTTATTCGTACACGTAAAAATGAAAATATTATTCTATTGTTCGTACAGCGGAAGCGTGTTTGAGCACAAGCACTCTGAGTTGACGCAAATATGGTGAGAGTGTTTCCAACATCCACAAATGCACATAAACAGATTCTTTTGGCTCTTGGTTCTGATCGTACTGGCAGGGACGATATCGAAGTAAGCCGGGGTAGGGGTCAGTCCGCATGTTCCCGCAGGTTTATTCGTGCAAAGTCTCGCGAGACTAATGTTCAGCGAATGTTGTAAGTTCATTCTGCGATGTTGGCTAAGACTCTTAGTGCGACTGATATGTTTATGTGAAGTGTAAGTTGTCAAGGTGCTCACCCAGCGTAGGCATATACATATGTAGAGTAAGTTAGCAATCATCGGACGACAGGTATATTCGGACACTCAAACGCGGAGGGAAAACTGCGTAAACATTCGGCGATACCACAAGACTGTAGCTGAGGTACGTGGTACCTGGTGTAACAAATATGTCGCCCGCGCATTGTTTCCTGTTGGCGCTAGAAGCGATAAAATGGCCGTCCGAAAAACATCAATATTCGGAAAAGTGTATGTATTTTCAGACACTGTTGTTTGTGCCTTCTCTGAAGCTGCTTTTGGAGAGATTTTAGCATCGATACGATGCCCCAAGACCTCCCCAATTCGCAATATATTTTGGTAACGGTAGCTGCTTTGAACACTCAGGGGCGTAGCTGAACATGGACCAGTGCGATCGATCAATAATCGGACTGTGAAATTTGTCATTTCTTGCTGTGTTGTCTCCAAAAAAGTTGAAGTCTCCACCATATTAGCATCAGTAGAATCTACAGGCTCTTGGCTACATGCTGGTATTTGTCCGGTGTTTGTGCGTTGAGTAGTTCTCGAGATATTGCACGATATCGTTTGAACTCACGTATTTATGCTGCACATAAATCAACCAGCGTACTTTATGGAAAGAAACATGAAATATATTTATATCTCGAGAACTACTCAACGCACAAACTCCGGACAAGAACCAGCATGTAGCCAAGAGCCTGTAGATTCTACTGATGCTAATATGGTGGAGACTTCAACTTTTTTGGAGACAACACAGCAAGAAATGACAAATTTCACCGTCCGATTATTGATCGATCGGACTGGTCCATGTTCAGCTACGCCCCTGAGTGTTCAAAGCAGCTACCGTTACCAAAATATATTGCGAATTGGGGAGGTCCTGGGGCATCGTATCGATGCTAAAATCTCTCCAAAAGCAGCTTCAGAGAAGGCACAAACAACAGTGTCTGAAAATACATACACTTTTCCGAATATTGATGTTTTTCGGACGGCCATTTTATCGCTTCTAGCGCCAACAGGAAACAATGCGCGGGCGTCATATTTGGTACACCAGGTACCACGTACCTCAGCTACAGTCTTGTGGTATCGCCGAATGTTTACGCAGTTTTCCCTCCGCGTTTGAGTGTCCGAATATACCTGTCGTCCGATGATTGCTAACTTACTCTATGCACGTAGATCGAAGCCAAAGTTACTTGTTACTAGTTGTTATACATAATGGCAGCTAACTGAAGCTAGAAAAGTACTTGCTGATCGGTTTCCTCACTTCGTACAAATACTCTATTCATTTGTACACCCCCCCAGTTTCTTGGAATATTCGGTAATTTTCTTACTCTAATCAAATCGTACAGCTAAAATTGAAGAATTATACGAATTATATGGTAATGGGGAATATACTGAGTTAGGAGGTTAAGTTTCTAGAAAATGATGCAGTCACACAACAGTAAAGGTGTGTAATGTTATAGCTTAGAAATCCTGCATACTACATGTAGATATCCTGCATAGGCTTCAAAATTTACAATCATTTACCAGGTGTAGGTCCAGGGTTTCTTTCCACATCCCCTGCCTGCAGTAGCAGCAAGGAGAGGTACACCAGCAGGTAGACTCTCCCCAGAGTGGTCAGCCCAAGCTGGAGGTGGTCCCACCCTCCAGTACAGAGCTTGCTCCTAGTCGTCTCCTGGTCAGTACACTTGGTAAAGGAGGGGAGGGTGCATGTCACATTGGATCTTTGTGACAAGGTATCCTGCAGAGGAAGGTAAGACTACTGCTCATGAACATGTCCATTATTATTATCTGTTGATTGTACATGATGTGTAGAGTAAACAGTTTGAATCAGTCCATGAATAACTAGGGTACAAAACTTTATAGTAGTATCGTATTAATATATTCATGAACCCAAAATTGCCACTTGATGGACGCATCTACATGGTCACTGTAGGTAGCGTCTTATCCACCAATGTATCTCAAATCAATCGATGTCAGCTTTTGTTCAGAGCTACTCTCAAAGTCAGGCTATATGGTGTTACACCTACTATCAAACCAACACCTACCTTCCACGGTCTTAGTATCACACTCAGGCAGGTGCACACCATCACCAGCACTAACGTAGACAGTAGGATCTCCTGTACCATCAGCAGGGAGAGGCATACCATCAGGTAGTAGAGAGCTAGGGCAGTCCCCAGAGTGGCCAGCGCAAGCTGAAGCAGCTCCCATTGTACAATGTATGACCGAGAGTAAACAGAGACCCTCCGAAGAGCACACAACATGCTCATTCTGTATTGCCGTGTCTCCAGGTCGTGACACATGGTAATTGGATCCAAGTTACCAGTCCAAGGAAACCTAAAAGTGGCAGTCAGTACATTCAATCAAAAACAGTAACAATTAAAATATTCATGTATAAAAGCCTTACAGGAAATGAATGATACAGAACATGCTACTGCCGTGTGTCTTCAGGCCATGACATACATTTGTATGGTAATTGGATCCACATAAAGTGGAAGCCTATACAAGATGGCAGTCAGTGCAGTGTTAATTTGAACATAGTCTTGTGCCCAGCTTGCGCGCCTCCTGGTGAGAAATGGTCTGGTGAACTAAGTCAAATTTCCTGGGCTTATTCTCAGAAAGTGGTAAGGACCAATGAGATTTCGAGATCGGTAATTATCACATTGCACTCCCTTACAAAATAAAAATTTGCATCTCTGCTCGAGTATTCGTACCTTTTTTGAGCAGGTTTGGTGCAAACGTTTGTAGGCGACACTGTCACAAAAGTGTGTGCTAGCCCAAGAAACTTGATTTGGTTTGCCAAAAAGTTTCTCCTCGTGAGAGGGTGGGGTCTGGGGATGAGACTAATTTGAACAGTACACAAAATAGTGGGACAAGTACATGTGATACTGCTAACAGAAGTAACTTTATTCTCAGGTTCACTTCCTTCTACACTCAACAGTGAGGTTCATAAGAACTGACCTAGTTATGACCAAGTTCAAGCAGTTAGTGGGTTTGTGTGAAAGAAGAATATTCCTGTGATACTGGCATGGGAGGATACTACTATGTGAGGAGGAAGGTGCACTACCAGAGGGCATGTTGATGACTACATATAGCTGCCTTACACATTGCACAGCCAGTAATCTATTCTTGACATTTTCATGGCCAAAAGGTCTACATCAAGATACCAGCTGTAGGGAGTTTCATTAAGATTTCCGTCAGATAATGACACTACTACACTCAAAGGGTGCATATCTTTGGCTACAAACTTGACAATCGTGGCAGCAGCGCACAAGGGAAAGTTATAGAATACTTTCAAAATAAGCTTGTCAACTAATTCTGCTTCATATTGCTCGAGTCATCAATTTTTCTCCAAAGCTGCAACACAAAATCCAAAAACAGAAACCCTGGGTTCGAGGCTACTGCTGGTCTGCAAACCCAAAAAGCAATACGGCCTATAAGCATATTCATGGCTTGAAGTGCAAAGGAGTAGAGGATAAGCTCATCAAGAGCGTATAAGAACGGGTGGCTAGAGTAAGAGCGTGTAACTCAGTAAATTTGAAACCGGTCGGAATTATTGAACCGTTACTAAAAATAGTAACACGTACTGTGCAGCTGCGTGTAGACATTAGCCATTGTTGCTAAGCACGTGCCGGGTGTTCTACGGTTCAATAATTTTGACCGGACTGTGGGCTTCTATTGGAGTTACACGCTCTTACTACTCTAGCCGCCCGTTCTTATGTGCTCTTGGCTCATGAGAGGTGCTTCTAGTTTGAAAGTGGGTAATGTCATCAGCATTACCTACAAGTGGTTTAGCCTCGTTCCCAGGCTCTCGTGCGTGGGCACAAGAGCCTGGGAACGAGGCTACAAGTGGTTGTGTTGTTGCTGTAAGAATTCTACAAATACAAAATCAAGTATTGTATAATTATATAATTTAACTGCGTACATGTAAATGGTAGCCTCGTTCCCAGGCCTCCCCCGTTTTTACCTTCTGTTTGCGTTCACAATAATACACGGGAGCGGAAGACCAGCAAAAAAATGGTTTTTCACCGGCCTTCCGCTCCCGTGTATTATTGTGAACGCAAACGGAAGGTAAAACGGGGGAGGCCTGGGACCGAGGCTATGTAAATGGTAAATGCCCAGATTACACTAGATATCTTGAATGAAGCTTACATAAATATGTATACTGATTTAGCCTTCATGTGCCAGTTATATCCCTCCCTGGGGTGTGGTCTTGCACATTGGTGTCAGGCTACGTCCTACACCAATGTGTAAAACGACCACCCCCCAGGGAGGGATACAGATAATTAATTAGGCCAGGCAAACTAGATTTATTGTTTCGCATCAGCTAGCTACGTATTCAATTTGCATGCAAGCAGGTGGACATTATTCATTATTCGTTATTAAAAAACGCTACATATGCTCGGCAAATCTATGGCACTATGGTCATTAAAAGTGGGCATGTCTGACTCATTGTTTGGAAGGTGATAATGACAGTTAATGTGGCAGGTCTCAAATGAAGTAGGGGCTGATGCGAAACAATAAATCTGTTTTGTCTGAATTTTGCCCCTCTTGGTGCGCTTGAGCTCACGATACGACGGAGAGACGACAACGCCAAGCCAGAGAACGCGTCCAGAGGTACAGAAGACGTTTAAGTGATGAAAGACGACAGTACGACAGTGAAAGGAGAAGACTTGCGCGCCAGCAACAAAGTGATTAACTTCACTCGCTGACGGCCCATGAACAGGATAGGCAGAAAACAGCACGGGTAACTCAACTCACGTCCTCAAAATTGTCGACTTCATCAAGACCACGCTTTGCCATAATTTCTGCTCTGCGTGAGGCACATTATGCGCACATGCATACCTAGTACTGTATTGAGATGAAATGGAAAAGAGACCTACTGTACGGACTAATGTTTGAGAGGAAATTTCATAGCACAAAAAGCATCACTATTTGTCTTGTCTGTTATCTTGCAACTTGGTTAGCTATACTCGCTAACAGCACGTGTAGCTATGTCCTTTCTGTTTATGTTCCATGTGCATATACCAACTCACCCCTTCTCAGCAGTCAGAATAAGGAAACAGGACCATTCGTAGCAATCCAAACTAGTCTGGCGGACCAGATTTGGTTGCCAAATTTGGTCCTGCTAGGACCACTGTTGGAAAGGGGGATTGCCCCACGGACCAGTTTTGGTTGCCAAATTTGGTCCTGTTAGGACCACTGTTGGCAAGGGGGGGACCAGTTTTGAACCTAAAGTTTTTGGCAGCCAAAATCGGCCCGAGGGACCACTTTAGGGCAGGACTGATTTTCGTGTGACAGTAGGACTACACTTATAATTTATACTGCTCTTTCTGCAAGTAGCCATACATCACGGTAAAGTTGAAACAGATCTGCAGTAACTCACTTGAAGGACGGAGAACTGAGGAGTGTTTGTCGCCGCAAATAGCGTTCAGTGGAAGTTGCATGTGATGACGTCATCATAATGCTAATGCATCCAAGCCTCATTCCCAAGATTCCACCCAGCTTTTGCCTCGTTCCCAGGCCTTCCAGCCTTCAGTTTATGATCGCTTGCAGAAAAAAACCAATGTACATGTACAGCTGGAGAAGGCCAGGTGTTTCTTACCACATGATCTACGGCACATGCACATGACATCACAGGTTCTAGACACGAAGACACATCCACGTCTATATTTCCAGTCAGAGAGAAGCTAGAGAATGAAGACAACGAGGCTACCCAGCTTATCTTACTGTCATTCCCATGATAACTATTGAACAAAATAGACCTTGGTAAGCTTCTTTTGCACAATTCATTTGGGGGGGAGTCGTGAAATGCGGCTACAACTGACAAGGAAACAACAACCACAGAGCATGTGAAACAAACGTACACACATCATTATTGAAATGTCACTACTAAACACTCTTCAGCTCCTCAGGTAAGGGCTGCTTTGGGTGTTTACTCTCAAAGTGTTGTTTGTAGGTCTTGGGGTCGGGCATCTGAGATTTGCAGACAGGACATGAGTAGATGAGTGCCTTCTTGGCTGCTGCCTTCTGGTCAGATGTTCTCTTCTGCTTGGCCTGTTTGGCAGCATTCTTTTGCTGTGACTGGATCTTCTGCTGCCCCCGTGCCATCACCACTGGTAGACTTAACCTACTGCAGGGAGGTACCTGCTATAGAAAGTTTAAATATCCATTTAAACTTTACTCCTCAACAAGTGAGCTATCATGTTCCCTTATATTGTATAGCTAGATGGTTTTCAAATTAATGCCATAATTGGAGGGCAAATGTGTAATCAAGAGGCAGCCGTACAGCGGATGTTTCACCTTGAAAGAAGCGACTTTTTTGTCTTCGACGCTTGTGGTAATGCTCCCTTGCCTGTATTTTGCACATAGCTACACCAAACTCAGCCTTCAATTCTTGTCCTCTACCCTTGCACTCTGGCTCCTTCCTCAGCCTTCAACTCTTGTCCTCTACCCTTGCACTCTGGCTCTTTCCTTGCGGGTGATGGTACAAGGCTATTTGCCCTCTGAAAGTGAAGCCATACATGGAAGCTATCTATAAAAGCAGGGAAATCCAGCACATAGCATGGTTTTATGCCATTGTATTCATAAACACTAACACTAACTTACGTTTACTCATGTCCTCTAAATGCCTGGCCTTTCATTGGCTTGGAAATGGCAAGGCATTGCAGTTGAAACTAAAACAACCTTGCCCACCTGAAGATGTTTCATGTTGAACTGGTTGGTGTTTGACGCTGGCAAATATAAATGGGCACGATGCTGGGATGTGAGGCTTTCTGAGCATTCTTCATCAAAAATTAACGCCAACAAACCTTTGCATACCCTCTAAACATACACAGTGCCATGTCTTGAAGAGTGTTCTTTATAATTAGCACACTATATTGCAATCGTAATCTGCAACAGCAGGCATAATTTTCTCAAACTAGTCTAAGGAACATTTAGCTATAGTATCAATCATTAAGTAAGCAACTCACTTGCTTTAAAGACAGCCACTTGTTAATGCCCTTCTTTGAAGTCAGTGCCACTCGTGTTTGACGCTTGGTCAGGAAACATTATCTGGTGGGCTGCATTTGGAATAGATTTGTTGCTGAGCTGGCACTCAAGCACATGGTTATGGAGTCTGTGAAAGAATACATCATTGGGTGGTTGGACTGGGGTGCAAACTATGTCAAGGACGATCCTGAAGACTTCTTCTCCAAATGTGAGCACCCGCTATTCTCCTCTCATTAACTTGTCGCGGATGCAAGCTTAAATGATTGAATATGCTTTTGTTATTTTCTTTCAGTGGCTAGACTTTGCAGATAAACATTTAAGCTAGATTATCGGCAGGCGTAATTGAATACTGCACTGTGACTGGTCTTGCTGGTATAGGTAGCCTCTAACCCAGGCTTTCTGATCTGGGTTTGTCTTGCAGCTTCAGAGAAAAGCCTGGGTTCAAGAAGGTATAGAGGTACAGCTGCCTCTTGATTGCACGTTTGCCCTCCAGAAGTAGGATGCTTAACTGACATTTGGACATCTATAGAACTCTTTGGGAGAGCTCATAGTCATTATTGTATAGAACTGGTTAGTCACCAGTTTGAGGTCAATGAGTTTGTGCACAGCTGTAGTGGTTCTTTCTTATTGCACACCAACTGGAATATACTGCTGCATCATCCTGGGCAAGCCTGAGCGAGTAGCAAATTTCACTTAAAATCTACAGCTTAGTCTCATAAGCCAGACCCACTTCCATAAAAAAGGAAGGGTCTGGTGAACTGTGTATATAAGCCGTGTCCCACCGGAATGTAATTAGCTAGGTGATGTAGCCAGATTTCAAATAATGCACTCATGAAATACCTGTTGTGAAGTGTGCACGCTCTCCGAGAAGTATAGTCAAAGTGTTTTTGCAGCTCCTGCAGTAGCGGAAAAGATGTCCTAGCTCTCTGTCACCGTTTTCAAGACCATTATTGCTACTCAACCGGTGATGTAATGTGTCATGTGACAAGATACTGTAACGTGATTGGACCGCACTGTACGGTGCGGCGGGACACGGCTTGTATACATAGTTCACCAGACCCTTCCCTTTTTTGTGGAAGTAGGTCTGGCTTACGAGACTATGTACAGCTGTAGTGTCACACCAACTGGATTATACTAGAAAGATATGCTGCATCATCTTGGGGTGAGCCCGAGTGAGTAGCAAATTTCACTTAAAATCAGGACCACATGTAGGTGACCGCACATGCTGACCATGCAGCTATTTGTCCAGCGGGACTACTATGGTTACACAAGCATGGGCAAAGCTTCACACTCAAACTAGCAGTGGAATCTCTGCTGTGTATGAGTGGTGATGCTAGGTGCTTACCTGAAGCAAACCTCGTCACTGTACATTTGTTGGTCACTTGCAGCCTGACTTGTCACACAATCGTCAGATGCATAGCATAGATTTATAGTTGCCATGTGTGCTGCCAATGCATTCAACTTGAATCGTCTTCACTCTCGCTCTCTTTCATGCCGATGCTGTAGTCTGGCAGTAGCTGTTCACACTCATTCTCACGGCTTAGCTGAAGTACACATCGGTGTGGACATTCAATTATCATGAAATGTTTGAATCTGCTCATTTGAAATTTACAGTAAGTGGTCCAAACAAACAAACAAACAAACAAAGCATATACACACGTGTGCGCAATGTGTCACGCTAGTGTGGGGCTCACTCAGGCTCGCCCCAATAATTAAGTGGCCACTGTTCGCATTAGTCGCCAATTGATGGCAGTCGTCATCAGCAGCAGATTATCTGCTACTTTTCTTATATCTTTGATAATTGTATGGCATGGTGTGCTGCAACTCGGACAAATTTTTCACTTCGCTTCTCTTCAGAGTTGTAGCAGTATCCTTGATCTCCAAAATGACCAAAAGTTCTGTAAGCATCTTAGGCATGTAGGAAAGGAGTTTATAGCGTGGCAGCACAAACTGAGAGAGCTCTCCACTAAGAGTCTAGCCTCGTCCGAACGGGCCTGGGAACGAGGCTACTAAGAGTCTTGCTGACCACACCTCATTCCTAAAAGAGGAACTGTGTCTGGTTATTAACAGCTCATTTCACCACACTATACCCCGCAAGACCTAGTATTCTGTCACAGCTGCTAATTGTAATGTGAATAAGAGCCATGAAACCACTTGAACCACTTAATGGTGCTTCTGTGTTTGAGAGCAACATCACTTGTAGCAATGAGACCTTCTACCAACCATATGGATACAGCCAAGTCACATGACTGTCCTTCTCTGCATGAGATAGCAGTCCCCATTTTCAAGTTCCCCCCACACCCCACCCCCACCCCAACCCCCGGTACAGTTGCATATAGCCTCGTTCCTAGGCCCATTCGAAATTTAGCCTAGCTGGTATCCACTGTTCACTCTCAGACGCTCTGAAGTTGAAGTTCTGGCGGTATAACATGTTGTAAGTAATAACTAGCAAAGATACCTTGTGATCCTCTTCGCTAAAGGTTTTTATCTCAGACACGTATGCCTATGGTACTTCTCAAAATCAATAAACTTTGACATTGTGCAGAGATTTAAGCTAAACATTGTGTGTAGGTACCCTTTTATGAGACTAGGGTGTGTACATGCAAGCACTCATCCTATACACATACTCACCCTCTCCCACACACACCTACCACACTCCCTCATAGTATTCATGATCCTGTTCCCACTGTTTGTACTGAGTGGAATTTTGGCATTCCTTCTTCTACGACAACTCCAGAAAGAAGACAAATTAAAACAAAAAAGAGGTAAGCTGTGTCCTGGCAATAATACAGGGGTCGCGGAGTAAGTAGATAGTCGGGGGAACAACCCAGACAAGGCAGGCAAGTGAAGCACCCTCACTAATGGGTCTGAAGGTGTATTCCTCTAGCTAGGAATATTTCCATGTTCTGAGATTGAATTTGGAGTCCTCTGGAGCCATTCTGAATGTGCATGAAGGAAGTGTGAGGGTTAAAAACAGCTGCTTGTTGGGATGGTTAATACTGTGTATTTTCAGAACTGTAGGCACCCCCCTAGCCTCGTCCCCAGGCCCGTTCGAGAAATCGGAGAAGAGGGCCTGGTATCCACTGTTCGCGCATGCGCTCAATTTCCCGACATTCCGGGAATTCCGGATAATACCGTGTTACCTCCGCGTGCCGTGACATCAGGTACGTGTATTTTGCCGTATATTTAATCGTACACTGCTGACAATGGCTATTTCTGTGCAAGGCCTCGATTCTGCCGTGTTGTATGCCTTCCTGCGAGTTCGAGGCGAAGCGACGGCGCTAAAACACGACAAGAAAGCATCTATGAAGCATTTATGCTTGTATCTTATGGGTTTTGGCAAGTTATAATTCGTGCTACGAAATTATAGCTTACATTTGTAGTGTGAAGATGATACTGCGTCGACAGCGCAGTTCAAGCGATAAGCGCTGGGGTCAGAAGGCCTGGGCAAAGGGCTAGGAGAGCAGCGCTCGCCTCTTTGGCATTATACTATAAAAGCCCATATGCCATATATGAACGTCATACATGTAGTTCATAACCACATGATGTTGACCGTCATTTGACACATCCTTGCACAATTTCATGTGAGCTGTACGCACTAATTAAGCGCATGCGCGAACAGTGGATACCAGGCCCTCTTCTCCGATTTCTCGAACAGGCCTGGGGACGAGGCTAGCACCCCCCAAGCTGGTTCGTACTTTGAGGGGCAGTTGCCTCCTCTACCCTCCCTGCTCCGCCATTCCTGTAACATAAACATAAAATTATATTGTTATATATGTACTATAAGTGTTCAAATTGGAACACCGTTCTGAAGTAAAGCATTGCTTATAGGCAATATAAACACTTGCAGCAGCAATCTTATGGGACAGTTACCTACTTCACAAGAGCAAAGTTGTCTTCTTTGCTCAAGATATACATGTACAATGTAGCTAGCTAGCATGGCTTTTTGTAGAACAAATTATCTTTAATTGTGGGTGCTAAATTCAGTGATTTTAGCAAGTGCAGTAACAACCATTATCAAAACTCTAAATGTTTTTTATAGCCTCACTTCCAGGCCTTAGTACACAGCATTCACCATTTTGTAGTATAAATGCGCTGTGTGAGGCCTAGGAACAAAAGAACCTGATATGCTTGATCGATTTAGCCTCATTCCCAGGCCTTTCCACCATCCAGTCTTTGATCACTTGCAGTATGCAAAAACACGAAAGAATGCTTTTCATACACATGTTCTTCGTCTTGAACAAGGAGCGGTATGTTCTTACCAAAAGACCGTACAATACTATACAGTGGAACCCCTCTATTGCAGACACCATTGGGACCAACAAATATAGCGAGGAATCCGTAATTTAGGGGCTTCTGGTATATTTCTGGTAGGTGTGGCTGTGTCATCGAGCTGTTGAGCACAACGTGGCTACATTTTCAGAGCTTTCCCTTGCTGTACGCTGGCAGGGAAGGTTAAGCAGAGGCTATTACTATGAGAAACAGGGTTATCTAATATCAAGTTGTTAACTCCAGCAGCGATGGTTAACGATTGTGCTGAAAAGATCAATGAGTGTCCACTAAATTTGGGTCATTATGTATTGTTTGTACAGTGGAACCCCGCTTAACGGACACCCCTCAACAGCGGACACCCATGAAAATATACCGGAAGTCCCTAAATTACAGACTCCTCGCTATTAATATTGGACAAAATTGTTAGTCCCAATGGTGTCTGCTATTCCACTGTATAGTATTGTACGGTCTTTTGGTAATTCCAGGAAAAGTGAGTTAAGTCTACCATACCATAGTATGTGTACATATCAATAATAATTTTACTGTTTTGTTTGCCACCAGAGAAAAAGACACAAATGATAAAGAAGGCCAAAAAGGCTGGCAAGAAGAATGAGAGCAAGAAGGAATCATAGCTCCAGCGAGATGTCAACTTTGAGATTGTTCCTACATTGTGCTCCGTTTAGTCTGCCTTTGTGCATTGATGCATTGACCACCTGTGCAATATACATTGTATATAGTAGCATTTTGAAAGACATTCATCTTCACCCAGCTAACTAGTTTCACATAGCCCAGGGGCTGATCCAGGGGAGAGGTAGAAAGGGTGGCTAACCATCCCCTTCACCTTCAAAACTTTTATGTACTTGTGTCATTCCCAGGCTCTCCGCCTCCTTAGCGGGGAGAGCCTGGGAACGAGGTTATCATTCAATAGGTTTGTAGCTATTCCATTGCTTTACACAATCATCATCAATTCGCTAATCATACCCACAGAAGGACTCTTAGTTTGAGTGTAGATGCTTTCCACGGCAATAATTAATATGGCTTGTTATTAGGACAATTTTGCCAACGCTACTACGCTGGATCAGCCAGACTCTTTCTAGCAAGAGTCTGGCTACCAATTTGCAGCCAAAGATAGAGCTGTGCAGACGCTTCAAGGCTATAACCATGTAGCTTCATTTCAGTTGAACCACCTATATTTTGTCAGTTTTCGATCAGTCTAACTTGTGTACTGGCATTATGTTCATTAATGCTGTAATGCTCAGCAGATGTGTATGTGGTTAACTGGATTGGCCCAGGAATTTCTGATGCATGCACACCTGTTTCTAATACATATGCACAGCGTGCAGTTTGTTGTATGCTGTGTAAGCAAATTGCACGCATGCCATACACGTTCTGCATACCAAGTCCGTTCCGGTATGGAAGGAGCCATGGAGGAGGAGGGCCCTCACGTGAGCTTTTCCGCCATTTACCGTATACTACATCCGTAAATTCGTTGTCACATGGTGACCACCCACGTGATGGACAAAGGCTGACTGTTGTTTTGAACTTGAGGAGGAAGAAGATAGGCTTTGTATGCCGTCTGAAGAGGCTGACGGTCTGGATTACCGGAGCGCTGGAGAGTTAGTGGTAAGCGAAACAGTGCTACGTTCCTCAAACTGTAGAAATACACTTGGTCTTTGGGAAAGAGACGCGCCCAGGTGAATTGTGAGTGGGCGGGACGGTACACATGTGGGTGTCGCAGAGATGTGATCTTGACGATTACGCCTTAGAATTTGCCTAAATAACGAGTTGTTGGTTATAATAGAATTCTATAGCATTATTCTCACTGGGTACACCCTATTTCACAATAATTGAAGTAATTTTAGAAGGTCTGGATCAGTTGATTTAGTCATTTGCAGCACAGGTATTTCATTTCCTTGCATTGCTCAAGCCCCAATGCGAGATAATTATTTTGTAATGGCAGACTATTGCCTTGAGGCCACTCCAAGAAAAGGTTATGTTTCTGGTCAGCTGAAAATGTATTTTAGACGTGGGTATGCAGTTATTATTATTAATTCTGATTCACAAATGACCACACCCTTATTTTGGGGGAAAACAAATCTGTAGACGCAATGTATTATTCACTTCAGCACTGAAGCAACTTACTAAAGCAATCATCATTCGCTCAAGAGCAGTCGGAGCTAGCATTGTGTTAACTTGTTCTCCAGCAAGTTGAGAGTTCAGAGCTTTGTGCTACTGCAGAATAGGTTTATCAGAAGCTTGAAGAAATGGTGTGGGCAGTCAAGGCTTCATTTACAACATTTTCAAGGGGGGGAATAAGCAGAGCATACCAAAGTGAGGAGAGGCAAGGAAGTAAGATAGTGCTTTGTAGGAGCATTAATATAATATTATAGACCGTGTGCCTGCGTGGGCGTGGCCATATATTATGCTCGAAAGTATACCATTTTCCGCATACTCACCGCCATTTTGTAGGGCAGTAGAATAGCAGTAATGTACATGTGGACCGCTTGTTGGCTCCCTACCAGCAATACTGACCGCTGGATCGCTTAGTGGCTCACGTATGTTATAAGGCTAATAGTGATGTATGTCATACTGCAGCGATTTTAGATGAGGCTCATGGTAACGTTCAGCAGCCAGCTCACAACCTCGTCGCTGTATAAACTTGCCGTTCACAGAGCCATTTTTTGCCCTACATTACGTCATCAGAATACTGACGCCACAGCCCGTGACGTCTCGGCCACTTGTAACCATGCCCATTTAGGCACACGGTCATGTGGGTCTGGCGACATCCTCCCTCGGGAAAATTTTGATTTGCTTCATAAGGAGGCCCCTTTTGACCAGTTCAGCAGTTTATGTAGACAGCTCAGGCTGATGAAAATTGGGATAGAATCACTGAAAATGATCTTGAAGAGATTCTTTGTGTATGAAAACAGAAAGAATTGTCATTGAAAATGGACATGGACTGGATAAATACATGCACATGTGTAATTATGCATTTACTACCTACCTTATGCCCCCCCCCCCCCCCCCCCCCCCCCCCCCCGAATGAAACCCTGGCAATGACTAGAAACATAAGCATTCAGTTGAATGGCCCTATGCAAAACCACTACAGTAACCCTTCGTTTTGATGGAGCGTGTAATGTGGCTAGGTGAGGCTAACACAGTGGTCATGGTTCCTGATGAGTACAGTACAGAGTCAAGAGAGTTTAGTTGAGCTGAACAAGTTGGACTTGAGTTGAGACTTGTGTGGTGCAAATCACTTAAGGAGAGCATCTAGTAACAATGGCCTTTGTTAATTGGTCTGTATATCTGTGTTCTAAGTGTGTTGCTTGTCACTTGTCTAGTCTCGAAAGCCGCACTTTTCACATACACCGGAAGGGTCTGGCTGCAGCCAAAGAGTTGCCCCCAAGGAATTGTCGTACCAGTATAGCTAGGCAGTGACATGCTGAAACATGTGGCTGTTTACTATTATGAGATGCTGATCTCAAATTGAAAGTTGGCAGAAGGTTTCTCCCACAGAACTGAATGTGCACTGTAGTAGGTGTCTTCTTGCCACACTACTAGTTGGAGGAAATTCATAGTGAACTTACAGGCAAAGCCATATATTGATACATGTACATGTACATGCATATATTTGCTATGCATGTATCATATCATTATTTGATGGACAAGGCTTGATCTGAGTGAGGCATAGTTAGTACTTCTGGTACCTCCAACGCTTCTGTACACGCACGCACACGTTTGCACATTGATAACACGTGATGATTACGATCGCTACGATCTTCAAATGGAAAGACAGCTGCACGAAGGACAGCTGGAAGAGACGGTGCTTTCAAGGATCTTCTACCAACCTTCTTGATAATGCCAGATACCTGACTGCATTCTGTGCATGAGACAGCAGTCTCCATCTCCCAGTCATCCCAGAGCAGCTGATGAGGTCTGGTATTGGCCGAAACGCATCCTGCGCAGTTGGTGACTTTGTATAACATCTAGGCCTATTTTTTTAGGGAGATGTGGTTCATTGAGTGTTCATGTATATAGTGGAATCCCACTATTTGAAATATGAACACCTCACTTGCTCAGGTACAGATTGCAGACAGCCTGCTATTCCATAAAGTGGACAGGTTTTCGGCCCCACTAGTACCTGGACTGTACACGATTCGCTTGATAAAGCAAGTGCTCACATACCTCACACACAAGATGACTCGCTACCACTACTTGATTCAACAGCTGGACATTATAATAGCACTCGTACGCACAGTACTAGCCTCTGGTCACCTTTTCTTGTCGATGTACAGCAATACGGAGCTCTTGAACATGGCTTCGTAGCAATCAACAGCACGCCATGCCTACCAGAAATACACCAGAAGCCTCTCAATATGGACACCTCCGTATAGCGGACACGCAGCGGTAGTCCCTATGTTGTCTGCATTAGAGGTGCTCAAGTGGACATGTGTGTAGCTCCATAGCAAGTTGATCCCACCCTTTTTGGTACTGATGTTTATCATCCAACTATGCACAATTACATTCATGTGAAGAAGTCAGCTTGTACATGTAGGCTAGGTATTGCAAACTTCTGGGAAGGTCTTTTTCTTTTTAATGTGTGTTGCTGTTGTTTGTGTTGAGTGGTCTGGGCTGCTAGTGTCAGATACGTGTAGAGTAAGCACTTCTGCTAGGTTTTGGAAGGTGTTGAAAGTTTTTAGTAGCTACCTAATTTGCTTTTTAGTACCCAACATTGCATATTTGAACCAATTTCTGCTTACATCACAACTTACCCTAGCCTCGTACCCAGGCTCTCGGTGGGCGGGGGAAAGAGAGAGCCTGGTATCCACTGTTTGCGCATGCGCTTAATTTCCCAGAAATCTTGGGAAATCGGAAACTATCATGTTATATATCCGTAAAACCGTGACCTCATAATGTATACTTACCGCTACATCGTCCGCAAATTTTTTGACCAACGATGGAAGTCTTTCAGTCGTTCGTTCTTCTGCGCCCTCCAGCTCCCTCCGACGGATAGGTACTTCTGATATGAGTCTCAAGAAAGTACAGGTAGCTTCCACTTTGGACGTTTGCTACGGAAAGACATGTTTATACGGCTACTGCCTGGTAAGTCTGTGTGATATGAAGTGTTGCCGCTTGTCATAGACTGTTAGTTAGCAAGAACTTACAGCGAGTCAGGGCGGTTTAGCGCTAGTTGTAGTGTAGTTGTTTCGCTCTTCGCTGCTACTATACTATACAGGTATACTTGCTAAATTTACGTCACACTATAAATCACGTGGATATGTATTACGCGTTCCCCTCCCACTATTGCCTGATCACATGCTCAGTAGGGGATAATTACGCGCATGCGCGAACAGTGGATACCAGGCTCTTTTTCTCCCCGCCTACCAAGAGCCTGGGTACGAGGCTAAACTTACCCTTGCTCCAATGCCTGAAGAGAAGGAGGAGGAGAAAGGGCCTGGTTTAGGCATTTGCACATGCGTTTAATCACCGTGGTATTTCAGGGCCTGTGCATACTGTTGACATACTTCTGAACATTCATGACACCTAATTTTGTATACTAAACGTTACACTATCTGCAAGGAACTGTATCATATATCTATGAAGAAACTCACTTGATCATGTACATCCAGTGGCCGATGTGAAACTTTAAACAAACTGCGAGCTCCCGTAACTTGGGTTTCTATTGTACTTCTGTCTGCTCTTTCTGCTGACTGTCTTCATTGATAAACCTTCATTGATAGCTCAGAACGGTTAAGGCGGCTTTATTATTCGTAACACGGAAGTACGCGAGGATATTGCAATAGTTTACGGAAATTGAATGTCTGCCAAGTGTAGGCTTCTTAACTTTGTCATCGTTATTCTGACCGTTAGTATTTTCTGTATAGCTTTGTTTTAGCGCTGATTGTGAAGTAGGTATGTCCGAATTTCAGAGGGGATATTACTGAGACCGAGAGCCGCGTGTTTCTGCGAGCATAAGACAGAAGTAAAGCTCAAGTCATTTCGAGCAACGATGACTGATTGTCTTTGGCGGTTTATGCGGAACACTCACCGGCCTTGGAACCAAGATCTGATGGCTTTTCTGTGTACAGGAGGAGTTGAAGTTGTCATAACCAGGTGGCATTTGTGCTGTTAATGCTGTGCGGAGAAACCCTTAATGTTTAAATGTTAAGGACTACCCGTATAAGCCCCAATTTTCACCTATTTTCCATTATATAGCAGCCGTAAAAAGGATTGCTGTTTCATGCCAGCTGGTTCCAATAGTAACAAGACTTAAAAAACATTAAAAATGTAAAAAGATGTAGGGATGGCATGCCAAAAAGTATGCAAACAAGGTAGGGATAATGCATGAAAGCAAAGGTCAACATATTGGCAAAGCCCCATCCCCACATCTTTTTCACACTGCAGTTAGACAGTGCATGGGGGTCTTCCTAAAACGTACCACAAACACACCCCAACTTTTCATGGCTATAGCCTCGTTCTCAGGCCACTTCCTAGCTCCTCCCACATGGACTGGGAACGAGGCTAGTATGATCCAGCATTATGTCTCGTAGCTGTCGTAGGTACCTATCAGATAGCTACTAAGTAGCTTTACTGCTTGTAGTGACAGTGGCACCCTTTCTGATACAACCTAGACACTGAGCTTGAATGGGCTGAAGACTAGTCATAGTAATCAGTGTGTAAACTCAGGTACTCATGCTAACTGCATGGATGGGTACAGATTCAGCTCTCAAGCACGCTGTCTAACTGCAGTGTGAAAAAGATGTAGGGATGGGGCTTTGCCAATATGTTGACCTTTGCTTTCATGCATTATCCCTACCTTGTTTGCATACTTTTTGGCATGCCATCCCTACATCTTTTTACATTTTTAATGTTTTTTAAGTCTTGTTTCTGTACTTTTTTGATGTTAATCTCAGTTACAGTTAGACCTAAGCCTAAGAAGAATATTTCAAGTGTAACCACAACACCAGAACTTGAAACGGCGTTGACAGTTTAGTAGTAGTTCCAGGCATGTAATAATAATGTGTAATATAGCCAGCTATAACCTGATGAACGGCCAACCGCTCTCCCTACCAAACTTTGTGAAACCAATTTCATGATTCAGTTGTCATGACAGCACAGAAAACTATCATACTGATAACTGACCATCGTGAGTAGGCTATTTTTAGTGTAGCTACAAGTAGGTAGCGCCTTACCTACGTGGTGTTCATAAGCCTTGCCCAATACCACGGGGTCCGTGCTAGTCATGCGTACTGCCCGCTGGCCATTTCGCCTGTGCACTAGTCTCGCTTCCAGACCAATGATCGTAGTCTTTGGTCTGGGAATGAGACTTCGTGTGCGCATGCGTACGAAATTAGAAAATGGCGTCCTAAGCAACGGACAGCAGCCTCAGAGTGTTGTGAATGGCTTTTATTGACCAGGGTGAATTTGAAGCTATGAAGACGCTGAGTGATCATAGAGCTCCGCGCTGTGATAAGCATCAGTTTCGTGCTAAAATGACGGTGAGTACTTAAACAGTTTGCGAGATATCGTTGTTTGAACAAAAGTCGTAACAAGAAAGAAAGAAAGAAAGAAGAATACGAAAAATGGCACTTTTGCTATCGCACACTTTTGCGTTTAGCTGTCTTCCGCGAGGCTTTTGGGCAACTGTATGAGTCTTGCTGATCACAAAGCCACTCAAAGAGGAAGCCTGGATGCTTAAATAAACGTTTTGCGTGTTTGTGGTGAAGTTATACGGGTTTTGCTTAAGTATTGCATATATTGCGCGTCGGCGCCATCCCTACATAGAGAGTCTACCGACTCTCTGATAGTGGCTACAGTGGCTTAGCTCTCAGGCTATATGTCTTCAGTTCCGTATTTTGCTGTATTTTTAGCTACAAATGCCTTGTTTACAAGAGCAGTTAATTAGTTGCCTTGACAACAAATTGTTTTCATTTACAGAATTAGGAACCATCATTGTTGTCATTGTTAAACCCCATGTTCATACTGCCTTAACAGTGACGTCATGCAACCGACCATGTGACTTTGTGTCATTAGCACCCTCCCACTGATGAACACATGCTTAAATTGCTGATAGTTAAGCGCATGTGCAAATGGCTGAAACCAGGTCCTTTCTCATTCTCCTCTTCTGGCCTGAGAGTGAGGCTAGTCACCACTGTGCAATGCACTGTAGAGATATATCCTCGTCCCCAGGCCCCGCCCGAAAAATCGGGAAAGGGGCCTGGTAGCGTTTCCGTGTATTTTCTGTCGACCATTACCTCTCAAAATTTTGAGGAGCCAATCAGATTGCGGAATGAAACCATGCGGAACGTGATGCCGTCACATGCGCACGAGGCCAAAAGTGCCGACTGTGCAAATTATGACGGTAGAGTAGCTCGTGGTGGCGTTGTCTGTCTCCTACATACGTGCGGCAGTGGTGTCGCGTTTACGGGAAATCGGCGGACGATCAAAATCGGAGAGCGCTGTTTACCCATACGGGTTATCAAGACAAACTCCCCGATCGTCTGTAACTTAGCACCGGCTTGGGTCCCGATCAACTGAGACGATCTGTCAGAATTTGTATATGGACAGTGTGCATCTAAACTGGATAGATAAACACGGAAGATAGCGTACTACAGCATCGCTTATTCAACTCGCTCTTGCTTCATCTTGCACTCATTTGCATGATAGTCAGCTGACATCAACGGTTGCAGTAAGGCGTGTCCTACCGTAGCACGCGTTTGATGGCATTTACATTAGCGACAGAAAATATGCGGGAGTGCTACATGTACCAGGCCCCTTTTCCGATTTTTTGGACGGGACCTGGGAACGAGGCTAGTAGAGATATGTGTATTCTTCTCAATTTGAGCAAAGAGGGTGGGGCAGAGGTGGGTTTATGGTACAGTAAGTAAAACAAATTTTTCACATTCCACAGGTACAGGTGCCACTGTACATTCATCTATGATTACAGTTATACTTTCTGTGACAAAGTGAGTGTGTGAGGGTGTGTTGCTGGTGCCATGAGTGAGGACGACCGGGACATTGATGTGGAGAGTGCAGACGATGTTCCAGACATCGGGATGGAGGCCACAGCCTCATGTCAGAGCCCATCACTGGATCTTGGAGTAAGTGCTGCTACTTGTGTTACCAAGTAAGCTTACAGTCAAAACAGACACGACGTACAGCTGCATACAGTTGCCAAAGCAAGAAACCTTGATGAGCTATGTACAATGTCATGTAACATTTGTTTACACACACTAACATGTAAACACAGTCACACATGCATACACACACAACATGCGCATAGATTTGCATGCACATAGACATGCATACACATAGACATGTATATGGACATGTGTACTTACACACATGCACACACACACACGCACACACACACACATGCACACTACGTATACGCACACGCATGCACACACACAAACACATGCACACACACACACACACACACACACACACTCAAACACGTACGTATACACACGCATGCACAAACACACAAACACAACATACACACAACATACACACACACAAACACACACACACACAAACACACACACACACACACACACACACACACACACACACACACAAACACACACACACACACACACACACACACACACATACACACACACACACATACACACACAAACACACACACACACACACACACACACACACACACACACACATACACACACACAACATACACACACATACACACACAAACACACATACACACACAAACACACACATACACACACATACACACACACACACACACATACACACACACACAAACAAACACACACACACACACACACACACACACACAACATACACACACACACAAACACACACACACATACACACACATACACACACACACACACACACACACACACACACACACACACACACACACACACACAGGACAACCCAATGGTAGACAAGCGTGCCCATCACAATGCGCTGGAGAGACGGAGGAGAGACCACATCAAGGACTCCTTTCATGACCTGAGAGACTGCATTCCTTCACTCCAAGGAGAGAAGGTAGATACCTCCTGCCTTCCCCTCCCTCCTCTTCCCTTATCTCTTTCCTGCCTTAATTCTCCCTCTTCTCCTCCCCCTCCTTCCCCTCCTTCCCCTCCTGTTCTACCTTCTTACCTTCTGATACCTGCAGATATATGTGTGACAGTCCTTGTACTTTGATCACATTGCCATGTTTTGAAGGGCTGTATTGCTGAACATCAGATATTCATGCATCTAACATCTACAAAGTACATACATGTATGAGCCCCGCCCTTAACAAAACTTCAGCAGTTACACACTTCAAACATGGCAATGTGATAGAAGAATGATCCACAATTTCTACATGGAACTGTCACTTTCATGTATATACTAGGAGTACGCATGCGTATAGTACGTCCCGAAATTCCTTGAACAAAAGACGTGTCTGGACACAGAGATCCTTTGCGTCTAGACGCTCCGGACGTTTAATTTTCTGTGTGCAGACGCACGCACGCAGACGCACGTGAACGAACGCAGACGCATGCAAAATTCTTCAGCTACATTCCATGTCCAAGCTGTTATATGTTTAGGCCTTGGGTCTCTCTCCCCGCCAATCATTGTCCCATGTTGGTAGCTTTTCAAGATCCAGTACTATATGATGCCTCGCGCCACGCCATGTGCCAGTATGTCTATCCACATTACGCATGCGGGTGGGGGTGGGGCACGCGGAGCAAGTGAAAATGGGCGCTGCTGGTTTAATAGAGGGAGCCAAAAGAATATTAAATACCTGGCTTGTGAAGACTCTCCAGTACATGCTTTCTACTTTTGAACTCTTTCTTCTTCTCTTCTTGGTCTCTTGGCTTCTACAGTGAACTACCTCTTTGCTTTTTCTTTCTCAGAGTCACCAGCCGTCAGCTGCATTCTGCACTCGTTTCTGCACTTGACTCTGCCAAATACGTACGTTGTGAAGGCCCAGCCACACTGTCTTCCCCGTCCTCCATCGCCAAGAAACGTTGTCCTTCATCGACGTCCTCGTGTAATGCACGCTTCAGTGACGCCTGATTCCTGAGCATGACCACAAATTGACATTCCTTAAGCGTGACCTCAATTTGACATTCCTAAGCATGACCTCGAATTGACATTCCTAAGCATGACCGCGAATTGACATTCCTTAAGTGTGACAGCCACGTACGTACGTACATACGCACATCCCAAGAATAGATCCCTCATTCAGAGCCTCGCACTAATGCACTCTGCAATTAGAGATGTTACCTGAGTGGCGAGTTACCACTTGTACAGTGGAAACCCATATTCTGGACTCACTGAATTATATACTTTGTAATTATCCGGACAAACATGCATGGTCCCAAATGCATGCCTATACAAATCACCCCCTGATGTATGCATGGGCACCTCCATATTCCATAAAGCAGACAGGTTCCCCAGTTCCACCGGTGCCTGAACTGTACAAAATTCACTTGATAATGCGGACACTTGTCTACCACTTTCTTGCCAGCATGTATGTAGCGAGGGCTAAGTCTGGAAATGCACCCTCATCATTCTCAACAGCCCTTATATGCGTTGCCATGCCTACCAGAAGATACCAGAAGCCCCTGAATTACCGGTACCCCCAACATTCCCGGACACGCAGCAGTGTTCCCAATGGTGTCTGCTTACGAGAGATTCCGCTGTATTACATGTACAAACTGAAAGAAGCCTACACTGCCTATTGTGGTTAACTATTCTGTGTTTGTTTTGCAAGACTAGTGACTGGTATGTGTTCACTTGACACCACACCTGGCAAAGCAGTGATTCCGTTTCAGTTTAAGTTTTCAGTTTTCAGTTTTCAGTTTTTGGAGTAAGGGTAGAAGCCTTGGCATGCTCAACAGTATGATGATACATCACAGTGATATGTGACCAGTTACAGTTTCGAAATGAAAGTGTGGCATGTCTTTCCCTCTCCACCACTCTTCTCTCCCTCCCTATCTTTCTACCCTCTCTCCTTTCCTTCCTCCCTTCCCTCCTCCCGCCCTACCTCCCTCCCTCCCTCCCTCCCTCCCTACCTCCCTCCCTCCCTCCCTCCCTCCCTCCCTCCCTCCCTCCTTCCTTCCTGTCATATTTTACTCCTCCACTATTCTCTCCTCCTGTCTCTTCCTACCCTCTTTTCTTCTTCTCCCATTTGCCTCCTCTCTCCCACTTCCCCTCACCTCCTCACCCCTCTCCTCCGTGTTCTCTTTAGGTGTCACGTGCCCACATTCTGAACAAGGCTACAGAATACATCCGACAATTGCAGAAGGGAGGCTCCATTCGAGAGGTGAGGGACGGCAACATTAGTTCATGTTGTCTTTAGTGCCCTATACCATCGATGAGTATAAAATTGTTGGAGTATAGCATACCTACATGTACATACATGTACATAGAATTATATACTATACTGTATGAGGAGAACTTGTCTCATCTCAGTCAGTGGCCAGATATGAAGAACCACTAATGGTGATGCTTGACTCACTTATTCAAGGTTCTTGCCCCCCCTATTCCAGCTTCAATCGCTCCCCATGCAGTTTTATGTCTTCTTGGTTTGCGTCTGACAATCATACACAAGCGGAACACTATTGAAGAGCAGGGGAGGCCTGAGAACAGAGACCAGTGCAAACGTATATGCAACAGCACTGGCGTGTGTTGTTTTTATGTTACTTATAGGCATTGATCAATTGCTCGAGGCGTGATGTGCATGTGTATATTTGTTCCTAACAATCTTAAAGGAGATGATGCGTAGGCGGACTTGCTAGTATCCGAGAGGTGAGAGTGACAAGGTTATTGTCTCTCATTCTTTACCATCTGCCGGCTACTGTAGCAGCAGTATTATACAGAAGGGGGGTACTGGGATTCCCCCTTCCCCCAGTCAGAGTTCCCTCCCCCCCAGAAATTTGAAAATGATGATGTCATAATTGCCTCAACAGCTACAATAAGGAGAGATGTAATGTATTATAGCTAAATCTGCTGTTCCCCCCCCCCCCCCCCCCCCCCCCGTCCCAAGGAAAGAAAGAAATCCTGTATGAAACTCTGCTGTAGCAGTGGGAGGAAAGGCTCCTCATATTTTCATTTCTTTGTGTTTGTCTCACTTTAGTCTGAGATTGGTGAACTTGAACTAAAGAATGAAGTCCTTGAGGAACAAGGTGAGTGCTGTGTGCATGCAGGTCATAGTTGTCAGGTGCCCACTGCTGTACACATTTCTATAACAATTTATGTACATGTGGGTATCAGTGGTTGTTTAATTGCTGCACGCTACATGTAATAATAAGCTTTCAGAATGAGAAACAACACTCAGTATGGATTTTTGAAACAGAATTTTCTGGTTTACCCGCCTGCCAGTACATATAGAGGATTGTGGAACTGGTAGATGTCTGGTGTCATATATACCTCAGTGCTAGCCTCGTACCCAGGCCGTTCATTAGAAAAACAAAAACAGCCTAGTAACTTACCCAGGTTCAAACTGTTGACTTCCACTGCCCTTGAGTTGGCAGTACCAATCAAATTTCAGAACGTACGTTTCACGTGACAATTGTAGAATTTTAATTTCATCATAAATGCATCACACTATACCGCTAGATGCATCACAGTATAACGAATATGCTGCTAGTGCCTGGAGCATGCATTCTGATCGACGGTTTTGTTTGAACTCCTGCTGACTTGTGTCAGTTGTGTGCAACTACATGTATGCGGACAAAATGGTTTCTTTACAAGCAAGGACCTGTTTGAGAATAGTACGTACATGTAGTACGTTGTACTTACTGTCCGTTGGGCATATCAACATCAGTGAGCAAGAGCGAGTCTACTGCAAGCGGTGCGTTGACAGATGACAAGTAAGACAGCAACCATCCAATATATATTCCTGTAACAAGTCTTGCTGGCATCAACAACATATTACATACTGTCATGTGGCTACAATCAACTACCACAAATTAGCCTCGTTCCCAGGCCCGCCCAGCTTTCCGTCGCTTGCAGTACAGAGGGCCTGGAATAATTTATCACGTGAGTGACGTAGAGGGTAGAGAGAAAGTAGAGAGGACTTAATTGAGTGTAGGCGGATTGTCAATGTGCCCACGCACGTAATTGCGTATCGATTGATAATCGACAGTACACGTAGCCGTGTTTTAGTAGGAGTCCGTTCTGTCAGTTTTTTTTTTGAACAATAATGGCGGAGAAGACTTGAGCAAAACCTAGGAAAGGGCCGGCCGCCTTGGCGTTTAATAGCGCCCTGAAGGCCATTCTCCGGGGTGTAACGGTCAGTTTGCCAAGGTAAGCGAGTAAGTTAGCGTGATTTTCGAATGTACGCTCTGAATACGCTCTGAATACGCTCACCACAGCTTGCCATACTGCCAGGTAATGTAGCGTAGTGCTGCCTAGTCCCGTTCTGTCAGCCATAAAGCTTTCACAATGGAACGAGTGTATTCTCTGTCCATAAAGCGTGGGCGAGTTAATTTATTCGCCCATTTGTAATTAAGTTCTCTCTACCTATGACGTTTCTCAAATTTTACTAGGCTCTCCCCTTTCCTTTTGGTTTTTCGTTTGCGTGCGGGGAGAACCTGGGAACGAGGCTAACCACAAGTTATGCTTTATCCAATATTCATGGCTTGTACGGGTGAAGCTGTAATCTCAGTGACGTTATATCCAGATAGGGTACATGTACGTTTGCGAAAGTTACCTGCCTGCTTCTCCTATGAACAGCCTTTGTACGCGGCTAAGCTTAGTGGTAGAGCACTGGTTGCTGCCAGTTTTTCGAGTGATGTCCAAGTCTGCCATCAAAATCCTATGGGATCCCACAGTACCATGGGACAGGTGGGACTGTCCATGGAAGTCCACTGTCCCACCTGAGGAACCACATATCACACTGTCCATCCTATCCCACTGTACCATGGGACAGGTGGGACTATCCATGGGAGTCCACTGTCCCACCTGAGGAACCACTGTCTGTCCTATCCCACTGTACCATGGGACAGGTGGGACTGTCCATGGGAGTCCACTGTCCCACCTGAGGAACCACATATCCCACTGTCCATCCTATCCCACTGTACCATGGGACAGGTGGGACTGTCCATGGGAGTCCACTGTCCCACCTGAGGAACCACATATCCCACTGTCCATCCTATCCCACTGTACCATGGGACAGGTGGGACTGTCCATGAGAGTGCACTGTCCCACCGGAGGGCCCCCATATCCCACTGTCCGTCCTATCCCACTGTACCATGGGACAGGTGGGACTGTCCATGGGAGTCCACTGTCCCTCCTTAAGGGCCCCATATCCCACTGTCCGTCCTATCCCACTGTACCATGGGACAGGTGGGACTGTCCATGGGAGTCCACTGTCCCATCTGAGGAACCACATATCCCACTGTCCGTCCTATCCCACTGTACCATGGGACAGGCAGGACTGTCCATGGGAGTCCACTGTCCCATCTGAGGAACCACATATCCCACTGTCCATCCTATCCCACTGTACCATGGGACAGGTGGGACTGTCCATGGGAGTCCACTGTCCCATCTGAGGAACCACATATCCCACTGTCCGTCCTATCCCACAGTACCATGGGACAGGTGGGACTATCCATGGGAGTCCACTATCCCACCTGAGGAACCACTGTCTGTCCTATCCCACTGTACCATGGGACAGGTGGGACTGTCCATGGGAGTCCACTGTCCCTCCTTAAGGGCCCCATATCCCACTGTACCATGGGACAGGTGGGACTGTCCATGTGAGTCCACTGTCCCACCTGAGGGCCCCCATATCCCACTGTCCGTCCTATCCCACTGTACCATGGGACAGGTGGGACTGTCCATGGGAGTCCACTGTCCCACCTGAGGGCCACCATATCCCACTGTCCGTCCTATCCCACTGTACCATGGGACAGGTGGGACTGTCCATGGGAGTCCACTGTCCCACCTGAGGGCCACCATATCCCACTGTCCGTCCTATCCCACTGTACCATGGGACAGGTGGGACTGTCCATGGGAGTCCACTGTCCCACCTGAGGTCCCCATATCCCACTGTCCGTCCTATCCCACTGTACCATGGGACAGGTGGGACTGTCCATGGGAGTCCACTGTCCCACCTGAGGGCCCCCATATCCCACTGTCCGTCCTATCCCACAGTACCATGGGACAGGTGGGACTATCCATGGGAGTCCACTGTCCCACCTGAGGAACCACTGTCTGTCCTATCCCACTGTACCATGGGACAGGTGGGACTGTCCATGGGAGTCCACTGTCCCACCTGAGGAACCACATATCCCACTGTCCATCCTATCCCACTGTACCATGGGACAGGTGGGACTGTCCATGGGAGTCCACTGTCCCACCTGAGGAACCACATATCCCACTGTCCGTCCTATCCCACTGTACCATGGGACAGGTGGGACTGTCCATGGGAGTCTACTGTCCCTCCTTAAGGGCCCCATATCCCACTGTCCGTCCTATCCCACTGTACCATGGGACAGGTGGGACTGTCCATGGCATTCCACAGTCCCACCTGAGGGCCCCCATATCCCACTGTCCGTCCTATCCCACAGTACCATGGGACTGAGAGTTTCTAAGTAGCTGTAATGTCGTTCCTCACTATATGGTGCACCATCATTGTCCCTGGCAAATTATGACTTGTACGGAGATAACAGAAATTGAACGGTGGCAGATACTTTCCAGTCTTGTTCACAGTTCACTGATAGTGCATTGTAGTTATAGTTGGAAGTTGGGAAAGATTCAGAGATCCATACTTAACTGTCTATTGAGCTCAAGTTCAATATGCAAGGTTGAAGCAGTAAGACTTACCTGGTGGCAGACATTGAAACAGTGACCTTGTAGAGAATCAAAGTTAAAATGAGTCTAAGCAGAACAATTTTAAGCAAGAATCGAAATACCATACTTTTTAATGACATAGAAATCATGGAATAATGAGTAATTCGTGGTTACGAGCCATTGTGGAGGCACTAAACTAGACGATGAACAAACTGAACCAGTTAGTACACAAACTATATGCTCAAACCATGGCACAAGAAATCATTATAAAAATTCCAGTGTAAATAACGACTTTTTTATATGATTACTTTCATGTTGCTACTGTTTCATTAATTTAATGTGATTTTAAAAGTGTGGTGTTCCAGCTATAATTGTGCGTTACATAAAATCCTCATTCACATGCAGGCCTTCCCACTGTCCAACTTTATAGACCACGCATGGAAAGGCAGCTTGGGAACAAGACTAGAGTAACCATTGAAGAAGGTTGTCTTAGGCCATACCAATCTAATTTTTGTTGCTTGGGCCAGATGACTTTTCAAAGAGAGTCAGTGTATATAGGTAGGCTTAAAAATGATAACAGTCACATGATCATGATATTGGCGACAGTTTTGCTGCAAAACATACACTAACAGCTCTCCAAAAGAGTCTGTCCACCTACAGTTGAAGGTCTTGGCCTTTTCTTTGATTTTCAGGCCCCATTTTGGTGAGTATGCTTGTAATTGTCCATGCAAAAGATGACGCCACTCTAACGAAGTCAACTTGCAGATTCATGCACACGCTGTAGACAATGATTTTTGAGGGTGATATGTCCAATGGACGTCCCATGGATGTCCATAGGACAGGTGGACTGGACAGGACAGTGGGACAAGCCTGGTCAGTGAGGGTGGGATGTCCAATGGACGTCCCATGGACGTCCATAGGACAGGTGGACTGGACAGGACGATGGGACAAGCCTGGTCAGTGAGGGTGGGATGTCCAATGGACGTCCGTAGGACAGGTGGACTGGACAGGACAGTGGGACAAGCCTGGTCAGTGAGGGTGGGATGTCCAATGGACGTCCCGTGGACGTCCATAGGACAGGTGGACTGGACAGGACAGTGGGACAAGCCTGGTCAGTGAGGGTGGGATGTCCAATGGACGTCCCATGGACGTCCATAGGACAGGTGGACTGGACAGGACAGTGGGACAAGCCTGGTCAGTTAGGGTGGGATGTCCAATGGACGTCCATAGGACAGGTGGACTGGACAGGACGGTGGGACAAGCCTGGTCAGTGAGGGTGGGATGTCCAATGGACGTCCATAGGACAGGTGGACTGGACAGGACGATGGGACAAGCCTGGTCAGTGAGGGTGGGATGTCCAATGGACGTCCGTAGGACAGGTGGACTGGACAGGACGGTGGGACAAGCCTGATCAGTGAGGGTGGGATGTCCAATGGACGTCCCATGGACGTCCATTGGACAGGTGGACTGGACAGGACGGTGGGACAAGCCTGGTCAGTGAGGGTGGGATGTCCAATGGATGTCCCATGGATGTCCATAGGACAGGTAGGACAATCCTAAGTGGACAGAGGATTTTGATGGCAAACTTGGACATGAGTGAGTTTTTCACTCAATATATTCTAGCAATTAGTGATGCATGGTGTTGTTTTGTGATGCCTTCTCTTTTCCCTTCACTTCCCTCCTTATCTTCCTCACCCTCCTCTGTGCCGTTTCCCTGTTCCTTTTTCTACCCCTCCCTCCTCATTGCTTCCCTCCCTCCTATCTTTTTTCCCTTCCTACAAGGTGCCTTCCTTTCATCATCCATCTTCCCTCTTCTTTTCCCTTTTTTCCTCCTACATGTACATTGTACATTACCTTTCTCCTCTCCTGTACCCTAACATCTTTCCCTCTCCCTCCTCCTTCCCTTTCTCCCATGTCTTCCCATTTCTCAATCTTCCCTTGTACCCTCCATTCTTCTCCTCTCTCTTTCCTGTACTTCTCCCCTGTCTCCACCTTTCTCATCTCTGTTTACCTCTACCCCCCCTCCCCTTCCCCCCCCTCCACCCCCTGCTCTCCTCCTACCAGTGAATGCTTTGGAGCAGGCAAAGGTTCAAGGTTGTACTCAAAATGCAGAGGACATCCTACAGACAGTTGCTGAGAAGGTGCATGCTAAACAAAAAGTAGAAAAACAGCGGAAACAATCAAGGGAACAGGTGCTTGCATACATGTAGTGTTTCAGCTGTGCGTACACATGGATGCATGTACATCCAGAGTGCATGATGACATCATTTTTATTGCAAGGGAGGAGGAAGAGCGTGTAAGTTCCTATTCTGGCCGTGTGTGAAAGCAGAATCTCCCACATGTACTATAAATAGCACATCCGGTTGAGTTGTAGCTAGTGTGCGGGTGAAAGCGTGAGTAGAAGTTGTCGCAAAACAGTCAAGCTGGGGGCTTATGGGTCGGATAAGGACCACGCGTTACCCAAAGAGAAGCTCAAGAGTTTGACCGAAACGCTACGCGGCCTTCTTCGACTGTCAGGTGTGGATAGCTTCGTAAATCAAAGTTCGTCACATCAGGAAGGACCGAGAACAGTTCCTGTGTAGCTAGAACTTGGCAGGTAAGCTTGGAGCACTCACATCTGGTTGATTACAAGGGTAACGGTGCGTTGTGAAGTCGTAGATCGTGGAACTACGGACTTGTGGGAAGTTGTGTCCTATTTTTAGTACACGTGGGAGATTCTGCCTGTTTCGAATTTTTGGCAGTTACATGCTCTTCCTCCGCAATAAAAAATGATGTCATCATGCTCTCTTGATGTACGTACATGTATGGGCGTATGTAGGTCACTGGGTCAAGGATAAGGATGTGGTTTACTGAGGTGTGCCACATCACAAGTTGTCTCCCAGCTAGTCTGGTTACCAATGGGGGCTTTCCAATACCACGCCCCCTCCATTAAATTTTCTCCCAGCATCTTGATCTACCTACCCATAGTTAGTACTCTATGACTGCAGACTGACTTGCAAATTTCAGCTTTATACCATGTTTCATTCATTGGATATGTAGGCTTCAAGTTTGAAACTTTCTAGATGGAGATTGGGGCCAGATTGGGTCCTAGCTATTAAAATGTATGGGAAAACTGAAATTTTAAGTGTGCAGATCTCAGAAACTAAACAGGCTATCCAGCTCAAATTTTTAACTTAGTCTCTTCCTAAGTCGTATCTAAAATTCAGGACAATCAGAGGTACTCCCCAAAAGTGGGTGGGTTTTGGAAAGCCCCTATTAAGCCCTCACAATGGGAGAGTTGCATGAGGAGGAGGGTCTAGTGAACTTTGCATACATAAGAATTTGTAATCTCAGCAGGATGAATAGGATATTGATTACTTACTGTATTTCCGCCCACACAAGCAAGTGATAACAATTTGATTGGCAGACCAGCAATTGAAGCCACCATCATTCTTGCAAGTACATGTACATGCATGCTCTGTAACCTTACTACCCAAGACCACAGTTCTAGGGTGCCCCTACTTTGCTGCATAAATTAACTGTCCAACGCAGCACTTGTACTCTTCAAAGTTCTGACTAGGTGTACGCATACATAGAGTAAGCCTTGCGCAAGGCACATATGTAGGGTGCATGGTCAAAGACTGAGGAAGGACGGAGATGAACATGGGTGGGAAAGCGTGCTTTTGAGGAGCTTGCAGATGTTAGTGGGGTGTTGCAGCCTTTGCCTAGCACCAAAAGGCATAATAACGTCACTATCACTGTCTTTTCACTTCACTCTGCTTGCCTCTTTGCCTTTGGTTCCTTAGTGTTGTAAGGTTTTGGCTATGCTCGGCTGGCCCCTCGGATTCCACTTCCTTCAGCTTCTGTTTTTCACTCCACTCTGTCTATTTCTGCCTTCGCTTTGTTGACACTGGCATGCACTGGCTGCGCTCTGCTGATCCCTTTATGAAACAATGAGACCACTGCAGCACTGTAGCACTGGTGAAAAAATACATTCCTGAGCATGACGGACGTTTGCGTGGCAGATGTTAGTGCGTAATTACATAAGCCACATCCCGCCAATCAAGAACAGGGGGGGAACAATCTGTTACAAGTTACAAGGTCTACCTGTACAACTGTAACTACATGTAAATGAGGGAATGCATTTTTCGTACCCACTTGGATGTTACTCAGCATGTTCAATTATTGCTTAATTGGGAAACCGGTGCAGAAAGTGTATTCATTAGAAGTTATATGAACACAAGTTCACCAGACCCTTCTCCCTGTACGAGGACTTGGTACTGAGACCATTATGCAGCATGCAATCTGCAGTTTGTGGAGACACTAGCCATAAGGCCTGTGACTCTACGCAAGTGCAGTAATGGCTATTCATGCAGGGGCAGTGTTTGATATGGGTAGCTAATGAGAGGATCCTATTAGGCTTTCAGTATACTTCTCATACATGTAAAAGAGGGAGTTGGAGTCTGTGAACAAGACTGCAGCTGGAGTGACATATGCTGTGTGTATTGTAGTTAACTCATAGCATTTCTGTCTCCGTACAGGCCCAGGGCAAGTTGGAGAAGTCTGGTGAGGGAGAGAGAGATGGAGGGAAGGCTGCTACCGAGCACTTGGCAGGGGCAGGAGGCAAGCCTCACTCAGCCGCGGCTGCCTCTGGTGCAAACTCAGAGAAGAAAACATCTGGCAAAGGTCAATAGTGTAAACAGCCTTTCTTCTCTTACCATCTCAGTTTGTATGCTTCTGTTACCAAGTTTAAATTGGAAAGTGTTTTGCTGCCCATGTACATGTACTACTAAAGATGCACATCAATGACTCCGCTGACATGTACTGTAGTCTTGTGAAAGAGTGTCAATGGGTGGAGCACTTTACAAGCCTGCTAAAAAGGGGGGTGGGCACTCTTTCAAGTGTTGCCGCTCATTGCCCTTGAATTGAACAAACAATAATGTACAACAGAGCTGCCGACCTTGGAAGCCCAAGTTTTGACAGCACCTAACACTCTGAACGGCAACACACCACCATGAGCATGTAGCTAGCAAGCACGTCCATGTTAGCTACGTCTTTCTAAGCAAAGCTACCCTTCGGTAAAGTATAATGTGAAGTTTCTTACCTCAGATATGCATAGCACTTGAGGCTGTGCTTTTCAGTCTGCGAGTGTGCTACATTAGCCATGCGAACCTCACTTCCAAGGTGGGTGCTCATTTAGTAAAACTTTGAGCCTATACAGGAAATTGTACCAAAAGTAGGGGGTGGGCACTCTTTTGTGAGACTACAGTATCAAGTAACCTTAGTAGTATATATGTATAGCCTTGTTCCCAGGCCACTCCCAGATTTCATCTCGCAGCTGTGGAGAAAAATTGGGAGAAGGCCTGGTACCATTACTACATGCACATCACGAACCGGAAATGGTGGACTCGGTTAGTACATAATGTGGACTCGGTTTCGTAATGATGGCAACGTGCCCACGCAATATGCAAAACACTTTCTACTTATGTCTACACATCGTTTGTTAGTGACTTAGAACATTGTACTTGCGAAGTTCGAAACTGTTGGCAACACGTCTAGGCAAACTTTACTGTTCGATTGCTTGCTGTACTGGCCGCATATTGTGTGGACACGTTGCCATCATTACGAAACTGAGTCCACCATTTCCGGTCCATGACGTAGGACGAGGCTAGTATATGTATATGTATAAATCTTTTCACTCTTGCCTTATGGCAAACGACTGAAACATTCAGTCAAAATGTTGGCAAGAAGTTTTCTGATTTCAAGTTAGCCTGGAACTTCTCCAATTATGCAGAAGGAAAGCCTCAGTTTGTACTGAACTGCCATCTTTCTCTCTGTTCTTGCTGCAGGTTCTGGTGATAGCAGTGGCTCTCAGTTGCTCTCAAACTCTCTCAACCTCCTGAGTGTGGCAAGCAACCTCAAGAATGCCCAGACCCTCCTCTCCACCCTGCAGAAGAACCTACCTGCTAACGCCAACTTACCAGCCAACATCAAGTCTCTTGCTGCAAGGGTACTCCGAGCTCAGGGTGAGTGTGTGTCATGTTTCGTTTTTGTTCTGCAGTCGTCTTCAAAAAATAGTGTGAAATTTTTAGTATGAAAGTGTAGTATGCATCATTTCTACGGTTTCTGGATAGGTGAAACACTTATTAACATTTACATTGTATGCCAGCTGCACTGTATGTCAAACAGTATTCAGGTTGTGATATGTTTTAGGCCTACAGTCTCTCTTCCTGACAGTCCTTGTCCCATGTCGATAGCTGTTCAAAAACCAGAGATACAGTCAGCAATCAATCAATTGTCGCCAACCCCCGCCCCACTATATTATAGCACTTGGAATTAGCATATGCCTAGGTGGTTTTTCTTCATTCTTGGACATGTTTTATCTAGCCGTATGCAAGTCTTTATTCCGTGTTGATAGTAGTGATGCACTGATAATTGGATTGGTTATCGGTATCAGGCCAATAATGTGCTTTCTGGGCAGTATCAGCATCGGCAAATTTTTTTTTTTTTTTTTTTTTTTTCTATAAGAATTCATGTACATCATCATGCACATTGGATACATGAAATAGCTGAAAGCTAATTCAAGCATGTACCCTAGCTACAGTTTAGATTTGGATCTGGTTCTAGAAGCTATTGGAGTCCACTTGGAGGAGTTCTTAGTCGTGACTTGCAGGCCAGGCACTCCATCCAAGATGTTAAAGCACACATCTGTATCTGCATTCTGAGGAATGCAGATTTCTTCATCTGTTTCAGAGTCACTGTTTGACTGGTTCCGTCTCAGGGGATGATCAGGAGGAAACCTGCGTAAAACATAGGGTGGAAGTTGTGGTCTCTTTCTGCGCTATTTCTACCGATAGTGTGACTGATAAATGACACGTGGATAGCAGAACCACACGATAGCAATTCTTTTCATCAAACGTGCAAGTCGCAGCTTCGTAAAGCTGTCTTGGATGGGGGAAGAGTCCATAGTAACTGACAGTAGGCTTTGCCTAGATTCACTGTAGTTTTGAAGCTTACCACTAAACAGCAAGCTTGGAGATAAACCCGAACTTTTATACCGGAAGTTGCTACCTTTGGTATGTTCTGGTGCCTATAACTTGGATGTTACAGTTCTGTTTCCTTTGAAATCTGCAGCGAAGTTAGAGCTTTCATTTAGCTATACATGTATATTGCTTTTGATTACAGCTTCGTAGCTTGTATACTTCTCGAGATCGGTTGCAACAAACACGGCCTGGTCGATTGCGGTAGCATGACACACTACTGCACTACGTTAAACTTCCGCCTCATCGAAGCACTAGTTTCAATTAAAATGTGTACTATTAACTTCCAGTGGGTGTAATGAACACTGTTAAACGCATAGGCAGTGCGTAATAAACCACTACCTTCCAGGGAAACACGCCAAGGCAGGTAAGTACTCATGACACCGTTCGGCGTCATTGGTGGATAAAGAGTTAAGCACTTACATTCAAATGTCTCTAATATACAGCTGTGGCTATTACACGTCCACCTTGTGTCTGCCTGACGTCATTCACGAGATAAGTGTTTCCAGGCCTTCCTCGTTTTCGCTGCTCTTCCGCTTCTACGTATGAAAAGCAAACTGAAGTACAAAAAAAACGGGGGGGAGGGGGGAGTGGGGGGGCAGCCTGGGAATGAGAGACTACCTCTCTACCTCTCCAAATTCTTCCAGCACCTGGAGCTGAATTAGCATAATCCATTACTCCTTGTAAACACCCTCATGCAATTCAGAGGTTACAAGGTTATGTTGCAGCTAATACATGTAACTTGACTGTGACAGAAAATAGTGAGAGAGATTTGATCAGTCTGTGATCTGAGATGAAATTGTAAATTTTTTTTCTGTAACAGGATCCACATCTGTCCCTCGTGGTATTGTCACAGCGACCACCGTCCCCAGGGGGAGTCCCTTAACAAGCAACCTTGCTGCTGCACTGCAACAACAACAGCAACTAAAGCAGCAGCAAGCCAACCCTTCTCCTAGAACTGTTCCATCCCAATTAAAGCCCACGCCTACATCTATTCCTTCGGCACACACCGATCACTCAAGTAATTCGACATCTGCCAACACTGATCAGGGCTCTCTTTCTAGTAGCTCTTCTCAACAAAGTGCTCCAGATTCAGCTTTGCCTGAAAGTATCACTCCTCCTCCTACCTCGTCTTCAGCACCCATAGCAACACTGCCATCCCAGTCGCCTCAGATCAGTCCTTCCCTCTTGGCTCAAGCGACAACCCTTTCGTCACAACTCCTGGCGGCAAACTCTCTTCTACAGCACCGCAATGCAACAGGAGGAGAGAACTCTCTGTCTCCAACAACAGCAATCACACCACAAATCTCCCCAGAACTACTTACCCAAGTATCTTCCTATCTTAACATTCCAAATCCAGCTGTGTCAAAAGCAAGCACTCAAGATGGGTTAAACTCTAGCCTGGTTCATTCCGAGGTGGTGTCTACGACTGACAGTGGGGAAGGACTCACCCAGGATGCTAGTGCTGAAAACATGCTGAAAAGTATGTTTATGTACATGTACATATGTGTGCTTTATCAGTGGTAATTTCTAGTGCCTACCATAGATCAAGAAACTTTCACTGTTAAATAATTATTTCTGTCAGTGAGGGAAGCAGTGAAAATAAAATATGAAATATGTGTACACACTACATTGTGAAACTGTCAAGCACCAGAGTAAAAATTTGATCTACAGTACAGTCTTAATATTTTGCTGTGTTTTCCCAATCTCAGAGATGTTGTGTGTACTACACAGTATGTAAGCAACCCTTAGTACTGCCTACTGACTGGTGACTTGGCATTGTGATAACTTTCCCAAGATAGTGATAAAGTTGGTTACCTTGCCAAGGAAAGTCCCTGGGACAGGCCCTAACAGGCTGCCGCTATTTAAACAAAATGCTGGTATCAGGTATCAAACAATGCTACTTATGGGATAGTGTTGCTCTATGAATAACATGCCAGTGTGTATGGTCAGGGCTGTGGTATTTTGGAAAGTGGGAGAGTATTTGCATCACAAAGGCATTCATTTCATAGTCACATCATCAAGGCTCAAGTTTAGCCCATCACTTGGTAGTTGGAGTGAGCCTGAGATAGCTCAGAAAACATGATTCGACTGTGTCTGTCTCAGTCACGTGTGCCAAGTGATAGTACGTAACAGTGTGCATGAAGGCAAGTACACACACAAGTGGCTTAAGTGAGCGTGAGCACCGGTGCAAGAGCTAGGCAAGCAAGGCTACTCATGAACACAGAGTGTGTTCTCAGGCGTGGCAGATAGGCCAGTCTGCTCGCAGGTAGTATAGAGGTGGTGGGTGGTACTGCACTCACCATGACAAGGTTTGAACCAATCCATCTCAAATAGTGAATGGTTTGCTGCTTTAGGTTGGATACTCAAGGCAAGCAAGCTTATAACCTTTTAGTAGTTATCCATCAGAACTGGTGGGTGGTTAGCTTTGGGTTGAAAGGCTATAGTATTTATAACATGTATGTGCTATGTGTTATTCATAGGTGGTGGTGATACTGTCTCTTCTGAGAATCCTGCACTTCCTCAGGAGGGGGTGAAACGTCCTGCAGCAGATGATGACTCCAATCCTTCACCAAAGAAGCCTCGAATGGACCAGTGACAGTTACCACACAACACACATTATCCACTTTATACTATTTTATACATGTTGTTGCTGTTGTTGTTAATGTGACAGATTGTACACCGCACTTCTCAAACATTCCCCCATGTTGTTAGTTTTGCTTTTGGTAAAATAGTCGTTCGTACATATATTGTGAGTGTTTGGTGTGACACAGTGCGTGAGTGAGTGGGTGGGTGGGTGGGTGGGTGAGTGAGTGAGTGAGTGAGTGAGTGAGTGAGTGAGTGAGTGAGTGAGTGAGTGAGTGAGTGAGTGAGTGAGTGAGTGAGTGAGTGAGTGAGTGAGTGAGTGAGTGAGTGAGTGAGTGAGTGAGTGAGTGAGTGAGTGAGTGAGTGAGTGAGTGAGTGAGTGAGTGAGTGAGTGAGTGAGTGAGTGAGTGAGTGAGAGAGAGAGAGAGAGAATGTCATGTATTCCCACCCTCCCCATTTCACTTTCGGGCACTTAATTTGATGTATGCAAGTTATTACTCCTCACACCATATAAGGAACCAGCTTACATAATATAATATAACCCGTTACCCAGGCAACATCTAAGAATGTTGCCCATATCTCTCTTGTACAGTGATGTTGCCTAGGTAACAGGTTATATAATAGTTATATCCCTCCCTGGGGTGTGGTCTTGCACATTGGTGTCGGGCTACGCCCGACACCAATGTGTATAACGACCACCCCCCAGGGAGGGATATAACTATTACTAACATACCCAATCATGAATTATTCAAGTTGCAGTATATAACAATATTCAGTTCACCAAAAATATGTGCATGTAGGTAACAAGCTAGGTAACATGGTGTGCATTTACAATATTGGTATTCCGTGCGATTAACAAAAACATGCTGTCATGTTACTCATACAACATTTACTATAATATTATTTCTAATGCTAATAAGTTGTTTCTTGTATCTCCAACAACAAAATAGCATACTTAGAATAAAAATAAGCAGTGCAAGACCACTAAATGTATAGCCCAAAATCAGAGCTCTTACCTGAAGTTCAAAGTCCACTAATATATGTATGAAGAATTTCTGTGTGTTGCTGGTGGCATGATTGCCATCACCTTCAATCCTAGCAATAAGACATGTTTCTTTGATAACCCATAGCAATTCTTGGTAACAGTGATTGTCATGTTCATCGTCCACTGTACAATTCCAATTTGATCGTAATGAGGAAAGATCTATATAGTTTCGTGAAATGTTTGATGTGTAGTTGTACTGCACAGGGTAGCTGGGTTCAAGAAAGATCACACTATAATAACCATCATCATTTATGATGCAATTAACCGGTGTGCATATCCATGGTTGATGCTTGTTTTGGCTGTAACCAATCGCAAAGCTGGTGGAAAGAAGTACATGTTCACTGTCCCTCTGTGGATCAAAATAACGTGCCTCAGTAAGGTTATTAAGTATGAACACTTCACCACGCTCTGGAGAGCTGTCATTCGCTGTGGCACAAATGTTCAAGCTGATGTATGAGCCATGCATGAGATAAAGTCCGATAATATTCTTCACTTTTGTGTTGTTCGTTACACTACTGTCTGTGAGAAGTGGCAAGTTGCTGCATCCCATATCTGCTAGAATAAACTGCACCTCTAGTGAGATATCCTTGTATTGAACATCTTCCCTGGCATGTATTGACTTGATGCGAAATTGGTTGATACTGTGCACTACCATTGTTGTGCCTTCATATGCAGCAGGATTCAGACTTGAATTGAAGTCATCACCAACTCTGGAGGTTAAACTAAATCCTGCTACAGTAGCGACTAGTGTTATCAGTGCCACCACAGTAGTAATTCTTCCACACCACAATATGACCTTTCCTGAAAGATAAGATAAATAATATTGATAGACAGCGGCCTCCAGCTCACTCCCACTGATCCTAAGGTCACATTTCAACCAGCTCCTCTAGTACACCCTCTTACCTGAGTATAGTTATTAGTGAAGCTAGTAACATCATGTAGCATAGCTTAAAGGCTCACCTGTAGTAAATTGTTGGGGTGTATGTACATCGATTAGGTATGAGTATTATTACACATGGCATGTCTTCAAATGCATAGGCCCATGTCCATTGTACAAGTGAATTCTACAAAATGCCAATTTGACACTTAAATTAGTTAGGGACATATAATAAAGTATCACCTGTCATAAATTGTTGCACAAATGTGATACGTATACTATAGCTATAGCTATATAGGCACAATTATGCAACAGGTACATTAGTTTTGACACCAGTGTTTACCTTGAGGTTCATCTGCCACGGCTAAAGTGTTGTTGTTTGTGTCAAGATCCTGGTGTATTGCTTTGCTACTACTGTTAGACGTGTGTGATTCTTGTTTCCGTAACAAGGGAGCACCTGTGGAGTAAGAATGAGTGTGGGCGCCAAGACTTACATTTGTAACCATGAGCTTTACCCTTCAAATTTTATGTACTATGCATATCTACACATAATTCTACATTACTCACCCATTTTTATGCCTAAAGAAATAAGACTCGTTAAGTATGACTCCAATCAGTGTGTATAGCAAGAGTATGTAGTATAGGTAGACTCACGTGCATGAGATTCTTCATCACTTTCTGTTTCACCTTCATTGATTATCATTGAGCGAGCTGCAATGGTGTCATGTAACATTTCTGCATAGTTAGTAACCCTGACTAAGTAGAAAATGTAAAATCTAAGTATGCACACACTGGAATTTCAGTAGTATTTACACTTTTACTCAGCACATGCTGAAGCCAAATAAGCAATGTCATGAATACCTATACCCCATCAACCTTTGTAACATGAATATTCAGTTTTTCATTTGATCAACTGCAGAACTTGGTCTTCAATCAGCAATCGTTTATCATCCTGTTAGTACAGGACCCTTATCAAACCCTTTGTTCAGTAAAGATGGATTGGTATTGCATGAATTGCTTGATACTTGATAGATTATTTATTGTACATTCTGTGCAGTAATTAGTAACACTGTCATTTCTACTGCTATGTAGGTAAATGCGTTTCTAATGACACTATGTAGCCAATCTAGACTACACACACACACATCACACACACCACACACACACACACACACACACACACACACACACACACACACACACACACACACACAGACACAGACACACACACACACACACACACACACACACACACAGACACACACACACACACACACACACACACACACACACACACACACACACACACACACACACACACACACACACACACACACACACACACACACACACACACCACAGTGTTGATCCTCCTCCAATGTGTCAGCTTGTTACTAGCAATCTCTCTAGCTAGTATCATACCCGGAGGACTGGCGGCCACTAACGTTTTCTTTGATGCTGTACTTCCTGCACTTCCTGATGAAAAGGAACCATAACTCTTTTTCTTTTTTCGAATGGGAAGTGGTCTACTTCCCTCACCTGCCAAAGACACAAGAATAGCTAGTCAGCATTGAGAAAAACTGGAAGAACTTAGTGACTACGATTCTGACTTACGTACCTGTATCTTTTGATCCCTTCTGTCTTTTCCTAGCCTGCAGTTGCATTTGTTTCTTTGTATGTGCTTCATCCGAATCTGACTCTGCATAATGAAGTCAATCATAATAATATTATAGTAATCTCAAAACAAAATCTCATTGGTCATTTTGAATAATAATCACTGGCATAATTATGGCAAGCCTTGGTTTGTAAGAATTTATGTAGTACCTGGCCAGGGTTTGAATTGAATTGATAAAAGCAGATTAGAAAATTTCCCTCTTTGTCTGCATGTCATTTGGTATATATCTATGTTCAAAATTGGCAGGACCAACTACTTTTGTATTCTTGTGGTGTAACACTTCAGAATGTAGCTATGAAGTGCATCGACATAAACATGCACGATCAATTTAGCACAAGAAGATCTGAGAACCTCCTGCTTTCAGAATGCTTGGTTGAGAAAACAGCACAAAAGTCTTCAGCAAATATAGCTTAATCAGCTACTTGTAAACATGCCCATGATTCTCTTTCATTCGAGTTAACTGTTGCAGCAATTTTACACCTGTAGGCTAGATGTGTCTTGTATTGCCTGCGAGTGTTAATTAAGGTAGGACAACCTTGAATCACAAATCTCCGAGTCATGTGGACGGACGAATGGGCAATGTGTACACAAGATTAACAAAAAGTTTGTACCAAACTGCTTTCTCTACCTGATAATGCCAAAAAACTCGATATTTAGTCCCTCAGCTAAAATAAAAATCTGCACCCTCTCCAAGGCTCCACCCCCAGTCTGATCACATCATCAACACACACACAAAAACAAGTAAAAACTTTACGTATGGATTTGTCCTGGGACCACTTCAATTCCAGTCTACAGGCCAAAACACATATTTGACCTCAAAAAGTAATTTTGGCTGTGCTGGCTTTCAAGAAAAATTCAACACACCTCCACTCAAACCAACCAAAACTGAGCCCAGTTTCAGAAAGCTCAACTCACCCCCTACAAAACTATGTATGCTTTTACCCGCTCACCTCCAAGCCAGGGATCGAGTTATACCCACAAACCTACTCCCTGTCATTGCCCCTAGAATGGAGCCAAGTTACACACATTCCCGCTAGCATAAAATCGGGCAGGGCCTACAAGCCCAAAAAGTCAGCTTTCTACAGTACCTTCATTTGCCAGACAACTGTGTGATGATACCCGTCTTCCAGGATGGCTCTCTGCCTTTCCAGTACACTCACAAACATTCAAGCCCATAAGTGTTGGAGGATTTCTTCAAAGTTCCGCCCAGCCACATGAAAGTGCTACTACAAAGGGCCACAGGCCACATCAAAGGGACACGCCCCCTTGTTGATTCCGGTTGCCGCCATGGGAAAGTGTAAACAAGCCAATAAATTTCAATCGCGCCATTATGGTCACCCGATCATTAATTATTCATGGTGAAATCGGCCTGATTCGCAATTCAAGGTTGTCCTACCTTAAACTAGTGTACTTTCCTCACACAGGAATTTTATACTTCTTTGTCATTGTTCACAAGTACACATGTAGTTAAAGTTGCAGATTGCAGTCTAGACATCAGCAATTTCGCAAATTAGATGCTCTGCAATTGCTTCTGAGGCCACTTTTGGCCCAAACCGGCACTAAAGTTATCACTGTTATCTGTACGTCTTCGCATGTATGACTCTAATTCGCATAGACGTCCACATGCCATGCAGTGGCCATTGCTGAAGAGTCCAAACTTCTGAGTTTCCAGTGCTGAGTACTATATAGGCCTACTGAGCTTGGGGCGGGGCCACAACGTAGCGAGACTTGACACTCGTTCGCCGGGATCTCTGCGACATGCTGTGAGACTCGAGACTAGTTGGCCTGGACAATGGTTACGCTATCTAGCTGCATGCAGTGGTGTCAATTTGTGAGTATACGGTATCTAATAAAGGGGGCTTGCCGTGTCACTGTCATGACTGTGGGCAATTGTGGGGGCTATGCCCCCACGCCTTATATTTTCTGCCCCCACTTCCCCCCCTCCGGTTCCGCCGCCTATGTTATCAGCACAATATTGACAATACCCACCTTGAGACAAGAGGGAGTCTGGTGCACCAGAACTTGATGATGCCACGAATGGATCTGCACATCAATGAGAGAAACACTATACAGTAGAGTCTAGTAAACATGTAGGAGGCTCTTCAGTGCCAAACTTATGCTCCACCTAGCTAAACGAATGCATGACTATTAAAGCTACTACACCCTATAAGTGTATGTTACTCACTGCTCAACAAAATGTTTAATGTACCATCATCATCTGGAACTTCTTTCTCAATCTCCTCCATATCGCGATATCCAAACTCTCTCCGGTATGCTTTCACACATACAAAGCAGTGCTTTGCATTGGACTCTTTGAGAGCCTTAATGAGCAATGTTTGGTCATCAGGAGCGATCTTGTGTTGCTGCAAGAGTAGAATGAACATGTGTGGTGTGCTATTGAAATTCCTGTGGTTTTCATCAAGGATGTCTTCTTTTCCAAAGAAGCACTTTAGTTTCTCCTCAGATTCAGTCTTTCGAATTCTTCTGTAGATTTTTAGTAGGCACTGGTTGGAGAATGTAAACTCGGGGTTTTGATCTTTGACAACAAGGCGATCAACTTCTGATATTCCATACTTCTTCATCCTCATGACACACCACTTCCCCCTGAGTGATGCTCCGACACTCCTTAGGCAATACACAAACTTAGAAAGAGCGGCTTCTGTGGGATTTGCTCCTTTTTGCATGGCCTCCAAAGCGTGAAAAAGATCAGATGGTTTTAAATTTTCCATCTTGCTTACTTCACTGTACTTGACTTCAGTGTACAGTGCTAGTTTGAGGCATTCCAAACCCTCCTCCTTGTCTATATGCTTGTCTACAAACTTCAGCCATTTGCGCAGAGAAAACCTATCAGGGTAGTACGAATTTGATGCCATTTCTTGGAACTGTATTTCCAGGTTATAGTTGTGATCACTGTAGTATTCAATACTTCAAAGAGTGACCACAGTCTTTAGGTTGAGAGGACAAAATAATATAATTATCATACATCATTCTCTGCAGAAAGTTTGCATTGATCAAAAAACTATTTAAAGTGTAACTTGTGCAAGAGACCAAAGGTTTCGACTACTCAATGTACATACTACAAGCATGAATACTTCTGCAGCTCACTGTAAAAACAAAACTGTGGTTTTTAGCAAATTACAGTTGCGCTCCAGTATGTGAATGTTGTGCTTGTAAAACATTCTGTGGGAGGCTAGTAAGGTTTACTAGAGCATCAACTCTCACTGCATGAATCTTTTTCAGCACTGCGTTCATAAAATTTGCATAGTAAGATAGTCACGCAACTGCAGTATCCAATTACTTATATAGCTAAAATAACAACTTTTTATTGCATATGCATGATATTTATCATGACTCCTGAGTTGACGGTAATTAAGCAGACAATACATGTAAGACTGGCAATGGTTCTGATAACTGTGGAGCTTGTGTCTTTTCTCAATCAAGTTACCATGGAAAAATAGAATGTATGAACAATCAACGAACCACATCCCTGAATAAATAAAGGCAGGCCGTGAAAATCACCCACTGTACAGGACACGTTCGGCCAATACCAGGTTACCGGTAAAGCCCACAATCAATCGTTCCGAAGCTAAGGCCATAATTCATAGATTTAATAAGTATTGCATATGTTGCAAGTCTCACCACCCGCCCGCATGGATTTCCTGCGATAGAATTCATCACTGCGACGCCAAACTTGAAGTTTCTGTCTACTGTAAAGCATCCAAAGGAACTCGATCATCGTACAGCTAATAAGTGCCGTCAAGCTTGTTAATAACTTTCTTGGCGTGAGAAATATCTACCGGCTATGGATAAACAAATACACAATTGTAACACCCACCCGCCCGTGTTGGCGTGCTGAAGATAAGGCCACTATTTGTTGCATATTAGTTTCTCATCCCCCGCCCGCATGCTTTTTGGGGACCCGCTTCGCTGGCCATTATTGTATATTTTATCGATTTCGCGCTCTGTAAACGTCGATGCTGCTGATTTTTACATGTTGATTTAGTACCAGCGAACTGCAAAGCAGCTAAAAGATGTCTCCCTCCCTAAAATATCGGAGCGCATACACCCAGACGTCACTTCTTTCACAGGGAGCGTGGCCTCGCGAGTCCAGGAGCTGATTTTATTTGCGGTTGGCGAATAATGGTATAATGGTAATGGCCGCCCGCCCGCACGAACGTTAGAGAAAATTCCTGATGAGAAACGAATATGCAACAAATAGTGGCCTAAAAAAAAACTACGAATTGGCCTATAAATACCATATGGGGGGGGGGGGGGGGGGAGCTTTGTAGTGGTTATTATTTATCACAGTAGCTATATCAATTAATGTCCTACCTTTTGATCACTTACTAGTAGCCAACTACAAGACAAGTACACCGTGTCACAAGTGCACTCAAGTCGACTGCGCGCGTCCACTACAGCTATATATATACATTCCGGTGCAAATGTACGTTGGAATGGAATAGAGCTATCCCCACCCACCGTCCAGCCACATCCTGCTAGAAATGATGTTGCAATTCACAACAATTAGCTATCCAGTGTTTTTATGGTGATAGCATAGGGTGACACAACAATATTTGACATGCAGTATGCAGTTGAGGAACAGATGGTTCTCTGTAATGAGATCAGAAATGCTTCCATCTTTCCCACACAGGAATCAGCAGATAGCTACCAGCAGCCCATGATGAGGAACAGGAGCAAGACAAGGAGCTATCGGTAGTGATACCCTACGTGGCTGGAATGAGTGAGGACACCCGGTGTGTTTGCAAGAATTTCAACATCAGAGTAGTCTATAGCTAAATCCAGGCAAATTATCTCTCATCTCCTTCTCACATGAAGCCACACACATACAGACATTCTTGTGTCCCATATAAGTCTCATCTCCAGTCTTCGTCTGGTCTTTCCAGCGAAGACCTGGCCAAAGCTGCAGGGAATATGATATATCACATCAGACTGCATGTTTACCCAGCTGCAGGGTCAGTGTATCCTGACCTTAGTCAACAATGAGTGAAGGGTCTGCCTGAGTGCAACATGTGGTAGAGGAACCACCACCTGATCCACTGGGAGAGACAGTGGTGCTAGACCATAGCAGGGGACAGGAGCTGTTAGTGAAGGAGGCTCTGCACATTGATGACACCCACAGATTAGCACTTCAAACCAAGGACTGGAAGTCCCTCTTGGCTGAACCACAGTGATGAGAGGACAGGGAGAGTAATTTTCACCAACCCTTGACCTCTATTCTTAGTAAACTACTGCATGACAAAATATGTGGTCTTCGTTCACACTTCTTTACTTTGACCTGATGACAACTGGAACATTCATACAGGCAAAAAAATTTCTAATTTGAAGTTGGTAAGCAGAGAACCTTCTTCCATTTATGCAGGAGCTACTGAGAAGCCATTGGATGTCATAGTTACTGCCATCAATTGAGAAGCCATACAGCAGAGAGGGCTAACTCACCAAAAGTATATCACTGCAAAAACACTGGCGTTACGTTGTCATGTTTTGAGTTGCACCAATGTGGACACATGAGCTATCAGAAGTCCGCAAGACGCTTCTAAAAAGATTCTTTGTAAGGAGCTTATTAGATCATGATATCACTGCAGTGGTTTAGAAAGACACTTCAGATTGAGGGACTAAATAATGGTGCATGCTTACCATGCAGTGTTGTTTTAGTTAGTAGCTAACTAAAACCAAAACTGAAATGCATTTTAGTAAAACATAATTTAAACTTAAGTAATTAAAAATAAAACTAGAATTGATGCTGCCTTTGTCTGTTACCACTAAACTAATTTGAAATCACCCACAAATGGTTGTTAACTATTAACTAAAAACTGAAAGTACTACTAACCCTTTTTAGATTTAGTAATTAAAACTATAATAAACTAACAATTTGAATCTGTAGCCTATAATTAAACTACCCAGTACTAGTCTGAACGGCAATGGGCACCAAGATGGCCCCCTCCTACACCATCCATCATCATGGACTCCCTGGAGAGACAGCTCCTTGAGAGTGAGCCCCTTCAATCGGCCCTCTGGAAGTGTTATATTGACAACATCCTCTGTGTATGGTCAGGTTAGAAGGAGTCCCTAGAGGCTTTCCTCCGCAGACTTAACTCCTGCCAGATAGTGAGAGAGATAGTGAGAGAGATTTGATCAGTCTGTAATCTGAAATGAAAGTGTAAATTTTATTTATTCTTTTTCTGTAATAGGATCCACTTCTGTCCCTTGTGTTATTGTCACAGCGACCACCGTCCCCAAGGGGAGTCCCCTAACAAGCAACCTTGCCGCTGCACTGCAACAACAGCAACTAAAGCAGCAGCAAGTCAACCCTTCTCCTAGAACTGTTCCATCCCAATTAAAGCCCACGCCTACATCTATTCCCTTAGCAAACACCAATCACTCAAGTAATTCGACATCTGCCAACACTGATCAGGGCTCTCTTTCTAGTAGCTCTTCTCAACAAAGTGCTCCAGATTCAGCTTTGCCTGAAAGTATCACTCCTCCTCCTACCTCGTCTTCGGCACCCATAGCAACACTGCCATCTCAGTCACCTCAGATCAGTCCCTCCCTCTTGGCACAAGCGACAACTCTTTCGTCAGAACTCCTGGCGGCAAACTCTCTTCTACAGCACTACAATGCAACAGGAGGAGAGAACTCCCTGTCTCCGACAACAGCAATCACACCACAAATCTCCCCAGAACTACTTACCCAAGTATCTTCCTATCTTAACATTCCAAATCCAGCTGTGTCAAAAGCAAGCACTCAAGATGGGTTAAACTCTAGCCTGCTTCATTCCGAGGTGGTGTCTACGACTGACAGTGGGGAAGGACTCACCCAGGATGCTAGTGCTGAAAACATGTTGAAAAGTATGTTTATGTACATGTACATATGTGTGCTTTATCAGTGGTAATTTCTAGTGCCTACCGTAGATCAAGAAACTTTCACTGTTAAATAATTATTTCTGTCAGTGAGGGAAGCAGTGAAAATAAAATATGCAAATATGTGTACACACTACATTGTGAAACTGTCAAGCACCAGAGTAAAAATTTGATCTACAGTACAGTCTTAATATTTTGCTGTGTTTTCCCAATCTCAGAGATGTTGTGTGTACTACACAGTATGTAAGCAACCCTTAGTACTGCCTACTGACTGGTGACTTGGCATTGTGATAACTTTCCCAAGATAGTGATAAAGTTGGTTACCCTGCCAAGGAAAGTCCCTGGGACAGGCCCTAACAGGCTGCTGCTATTTAAACAAAATGCTGGTATCAGGTATCAAACAATGCTACTTATGGGATAGTGTTGCTCTATGAATAACATGCCAGTGTGTATGGTCAGGGCTGTGGTATTTTGGAAAGTGGGAGAGTATTTGCATCACAAAGGCATTCATTTCATAGTCACATCATCAAGGCTCAAGTTTAGCCCATCACTTGGTAGTTGGAGTGAGCCTGAGATAGCTCAGAAAACATGATTCGACTGTGTCTGTCTCAGTCACGTGTGCCAAGTGATAGTACGTAGCAGTGCGCATGAAGGCAAGTACACACACAAGTGGCTTACATGAGTGTGAGCACCTGTGCAAGAGCTAGGCAAGCAAGGCTACTCATGAACACAGAGTGTGTTCTCAGGCGTGGCAGATAGGCCAGTCTGCTCGCAGGTAGCATAGAGGTGGTGGGTGGTACTCCACTCATCATGACAAGGTTTGAACCGATGCATCTGAAGTGGTGATTGGTTTGCTTTAGGTTGAGTTACAGCTACTATGACCGGTAAATCGTGCCTAGTGTGTGGCAACAGCCAGTCCAAGGATCCTAACGCCTCCTTTCATTGATTTCCAAGTGATCCTGGGAGGCGAGCCATCTGGCTTCGAGTGTTTGACTTACAGGAGGGTACTCAAGGCAAGCAAGGTTACTCTTAGTGGGTGTCTCTCAAATCCATCAGGACTGGTGGGTGGTTAGCTTCCAGGTTATCTCTCAAATACATCAGAACTGGTGGGTGGTTAGCTTTGGGTTGAAAGGCTATAGTATTCATAACATGTATGTGCTGTGTGTATTCATAGGTGGTGGTGATACTGTCTCTTCTGAGAATCCTGCACTTCCTCAGGAGGGGGTGAAACGTCCTGCAGCAGATGGTGACTCCAATCCTTCACCAAAGAAGCCTCGAATGGACCAGTGACTTACCACACAACACACATTATCCACTTTATACTATTTTATACATGTTGTTGCTGTTGTTGTTAACGTGACAGATTGTACACCATACTTCTCAAACATTCCCCCATGTTGTTAGTTTTGCTTTTGGTAAAATAATTATTCATACCTATGACAGCATTTGATGTGTCACAATTCAAGGCCTTAGAATCATAGTGGGCTAACCCAATTGCAACAAGCATTTGGTTTGCTAAAAAGATAACAAAGAAATGCCAGGCAGTTCATTTGAAACTTGCATACTCAAAAGAGTCTGTGAGGCATGCCTACATGTGAATTTTGTTCAGTAATTTTTTATTTTTTTTTTTTCTATGAAAACTTTATGCAACTTGTGCAATGGATACATAAAATAGCAAAGGCTAATAGTATAATGTACCCAGGTTATAAAGATAGGTTACAGTTAACAAAACTTTTCTTAAACATACTAATATTAGGTGATGAAACAATGGAGTAAGATAAACTATTCCAAATTGCTACGTACAGCATGTGAAAAAAAGGAAAAGTAGTAAGAGTTTGTGCGAGTCTGAGGTTGAAGGAGTGTGAGAGGATGTGTGTATCTTGTGAAGGCTTATACAGTAATGGTGCATTAGGAAAGTCAACAAACCCATGAATAATTTTGTAGAGATGACACATTTTGAGTAGTTTCCTCCTTTCAGAGAGTAGGGGTATGTTCAAGGTATGCAGCATATCACAGTAAGCATCATCCCAACTTTTGGTACAGACCCTACATGCGAAACGTTGTACTGATTCAAGTTCTTGTTTGTCCTTAGACAGGTCCCAAACAGCAGTTGCATATTCAAGATGGGGGCGGATAAATGCCACACATAGTTGCTTTAGAGTGTCCACATCAGAGTATCTGTAAAATTTGTGGTAGAGCATACCAATTTGCTGTCGGGCTTTAGAACAAATTGTAGATATGTGTGCAGACCAGGACAGATCAGATGTTAACAGGATTCCAAGGTACTTGTAGGAATACACTCTCTCTAGGGGTTGGCCACTGATTAGTAACACAGTTGGCATGGTGGAGTCCCTCTTACGAGTCACAAGCATGCACTTACACTTATCACAGTTCAACTGTAGCTTGTGGGCTGAGATCCAATCAGATAGTGCATTGATTTCTGCTTGCAAGGTTTGGTAGTCAGAAGGGGATTGGATAGTCCTGTACAAGAGAAGATCGTCAGCATACAGACTCATGCTGCTGTTGGACAGGGCATTGGTACTGACTTGAATTGAAAACATTCACCTGAACATGATTGTATAAATTATAAGTGTTGCTAAACTGCCAGCATGTGGTATAATAAGTAATTCTATGGAAGTAGTAAATTATTGGGACCAGTAGGGCATGTAGGAGTCAATGAACTGCCCGTGAGATTTCTAGGTATAATTGGGCAATTTGTTGCGTGCACAGGTATCCTATTGCAAGTATCCAGGTATGAAACTTAAGAACTGAGATGCTGCAACATGCAGGACCTTGCTCAAATTTCCACAACTCTAGTATACAGCAGTCATTGAATACATTAAGCATGCACATTTTCCCCCTGTTGTATATACAGGATAGACCATTCTGGTTCTGAAACCTAACCTATTATTATTATTTTTATTGTGTGTGTGTGTGTTTGTGTGTCAAGGTGTGTGTGTGTGTGTCATGGTGTGTGTGTGTGTGTGTGTGTGTGTTGTGTGTCATGGTGTCCGTGTGTGTGCATGTATCCGTAAGCATTTCTTGAAAGTAAAATTCCATAACAAAGGCATTGAAATGATCAACTTAAGCGGGATACTCCGTTCCAGGCAAGTTAAGGACACAATCCCAGTGTTTTTTGAGCATAACGAACCCCCAACGGTTTCTTACAAATATACCAAGACTATAGGACCCTCAGTCTTCAACTTTAAAAAAGTTACAGAGAGCATTAACCTATCCAGCAACGACTGCACAACCTGCAAATGCAGTTCATCTGCCTTTCTTTACCAGCCTTTAGGCCATGTGGTCACCGGTGACCTCAGCATCATAACCAATAGGAAACTTAGACACCTCATTAAAAAAGGCCCTAATTTTAGAGAGCAAAATAATATCAACTGGGATCTGTGTCTGAAACTGTGCATGGAGGGAGTACACGATTATAGAAATACATGGGCTTCTAGAGAGGGAGTAGACCCGTGCACACTCAATGAGTGGGCGGGCACGGTGAAACTCCTTATTGAAAAGAACATCAAACGTCTCGAGTCTCGGGGACATAAAACAAGAAAAAGACAAGTTTTGAAAGACACTAGGTGTAGGACAGCCCTCCGGGAACTCCACAACGAATATGTCCTGGTACCTGCAGATAAAGCTAGCAATAACATAATCATAGTCTGTAAGAAATACTACACTGAGGTGATTAGAAACGAACTAGCTGGAAAGAGTGGGAAAGCATCTACATATGTCCACTGTAGGGATTCTGTAGACCAGATTGTACAAAAACATTTAGCATACATGCATAGCACGAAGGTTAAAGTAGCAGAAGACATGAAGAGATTGCCTGGTTTTTACTGGATGCCTAAACTACACAAAAATCCCTATGGACATCGCTTTATAGCAGCTTCTGCCTCCTGCACAACCAAATCTTTATCTAAGCTGCTTACCCACTGTCTCCAGCTGATACTTAAACATTACAAGGAATATTGCAATGGTATAGAAAGAAGAACCGGGGTAAACTGTTTTTGGGTCATTAACAACTCCACTGAAGTGACTAACACCCTAGAAAAGTTGAGACACACAAGAGCATTGGATAGCTTTGATTTCAGTACACTCTATACTAACATCCCCCATAGTCAGCTCAAAACACGCATGGAAGAGTTAATTAGAAATGCATACAATACTAGAGATGCCTCCCACATGGCCTTAGGAAAAGATTATGCTTACTGGAGTAGCTAATACCCGTAACTTAACGGTGAACCAGTTAGTTGAGATGTTCAATTTCTTGATAGATAACATATACATCCAGATAGGATCAGCTGTCTACCAACAAACAATTGGCATCCCTATGGGTACTGATTGTGCTCCATTAGTTGCGGATCTATTTCTTTTCTCCTATGAATTTGAGTTTATGAAATCCCTAATCCGGACTGACCTCTCTGTAGCAGCTAAATTTAGTAATACTTGCAGATATATTGATGACTTGCTTACACTTAACAACCCTGATTTTCAAGCATGCATAGGCCAAATTTACCCCCCAGAATTAGAGCTTAAGAAAACTACAGAGAGCCATGACAGCTGTTCCTACCTGGATCTTAACATTAATGTCCTGAATGGTAAGTTTTGCACAGACTTGTATGATAAGAGGGATGCCTTCAACTTTTCAATAGTCAATTTTCCACACATGGATAGCAACATACCCTCAAAACCAGCATACGGAGTAGTAATTTCACAGTTAGTTCGATATTTGAGGATATGTTGTAATTACCAAGATTTTGTTTACAGATCTAAACTACTCACAACCAGATTACTTAGACAGGGATACGTATACCAAAAACTCTGTAGCACCTACAAGACCTTTGTGCATCGCTACCCCAGGACTTTACAGAAGTACGGGAGGTGCCTGAAAAACATTATTACTGAATGCATTGCCATAGCTACTGTTTAACGCAGCCTGAACATGCAGTTTACTTGGCTTGGCACATTTATGCACACACAGCCTTTAAACACGCACTGTTTGCCTTACACTGTTTGCCTTGTGCCTTATTAACAATACTTCCGGTACCTCCAGTGCCTCTGTATGCGCGCGCGCGCACGCAAAATAACACGTGACGATCAATCGCTACGTAAGACCTTCGAACGAAAGACAGCTGCACGAAGAACAGCTGCACGAAGAGACGGTGCTTTCGAGGAGTCTCTACCGACTTTTGAATAAGGCCAGCCACCTGACTGCATTCTGTGCATGAGATAGCAGTCCCCATCTCCCGGTCACCCCAGCGCAGCTGATGAGGCCTGGTATTGGCCGAAACGCGTCCTGCGCAGCGGGTGACTTTGCATAACATCTAGGCCTGTTTTATAAGGGAGATGTGGTTCGTTGATTGTTCATACATTGCTGGATAATTACTAGTGTTGTATATGAACGATAATAAAAGCCAAGTGATCATACACAAAAGGCAGTTTTGGATCTATCCTATGTCACAATTATACTTAGTTATTGCAGTGGACTTGAGTCAATAGTCAATATTGAAATCACCCTCAAAAATTCTAATCTTTTAGTATTACCCTTTTCAGTAAGATGCAGTAAACTAAACTATGATGTGAATGTTGCGTGACCTCCCCAGTTACATAAAGAATAAAGTGTTTGTTCAGTATTATAATCACCAATACTTAATCGCCAAAAAAAAAAAAAAAATGATACCAAATCAGAAACATGATTATAGTGTGCATTACAGAATATTAATTCTGCACAAACAATTATAATAAAAAAACAGCTGTTGTAATTATTGTTAAAAGGTTTAAGTCACACAACTATATTTTTAATTTTTCTAAGTTGTTTGTTGTATCCCAAACAACAAGATACCACACTAAAAATAAGAATTAGTAATGAAAAGCCACTTAAGATATATCCCAAAATCAGAACCCCTAACTGAACACTTAAGTCCACTATAATATGTATGAAGTATTTTTGATCGTCCAACACTACACCGCTGGAGGCAAGATTGTTGTTGCTCCCAACCCTAGCAATAAGGCATGTTTCTTTGGCAACCCATGGCCATTCTTGGTAACAGTCGTAATCTTCATCGTACACTGTGCAGTTCCAGCTTGATTGTAATGAAGAAAGGTCTATGTACTTGCGTAAGATGTTTGATGTGTATCTGTACTGCACTGGGTAGCTGGGGTCAAGGAAGACCACACTGTAGTAGCCATCGTCATTTATATGGCAATCAACTGGTGTGCATATCCATGGGTGCTGCTTGTCTTGGCTGTAACCAATTGCATAGCTTTTGAAACACACATGTTCATTGTCCCTCTGTGGATCGAAAAAACGAGCCTCTGTGAGGTTACTAAGTATGAACACTTCACCACGCTCTGGAGAGCTGTCATTTGCAGTGGCACAAATGTTAAAACTGATGTGTGAGTCATGCATGAGGTAAAGTCCAGTTTGGTTCTCCACCATTGTGCCATTTGTTTCAATAGTTATGTTGAGAAGTGGCAAGTTGCTGCACCCCATATCTGCTAGGATAAACTGCACTTTCTGTGGTATGTCCTTGTGTCGAATATCTTCCCTGGCATGCACTGAGTTGATGTAAAACTGGTTGATACTTTGCACTACCGTTGTTGTGCCTTCATATGCAGTTGTAATCAGGCTTGTGTTGACAGCATTCTCTACCCTGCTGGTTAAAGTGAATCCTATTACAGTGGCCACGAGTGTTGTCAGTACTACTACAACAGCAACTCGTCTACACCAGATGATCTTTCCTGAAAGATAATTTTTAAACGCATATTGATGGGTATAGCCTCATTCCATAGATCCTGACTCTAATTTTGGGCATACCGTAATTATTCGAATTCTACGTATGCTTAAAAAATAATTAGGTTGCGACCTTACGTTAGATTGGATTCATCATAAATTCCTATAATTGAATTTCTTATGTAAAATTAGATCTTACGTTGCATAAGAATCACAGTACATAAAACGGCGAAGGCCTGTTCTTGCAAGCTAGGTAAGTGTATAGCTGGTTTTTCCTAGAATTCTGTACAGAATCGCGAAGGTGTAAGTCTTATAAGTCTATGGCTGGTTTGACGTAGGGTTTGGAGTCCATACTAAGCTACCAAAGTGCATACTTAGGTTATTTTTCCTCGCATTGCGTGCATAGCCCGTCAAACTCTGAACTGATAAAGGCAGTACCAAGCGTCCTAAGCGTCCTTCGCTACTGAGGTAAGTGTACAAATCAAACTGTGTACATGCCTCGTTGAACTGTGACCGATGTAGGTTGCACCAAGCGTAGGAAGATAAAATGTATAGCTGTTTTTCCTGGAATTGTGTACAGACCTTGCCCGATTTATGAAGACAGTACATGTTGTGAGACTGGTTGGCCACGAAGGCCGGAGGTTGGCTTCAGTCATTAGCTTACGCTAAATTGGATTATCGTACATAAATTAAGACTCCGGCTTACGTAGAATTAGATTCACAATAATTAAATCCTAGGGTTGAATTTCTCACGTTAAATTGGATCATACATAGAATCGAATAAATACGGTAGCTAGTGACCCTGCTACAGTATTATTGAAAAGTACAACAAAATTACATTTGCCATCATTTCACCTTGTTTATGTTCAGGTACTATGTCTTCCCCATCACCTGCATCTTGGGGCGCAACATTTGGGACATGATGCAGGGTTAGTAGTGGGCGAATGCTAGATATTTGTTTCTGAAACGGAGGATAACCTGTGAAATAGGTAAGACTTTGATCAAGTAGACTTGCACTTATGACTATTGACAACGTCTAGAGCACTCAGTGTTGGCAGAGTTTAGCTACATTGTAAGGGTACTGCATTCATATGCTAGCACATATTCCCACCCTATGCTATATTATTACTTGACCTATTGTGCAAGTATGAATGACCATCTGTGTACATGTTTTATGTAGGTAGCACTCACATTCTTCATCATCACTTTCTACTCCCAGATTTCATTCTGCAGCTGTCGAGAAAAATTGGGAGAAGGCCTGGTACCATTACTACGTGCACATCACGAACCGGAAATGGTGGACTCGGTTAGTACATAATGTATTAACCGAGTTGGTTTCATAATGATGGCAACGTGCCCACGCAATATGCAAAACACCTTCTACTTATGTCTACACATCATTTGTTAGTGACTTAGAACATTGTACTTGCGAAGTTCAAAACTGTTGGCAACACATCTAGGCAAACTTTACTGTTTAATCACTTGCTGTACTGGCCGCATATTGCGTGGGCACGTTGCCATCATTACGAAACTGAGTCCACCATTTCCGGTCCATGACGTAGGACGAGGCTAGTATATGTATAAATCTTTTCACTCTTGCCTTATGGCAAACAACTGAAACATTGAGTCAAAATGTTGGCAAGAAGTTTTCTGATTTCAAGTTAGACTGGAACCATGCTGAAGGAAAGCCTCAGTTTGTACTGAACTGCCATCTTTCTCTCTGTTCTTGCTGCAGGTTCTGGTGATAGCAGTGGCTCTCAGTTGCTCTCAAACTCTCTCAACCTCCTGAGTGTGGCAAGCAACCTCAAGAATGCCCAGACCCTCCTCTCCACCCTGCAGAAGAACCTACCTGCTAACGCCAACTTACCAGCCAACATCAAGTCTCTTGCTGCAAGGGTACTCCGAGCTCAGGGTGAGTGTCTCATGTTCCGTTTTTGTTCTGCAGTCATTATATGGTGTGACCCATCTTCAAAAAACAGTGTGAAATTTTTGTAGTGTAGTATGCATCATTTCTATGGTTTCTTGATAGGCGAAACATATAAACATTTACATTGTATAACAGCTGCACCGTATGTCAAACAGTATTGTGATATGTTTTAGGCATACAGTCTCTCTTCCTGACAGTCCATGTTGGTAGCTGTTCAAAAACCAGAGATATAGTCAGCAATCAATCGATTGTCGCCATCCCCCGCCCCACCATACCGTAGATCGGGAAATTTCGCTGTTAAAATGAAAATTTAACATGCAAATAAAAACATTTATGCAGCGATGATCAATGAATAACCGTGCGCAAGCATGCGCGTACGTCCACACCTCCCGGGGTAAACGTCCGATTGACGACTACTCCTGACAGCCACAGCGTTACAACAAGCAGTAGCTGGCTTTCCTGATACCTGGTAGTAGACTAAACGCTAAGAACGCTCCAGGCTCTCGCCCATTATGTAACCGTCAACCTTTAATAAAATTTCGCGGATCGAACGAACCGAGAAAATTTATCAACGCATAAAGTTTTTACGCGAATTATTTTTAATGTGAAAATTTCCCGATCTACGGTATTATAGTACTTAGAATCAGCATATGCCTAGGTGGTTTTTCTTCATTCTTGGACATGTTTTATCTACAGGCCTTATCCATATGCTAGTCTTTATTCCGTGTTGATAGTCGTGATGCACTGATAATTGGATTGGTTATCGGTATCAGGCCGATAATGCACTTTCTGGGCAGTATCAGCATCGGCAAATATTCTACTAATAATGCGACTGACAAATGACACATGCACATAGCAGAACCACATGCTAGCAATTCTTCTCATCGAACGCTGTACACGTGCATGTTGCAGCTTCGTAAAGCTGTCTTGGATGGTGCTATGTGCCTCACTACCAGAGAGGAAGAGTCCACAGTAACTACAGTAACTCACAGTAGGAGTTTTACTCCAGGTAGGTGTACAGTTTGATCGCTAGCAACCATTTTCTGCCCCTGGTATAGCTCAGTACTTTCGTGCCATCATGGATAAGTGTTTCCAGGCCTTCCCCGTTTTCGCTGCTCTTCCGCTTCTACATGTATGTATGAAAAGCAAACCGAAGTACAAATAACGGGGGGGGGGGGCAGCCTGGGAACAAGGCTACCTCTCTACCTCTCAAAATTCTTCTGGCACCTGGAGCTGAATTAGCGTAATCCATTGCTCCTTGTAAACACCCTCATAGTGTGCCTCAAGCATGCACTAGTAGGAGCTCTTTCTATTCAGAGGTTACAAGGTTGTATTGCAACTAATATTCAAGACATAAGCCTGTAAGAGCTAGAAGATAGAGACATTTGATCAGTCTGTGATCTGAGATGAAATTGTAAAAATGTTTTCTGTAACAGGATCCACATCTGTCCCTCGTGGTATTGTCACAGCGACCACCGTCCCCAGGGGGAGTCCCTTAACAAGCAACCTTGCCGCTGCACTGCAACAACAACAGCAACTAAAGCAGCAGCAAGTCAACCCTTCTCCTAGAACTGTTCCATCCCAATTAAAGCCCACGCCTACATCTATTCCTTCGGCACACACCGATCACTCAAGTAATTCGACATCTGCCAACACTGATCAGGGCTCTCTTTCTAGTAGCTCTTCTCAACAAAGTGCTCCAGATTCAGCTTTGCCTGAAAGTATCACTCCTCCTCCTACCTCGTCTTCAGCACCCGTAGCAACACTGCCATCCCAGTCGCCTCAGATCAGTCCTTCCCTCTTGGCTCAAGCGACAACCCTTTCGTCACAACTCCTGGTGGCAAACTCTCTTCTACAGCACCGCAATGCAACAGGAGGAGAGAACTCTCTGTCTCCAACAACAGCAATCACACCACAAATCTCCCCAGAACTACTTACCCAAGTATCTTCCTATCTTAACATTCCAAATCCAGCTGTGTCAAAAGCAAGCACTCAAGATGGGTTAAACTCAAGCCTGGTTCATTCCGAGGTGGTGTCTATGACTGACAGTGGGGAAGGACTCACCCAGGATGCTAGTGCTGAAAATATGCTGAAAAGTATGTTTATGTACATGTACATATGTGTGCTTTATCAGTGGTAATTTCTAGTGCCTACCATAGATCAAGAAACTTTCACTGTTAAATAATTATTTCTGTCAGTGAGGGAAGCAGTGAAAATAAAATATGCAAATATGTGTACACACTACATTGTGAAACTGTCAAGCACCAGAGTAAAAATTTGATCTACAGTACAGTCTTAATATTTTGCTGTGTTTTCCCAATCTCAGAGATGTTGTGTGTACTACACAGTATGTAAGCAACCCTTAGTACTGCCTACTGACTGGTGACTTGGCATTGTGATAACTTTCCCAAGATAGTGATAAAGTTGGTTACCCTGCCAAGGAAAGTCCCTGGGACAGGCCCTAACTGGCTGCCGCTATTTAAACAAAATGCTGGTATCAGGTATCAAACAATGCTACTTATGGGATAGTGTTGCTCTATGAATAACATGCCAGTGTGTATGGTCAGGGCTGTGGTATTTTGGAAAGTGGGAGAGTATTTGCATCACAAAGGCATTCATTTCATAGTCACATCATCAAGGCTCAAGTTTAGCCCATCACTTGGTAGTTGGAGTGAGCCTGAGATAGCTCAGAAAACATGATTCGACTGTGTCTGTCTCAGTCACGTGTGCCAAGTGATAGTACGTAACAGTGTGCATGAAGGCAAGTACACACACAAGTGGCTTAAGTGAGTGTGAGCACCGGTGCAAGAGCTAGGCAAGCAAGGCTACTCATGAACACAGAGTGTGTTCTCAGGCGTGGCAGATAGGCCAGTCTGCTCGCAGGTAGTATAGAGGTGGTGGGTGGTACTGCACTCACCATGACAAGGTTTGAACCAATCCATCTCAAATAGTGAATGGTTTGCTGCTTTAGGTTGGATACTCAAGGCAAGCAAGCTTATAACCTTTTAGTAGTTATCCATCAGAATTGGTGGGTGGTTAGCTTTGGGTTGAAAGGCTATAGTATTTATAACATGTATGTGCTATGTGTTATTCATAGGTGGTGGTGATACTGTCTCTTCTGAGAATCCTGCACTTCCTCAGGAGGGGGTGAAACGTCCTGCAGCAGATGATGACTCCAATCCTTCACCAAAGAAGCCTCGAATGGACCAGTGACAGTTACCACACAACACACATTATCCACTTTATACTATTTTATACATGTTGTTGCTGTTGTTGTTAATGTGACAGATTGTACACCGCACTTCTCAAACATTCCCCCATGTTGTTAGTTTTGCTTTTGGTAAAATAGTCGTTCGTACATATATTGTGAGTGTTTGGTGTGACACAGTGCGTGAGTGAGTGGGTGGGTGGGTGGGTGGGTGGGTGAGTGAGTGAGTGAGTGAGTGAGTGAGTGAGTGAGTGAGTGAGTGAGTGAGTGAGTGAGTGAGTGAGTGAGTGAGTGAGTGAGTGAGTGAGTGAGTGAGTGAGTGAGTGAGTGAGTGAGTGAGTGAGTGAGTGAGTGAGTGAGTGAGTGAGTGAGTGAGTGAGTGAGTGAGTGAGTGAGTGAGAATGTCATGTATTCCCACCCTCCCCGTTTCACTTGCGGGCACTTAATTTGATGTATGCAAGTTATTACTCCTCACACCATATAAGGAACCAGCTTACATAATATAATATAACCCGTTACCCAGGCAACATCTAAGAATGTTGCCCATATCTCTCTTGTACAGTGATGTTGCCTAGGTAACAGGTTATATAATAGTTATATCCCTCCCTGGGGTGTGGTCTTGCACATTGGTGTCGGGCTACGCCCGACACCAATGTGTATAACGACCACCCCCCAGGGAGGGATATAACTATTACTAACATACCCAATCATGAATTATTCAAGTTGCAGTATATAACAATATTCAGTTCACCAAAAATATGTGCATGTAGGTAACAAGCTAGGTAACATGGTGTGCATTTACAATATTGGTATTCCGTGCGATTAACAAAAACATGCTGTCATGTTACTCATACAACATTTACTATATTTCTAATGCTAATAAGTTGTTTCTTGTATCTCCAACAACAAAATGCCATACTTAGAATAAAAATAAGCAGCGAAAGACCACTAAATGTATAGCCCAAAATCAGAGCTCTTACCTGAAGTTCAAAGTCCACTAATATATGTATGAAGAATTTCTGTGTGTTGCTGGTGGCATGATTGTCATCACCTTCAATCCTAGCAATAAGACATGTTTCTTTGATAGCCCATGGCAATTCTTGGTAACAGTGGTTGTCACGTTCATCGTCCACTGTACAATTCCAATTTGATCGTAATGAGGAAAGATCTATATAGTTTCGTGAAATGTTTGATGTGTAGTTGTACTGCACAGGGTAGCTGGGTTCAAGAAAGATCACACTATAATAGCCATCATCATTTATGGTGCAATTAACCGGTGTGCACATCCATGGTTGATGCTTGTTTTGGCTGTAACCAATCGCAAAGCTGGTGGAAAGAAGTACATTTTCACTGTCCCTCTGTGGATCAAAATAACGTGCCTCAGTAAGGTTATTAAGTATGAACACTTCACCACGCTCTGGAGAGCTGTCATTCGCTGTGGCACAAATGTTCAAGCTGATGTATGAGCCATGCATGAGATAAAGTCCGATAATATTCTTCACTTTTGTGTTGTTCGTTACACTACTGTCTGTGAGAAGTGGCAAGTTGCTGCATCCCATATCTGCTAGAATAAACTGCACCTCTAGTGAGATATCCTTGTATTGAACATCTTCCCTGGCATGTATTGACTTGATGCGAAATTGGTTGATACTGTGCACTACCATTGTTGTGCCTTCATATGCAGCAGGATTCAGACTTGAATTGAAGTCATCACCAACTCTGGAGGTTAAACTAAATCCTGCTACAGTAGCGACTAGTGTTATCAGTGCCACCACAGTAGTAATTCTTCCACACCACAATATGACCTTTCCTGAAAGATAAGATAAATAATATTGATAGACAGCGGCCTCCAGCTCACTCCCACTGATCCTAAGGTCACATTTCAACCAGCTCCTCTAGTACACCCTCTTACCTGAGTATAGTTATTAGTGAAGCTAGTAACATCATGTAGCATAGCTTAAAGGCTCACCTGTAGTAAATTGTTGGGGTGTATGTACATCGATTAGGTATGACATGGCATGTCTTCAAATGCATAGGCCCATGTCCATTGTACAAGTGAATTCTACAAAATGCCAATTTGACACTTAAATTAGTTAGGGACATATAATAAAGTATCACCTGTCATAAATTGTTGCACAAATGTGATACGTATACTATAGCTATAGCTATATAGGCACAATTATGCAACAGGTACATTAGTTTGACACCAGTGTTTACCTTGAGGTTCATCTGCCACGGCTAAAGTGTTGTTGTTTGTGTCAAGATCCTGGCATATTGGTTGGCTACTACTGTTAGACGTGTGTGATTTTTGTTTCCGTAACAAGGGAGCACCTGTGGAGTAAGAATGAGTGTGGGCGCCAAGACTTACATTTGTAACCATGAGCTTTACCCTTAAAATTTTATGTACTATGCATATCTACACATAATTCTACATTACTCACCCATTTTTATGCCTAAAGAAATAAGACTCGTTAAGTATGACTCCAATCAGTGTGTATAGCAAGAGTATGTAGTATAGGTAGACTCACGTGCATGAGATTCTTCATCACTTTCTGTTTCACCTTCATTGATTATCATTGAGCGAGCTGCAATGGTGTCATGTAACATTTCTGCATAGTTAGTAATCCTGACTATGTAGAAAATGTAAAATCTAAGTATGCGCACACTGGAATTTCAGTAGTATTTACACTTTTACTCAGCACATGCTGAAGCCAAATAAGCAATGTCATGAATACCTATACGCCATCAACCTTTGTAACATGAATATTCAGTTTTTCATTTGACTGCAGAACTTGGTCTTCAATCAGCAATCATTTGTCATCCTGTTAGTATATGACCCTTAATAAACCCTTCATTCAGTAAAGATGGATTGGTATTGCCTGAGTTGCTTGATACTATAATTATGTGTGGTTCAAGTCATAAATCAGTGTTGATTCTTTATTGTACATTCTGTGCAGTAATTAGTAACACTGTCATTTCTACTGCTATGTAGGCAAATGCGTTTCTAATGACACTATGTAGCCAATCTAGACTACACACACACACACACACACACACACACACACACACACACACACACACACACACTTGCTATTGTACAAAGGTAAGTTAAAAAGCAGCTGACTGAAGCCTGTAGCTATAGTTGTGGGTGTAATTTTGTTGTAGTTGGTAGTGTAGTAAGTCTAGACGCTTATCACAGTAAACAACAGCCTACTTGTGTGTACTAACAACAAACTGAGGAAGTGATGTAACCAAAAGACAGAAAACTTCTGTATATGGACCAGTAAACTATAATAACTGTTTTAAAAGAGCCTGCCAAACTGCCACAGGCTAAACTAGTCAAAGTTTGCTCAATGGAACTAGAGAAAGAAAAAGGTTGCGTGTCATCATGGTCAACATCAGGTACACTAAAATTAATATAGCTAAAGATGCCAGGATATTCTAAATGTAACCAAGTGCTGGGCTCCTCTAAGAAAGCTTTAGGCGGGGAGTGGTCCCGCCCTTTCTGTAGTGGGCTACGGGTCGGGAGTTTAAAGGGACCGAAACCCGTGGTCTTACGAGGATCGGAAAGGGAACTCCCCTGATGACCAGCAATTCAAGCAAACTAACAACTAGTACTGCGTGTAGATAAATATACTATCAGAGGAAAATATTATAATTAGACTACATATAGTCTCACTATTGTATATCAATGCACATGTGGAGAACGGATCATATGCCAATGTGAGGGGAACATTCAGATGCTATCAAGTAAAAATGAATGTTTTAGGTCTGACACACCTGTGGGAGGACGGACGAGTACCCTACCGGACCCTTAATTTTTATTTTGCATTTTTATTTCTCTTATCCCTCAAACACACACACCACACACCACACACACACACACACACACACACACACACACACACACACACACACACACACACACACACACACACACACACACACACACACACACACACACACACACACACACACACACCACAGTGTTGATCCTCCTCCAATGTGTCAGCTTGTTACTAGCAATCTCTCTAGCTAATATCATACCCTGAGGACTGGCGGCCACTAATGTTTTCTTTGATGCTGTACTTCCTGCACTTCCTGATGAAAAGGAACCATAACTCTTTTTCTTTTTCCGAATGGGAAGTGGTCTACTTCTCTCACCTGCCAAAGACACAAGAATAGCTAGTCAGCATTGAGAAAAACTGGAAGAACTTAGTGACTACGATTCTGACTTACGTACCTGTATCTTTTGATCCCTTCTGTCTTTTCCTAGCCTGCAGTTGCATTTGTTTCTTTGTATGTGCTTCATCCGCATCTGACTCTGCATAATGAAGTCAATCATAATAATATTATTGTAATCTCAAAACAAAATCTCATTGGTCATTTTGAATAATAATCACTGGCATAATTATGGCAAGCCTTGGTTTGTAAGAATTTATGTAGTACCTGGCCAGGGTTTGAATTGAATTGATAAAAGCAGATTAGAAAATTTCCCTCTTTGTCTGCATGTCATTTGGTATATATCTATGTTCAAAATTGGCAGGACCAACTACTTTTGTATTCTTGTGGTGTAACACTTCAGAATGTAGCTATGAAGTGCATCGACATAAACATGCACAATCAATTTAGCACAAGAAGATCTGAGAACCTCCTGCTTTCAGAATGCTTGGTTGAGAAAACAGCACAAAAGTCTTCAGCAAATATAGCTTAATCAGCTACTTGTAAACATGCCCATGATTCTCTTTCATTCGAGTTAACTGTTGCAGCAATTTTACACCTGTAGGCTAGATGTGTCTTGTATTGCCTGCGAGTGTTAATTAAGGTAGGACAACCTTGAATCACAAATCTCTGAGTCATGTGGACGGACGAATGGGCAATGTGTACACAAGATTAACAAAAAGTTTGTACCAAACTGCTTTCTCTACCTGATAATGCCAAAAAACTCGATATTTAGTCCCTCAGCTAAAATAAAAATCTGCACCCTCTCCAAGGCTCCACCCCCAGTCTGATCACATCATCAACACACACACAAAAACAAGTAAAAACTTTACGTATGGATTTGTCCTGGGACCACTTCAATTCCAGTCTACAGGCCAAAACACATATTTGACCTCAAAAAGTAATTTTGGCTGTGCTGGCTTTCAAGAAAAATTCGACACACCTCCACTCAAACCAACCAAAACTGAGCCCAGTTTCAGAAAGCTCAACTCACCCCCTACAAAACTATGTATGCTTTTACCCGCTCACCTCCAAGCCAGGGATCGAGTTATACCCACAAACCTACTCCCTGTCATTGCCCCTAGAATGGAGCCAAGTTACACACATTCCCACTAGCATAAAATCGGGCGGGGCCTACAAGCCCGAAAAGTCAGCTTTCTACAGTACCTTCATTTGCCAGACAACTGTGTGATGATACCCGTCTTCCAGGATGGCTCTCTGCCTTTCCAGTACACTCACAAACATTCAAGCCCATAAGTGTTGGAGGATTTCTTCAAAGTTCCGCCCAGCCACATGAAAGTGCTACTACAAAGGGCCACAGGCCACATCAAAGGGACACGCCCCCTCGTTGATTCCAGTTGCCGCCATGGGAAAGTGTAAACAAGCCAATAAATTTCACTCGTGCCATTATGGTCACCCGACATTATTAATTATTCATGGTGAAATCGGCCTGATTCGCAATTCAAGGTTGTCCTACCTTAAACTAGTGTACTTTCCTCACACAGGAATTTTATACTTCTTTGTCATTGTTCACAAGTACATATGTAGTTAAAGTTGCAGATTGCAGTCTAGACATCAGCAATTTCGCAAATTAGATGCTCTGCAATTGCTTCTGAGGCCACTTTTGGCCCAAACCGGCACTAAAGTTATCACTGTTATCTGTACGTCTTCGCATGTATGACTCTAATTCGCATAGACGTCCACATGCCATGCAGTGGCCATTGCTGAAGAGTCCAAACTTCTGAGTTTCCAGTGCTGAGTACTATATAGGCCTACTGAGCTTGGGGCGGGGCCACAACGTAGCGAGACTTGACACTCGTTCGCCGGGATCTCTGCGACATGCTGTGAGACTCGAGACTAGTTGGCCTGGACAATGGTTACGCTATCTAGCTGCATGCAGTGGTGTCAATTTGTGAGTATACGGTATCTAATAAAGGGGGCTTGCTGTGTCACTGTCATGACTGTGGGCAATTGTGGGGGCTATGCCCCCACGCCTTATATTTTCTGCCCCCACTTCCCCCCCTCCGGTTCCGCCGCCTATGTTATCAGCACAATATTGACAATACCCACCTTGAGACAAGAGGGAGTCTGGTGCACCAGAACTTGATGATGCCACGAATGGATCTGCACATCAATGAGAGAAACACTATACAGTAGAGTCTAGTAAACATGTAGGAGGCTCTTCAGTGCCAAACTTATGCTCCACCTAGCTAAACGAATGCATGACTATTAAAGCTACTACACCCTATAAGTGTATGTTACTCACTGCTCAACAAAATGTTTAATGTACCATTATCATCTGGAACTTCTTTCTCAATCTCCTCCATATCGCGATATCCAAACTCTCTCCGGTATGCTTTCACACATACAAAGCAGTGCTTTGCATTGGACTCTTTGAGAGCCTTAATGAGCAATGTTTGGTCATCAGGAGCGATCTTGCGTTGCTGCAAGAGTAGAATGAACATGTGTGGTGTGCTATTGAAATTCCTGTGGTTTTCATCAAGGATGTCTTCTTTTCCAAAGAAGCACTTTAGTTTCTCCTCAGATTCAGTCTTTCGAATTCTTCTGTAGATTTTTAGTAGGCACTGGTTGGAGAATGTAAACTCGGGGTTTTGATCTTTGACAACAAGGCGATCAACTTCTGATATTCCATACTTCTTCATCCTCATGACACACCACTTCCCCCTGAGTGATGCTCCGACACTCCTTAGGCAATACACAAACTTAGAAAGAGCGGCTTCTGTGGGATTTGCTCCTTTTTGCATGGCCTCCAAAGCGTGAAAAAGATCAGATGGTTTTAAATTTTCCATCTTGCTTACTTCACTGTACTTGACTTCAGTGTACAGTGCTAGTTTGAGGCATTCCAAACCCTCCTCCTTGTCTATATGCTTGTCTACAAACTTCAGCCATTTGCGCAGAGAAAACCTATCAGGGTAGTACGAATTTGATGCCATTTCTTGGAACTGTATTTCCAGGTTATAGTTGTGATCACTGTAGTATTCAATACTTCAAAGAGTGACCACAGTCTTTAGGTTGAGAGGACAAAATAATATAATTATCATACATCATTCTCTGCAGAAAGTTTGCATTGATCAAAAAACTATTTAAAGTGTAACTTGTGCAAGAGACCAAAGGTTTCGACTACTCAATGTACATACTACAAGCATGAATACTTCTGCAGCTCACTGTAAAAACAAAACTGTGGTTTTTAGCAAATTACAGTTGCGCTCCTATGTGAATGTTGTGCTTGTAAAACATTCTGTGGGAGGCTAGTAAGGTTTACTAGAGCATCAACTCTCACTGCATGAATCTTTTTCAGCACTGCGTGCATAAAATTTGCATAGTAAGATAGTCACGCAACTGCAGTATCCAATTACTTATATAGCTAAAATAACAACTTTTTATTGCATATGCATGAGTATTTATCATGACTCCTGAGTTGACGGTAATTAAGCAGACAATACATGTAAGACTGGCAATGGTTCTGATAACTGTGGAGCTTGTGTCTTTTCTCAATCAAGTTACCATGGAAAAATAGAATGTATGAACAATCAACGAACCACATCCCTGAATAAATAAAGGCAGGCCTATAGATGTCATGAAAATCACCCACTGTACAGGACACGTTCGGCCAATACCAAGGTTACCGGTAAAGCCCACAATCAATCATTCCGAAGCTAAGGCCCTAATTCATAGAGTATTGCATATGTTGCGAGTCTCACCACCCGCCCGCATGGATATCCTGCGATAGAATTCATCACCGTGACGCCAAACTTGAAGTTTCTGTCTACTGTAAAGCATCCAAAGGAACTCGATCATCGTACAGCTAATAAGCGCCATCACGTTTGTTAATAACTTTCTTGGCGTGAGAAATATCTACCGGCTATGGATAAACAAATACACAATTGTAACACCCACCCGCCCGTGTTGGCGTGCTGAAGATAAGGCCACTATTTGTTGCATATTAGTTTCTCATCCCCCGCCCGCATGCTTTTTGGGGACCCGCTTCGCTGGCCATTATTGTATATTTTATCGATTTCGCGCTCTGTAAACGTCGATGCTGCTGATTTTTACATGTTGATTTAGTACCAGCGAACTGCAAAGCAGCTAAAAGATGTCTCCCTCCCTAAAATATCGGAGCGCATACACCCAGACGTCACTTCTTTCACAGGGAGCGTGGCCTCGCGAGTCCAGGAGCTGATTTTATTTGCGGTTGGCGAATAATGGTATAATGGTAATGGCCGCCCGCCCGCACGAACGTTAGAGAAAATTCCTGATGAGAAACGAATATGCAACAAATAGTGGCCTAAAAAAAAATACGAATTTGCCTATAAATACCATATGGGGGGGGGGGGGGGGGGAGCTTTGTAGTGGTTATTATTTATCACAGTAGCTATATCAATTAATGTCCTACCTTTTGATCACTTACTAGTAGCCAACTACAAGACAAGTACACCGTGTCACAAGTGCACTCAAGTCGACTGCGCGCGTCCACTACAGCTATATATATACATTCCGGTGCAAATGTACGTTGGAATGGAATAGAGCTATCCCCACCCACCGTCCAGCCACATCCTGCTAGAAATGATGTTGCAATTCACAACAATTAGCTATCCATTGTTTTTATGGTGATAGCATAGGGTGACACAACAATATTTGACATGCAGTATGCAGTTGAGGAACAGATGGTTCTCTGTAATGAGATCAGAAATGCTTCCATCTTTCCCACACAGGAATCAGCAGATAGCTACCAGCAGCCCATGATGAGGAACAGGAGCAAGACAAGGAGCTATCGGTAGTGATACCCTACGTGGCTGGAATGAGTGAGGACACCCGGTGTGTTTGCAAGAATTTCAACATCAGAGTAGTCTATAGCTAAATCCAGGCAAATTATCTCTCATCTCCTTCTCACATGAAGCCACACACATACAGACATTCTTGTGTCCCATATAAGTCTCATCTCCAGTCTTCGTCTGGTCTTTCCAGCGAAGACCTGGCCAAAGCTGCAGGGAATATGATATATCACATCAGACTGCATGTTTACCCAGCTGCAGGGTCAGTGTATCCTGACCTTAGTCAACAATGAGTGAAGGGTCTGCCTGAGTGCAACATGTGGTAGAGGAACCACCACCTGATCCACTGGGAGAGACAGTGGTGCTAGACCATGGCAGGGGACAGGAGCTGTTAGTGAAGGAGGCTCTGCACATTGATGACAACCACAGATTAGCACTTCAAACCAAGGACTGGAAGCCCCTCTTGGCTGAACCACAGTGATGAGAGGACAGGGAGAGTAATTTTCACCAACCCTTGACCTCTATTCTTAGTAAACTACTGCATGACAAAATATGTGGTCTTCGTTCACACTTCTTTACTTTGACCTGATGACAACTGGAACATTCATACAGGCAAAAAAATTTCTAATTTGAAGTTGGTAAGCAGAGAACCTTCTTCCATTTATGCAGGAGCTACTGAGAAGCCATTGGATGTCATAGTTACTGCCATCAATTGAGAAGCCATACAGCAGAGAGGGCTAACTCACCAAAAGTATATCACTGCAAAAACACTGGCGTTACGTTATCATGTTTTGAGTTGCACCAATGTGGACACATGAGCTATCAGAAGTCCGCAAGACGCTTCTAAAAAGATTCTTTGTAAGGAGCTTATTAGATCATGATATCACTGCAGTGGTTTAGAAAGACACTTCAGATTGAGGGACTAAATAATGGTGCATGCTTACCATGCAGTGTTGTTTTAGTTAGTAGCTAACTAAAACCAAAACTGAAATGCATTTTAGTAAAACATAATTTAAACTTAAGTAATTAAAAATAAAACTAGAATTGATGCTGCCTTTGTCTGTTACCACTAAACTAATTTGAAATCACCCACAAATGGTTGTTAACTATTAACTAAAAACTGAAAGTACTACTAACCCTTTTTAGATTTAGTAATTAAAACTATAATAAACTAACAATTTGAATCTGTAGCCTATAATTAAACTACCCAGTACTAGTCTGAACGGCAATGGGCACCAAGATGGCCCCCTCCTACACCATCCATCATCATGGACTCCCTGGAGAGACAGCTCCTTGAGAGTGAGCCCCTTCAATCGGCCCTCTGGAAGTGTTATATTGACAACATCCTCTGTGTATGGTCAGGTTAGAAGGAGTCCCTAGAGGCTTTCCTCCGCAGACTTAACTCCTGCCAGATAGTGAGAGAGATAGTGAGAGAGATTTGATCAGTCTGTAATCTGAAATGAAAGTGTAAATTTTATTTATTCTTTTTCTGTAATAGGATCCACTTCTGTCCCTTGTGTTATTGTCACAGCGACCACCGTCCCCAAGGGGAGTCCCCTAACAAGCAACCTTGCCGCTGCACTGCAACAACAGCAACTAAAGCAGCAGCAAGTCAACCCTTCTCCTAGAACTGTTCCATCCCAATTAAAGCCCACGCCTACATCTATTCCCTTAGCAAACACCAATCACTCAAGTAATTCGACATCTGCCAACACTGATCAGGGCTCTCTTTCTAGTAGCTCTTCTCAACAAAGTGCTCCAGATTCAGCTTTGCCTGAAAGTATCACTCCTCCTCCTACCTCGTCTTCGGCACCCATAGCAACACTGCCATCTCAGTCACCTCAGATCAGTCCCTCCCTCTTGGCACAAGCGACAACTCTTTCGTCAGAACTCCTGGCGGCAAACTCTCTTCTACAGCACTGCAATGCAACAGGAGGAGAGAACTCCCTGTCTCCGACAACAGCAATCACACCACAAATCTCCCCAGAACTACTTACCCAAGTATCTTCCTATCTTAACATTCCAAATCCAGCTGTGTCAAAAGCAAGCACTCAAGATGGGTTAAACTCTAGCCTGCTTCATTCCGAGGTGGTGTCTACGACTGACAGTGGGGAAGGACTCACCCAGGATGCTAGTGCTGAAAACATGTTGAAAAGTATGTTTATGTACATGTACATATGTGTGCTTTATCAGTGGTAATTTCTAGTGCCTACCGTAGATCAAGAAACTTAATAATTATCTCTGTCAGTGAGGGGGAAGCAGTGAAAATTAAATATGCAAATATGTGTACACGCTACATTGTGAAACTATCAAGCGCCAGAATATTGTGAAAAATTCTTTGATCTACAGTACAGTCTTAAAATTTTGCCATGTTTTCCTAAGTTACATATCTGAGAGATCTTATGTGTACTAGACAGTATGTAAGCAACCCATAGTACTGCCTACTGACTGGTGACTTGGCATTGTGATAACTTTCCGGTGATATGTGGGTAGTGCCAAGGAAAAGTCCCTGGGACAACCCCTAACAGGCTGTTGCTAAGGATATGAAACATATCAGGTATCAAACAATGCTACTTATGGGATGGTGTTGCTATAGCAATGCTCTATGAATAACATGCCATTGCGTATGGTCAGGGCTGTGGTATTTTGGAAAGTGGGAGAGTATTTGCATCACAAATGCAATAGTCACATCATCAAGGCTCAAGTTTAGCCCATCACTTGGTAGTTGGGGTGAGCCTGAGGAAGTTCAGAGAACATGATCTGAATGACAGTTCGACTGTGTCTGTCTCAATCATATGTGCCAAGTGATAGTACATAACAGACACATGTACGTAGCAGTGCGCATGAAGGCAAGTACACACACAAGTGGCTTACATGAGTGTGAGCACCTGTGCAAGAGCTAGGCAAGCAAGGCTACTCCACGGAGTGTGTATGAGTTATCTCTCAGGCATGGCAGATAGGCCAGTCTGCTTGCAGGTAGCATAGAGGTGGTGGGTGGTACTCCACTCATCATGACAAGGTTTGAACCGATGCATCTGAAGTGGTGATTGGTTTGCTTTAGGTTGAGTTACAGCTACTATGACCGGTAAATCGTGCCTAGTGTGTGGCAACAGCCAGTCCAAGGATCCTAACGCCTCCTTTCATTGATTTCCAAGTGATCCTGGGAGGCGAGCCGTCTGGCTTCGAGTGTTTGACTTACAGGAGGGTACTCAAGGCAAGCAAGGTTACTCTTAGTGGGTGTGATAGTTACCTCTCAAATCCATCAGGACTGGTGGGTGGTTTGCTTCCAGGTTATCTCTCAAATACATCAGAACTGGTGGGTGGTTAGCTTTGGGTTGAAAGGCTATAGTATTCATAACGTGTATGTGCTGTGTGTATTCATAGGTGGTGGTGATACTGTCTCTTCTGAGAATCCTGCACTTCCTCAGGAGGGGGTGAAATGTCCTGCAGCAGATGGTGACTCCAATCCTTCACCAAAGAAGCCTCAAATGGACCAGTGACTTACCACACAACACACATTATCCACTTTATACTATTTTATACATGTTGTTGCTGTTGTTGTTAACGTGACAGATTGTACACCGTACTTCTCAAACATTCCCCCATGTTGTTAGTTTTGCTTTTGGTAAAATAATTATTCATACCTATGACAGCATTTGATGTGTCACAATTCAAGGCCTTAGAATCATAGTGGGCTAACCCAATTGCAACAAGCATTTGGTTTGCTAAAAAGATAACAAAGAAATGCCAGGCAGTTCATTTGAAACTTGCATACTCAAAAGAGTCTGTGAGGCATGCCTACATGTGAATTTTGTTCAGTAATTTTTTTTTTTTTTTTTCTATGAAAACTTTATGCAACTTGTGCAATGGATACATAAAATAGCAAAGGCTAATAGTATAATGTACCCAGGTTATAAAGATAGGTTACAGTTAACAAAACTTTTCTTAAACATACTAATATTAGGTGATGAAACAATGGAGTAAGATAAACTATTCCAAATTGCTACGTACAGCATGTGAAAAAAAGGAAAAGTAGTAAGAGTTTGTGCGAGTCTGAGGTTGAAGGAGTGTGAGAGGATGTGCGTATCTTGTGAAGGCTTATACAGTAATGGTGCATTAGGAAAGTCAACAAACCATGAATAATTTTGTAGAGATGACACATTTTGAGTAGTTTCCTCCTTTCAGAGAGTAGGGGTATGTTCAAGGTATGCAGCATATCACAGTAAGCATCATCCCAACTTTTGGTACAGACCCTACATGCGAAACGTTGTACTGATTCAAGTTCTTGTTTGTCCTTAGACAGGTCCCAAACAGCAGTTGCATATTCAAGATGGGGGCGGATAAATGCCACACATAGTTGCTTTAGAGTGTCCACATCAGAGTATCTGTAAAATTTGTGGTAGAGCATACCAATTTGCTGTCGGGCTTTAGAACAAATTGTAGATATGTGTGCAGACCAGGACAGATCAGATGTTAACAGGATTCCAAGGTACTTGTAGGAATACACTCTCTCTAGGGGTTGGCCACTGATTAGTAACACAGTTGGCATGGTGGAGTCCCTCTTACGAGTCACAAGCATGCACTTACACTTATCACAGTTCAACTGTAGCTTGTGGGCTGAGATCCAATCAGATAGTGCATTGATTTCTGCTTGCAAGGTTTGGTAGTCAGAAGGGGATTGGATAGTCCTGTACAAGAGAAGATCGTCAGCATACAGACTCATGCTGCTGTTGGACAGGGCATTGGTACTGACTTGAATTGAAAACATTCACCTGAACATGATTGTATAAATTATAAGTGTTGCTAAACTGCCTGCATGTGGTATAATAAGTAATTCTATGGAAGTAGTAAATTATTGGGACCAGTAGGGCATGTAGGAGTCAATGAACTGCCCGTGAGATTTCTAGGTATAATTGGGCAATTTGTTGCGTGCACAGGTATCCTATTGCAAGTATCCAGGTATGAAACTTAAGAACTGAGATGCTGCAACATGCAGGACCTTGCTCAAATTTCCACAACTCTAGTATACAGCAGTCATTGAATACATTAAGCATGCACATTTTCCCCCTGTTGTATATACAGGATAGACCATTCTGGTTCTGAAACCTAACCTATTATTATTATTTTTATTGTGTGTGTGTGTGTTTGTGTGTCAAGGTGTGTGTGTGTGTGTCATGGTGTGTGTGTGTGTGTGTGTGTGTGTGTTGTGTGTCATGGTGTCCGTGTGTGTGCATGTATGTGCATGCATTGCTGGATAATTACTAGTGTTGTATATGAACGATAATAAAAGCCAAGTGATCATACACAAAAGGCAGTTTTGGATCTATCCTATGTCAGAATTATACATAATTATTGCAGTGGACTTGAGTCAATAGTCAATATTGAAATCACCCTCAAAAATTTATCTTTTAGTATTACCCTTTTCAGTAAGATGCAGTAAACTAAACTATGATGTGAATGTTGCGTGACCTCCCCAGTTACATAAAGAATAAAGTGTTTGTTCAGTATTATAATCACCAATACTTAATCGCCAAAAAAAAAAAAAATGATACCAAATCAGAAACATGATTATAGTGTGCATTACAGAATATTAATTCTGCACAAACAATTATAATAAAAAAACAGCTGTTGTAATTATTGTTAAAAGGTTTAAGTCACACAACTATATTTTTAATTTTTCTAAGTTGTTTGTTGTATCCCAAACAACAAGATACCACACTAAAAATAAGAATTAGTAATGAAAAGCCACTCAAGATATACCCCAAAATCAGAACTCTACAATATGTATGAAGTATTTTTGATCGTCCAACACTACACTGCTGGAGGCACGATTGTCGTTGCTCCCAACCCTAGCAATAAGGCATGTTTCTTTGGCAACCCATGGCCATTCTTGGTAACAGTTGTAATCTTCATCGTACACTGTGCAGTTCCAGCTTGATCGTAATGAAGAAAGGTCTATGTACTTGTGTAAAATGTTTGATGTGTATTTGTATTGCACTGGGTAGCTGGGGTCAAGGAAAACAACACTGTAGTAGCCATCATTGTTTATATGGCAATCAACTGGTGTGCATATCCATGGATGCTGCTTGTCTTGGCTGTAACCAATCGCAAAGCTTGTGAAACACACATGCTCATTGTCCCTCTTTGGATCGAAAAAACGCGCCTCAGTGAGGTTACTAAGTATGAACACTTCACCACGCTCTGGAGAGCTGTCATTTGCAGTGGCACAAATGTTAAAACTGATGTGTGAGTCATGCATGAGGTAAAGTCCAGTTTGGTTCTCCACCATTGTGCCATTTGTTTCAATAGTTATGTTGAGAAGTGGCAAGTTGCTGCACCCCATATCTGCTAGGATAAACTGCACTTTCTGTGGTATGTCCTTGTGTCGAATATCTTCCCTGGCATGCACTGAGTTGATGTAAAACTGGTTGATACTTTGCACTACCGTTGTTGTGCCTTCATATGCAGTTGTAATCAGGCTTGTGTTGACAGCATTCTCTACCCTGCTGGTTAAAGTGAATCCTATTACAGTGGCCACGAGTGTTGTCAGTGCTACTACAACAGCAACTCGTCTACACCAGATGATCATTCCTGAAAGATAATTTTTAAACGCATATTGATGGGTATAGCCTCATTCCATAGATCCTGACTCTAATTTTGGGCATACCGTAATTATTCGAATTCTACGTATGCTTAAAAAATAATTAGGTTGCGACCTTACGTTAGATTGGATTCATCATAAATTCCTATAATTGAATTTCTTATGTAAAATTAGATCTTACGTTGCATAAGAATCACAGTACATAAAACGGCGAAGGCCTGTTCTTGCAAGCTAGGTAAGTGTATAGCTGGTTTTTCCTAGAATTCTGTACAGAATCGCGAAGGTGTAAGTCTTATAAGTCTATGGCTGGTTTGACGTAGGGTTTGGAGTCCATACTAAGCTACCAAAGTGCATACTTAGGTTATTTTTCCTCGCATTGCGTGCATAGCCCGTCAAACTCTGAACTGATAAAGGCAGTACCAAGCGTCCTAAGCATCCTTCGCTACTGAGGTAAGTGTACAAATCAAACTGTGTACATGCCTCGTTGAACTGTGACCGATGTAGGTTGCACCAAGCGTAGCAAGATAAAATGTATAGCTGTTTTTCCTGGAATTGTGTACAGACCTTGCCCGATTTATGAAGACAGTACATGTTGTGAGACTGGTTGGCCACGAAGGCCGGAGGTTGGCTTCAGTCATTAGCTTACGCTAAATTGGATTATCGTACATAAATTAAGACTCCGGCTTACGTAGAATTAGATTCACAATAATTAAATCCTAGGGTTGAATTTCTCACATTAAATTGGATCATACATAGAATCTAATAAATACGGTAGCTAGTGACCCTGCTACAGTATTATTGAAAAGTACAACAAAATTACATTTGCCATCATTTCACCTTGTTTATGTTCAGGTACTATGTCTTCCCCATCACCTGCATCTTGGGGCGCAACATTTGGGACATGATGCAGGGTTAGTAGTGGGCGAATGCTAGATATTTGTTTCTGAAACGGAGGATAACCTGTGAAATAGGTAAGACTTTGATCAAGTAGACTTGCACTTATGACTATTGACAACGTCTAGAGCACTCAGTGTTGGCAGAGTTTAGCTACATTGTAAGGGTACTGCATTCATATGCTAGCACATATTCCCACCCTATGCTATATGATTACTTGACCTATTGTGCAAGTATGAATGACCATCTGTGTACATGTTTTATGTAGGTAGCACTCACATTCTTCATCATCACTTTCTACTTCATTGATTTTTGGAGAGTGAGCTGCAACGAAATATGCCAAGCAAGTTGTTAGTTTGTTCCCACATTATACTATATATAAAAAGATGCTGTGGACAACTTTATGGACAGGCAGTTTCTTGTTGAAAGGGAAAAAACAAAAACAAACATGTTTCTGTTGAGTGTAAATGTAAAACATGAACATGCTGACAATGACGCTTGTGCTGGGCATGTGCTTACATCAACACGAGCCAGAATTTAACCCAGCACGACAAAACTCAGAGAGGGTTGTCAACATGTGTAGCAAAACCTTTAAAACAGCTCACATGGTAGCTGTATGGTTAGCCTTATTCCCAGAGTATTCTGCTAAATGCTCCAGTCATGCAAATATTAACTCTCCAGTACAAAATACGTTATGAGTAGCTAGTGACATGATCTTGCTGCTGGATATACCCTCTAGGGTAACTCAGAATCAATTAATCAATCAATCGATCGATCAATCGATTGATCGATCAATCAATCAATCAATCAATCAATCAATCAATCAATCAATCAATCAATCAATCAATCAATCAATCAATCAAAGAAATCTGTTGATATGAACACAGTGTAGGTAGTAGATATCATACCCTTAAGACTGGAGGGCACTAATGTTCCCCTTGATGTTGCACTTCCTGATGAAAAGCCACGCAGTGAACCAGACTTATGTCCTTCCCCACCTGTCAAGGAACCAGATACTAAATAATGAACCAGCAGTGATATTAGGTAGAAATAACTTATTACCAGTGTCTTTTGGGGGCTTCTTCCTTTTTCTAGTTTTCAGAGACCTTTGTGATTTTGTTTCTGCTCTCTCCCACTCTGAGTCTGTATAATTGAAGATTAAATGTAAATTCTTGTACAAAGAATTTCTTTATGTAGCACGCACTATTACTGCCATTTCTGATTTCTGACTTATACTGTGATAGCCTACCACAACTATATTGTGATAGCATACCACAACTATATTGTCATAGCCTACCACAACTGTATTGTGATACACAACTATATTGTGATAGCCTACCACAACTATATTGTCATAGCCTACCACTTCTCCCAATCCTTCTGTGGTGCCATCATGCATGGCCACTATACTGTCTCCCCGCAAAGAGCCCTATACACCGGTTTGGACCCTAATATTTATATTGCAGCATGTTGTCCTCAGTACACACTGCACTGCAACAGAACAGGCAACTTCATAGGATAGTTTGGGTGACCATAGTCAGACCAATTCTCACCCTCCAGAAAAGTGAGAGATGGTCTGGCTCATAGACTAATGGTCACCCAAAGCTAATGAATTGTTCTGTAGCAGTGCAGCTTGATTAATAGAATTAGGTGAGCACACATCCATGCAGCTTGAGTCATGAGAAACATGTTTGCTCCCATTCTCATTCACATGCACCGATACTCCCAAATATCCTTTCCTTTCTTTCACACCTAGTTTGGAACTGTTTCCCAACCAATGAGACCTTACAGAGCTCACACCTGATTGACTCAATATGCATGGACAGAGCTGGCATCAGTTTGGTGTAGCATTGGTATCCACTACTATAAAATATTTATGCAAGCCTTCCCCCTTTCAGAAAACTATGCGTGCTTTGTTTCATGCTACTAAATGTGGTTATGTACCTTCAGTCATGGGTGGTCCGGAACTTGTAAATACATCTGTACATCAAAAGAAAGAAACAGTACAATAATATAGTAGCCAGTGCTGCCGACGGGGGGGGCAACAGGGGCAGTTTGCCCCGGCCAGGCCCCCAGTGTAAGGGGGCCCCCAAACAGTGCCGGACTCATTCAAATAAGATCTGGTTCATCAGTCACATTCCAGTCTAGCTTCTTTAAGGGGTTCGTTTTGCTGTTTTTTTTTGCTTTGCATGTTATGCTGCTAGAGCTACCACCAGGGCCGCCGAAAGGATTGGGGAGGCCCAGGGCAAATACAAAAACTGGGGGCATGCAATTATATGGATTGTGTGTGTGTGGGGGTGGATGGGGGGGGGTCTGAGATTTTACATGCTCTGAAGTGTGTTCTGGGGGCTCCTGAGGCTCTTTTTCATGCATGCACACAGTACATATATACCTGTAAGTTGCCGTCTTCGATTAGTGGTTTCAGATTGTATGGGTACGACGTACGGAGCCCTAGCTAGCAGACTGCACAGTAACCACATAAGATAATTGTGCATTAATCTGAAGTTTGCATCATCAGTCACATTGTGTGAGACCTCTACTTATATAGCCTCGTTCCCAGGCTGCTACAGCTAAAGGCTGTGAAGGAGCCAGGAATGAGGCTATACTTTAAAATATAACAATAAATGCATTGAAGATGCATATCATTTATTAATACATCCACATGCATACATAATACATTGGCATATAATTTATTATGCTTCATTACAGGCAAAACTACATATAATTATATACATAATCCAGTCAAAGCACGACTATATCACACATGCATGCACAGTCTTGACTTTTTACTACTCTTAATCCATAAAGCATGACTAGATTTTGTGGCTTTATATTACTCACTGACTTGTGTAGTATAATTATGTGTACCTTCATTATCATCAGGAAACTCTGCTTCAATCTCCGCCAGGTCACACAATCCAGCCTTTCTCCGGTATTCTCTCACGTACACAAGGCAGTGCTTTGCTTCACACACCTTGAGAGCCTTGATGAGCAATGATTGATCATTGGGAGTGATCTTGCGCTGTTGTAACAGCATGATGAACATATGTGGCGTGCTATCAAAGTTTCTATGATTCACACCAAGGATGTCTTTTCTTCCAAAGTAGCGTCGTAGTCCCTCAGATTCTGTTTCTCGAATATTTCTATAGACTTTTAGCAGGCACTGATTGGAGAACCTGAACTCAAGTGTTTGAACTTTGATATCAAGTGGATCTACTTCTGATACTTGATACTCTTTCATCTGTATGACACACCATTTTCCTCTACATGATGACCCAATGCTCCTTAAGCAATAAACAAACTTTGAAAGAGCAGCATTTGTGGGATTTGTTCCTTTTTGCATGGCCTCTAAAGCATCAAAAAGACCAGATGGTTTTAAATTGGCCATTTTGCTTATCTGACTGTACTTGACTTCAGTGTACAGTGCTAGTTTGAGACATTCTAACCCTTCCTTGTCTATTTGGTTGTCTACAAAGAGTAGCCATTTTCGCAGTGGGGACAACCCGGAATAGTCTACACCTGAAGCCATTTCTTGCATGGGACCACATCACCTAGAAAAGGTGTTATAAATATTACAATGAGTGTATTTGTAGTGATCAGAAATCCATGTCAAATTAATGCAAAAGAGAAATATTCAATGCACAAAGCTAAAGATTGAAAGGTGTTTATTTGCAGAGTTAAACAATGGTGAAAAAGACATTGAGATCCAGCCAGGATTTGAACCTGGGTCCTCTGAACTCTGGTCAGATGCTCTCACCAACTGAGCTAAAGAGCTCTATTTTCTCCTAACAGGTGTACTTAGGAATAAATGGTATACCACGCAGGTTTTCATACAGGATTTTGAGTTGGGGGGGGGGGAAAGAGGATCATAGCAGAATGATGATAGTAGTGTGCGAAATGCATGCATGCCTACTAGGGGAGTCTGGGGGCATGCCCCCCCCCCCCCAGGAAAATTTTGAATTTATATACCTCTCAGATTGCTTCTGACACAATCTGGGACAAAATTTCCAAACATTTTGATGAAACATACTTATGTTCAGTAACATGTAAATAGCTAATATAATAACCACACTCAATTTTAAGATTTCTGGGGGGGTAAAATTGTGGCTGGGGGGGGAAATTCCAGCCCCCCCCCTCTGTATGAAACCCTGCCACGGTAGTCATCTTACAGCCATGTCACAACTACATTATTTGGGGGACAAGCCTAAGCAGGTCTCAAACCATCAAAACCTAGTTAAATCTTAAATTTCCTGCATACCATTCTTATTACAAAAGAACCTAAGCTATTTGAGTGGGCATGTCATGAATGTGTAATTCCCAGCATTTAGATCTTGCATTGAAACGATTCAAATGTGGAAAATGTTGTCAGAAATATACATATCTTGAGTCAGAGTGTCCTTGATGCATGCAGACTATACGTATGATGGTAGCAGCTTCAACAACGAACTTCATAAATGCCAGTGTTTAGTGTAGGACATATGTGGGCTAGCTGGTTGTTTATCAAATGAGTGGAATTTTTTTTTGACCAACATGGTTTCTTAATTGTCACAAGATAAACTGACTGTAGCAACTGTCAGGCTACATTCCTGTTATTGCAATAAACTGCAGAAGGGAGACATTTGCTGTTCAAATCCGCAGCTTCCCTCATTTTCGTCTCTCAAGGTGGAAGACCAGATATAATTGTTAGCAAGCTCTAGAGAGGTATTCATGACTGACTGATACACCTCCAGCTATGTGCTCTACCCTAACTTTCTTCCCTTCACTACATATCTAGAACACTGACAAGGTGTTCACTATAGTTTGAGAGAAGTTCTACTGTAGTCACAGCTGAAACCCACTGTCTGATCTGCTGTGAGTGCATACCCTGGATATTGTTTGGTTGAGATGCAGATGAGTGGATACTGTACTCCTAATGATCTGGATGATGTGTCTAGTGGTACTGTATGACATCTGCTAGTACTTTGACTTGTTTTTGTTTTGTTTTTGTGTGTGTGTTTGTGTGTTTTGTTCATGTTGTTGTTGTTTTAATTTGGTTGTAGAACAATTGAACTATATTATATATGTGCAAACCAAAAATTTCCGGTTTTGGAGTGTTGAAGGTACAAGACTAGTAGTGTAAGTGATGCTACACATAGCATTTTAGTTCCCTTTGTACTATCCTGCAGAAAATCATCTCATCACACACACACACACACACACACACACACACACACACACACACACACACACACACACACACACACACACACACACACACACACACACACACATACACACACACACACACACACACACACACACACACACACAGTCGGACACATTTTATGCAAGACAAAGAATTCATTGATTGCCAGACTAGAAGCTTGGGAAAGTGGTGGTAGACAGCAAAACACTTAAGGTGGCGGTGGAAGTCTCTCGGCGGAGGTTAACGAAAACATAAACCTGGGTTACAGTCAGGACCAGTGTTACTCCTAGTTTCAGGGTTAGGGTTTGGTTTAGGGCAATCTTGCTTTGCCTAATTTTAAAAAAAGGGTTTTACTAGCTCATTAATATATTCATGAACCAAAATTGCCACTCGATGGACGCATCTACACGCTCACTGTAGGTAGCGTCCTAACCACCAATGTATCTCAAATCAGTCTGTGCCAGCTTTTGTTCAGAGATACTCCCAAAGTCAGGCTAGACTCATGTTTGTCACTACACTTGGAATGGACAACTTTGACTGCACCAAAATGAATGCACATTTCAAAAAATTCACAGCTTGTCTACGGGAGGGGCTCATTCACGAGTGCAAGCAAGCATTACTAGCCCCACCTCTCCCCTTTATGTCGCTAAACAACTCACGGCTCTGTTCCACACACAACCACCGTTCAGCTCCCTTGGGTACCAGAGTGTAGCACCAACGATAAATTGCGTATTCTAGTTAAAGTCCAGCCCAGCACTCGAAGCACCTGGCCACGGTCACCAACTAGGCTAGGCATACGATCGCAAGACCTGGGCCTGCCCAATGAGTACAGTCTTGGCCACTGTGGCCTTTCTGCTGCTTCTAGACACAAGCTTGCTTTCACAATCAGGCACTACGTACTACTCACAGCTACTGACACTACAGCACTCTACTAAACTCCTTTATTTTTTTAAATTTTGAAAAAATTTTTTAAGTCGATCTAAGCTTATCTTCAAAGTTCCGACCACCACATGAAGGGTACCGCCAGGCCACATCTTAACTAACTTAATTATAAACTGATTATTGGATGGCAATGCCGACAGGAAATGGGGAAAATCCCCAATTTTACGGACAGTGAACGGTTTGAGACTCCCAAAACTGATTACGCGCTAAAAGTTTAGCAAGACAAAGAAATCTATCAGCTTGGATTCCAGGTTTGTCAACCTTCAAAGTAACAGGGTTACCTGCCACCTTAACAATCTTGAGTTAGCTGTTTATTTACATAGATCCATTAAGTGGGTTTAAAATGGTGAAGTGCGTCTTATAGACTAAAGCCTATTATTTTGTGAAGGTTATTAAGTTCTTGAATGTTGTTTTAGACTTAAATATATTAAAGGCTTAGAACAACTGTGGTCTATAACCAATTAAGATAAATAAATATAAGGTAACAAAATATGGTTCCTACTACATAATATTGCAGTCAATCAACATCATAGCCATCGCTATCCCATATTGTGTAATTGACATTTTACCATAATATAACATTGTCACATGGGAAGCCATAAGATGAAAGGCACAGACAGTGGGATATATCATGTAGCAAGACAGCTGATATGGTTAGGGTGTGGTTAGGGGTGGGTTAGGGCTGGTATAAATACAGTATAGCATGCACGGCTTGTCTTGCTTGCTACAAGTGTCTAGGACCGCCTACCAGGGTGATATGGCTAGTATCACATAGGTGATATTACTGTGGTTTTACAGAATCTTGCAAAAATTGTGTTTTGAATGCATTGTACGAGACTGCACATGCGTTAACCGGTGTCATGAGCTTGTGCTTGAACTACGGAAGATGGATCAAGTTATAGCAACCTTGGGTCTACTCCTCGTCAAAATATGCAGCTCCTTGTAGTGCGAGTGCTTATGTTCGGGGATTCTGGCAGAGAGGGAGTGCAGGCGCGCATTATTGAGATCATACTTCAATCCCAAGGGGTTGAAACTTTTTGCTTCCTCTACAGCCCCTGACAGTGATTCAGTAGTCTCGCGGAGCCAGACTCACTCGAGTGAAAGTCTATGTGTCTGTCCTGTATATGAGGGATGAACTGTACACTATTATTGTTAAATTTCACCCAAGCTTCATGTATCTCTCCACTAGAGACAAATTTATCCGTCTGTTAACATCCCAAAACACAGCTGTCGTAAACTCCTTAGCCAAGTTTGTACATTTAGCCTTTAAATTACACAGTTCATACTTTATTGACTTATAAGCCACCCCGGCTTTTCTTGTCATTAAAATTATTTATTCGTCTGCTTTCTCCAAGCGTCGAACACGCGTAACGCTCACTGGGTACTTCGCTCGGTATTTTTTCCGGCGTATACATCCCTTACACGCAGACTCCAGTTCGCTCGCACTGCACGTACTGAAACGGCGTTCCGCGGTAACTTTCTCCTTCCCTTTACCAAGCGTTAGCTTCAGCTTCTTTTGCGGCGGTGGGTTCTTGAAGTCAGCGTCGTCGTTTGCCCGCGGCGGGTCCGCCGGTGCACAGCACTGTCATTTGGAGCACCACGGTTCTCCTAGACAGCTTGGATTATCGCAGAATTTGGGTCTTAGCGGTTCACGCGTTTCTGCCATCGCCAGGGACCGGTCTTCACAACTAGTCCAGTCGCAACTGGTTTGAATCGCAGTTTGATACGATAGTATGCACGAAGCTTTTCATCTTATGGCTTCCCATAGTAACAAGCCAACCCACACAGTAGTGTCTGCGGTATGGGTCACACCCTCAGCAGTTTTGATAGCGGCCTCGGGGCTTCGCCCCTCAGGCGCTAACAAAACTGCTTTAGGTATAACCCATATCGCAGACACTACAGTGTGTTTATCACAAGGCTTTCATAACAATGTCTGACAAAGCTGTATTATATTATAGGTAGTGGCTATAGAGAGCCGGTAATGGAAATTAAATTTTCCAGGGTCGATAACTTCTGATAGCAAACTCCAATTTTAATGTAACTAGTATCAGTAGATAGAGCTTTTTCGTTAGGCTGTGCCTTATATTGTTGTATAAAATACAAATACAAATGCTTAAAGTACCGGTACCGGCACTTTAAGATTACGCGAAGTGAGGTACGGCGCCTGTACTAAACAGCTTGCTGGAAAAAAGGGGTATGATTTTGTAGCTCTTTTAAAGCTCTATCTACTGATACTAAAATTGGAGTTTGCTATCGGAAGTTATCGACCCAGGAATTTAATTTCCACTACCGGCTCTCTAGCCACTGCGATATATATATCCCATCACGTCAGCTAATGAGCTGCGGCACATGACCACAGATTGTCCACCGTGGACAATCCATGGTCATGACCATAAAGTTCAAATTCGGCAATGATTGCCAAATTTGAACTTTATGGTCATTGCAGTTGTGACATTCAACCATAAACTATAGAGTCATAACAACTGCATTGTTTGGGCAATGAAAAAGAAATGGAAAGGAAAGGAAATTGGAAGTGGAAATTGAAAACCTCAGAGTTTTTCAAGTCTTCAAGCATCCAAAGTAGCGACGAAAGGATTGAGGCTTCTCAATTTTTTATGGCGATGTTTGAGTGCGAGATGAGTGTGCGCAAATTGGGGAGGGGCTAACATGCACGCGAAATGCTTGTGTGAGGCGGCAATTTCAGGCAGCTTGGTTCAATAACTTCAAAAGGCTTCACTAGCTGCAGAAACTACAGGTGGGGAGATTCTAGTAGCATTTTGGCCCAAACATGACCTCAGAAGCAATCTCAGAGTGCCTAATTTTCCTGGTGGAGCATGCCCCCACACCCCCTAGCTTGTTAAGACTTATGCATTGATTGTCCATCATCACAATGGCTGTACCAATAGCTGGTTCCGGCCCTGTCTGCCCCACTATGGCCCTGTAGATGAAATCGACACAGGCCGCAAGTTTTGGTACTTCTCTATTCTGACTGCTAAGTGCTAAGAAGATTAGCACACACACACAAACTCTCAACTATGTGAAGCAAATGATGGCTTCATATCTAGGCCCTATTTTCCACAAGCACCTGAGTACAATAGCCTCATTCCCAACCATTGCTGCCTCCAGTATTTGCCAATATAGAAATACTGGGGGCAGCAAACACCTGGAAATGAGGGTAGACCAGCAAAGCAAGTGATCAAAAACTGCAAATGGCGGCTGGGAAAGCTCTGGGATGCATAGTGACAATACGCAAATCTTGCTGAGACTACAACAGCTAAGAGGTTGCGCTTCCAGTTCTGTTTCCAGTTTCCATTTTCGAGATTCCATTTCATTTCCACTTTCCACGTTTCCTGCTTTTCTATATGCCTGCATTGTTTCCTTTCAAAGCTGTGTACAAAACTTCGACTTTATTTAGTAAATAACATGCACTAGGAAGTAGAACGAAAGCAGAACACCACAAAGGCTGTCACAGTTGTCAAAATCTGGTATGGAACTTTTATGCTCTTGCATGAGGGCCTTTGTACTTGTTTTGCAATGTGCTATGCAAATACTTACACACAACAGCTACTATATAAGTTTCCAAAAGTGTGTAAATTTTTTTCTAAACAGGCCATTTCATTCACAATATCTTAGGATACAGTGGTTCCTTAGAGAAACTTACACTGATTTGTTACGAATATCTGCCTCAATCAAAAATACACACAATTTTTGTCACAGTTCATTATTTTTCTGCAAATTAATATTGTGGAAGTATTAATACATTTAGTGATGCTGCTCAAAATTACTTCAATATTCAAAAGCACAACCAGCTCTGTATAATAGATAATGGGATGGATAATGGGATGGTACAGGTTTTTGATTGGAACCTGCTCTGACGTATATGTGGAAATGCAACTATTTATGGCCCAAAATGCCACATTTATCAAGCCTATAGTACAAGGATTATGCTAGATATATAAAGAAAAACCTTCATTGGACTGAATTGGTACAGATCATCGTTCACACCGAGTTTCATTCTGATCAGGCTTACCAGTAAAAGCAGTGGCCGCAAATATATAATATTGCGCTAAAATGACGTAGAAAATTTGTGGCAAACCAGTTACATTTCAAAGACCGTACCGCTTGCTGCAGTTCACTCAATCACATTGATGTGGATTATGGGTACTGTTGAAATCGTCGTTTCGTGTTCTTTTCAAACTGTTTTTGTGATAAACAAATTTTACCCTGACATCGCTCCCCATACGTAAATGTAGCTAACATACTACATAGCTAACTTACTTTGAAAGAGAGTCAACTGCCGGACGATCTGCGCAGCAGCTTTAAAGCTATTCTCATTCCTAGTCGCGTCCAAAACTACTTTTCGCTTCGTTCTCGTATAAAAGTGCAGACAGAATGTCGCTAATAAATTATTCATAACTCTTTTAACCCCGTACATACACCCCAGCGCAGCTGATGAGGCCTGGTATTGGCCGAAACGCGTCCTGCGCAGCGGGTGACTTTGCATAACATCTAGGCCTGTTTTATAAGGGAGATGTGGTTCGTTGATTGTTCATACATTACGTTATACGTTTTATACAGAGGCATGGAATCGTTGAGCTATCTATCCCCAGAGAGGAGCTATCGAGTAAGGTAAGTCTGAATACTGGGTAATTCTGAAAGTTTCACCACTACTTCAGCTTTATAAACAATTACACTCCAGTATTGCACAGACAGGTAGGTCTAGTAGGTAGCTTTTACCACACCCCATTCTTGTTGGTGCAGATTAAGTTTACACAGCGTATATTACTACCACACCCATTCCTGTTGGTGCAGATCAAGTTTACACTGCGTATATTACTACCACACCCATTCTTGTTGGTGCAGATCAAGTTTACACAGCGTATATTACTATCACACCCATTCTTGTTGGTGCAGATCAAGTTTACACTGCGTATATTACTGCTACAAAAGTCAAAAAAATTGCCTGGACCAGGTCATACCTTTAGTAACTTAGCAATATTTCAGTAACTTGCAGCATTCTGATACCAAAACAACTTAGACCATAGAGCAATGAACCTACAATAACAATTTGGCAAAAAACAACCTACTTGAGAGATCTGCAGTGTACTATTCAGAATTAACCCTTTAAACCCTATAGTACACTTTTGATAACGTCATACTGCGCACTGCGCAGAAAAGATAGTCTCTGCGCGCTGGCGCGCAGGTTCTGCGTCAGCAGAAAGGGTGGGACAGGGGGAGGTGGGACAGGGGGAGGTGGGACAGGGGGCGGTGGGACAGGGGGAGGTGGGTGGTGTCACCCGCAGGGTGCTGTGCACATGGCAGCTGCTAGGCTTGGCTGCAAAAGGACCGTGGTTGGCACCGGGTGGGCCAACTCTTGGCCTGGCTGCATGAGCAGGCTTAGAAAATGCTACTCTCACCTTTTAGGGGGTTCATTTCTAGCAGGGAAGGCTTCTTGGGCTCTAAGCGGGTGTTTGCCAATCGAGAGTGCTGACCATTGCATGCTCGTTAATGAGGGGGCGTGGTTAAGTCACGTGTCTGCTTGCTAAGGCTGGAAGTGGAGTTGGGCTCAGTTTTGGAGTCAGAGCTTTGACACAAATGGAGATACGGTGCGTTAAAGGCATGTTTAGGCTAAAACTAATCTCCAGTGAAAAAAATTCAGTGTTTAAAGGGTTAAGTAATTTCCGCATTAGGTGATAATTCGTTTTTCTGTGAACAAGTCTGTAAACACGAAGCGATTAAAAATATGCTGCTCAAGCTCTGAATAGGGTTTGCAAATTTTTTGTAAGTTTGTTCAAAATTACCCCAATTTACTTTTTCAAAGCTCTAATCCTATTAGTCAATAACTATATGTGCATGTCTTCCATTGCTCTAACTGCACCCTAAATTAACTTTAATCCAACCCTACAAACCCCTAACCCAAACAATCAGAATAGAGCTTTGAAATGGACTTTGGTACTGTAGGGATCATTAATCGAGAATATTTTTTCAGCTGCCTTCATGCCCTATGTGGCTGGGATGAGTGAGGACACCAGGTGTGTTTGCAGGAAGTTCAACATCAGAGTAGTCTATAGCTAAATCTAGCCGACTCTTTTTTCGTCTCCATTCACTGCATATGCATGCAGGCATTCTGTGTTCCTTACAAGTCTCTTCACCAGTCTCCATCTGGTTTCCCCAACGTAGACTTGGCCAAAGCTGCAGGAGATATCACCAGGTGAAAAATTTTCTATCAGTTTCTGTACATTTCATTGACTGTTCCCCACCAATCCTGTAGAGGATAGAGCCAAAGATCTGATGTGAATGAAATTTGGCTCTATATCCTCTACGGGAATGGGGGAGAGCAGTCAGTGAAATGCCAGATTTCATGTACACAGGACAGATAGGAAATTCTATTTTATGCCCTGTGTATGATAATCACATCAGACTGATTACTCATGCAGCTGCAGGGACAGTGTATCAATTAACCGTAGTCAACAATGAGCAAAGGGTCTGCCCGAGTGGAACATGTGTGAGAGAACTACCACCTGATCCACTAGGAGAGTGCTAGACCATGGTAAGGGACAGGAGCGGTTGGTGAAGGACGCTTTGTACATTGATGAGATCCACGGATGAGTATATACCTCAACTGAGATGGACAACTGGAAATCCCTCTTTACCGGACCACGATGATGAGGAGACAGGGAGAATAATTTTTACCAACCTTTGACCTCCAATGATATGTATTCTTAGTAATCTAGTGCACGAATAAAAAAGTAATTGGTATTTGTTCACACTTCTCACTTTAGCCCTGGTGACAACTGGGCCATTCAGTTTAAGTGTAAGCAAAAAAATTTCCAATTTGAAGTTGGTAAGCAGATAACCTTCTTCCATTTATGCTGACTGAGAAGCCACTGAGATATACTGTCATGTATTGAGAAGCTATGCAGCAGAATAAGCTAACTCACTGAAAATCTGTCACTGCAAAAACACTTTAATCATGCCTTAGAGTCGCACCAATGTGGACACATTAGCTATCAAAAGTCTGCAAAAAATTTTCGTTGAAAACCTGTCCTGGAGCTTATTAAATCATGATAGATCACTGCAGTTGCATAGGAAGATACCTCAGATTGATGCCTATCATGCAGCAGTTGGGAGGTTCGGTGCATGACCCCCCCCCCCCCCCCCCCCCCCCCCACCAAAAAAAGTTTTTAAGTTATAACCTTGAGATTGCTTCTGAGACCAATTTTCCAAAACTGCTGCCTGAATGGTTGGGGCTATCACTGATTCGCAGCCAGAAAAGAATATGCAAGCCAGGCTTTGGAATCTACACTTCATGGCTACTACAGTAGCTACATTGCACGAATAATTACTATTCAGAACCAGGCATTACAGCCAGCTGAGGGATGTGTGAGCAGATAAGTGTCTGTGCTAGTTCAGTAGAATTGTGAGAAGATGATGGTGGTAATTATGCATGGCTTTGATTAGAGTACTCACCAGTTCACTGAACTCTGAAACTGCAGTGACCATGCACTCAGAAGTTATTTTTAATGGAGCAGATTCTTCAGCATGCTCTTCCTTCAGAAGACCTAGTTGAGTACATTCCTGGCATTTTGCCATAACCATACAATATTGATCCTCCACAGCTAGATCTACTCCTCAACAATTAAATGCTGATTAGTAGGACTTCTGAATTTGAAACAGGAGAATCAAAAAAGTTTCCCAGCTAGAACCCTCGGGAGACCTACTATGAAGTAGAACTTAATGATCACATGCAGCATGCAGCTGAGATGAACAAAATGACCAAAACATTACAGTGCATGGTTCTAGCTATAGCATGCTTTTACAGTGAGACTCAGTGTTAAAACAAATAAGTAACTACACAATATTATTCCTTCCATAATGTGCTGCCAGTAATGTTTGTACATATATGCTCACTATGTATGACAGCATGAAGTCTACCTTGCTCCCCCTTCAATGTCATGTTATTTTGGAAGTACATTCCCCCTATATATACGTTCAAAGACCTCGGGCAATGTTATTTCCTTGGTAGAAAGTTTGCAGTTCATGCCTTAAATACTTGGCTCTAGATACATAATGAGAAAATACATAAAAACCCAAAGGAAGCTATATACCGTGTACCTCAGTATATGTATATATATATATATATATATATATATATATATATATATATATATATATATATATATATATATATATATATATATATATATATATAAACAGGCATCACCATGTATTTGGCATCAGGCTGGTGTGATGCGGAACACTGCTACACCATGTTTCACTACACTGGTGGTAACACTGCCCTTTGCCATACCCAAGTCCTTGTGTGCCCACAAGTCTCTAACATTTGCTTCTTGGGACGGGTCTAGACCAAAATCATTCCAGTGTGCAGTAATGTCAGTTGTAACATCGCCCCGGTTCAAAAGAAGAACAGCAAATGATCCATCTGCAAGTGGAGATGCCCAGACATCTCTGGTACCATCAGATGTGACCTTGTTTCCCTGGATACCCAGGGCATCCTGGTTGATTGCAATCACTTCAGAGTTTGTTAAGATACGAAATGTATCATTGGACATGTTCCGTACATCACACCCAATCAGCAATGGTGCCTTCATCAAACACCACAGGCTAAAGTGTGTTTCATATTCAGTTGTGCTCATCCCTCCGTTCCCCACTTCAAGCATATCTGGATCATTCCAGCCCCCAGGGCCAGCGAATGTGTAGCATTCATTGTTCAAATCAGCACGCGATATCATGATGTCCCAGTCATCTTTAATATCATGAGTAGTTCGCCAACTATTTCCCACATTGGGACCCCACTCTGCAGGATTGTCCTGACCTCCTTCACACAAGGAGTAGAAAATTGGCCGTCCAGTAGCATTGAGGGCATCACGCATCCTTGGGTAGCGCACCTCAGGACTAATGCCATCGTTGTAGCAGTTGTCATATTTGAGGTAGTCCACCTTCCACATGGCGTAAGTGTCAGCGTCAATTTTCTCGTGGCCAAGAGACCCTGGTCTTCTTTGACAAGTCTTGTTGCCCGCATCACTGTATAGACCGAACTTGAGTCCTTTGGAGTGAACATGGTCTATCATACCCTGGAAATCAGGAAAGGTTTCGGGATCAGGCTGAATTACGCCTTTAGAATCCCGGCTCTTTGCCCAGCAATCGTCAACGTTCACGTATTCATATCCAAACTTGTTTAGTCCAGACGAGATAAAGACGTCAGCAGTTTCCTGGATGACGGTCTGGTTAATGTTGCAGTGGAAATGGTTCCAGGAGTTCCATCCCATCTGAGGCGTCCTTCCCAGGCCGTTGTCCAGGCCCAGGCACGCGCAGGGGAGCAGCAAAATAAAGAGACGAGCAACTCGCACTGTCATCTGTGTGACAAAAGTGGGTGGAGTTGATAGAACCTCATGTGGACGTGGGTGGGGCCCGATGTGGGCGTGCGCGTGAGCAATGAATATTTCAAGCATGGCAGGAAGTGGGAGAGACTAAGTTTACCCGGTTTAAAAAGGTTACGTCATCTTATTAAATATTCAACCGAAGCAAAGATGTTCATCACATTTTGTAAGACCAGAGCAAAAAAGAAGCACTATATACATTTCCTGGCCCTAGCCCTAACCCTAACCCTAGCCACAACCAAAAACCCTTAACCATTTAGCCAATGAGCCGCTTCAGACGTCCATCATGCTGCACGGTCTAATGTATTGAACTTACGGCAGCGCGACGGATTGTAATAAGGTGCGCGCGACAGATTATAAATAGTTATTAAAAGGTCACGTAACTGGAAACCGTTTCAAACCGGGTGAACTTAGACCATACCGTACTGAATCTCGTTATGTACAGACATAGCTCATGAGAAAAAAAATCGCGGGTTCACCCCAAATTTAGATTTTAACCATGTAACTGAATTTCTACATACAAGCATGCATCAGAGAGTATATGCAGCACATCAAGGGAAAGAGAACTAGTAAGCATGGTATCAGCATGATAATAAGTAGTCAATACTGAGTGATAGAGAAGGGATGTATTTCTGGCAACTCTGCATGGGGAAATAGACTGTGACATCTCAGAGCAGCCTTCATACAGCATGGATAATTTTGATCAGTATGAAGGCCCTCTCTTGGGTGGAAAAGACGCATATAAAGATGATTAAATGCATGGCAAATCCACTGTACACTGCAAGTGATCCTGAACACTGTGTAGCCTCATTCCTGTTTCCAGTTACTTGGTCACTTTCAATATGCAAAAGATAGATGGAGAATTGAAAGCCTGGGTGATTTCACCACTGCACAGTGATGTCAGGGGTATCAGGTAGACATGCAGAAGAAGGACGTGGGGGTGGTGACCAATCTCAAATCCCTTTTTTATTGACTGTATGACTGGCAATGTGTTAAGGTAGGACAACCTTGAGTCACAGATCTCCAAGTAATGTGGATGGATGGATGTGTAATGTCAAAGTGTACACAAGATTCACAAAAAGTTTTGTACCAAACTACCTGATAATGCCAAAAAACTCAATTTTTAGTCCCTCAGCTAAAATAAAAATTTGCACCCTCTCCAAGGCTCCACCCCCAGTCTGACCACATCATCAACACACACACAAAACAAGTAAAAACTTTACGTATGGGTTTGTCCTAGGACCACTTCAATTCCAGTCTACAGGCCAAAACACACATTTGACCTCAAAAACAGTAATTTTGTCTGTGCTGGCTTTCAAGAAAAATTCGACACACCTCCACTCAAACCAACCAAAACTGAGCCAGTTTCAGAAAGCTCAACTCACCCCCTACAAAACTATGTATGCTTTTTCCTGCTCACCTCCAGGCCAGGGAGTTATGCCCACAAACCTACTCCCTGTCATTGCCCCTAGAATGGAGCCAAGTTACACACATTCCCGCTAGCATAAAATCGGGCGGGGCCTACAAGCCCGAAAAGTCAGCTTTCTACAGTACCTTTGCCAGACAACTGTGTGATGATACCCGTCTTCCAGGATGGCTCTCTGCCTTTCCAGTACACTCACAAACATTCAAGCCCACTCAGGCAAGCTTTGCGCACACAAATAGCCAACCATCACATTCAACGAGCTAGAAAAGTTTTTACGTTTTTTTGGTTTTTTTTTTTAAGTGTTGGAGGATTTTTTCAAAGTTCCGCCCAGCCGCATGAAAGTGCCGCCAGACCACTACAAAGGGCCGCAGGCCACATCAAAGGGACACGCCCCCCTTGTTGATTCCGGTTGCTGCCATAGGAAAGTGTAAACAAGCCAATGAATTTCAATTGTGCCATTATGGTCACCCAACATTTATTATTCATGAGCAGAATCGGCCCAATTCGCGATTCAAGGTTGTCCTATATGGTTCAAGTAAAATTCAAATATTAATGATATTCATAGAATCACATGCCAATTAAGGTGGGTGTGGCCAACACCCACTGGGTAATATATATACTAGTTAGTAATATACCTGTACATTTGTAGATGAAGAAAAGCAACTTTAATAACCTGTGAGTCTTTCCATTGCTGTAAACCCCAAGCAGCATCAATATTTCTTGTTGTGTGGACTGATCAATTGTTAATTATTAGTCAGACATTGGCTCCCATGATATGCCTACTTTCTATTCTCCTGACATTACTGCATGTGACAAGATTTCCCAGGTCTTCCACCATTGATAGTATGTATGTGACATTTGTGATCATGTGGGACGATGCATGTAGATAATTGTGTCATAGAATTAGTGTCATAGTAAAAAGTCTGTGATCAGTAACTGCAGTTCAACAGTGTAGCTGTAAATTAATGTTCATGGAGTTCTTTTACTGGGCTTGTGGGTATCCAAAAGCAAGTTACATGGTATTGAAGCTGAACATGGTTTTGGCCATAATTATTGGATCCAGTGAGCTGCATGGATTAGTAATGATGCAGTTTAGGTGAAGTGTATGGACATTCCTGTTCAGTTTTCCAGGCAGCTCAGGTGCATGGAGTGCATGGTGTATGCCTGTTTTCCTGACAGAGGCCAACATTTCTGACATAGTAGCTACATGCAGTCCAGGTGGAGTGGATGGTGTATGCCTGTTTTCCTGACAGAGGCCAACATTTCTGACATAGTAGCTACATGCAGTCCAGGTGGAGTGGATGGTGTATGCCTGTTTTCCTGACAGAGGCCAACATTTCTGACATAGTAGCTACATGCAGTCCAGGTGGAGTGGATGGTGTATGCCTGTTTTCCTGACAGAGGCCAGCATTTCTGACATAGTAGCTACATGCAGTCCAGGTGGAGTGGATGGTGTATGCCTGTTTTCCTGACAGAGGCCAACATTTCTGACATAGTAGCTACATGCAGTCCAGGTGGAGTGCATGGTGTATGCCTGTTTTCCTGACAGAGGCCAACATTTCTGACAGAGGGCCAAAATTCCTGACAGAGTAGTGGACACTCTAGTCAAAGTGAAGTGGGTACCGTACATGCTAAGGTCATTCGTGGTTCATGCTAAGGTCTTTTGTGTTCACTAAGCTGGTTTACTTTGTTGCTTTGTGTGTATGTGTGATTCCAGTTGGCTCTCACACACAGCCAGCTAGGCTATACTGCTGCATTACAAACACAAGATCTCAGTGCAGAGACATAGCTATAGCTAGCTTGGATTGCGATGTCACCACAATAATGGCAAATGTCATCAGGTAGAAAAATATGTGTCATAGCCAACAATTAGCAACATATCAGTCCAGAGAAAAAATGCCGGAGTAAATAGATGTGTTAAGTTCAACTTAAAGATGATAATGCATCGAGAACACAATCACCATAATTTACTGAGTGTTAGTTGAAGTAGCGGCTTGGACAAAACCAATTCCCCTTTGGTGGTTCACGTGTAACTGAGAATCCAACACAGTTGAATTGATACCAATTCTGGGATTCCCCATCACACCCAATCCATGAACCCTTTCCATTATACCTCTTGTCACACACTCCACAGAAATAACCTGTAGTTTGAAACACAAATTTCAGCTATTAACACAACAGGATGTATGGACCAATGAATAAACTTATTTGGAAACATACGTACAACATACCTGTCTTTTTGCTTCTTATTCTGTTGATGTTTATCAGTAGACTTGTGCATAGTGCGTATAACCACCTTCAGGGGTGAGTAGGTTGTTTTGTCAACAGGGTGCAAGTTCTGCTACAGCAGGCATGGGAGGTGATGGGGAGGAAGGTGGATGTACTGAACAGGCAGCAGAAGGACCTACAACTGGCACTGGCTACCCTCGACAACCTCGTGGGTTTCATACAGAGGACGGGAATGAATGCAAGTGATGAGGAGTTTGTCTCCATGAAGCAGTTAATGACCAGCCATGTCTTTTGTTATTCAACATGCAGGGGGCTCCACTGAAACCCTTACCCTTTCCCCAAACAAGTTCACCAAAGTGCAGGAAACAATGGAGAGTTGGCATAAAGGAAGGTAAAACTGAAACTACAAAACTAAAAACAATCACTATAAGGTTGATTTAATCATTGTTATGTAACAACTCAAGTGTTGCAAGAACAAAATCTATAATAGTATATACAATGAAGTGCTATATTGATATCCAGTGATCTACAATGTTCCAGAAAAAAGTTGTAATGAGCTAACCTCTACACCAACACATTAACCAATCTTTAGATCTATACAAAACTGAAGTGTTAAAGTAAACAGTACAAGGTGCTACAACCAATACAAAACCATAAATTTAGCCAATATTTATAAATTAGAGTATTTTCCAGTTGTACAGGATACCACAATCATCAATATAATCACCACTGTACCCTAGATCATACATACTATACATGATATACTCACTGAGGTTTGGAGTGCATCAAACTCTTAAGTGTATCAATAGTTGCACTCATAAGTAGTTACCGGTACAAATGTGTATGCATATGTGAATATTATGATGCTACAATTATTGCAAGATGAAATTTCGTTGATTGCTGATATAGTGTGTAGGGTTTACCTGTCGATGGTCATCTCGCCTTCAGGGTCTGGTGAGTGGGGACAACGTTTAGCCACCAGATGACAGTAAGGGCTTGCACAACACTCAGAGAACTGATTGAGCTGCTACATCAACATGGTTTAGCGATGACAAATCTGGGGGCAATACCACATCAAACTGTTGCTGGAGCAATTTCAACAGGTATTTAGATGGTGCAGGAGGAGTATCCTACCCCCCTTTTCAGGCCTAGGTATCCTTCCACCAAGATCTCATTCTCAGGCCTCATCCTACATAGTCATAGTTATGGCTTGTTAAATGCCCTGTGGTGGTTGTCATTGTACATCTCTGTCTTACTACTTAACTGTATCATTGATGACAGAGGAGCTTATGAACCGATACGAGAGAAGGAGTGTCAGACTAGCATACTCATCCTGTGTCGAATCACACTTTAAAAATACACTTTACATGGGTTTCAACTTACTCATGCTAACAAGCTTCGAGGTTACTACCGTGACTACTATGGATTCTCAAGAGCACGAAGCTGGTACAAACATGCAGCTACCTTATAAGGCACTTTTTGGAGGTGCCAAATTCCTGATGAGAGTGATTGAAGAATCCTGGCTATTTTTTAATAGTTTCCCACGTTTCATCTATAGGTACACATGGCACAGGAGTGAAAGTTGGGAACCTTGCTACTCTAGTCCAAAAACTTGTGAACTGGTCACCGGAAATGGAGAAGTATGAAGAATCATCTTATGGCAGAAGTATCATCATCTTTATCTGTTTCCTTCACCACTTCTGTGTGACCCTCCCTCACTCCTTTCCTGCCCCTTCCTCTCTACATGGTTCCAGATTTTAACTGTAAGTGCTACCCAGTCTGGCGATATCTTCAGGGCAGCCCAGGTAAGTATGGGCCTCCTGGGAGTGATAACAGAGGTGACCTTCAAGTGTGAACCAGAATTCAACCTCGAGGAGACCGTAACAACTCCACCATTTGATGAATGTATTGACAATCTTGGACAACTGGCACACTCAGCAGAGCATGTCAAGTTCTGGTTGGAGCTGTGTAGTCAGTCATGTGCGTACCACCAAACTAATCGCACAAAAGATGAGCCAAGGAATAGACCACAAACTTTTGGGAATACTCTGAAGGCAAGTCTCAGTCATAGTACAATTATAGTGCACTACAGTATTGCTTGCTTCCTTTTATAGAACATGTTGCTGGAGTTTGTCATCAGTATAGTATCATGGATACCCAGTGCTTATCTCTCCACAATGAAGTTCGTATTTGATGCACTGCAACTATTTCCCTTCAAAATCGTGTTGATGTCACAGTGATAAGATCTTTCTTGTTCTGGATTACTTTCTTGTTTTCAGCCAGGCAGAAATCACTGTGGGTATTGACGACTGTACAGCTGCTATGAGAGAGGTCAATAGAATTGTCAGTGAGCTGGCAATACCAGTGAATTACATTGAGGTATTAAATATGAGACATCCAGCATCCCTCAATTTGTCCATCCTTCTGTACATAGCCTTGTACATTCCACTCTTACATTTAACCTCCATTCCTTCTTCAGGTGAGGTTTGTACGAGGTGATGACATCTGGATGAGCCCAAACTACAAACGAGACAGTTGCCACATCAATGAAATGATCTACTCTCCTTCACTTGAAACTAGAACTCTGTACTTTAACTCTGTTCATAACCCTACCAAGAAATTCAATGCCCACTTGCACTGGGGAAAGGGTTTTGAGTTAACTCCAGAAGACATCCAAGCAATGTACCCCAAATTTGCCGATTTTGCTAGAATAAGAGCCAAATTGGATCCAAGAGGAGTCTTCCTGAATGAACAGTTAACAAAGACCTTTGGATTCAAATAGGTAGCCATTTACTATGTTTGGACCTCTGCTATTTTTTGGTTTAGGTTACAGTAATGCAATTAACACCCATTAGCACAATCAAACTTCCCCTGGAATGACAGCTAAGGTAAAACACCTCAATTTCGGAGGTAGGGTTGAGTTAACTGTTCTGGAAGAATGATAAATCATAGCTGCAAGTGTGGCAGAACCTGCACTGTTTTCATGCAGTTTAGCAAAGTGTAGGCACGTTAAGTACGTGCTTTACTGGGCAACTCTAAATATGTCAGTAGCACAGTCTATGAACAAACCAAAAAAATATATCATTTGTTGGCTTGGGAACAAGGCTACCAGTTTTATTGGAACTTCACTGAGCTTTCTTTTTTTGTAGTAAACCAGTCCCTTTACATTCCCTGCCATGATTTGTTACTCAGACAATCATCCAGGGATAATTATATCATGCAAAAATCTTATATACAACGTCCCACAAAACAGCACCCATGACCTTAGCACAAGAGGGAAGTTGGCATTCTTTCAAGTGTTTATACATTCATTCACAAAAGAGTGCCCACCTTTGCTATATATATAGGAGTATAAGCACTTGTTGCAAATTGCAACTTGCAATGCTCTTGATACAATCTCCTCTGGCACCAGAAGGTACCAGTTCGGTATCAAAGGGATGAGTGACCCCCTGGATGCATGAATGACTCCCCATTCAATTGGTCCTTAAGGGTGGAGTGACTCCCTTAGGGGTATTGTGATTCTCCACCAAACGTCTCAGACAAAGCATACTGCACTTCCTTTTGATGTCCTCTAGCCGTCTGTTTATCACAGCACAGTGTCATGCAAAACATAATGCTTCTATTCACAATGTTAAGGGTATAAAATGCGCAAGCTAACTACCTGACATCAATCACCACTGAGAACATAGGCCATTTTGCAGATATTGAGAACTATTTCTGCAAAGCAGGGATGAATGACAGTAACTGGAGGGGGAGTCATGATACCGAACTTGTTACTACGTATTCGTGTTTTCAATGAGTGTACAAAAGTGGCCTTTCTAACTTTCTGAAAAATTGTGCTCACTGGCGATTCACCTTAGCACACGTACCTTAGCAAATTTTAACTTGGTACAGTACAATTTTTTTTACGTGTACAGTATATAATACACACATACGCTAATTCAGACTTGATTCTTGGTCATCTCGGGACCTTTGCTGGTAAACTTTACCATTACGCTCCGGTCACTCATGCATGATCGATCTTCATGACGTACGCAGTGTTCACAAGCTCCTCAACACTGGAAAACGCTAACAGCGTGTACTGACGGTTACGCGGCGCGCGAAGTTGTTAGCTGCATAATACGGAATAACAGGCTTTGAGAGATTACGCAAAACACGCACCTCGCCAGTGTGGGGCTCGCTCAGGCTCGATCGTCCTAATCGCACATTCCTGAGGTATAGGCGTGATACCAGACTAGGCTACAACCAGCTTGATAATGGCATCTCAGCAAGTGTCCAACTTCGATGTATTCGACCCTTGGGCGTTCTTAAACTATTACGAAGAAGTTAACGTATGGCACCGCCACTCGCTAAGTGTTTTGCACGAGTTCTACAGATCTTATGGATTACCTCCCGTTGGTTTAAAGATACTTGAATTCGGTGCTGGCCCAGTTATCAGCTACGAGATTAGTGCTGCGCTGTATGCATCAGAAATAGTGCTGTCGGAGTACACAAAGAAAAACAGAAAAGTGCTCCAGATGTGGCTGGATCGAGATCCCAAAGCTCCAAATTGGAACCCCTTTTTTGAGTATGTTGTTCAGGAGCTGGAGGGAAATACCAAAGAGGAGGCTGCAATGAGGCAGGAGGAATTGCGACGGGTTGTCAAAGCGGTAATCCCTTGTGACATCTCTAAAGATTCTCCAATTGACCCAGTGTACAGCGGCCCATATGATGTTGTATTTTCCAGTTTGTGTCTTGACACTGCATGTACTTCTCTGGAAGAATTCGCAGAAGGTGTGTGCAAATTGGCCAAGTATATCAAACCAGGAGGGAAACTACTGTTGCAAACTGTGTCAGGACCAGCGGACATTGTGTTTTATATGGTCGGAAAAGAGAAGTTTATTGGGCTCAGTGTCAATGAGGAATTTTTGACAACCACACTCAACAAGATGGGATTTTGTGACATTGTAATCAAGTGCTTTAGTCGTGACGCTCCAGGGTTGGACATTCCGACTGAACAGTGCGATTTTCAAACCGCACATTTTGTCATTGCCACTAAGAGTATTGATTGATACAATGAATGTTTCCTAGTCCGTTTGAAATAAAGAACTCAGAACTACGTAGAGTGGGCTATGCCACCCAGTGTGGCGGACAAAATTAACATTATACTTAAGAGACTAGTAGAAGAAGATGTGACTGTTAATTGCTATATCTGACCACAAATACTTGACTTGTTTCTTGAATTACATGTAAGTTTTCAAGATGAGGTAGCGATCCTAAGAGAATTTTGTCACCTCATCGTAGCTGATGAGGCCTGCATGCTATTAGCCCAGATGCTAGTCTCGGAGCCAGACCCTCGCTCGCAGAGAAGGAGGGTCTGGTAAAGTTGTATACATAAACTCTTTATGGGATATGGCCTTACAGGCTGACTAAGCAATAATTGAAGGTGTTGATTGGGTGAAAATATGCATGCGTTCAATTAGCTACTGTAGACCTTTGTCGCTGCCAGTGAAGATACTAGTAACAAAGCGCGATTGTTTGATAGTACCTTGGAGAGCGCCACTGCTTCTTTTGGCAGACAATTTAAATAGCGAAGTAGCAGGGCAGCCCAGAACTGTGATGTTGGCTACAGAAATAAGCATAACTTACATCCATTGTCGTAAATGCGTCAGCTACATCAAGCATGAGTGCCTCCAGCGGGCTTACAACTACGATGGACTTTAGTCTGCCCCCGGCTCCATGACTTCCGCGTGCCCCAAAATTTGCCGATGAACGCAGACTACCATAGCAGAGGGACTTTCACAGTTCCACTGCCCGGGTAGTGAAACCGAAGACTTCTATCCCTTTCATAACAGCTTTCCAGCTGCTCGAGATTCGCTGGAGAGTATCTAAGCTTGGTGAACGGTGGTCGTTTCGATTCTTGTATCAATCGCGAGTCCGTCAATCAAATTCTCCATGTTGTTATTACACGAACACGTGCCTTCGTGGGCAGAAATGTAATGACATATCATCAACCAATCAGATTCATCCCCGCCGAAATTCCGCGGACTTCATGTATTTTACCAGACCCTCCTCCTCCGCGTGCGAGGGTCTGGCTCCGAGACTACCCAGATGCATGCGTCCTGTACAGCAGGGTGACTCTTAATATTTAGCAGGGAGACATGGTTATTTCTGCACATGCTCATGTATACCAAAACATATTTGTATAGACCCGTGTACACCCCTGTATATAAACCAATACATACTTGTGTATATATACACCCCTGTATAGTATAGGCCTACGTACCCATATAAACTTGTGTATATCATGAACTCAGTGCATTCTTTGCATATATTTCCCTTTTGTGAGTAGATACTGTGTATCCAAGTGTATGGAAGAGGCTGGTGGTCTTTGCAATAGGTCTTAAATTGAGCCGTATATCAATGAATATGTCTCAACTTATGACCTATTTGCAAACACTAGCTACCTCACCTGTACACTGGTATACACAGTATCATCACAAGAATAAGGGGCTTAGCTATATGAAAGGCAAAAGTATGTGCAACCTTTCCAACACATATGAAGTGACTATATAGCAGTCACATATCTACATCAAACAGAGTCTGGTATGATTGCCACCCAATCTATTTACAGATTAGCTCACTCTAGTTCTACCACAGCAGCCATATAAATCAAAGGCACGGACAGTACCTTAACCTGTGTAAAGTCCTCATATATACATGCACATAATGTATAAGCTGTTTGGAAACGTATTGGCCTTGTCTAGCAACTTACACCCAATCTGGGAACTTATTAGCCAACTTATTGGCTTCATTATGTTGCTGTGGTAGAAGTATAGGTTCTATGGCAGTGGTTTAGCTTTTATTGGCTTCAGCTATGCCTAAGCCAACAAATTGCTAAACGGCTTCGACCTGGTACCTATGACCTAAACTTCTGAACCCTTGAAATCTGGAGTGAGGTACATGTACGGACTTATGTAATCTACTACATGTACACAAAAGTGAAACATGTATTGATTAGCTATAGCTAGTAAACTAAAGTAAAAATTCGCATTGCAGAGATGGTCATGCAGACTCCAAGAATAATAGATCTATTATAGCTGTACCATGCATCACTGTAAAAATGGAAAGGTTGTTTTGACTCAATTTGGTTACCTCAGTTTCCTCTCACTTGTCTACATTGTTAAACACACTAACTGCTTTAGAAATTAAGAACTTGATTTGGCATTCCAGAACATTAGTATATGTCATGGAAGAATACTTTGGTAATGAAATTGTCCAATCATGTGGGGAAAAGGGTATAAACTGAGGTAACCATGCAAAATATGCTAAAACTACCCACTTCTTACAGTGCATGCATGGGTTTCAATGGTGTATGGGAGTTGTCCCCAAAGCCTGCATGGGTAAATGCAGTCATCCATGAAACTGGGTGAAACCCATTCACCCCCACAGAAACCCTGACTTGCATCATACTTACTTGACAGTTTTGACAAGAAGACCATGCAGCTGGTTGCCATGGAAGCATATACTTTCTTATGCTAATTCAAATAATGTAGTGCATGTAAAACATTTTGTGGGAGGCTAGTACTTTATTCAAGTATCAGCTCACTGCATGAATCCTTTTCCAGCACTGCATTCATAAAACTTGTATAGTAAGAATAGTCATCCAATTGTAGTAAACAAATACTTACAATGTTGTTTTTGCAGTGACATGCATGGGTACTGTACACCAGGGCAATTTCTTTGATACTCCCACACACTATGATACAAGTAGCCATGTAGTGAATCATGATTACCTAGCTATAGTGAACCAAAGTAAAAACTGGCATGCCATATGCATACTGATAGTATAGCTAAACACCGAGATCAAGTGGTTTATGCGATTTAGGAACCCAAAGGCCCTGGGCCACATATGAGTGAATGAATAAACTAATTTATTAGAATGACACGCTATATAGTGAGTTGAAGGCTCAAAACTTTGACTTGACAAAGGCGTGCTTACCGCTGCATGTATACTGTTCGCTAGTCTCGCAAGCCAGACCCACCAACTCCAGCGCGGGTCGCTTCCAGTATGCGTGCCCTGTGCGCATGCAATATTGAAAGCGATCCGCGGCGCTGTGGTGGACTTTTGACTGCGTGAAGTGCTGACTAGGCAGTGGCTTTCAAATTCCGTACTATCACACCTCACGACCAGTCAGCTTCCAATTCCGGTAGCTCAGCAAGTGATGATGATTATGATGATGAGCCTCTTCTCAAGTATGCCTCAGAATGCACCAGAATGGGCCTCAGAACACCAAAATTTCCTGGGGGAGCATGCCCCCAGACCATCCTACAGTGAACAACTGCAGGGCACCCATGTTCTGTAGTTCACCTAATAATTTTGCCCTCCCCCAGATAAAAAAAGTTAAGTACGGCCCTGCTATGCCTAACATGACATACGGAAGATCTGCACCAGGAGTGTACTGTTAAGAAGCATACACTGCAGATCCTTCTCTGTTTCAGCCATGAGGGCAGTGTCATCGGCAATCGTGAGAGACCAGAGGATAGGTATCTGAAATTTATATCCTGTGTGTGCTATACCTATCCTTGGCATATCTAATATTGAACATGTCAACTGTAAAATATAGCAGGTTATGTGAACTTTCCTTAGCTTGTATAGGATAGGAAATGCCACCTATATTTGTCTTTTCCTTGTGAGCATGATACTCACTGATCCTGTCACCTATCTTTATACTCTGCATGGGAGAATGCTGTCTTATAATTATCATTTCCTGGTGTGGACGATACTCACTGTTTATGTCACAAAACAGTATCAATCCTTTGCATGCATGCATAGGCCAAGAGAATGCAAAGTTTTAATTCCTGGTGAGTATGATATTCACTATTCACATCTATTCATAACATGCACAGGCCTTGGTACCCTTGTCACTTACATGTTCCTGCCCACAGCTTCCAAAACTTATTTCAGATGAAACGTTTCATATTTGATAGCTGCAAACATGTTGTCGAGTTGTTATTCAACAAGGGGTACAGCAAGCAAAAGTGACTCACTTCCAACTACCTTGTCACAGTGAGCACAACGAGCTACAAATAGGTTAACTGGAACAAACAATAAATATCATGGGCTTCGTATGTAAAGGGGTTCCGTGCCTGAACTGGCTTATCAATTAAATACCTGCAAGTATGTGGAATATACCATGATACAACAGCAAGCAGGATATTGTCATGTGAGCCATGGCCACCATTGCCACTCTGTGTTTCAATCCAAAGTGAAACTCTCACAAAATAATGCACTTTCACAGGGCTATACAGTCAGAAATGTCAATAAGTGATTCTTCTACTACCCCCACATATTTGTGTAGACCTGTGTACACCCCTGTATACCAATGCCAATGCGTACTTGTGTATACACCACTGTATAGTATAGGCCTACCCATGTATGTCATGGACTGAATGCATTCTCCGCATGTATTTCCCCTTTGTGAGTAGATACTGTATATCCAAGTGTATGGAAAAGGCTGGTGGTCTTTGTATATGGCTTGATTTAAGACCTATTGAAAACACTAGCTACCCTACCTGCAATGTACTGGTATACACAGTATCATCACAAAAAGGGGCTTATGAAAGGCAAAAGTATGTGCAACCTTTCCAACACATGGAATGCAATATAAAGTGACTATATAGAAGCCATATATCTACATCAAACAGAGTCTGGTACGATGGCCACCCAATAAATTTACAGATTAGCTCACTCTAGTTCTACCACAGCAGCCATATAAATCAAAGGCACCAACAGTACCCTAATCTGCGCAAAGTGCTCATATATACATAATGTATATACTCCAATAACAAAATGGATGTTTTAACCACAGAATGCATGGTAACCGTGGTTGCAGACATGCTGAAATATATATTTTTCTGATTGCATTAGACGACTGGAGAAGAAACTTCCTAGATTATCTTACAACCATGCAGCAGTTGTAACCACTGAACATCTGCATGTGAAGGTGTCAGGTGTATCAAAGAGCATGCAATAACAACCACAATCTTGCAGATATAGTAACCACTGAATATCTGTGAGAGAGTCACCAGCGTTTTATCATATTATGTGATTGTAGAAGGGAAATATATGCGGAGAGTGCATTGAGTTCATGATATACATAAGTTTACATGGGTAGGCCTATACTGTACAGGGATGTATACACAAGTATGCATATATCACTGTAAAAAAACTAGGTTACTTTAACCATATTTGTAGGTTATCTCAGTTGCACCAGAGTGATAGCTATATAGTATCATTATCAGAAGTCCAAGGAATGCTTCTAAAATAGTTTTCTTGAAGTTCCATTCAAGAGCTTCTTTTCAGAAGTCCTATTTGGCTGCATTACTGGCACTACTACCAAAACTATGTAACCAGCCTTTTCCAGAAACGCTAATTGATAGGTGTTCTAAAAACAAGACTGGTTAATTAAAGAAGAAGCTTCTCAACATTTTTATTTCAAGGTCTTCAGAAGACCTGTTTGGAAGCATTCCTTGAACTTCATGATGTGTACACAGTACACCTGCAACTGAGATAACTGAAATATGGTTGAAATAACCCAAATGTTTTTACAGTGATATATATATGTGCATGCATGCATTGGTACACGGGTCCATGCAAATATGTTTTGGTATACATGGGCATGTGCAGAAATCAAACACGTCTCCCTGCTAAATGTTAAGAGTCACCCTGCTGTGCAGGACGCATGCATTTGGGCCAATAGCATGCAGGCCTCATCAGCTATGATGTGACCAAATTCTCTTAGGATCGCTACCTCACCTTGAAAACTTACAAGTAATTCAAGAAACAAGTCAAGTATTTGTGGTCAGATATAGCAATTAACAGTCACATATTTTTCTACTAGTCTCATAATGTTAAAGTTTGTCAGCCACACACTCTACGTAGTTCTGAGTCCTTTATTTGTGTACCAATCATAATTTCTTAGTGGCAATGGCAAAATGCATATTTTGAAAATCACCCTGTTCAGTTGGAATGTTCAACCCTGGAGTGTCACGACTAAAACACTTGATTGTGATGTCACAGAATCCCATCTTTTTGAGTGTAGTTGTCAAAAATTCCTCACTGATGCTGAGCCCAATGAACTTCTCTTTTCCAACGATATAAAACACAGTGTCCTCTGGTCCAAATGCAGATTGTAACAGTAGTTTCCCTCCTGGTTTGATATACTTGGCCAATTTGCACACACCTTCAGCGTACTCCTCCAGAGAAGTACATGCAGCGTCAAGACACAAACTGGAAAATACAACATCATATGGGCCGCAATAGGCTGGGTCAATTGGAGAATCTTTAGAGATGTCACAAGGGATTACCGCTTTGACAACCCGTCGCAATTTCTCCTGCCTCATTGCAGCCTCCTCTTTGCTATTTCCTTCTAACTCCTGAACAACATACTCAAAAAAGGGTTTCCAATTTGGAGCTTTGGGATCTCGATCCAGCCACATCTGGAGCACTTTTCTGTTTTTCTCTGTGTACTCCGACAGCACTATTTCTGATGCATACAGCGCAGCACTAATCTCGTAGCTGATAACTGGGCCAGCGCCGAATTCAAGTATCTTCAAACCAACGGGAGGTAATCCGTAAGATTTGTAGAACTCGTGCAAAACACTTAACGAGTGACGGTGCCATACGTCAACTTCTTCGTAATAGTTTAAATACGCCCAAGGGTCGAACACATCGAAGTTGGACACTTGCTGAGACGCCATTATCAAGCTGGTTGTAGCCTCGTCTGGTATCACGCCTATCATGACCTCAGCAGACTTGCTCATGCGAGAGAAAAATTACGGGTTTACCCCATTTTTAGATTTTAACCCTCTCTTTACTTGATACAAGCATGCGATTTAGAGAGTATGCAGCACATCAAGAACAAGTAAGCATGGTATCAGTACATGGCCGTAGCAAGCGGTCGGGCTGGTCGGGTTTTGGCTTGACCACTTTTTCGCAGACTAAACGTGCCAATGCGAATTGATGTGAAGTCGTACGTATATAAAAAAAATGGCAAAGAGAGCATACTTCAGTCGGAACCTGAATCCTAAAAATCCGAAAAGTTCTGGAAAGCCATGAAACATCTTAACAAAAGCCAATGCTCAATACCTACTCTGAGTCATGGTGATGCAACTGTGCAAACAGACATTGGAAAAGCCGACCTTCTAAATTCTTTTTTCTCCTCCTGCTGCAACTTGTCACACTCACCCCTGGTTCCATCCGAATATCACAATTTACAATCACCCCAAGAATGCCCAGAGGAGGTTTTGTGTAATGAAGAAGAAGTCTACCAGCTTTTGTCCTCCCTGGATGTCACAAAAGCCAATGGACCAGATGGGATTTCTGCTAGAACACTGAAACACACTGCTACAAGTATCACTCCTTCGATTACGAAACTCTTTAATTTGTCTCTGCGCATAGGCCACAACCTTGTGAGTGGAAGCAATCTCTGGTTGTGCCAATTCCCAAGTCAAACAACAATAAAGGCTCTCCCAATAATTACAGACCAATTTCCCTTCTGAGTGTGCTCAGTAAGTTACTGGAAAGGCAAGTGCATAAAATACTTACTGAACATTTTTGCACACACCACCCCCTGTCTAACTTACAGTGGGGTCCTCTGCAGGGAAATCAACGGTTACAGCCCTATTGACGACTACTCATGAATGGTTCCAGCGACTTGAGGAAGGGAAGGAGATATGTGCAGTATTTTTTGACTTCAAAAAGGCATTTGACAGCGTCCCACACAGGCCATTGATAACTAAACTGCAGCAGATGGGCATCCCCTACCATTTGTTGGTCTGGATCTCCAGCTATTTAACGGTTTTAACCAACAGATCTCAGGAGGTTATAGTCAATGGCGCTACATATGAAAGTATGCCTGTACTATCAGGAGTCCCACAAGGGTCAGTCCTTGGCCCTCTCCTCTTTCTTGTATATATCGATGGCATTACTTCTATCCCGATCTCAAGCTACACCAAAATTGTTTTGTATGCAGACGATCTTCTGCTATTTCGCCTGATTTCTCAGCAGGATGATTTTACCACTCTTCAGAGGGACATTATGGCAATTGAACAGTGGGTCTTGGACAATCACCTAACCTTCAACAAATCAAAATGTAGTTATATGATGCTATCTAGGAAGAGATTTCCCACCACCCCACTTCACCCACTAATGCTGAATGGTTTGCACCTCATGCAGCAAAGTGGGATTTGGTGTACTTCTCTCTCCTGGACCCCACACATTACATCAGTGTGTTCCAAAGCTAAACAAATTCTAGGGCTGCTGTACAGGAAATTCTACAATCACGCAGAAGGTGACACACTCAAACAACTTTATCTGTCACTTATAAGACCTCATTTGGAGTATGCATGCCCAGTATGGGACCCTCACACAATGAAAGATAAAGTGCTCCTCGAGGATGTCCATAAATTTGCATTTCGGATGGTCACCAAACAATGGGACTCGGGATATCAGGAACTCCTTGACATCATGAATGTACCATCTCTTGCTGACTGCAGACTCCAGCTAAAACTTTCCTTGCTCCACAAGATTGTTCATGGTATGTGCTAGATATTATTTGTCCTCATACTAATTATAGTCTCAGAACTAATCACTCCCTTGTAATTGATCAACCTTATGCTCGCACAAATGCTTACTTCTACTCCTTTGTACCACACACAATTTCCGCATGGAATTCACTGCACCAACAACATGTAACTGCTCCATCTGTTTCTGCTTTTAAATACTACTTTAATTATAATGATTAAGTTATGCTTATTTGTTGCCACTCCACCTACACCCTAATCTATTTTGTAATAGGTGCACACTCGATTAGCTCATGCTATTGTGTATCCTTTGCTCAGCATAAATGTTTCATAGACAAAAAAAAAAAAAAAAAAAGAACTAGTATGTAGCTAAGCGGCGAGCCGTCTGGAAAACGGCTGCCCATCAAAGGTAACGTTGCGTTTAGGATTTTCAGCCATTTCGACAGCCTTTCCTTACTCCGTGCTGCCTGCGACACGTGCGCGCAGCTAAGTTCATACACAGAATCTGAAATCACCAGCCTCGTTCCCCACGCCCCAAGGTGGGCGGGAGCCTGGGAACAAGACTACTCATTCAGTACTCAATGTGAATCTGAATCCTGCTTGCCTATGATCACAGCCAAGAAGCGATCTCCAATTTTTTTTGCTGCGAGGGCATGCCTTCCATATGTAGCTTCTATGTGCACTAAGTTACTCGCATCTGCGATCACTACCTCACAGAGGGTATGTGTAGCAACTATTAAAATTCTCTTTGCTAGGAATTGCAGATTTGGGGCCTAAAGATGGCCTCAGAAGCGAACTCCTAGCGTCTAATATATCAAAATTTTCCTGGGGGAGCTTGCCCCCAGACCCCCCTAGATACATGCGCTATGTACACTTTGGCCATACCACCTTGGAATAGCTTGCTATGGCCCTGTGACTCAGGTTATGGACTTTTGCAGGTTAAAAATTAGTAATTAGTGGTACACATCAAGGAAGCAAGTAGCAAGTAACTAATGCTAAACAAATGATGTAATCATGCAGTCTGCCATAACAGCCCATACTAAAAGGTAAAATTGATTTACAAACATGGCCCTTTTTTGTTAAAATTAAACATCACTCTATGGATACTGCCAGGTGACCTCTCGATGGACATTTATAATTCTTTAATATTCTCAAAGCCTAGTTAGAGTGTATCCTTGCTGGGAAGGACCATAGAAAATTTTGCAGATCAATAGCTGTCGAAACAAGGGCTGCACATACTTCTAAATCCATTACCTATATAATATCTCTGAAACATTTCTCTGGGAGTTAAACCTCAGTGCATGGTCAAACATTGAAGAGATGAAGAAGCTCAATTAGCTCAGGAGTGATTGTAGAAAGTTTTGAGTCTTCTTAGCTATATCAAATCAAAGTTTCGAGCCTTCAACTCACTAGCTATATGAATCACTAGCATGTCATTCTAATAAAATAGTTAATTCGTTCACTCATATGTGGCCCAGGGCCTTCGGGTTCCTAAACCACTTGATCTCGGTGTTTAGCTATACTATTCATCTGCCATGCCAGTTTTAGTATGGGCTGCTTTGGCAGACAGACAGTGATCATGTTTCACTACATGGCTAGTTGTATCATAGTGTGTGGGAGTATACAGTACCTATGCACACTAAGTGGCACCATTGAAGCCAGGTTACATGATGGTTCCATGGCAACCAGCTGCATGGTCTTCTTGTCAAAACTGTCAAGTAAGTATGATATACAGGTCAGGGTTTCTGTGGGGGTAAATGGGTTTGTACCCTTCACACAGTTTCATGCATGTATTTACCCATGCAGGCTTTGGGTACAACTTCCATACACCATAGAAACCCACACTGTAAGGAAACAGGTAGTTTTGGTTTCATATCCTTTTCCACATGATTGGACCATTTAATTACCAAAGTATTCTTCCATGATGTTTACTAATGTTCTGGAATGCCAAATCAAGTTCTTAATTTGTTTGGAGTCTAAAGCAGGTAGTGGGACTCCACTGGGTTTAACAATCTGTTTGGAGTCTAAAGCAGGTAGTGGGACTCCACTGGGTTTAACAAAGCAGGTAGTGAGACTCCACTGGGTTTAACAATCCGTTTGGAATCTAAAGCAGGTAGTGGGACTCCACTGGGTTTAACAATCTGTTTGAAATCTAAAGCAGGTAGTGAGACTCCACTGGGTTTAACAATCCGTTTGGAATCTAAAGCAGGTAGTGGGACTCCACTGGGTTTAACAATCTGTTTGAAATCTAAAGCAGGTAGTGGGACTCCACTGTGTTTAACAATGCAGACAAGAGGAAACTTAGGTAACCAAATTGAGTCAAAACAACCTTTCCTTTATTACAGTGGCATGATACAGCTATTTACATGATGTATAACAGCTAGATCCCTTGGTCTTGGTGTTTGACTTATCTCTGCAATGCCAACTTTTACTTTAGTTTACTAGCTAGCTAATCATGTTTCACTTTTGTGTGCATGTAGCAGATTACATAACTTCCTACATGTACCTCACTCCAGATTTGAAGGTTTCAGAAGTTTAGGTTATAGTACCAGGTGGAAGTGGTTTAGCGATTCATTGGCTGAGGCATTGCTAAACTACTGCCACACCTACTTCTACCACAGCATCATACTGAAGCCAATTAGTTGGCTAATAAGTTCCCAGATTGGGTATAAGTTGCTAGGCCAGTAAGTTGCCAAACAGCTTACACTGTGTATAGATGAACACTTTATGCAGATGAGAGTACTGTTGGTGCCTTTGATTTATATGGCTGCTGTGGTAGAACTATAGAGTGAGCTAATCTGCAAATATATTGGGTGGCCATCTTACCATGCACACACTGTTTGATGTAGATATGTAACTTCTATATAGTCGCTATATATTGCATACCATGTGTTGGAAAGGGTATACACATACTTTTGCCTTTCATAAGCCCCTTTTTTGTGATGATACTGTGTATACCAGTACATTGCAGGTAGGTTTTCAATAAGTCTTAAATCGAGCCATATCCATTGAGATATGCCCCTATTTAAGACCTATTGCAAAGACCACCAGCCTCTTCTATACACTGGTATACACAGTATCTACTCACAAAAGGGGAAATATATGCAGAGAATGCACTGAGTTCATGATATACACAAGTTTATATGGGTAGGCCTATACAATACAGGGATGTTTACTCAAGTATGCATTGGTATAGGTGTATACACAGGTCTACACAAATATGTTTTGGTATACATGAGCATATGAAGAAATCAACCACGTCTCCCTGCTAAATATTAAGAGTCACGCTGCTGTGCAGGACAAATGCATTTGGGCCAATAGCATGCAGGCCGCACACCCATGGGGATCTCGAGGCATATTTTCCAAAACAAATTTAGATGCTCTTAGATGGGTTCTGAAGCCATTCTTGGCTGAACTGCTGCTAAAAGTTGGTGGGGTACGTGGAGGACGAAGGTCTGGTATGTCAAAGTACAACAGTAGCCATAGGTAAACCACACTGATGTAAATACTCGATCCAGCCACATCTGGAGCACTTTTCTGTTTTTCTCTGTGTACTCTGACAGCACTATTTCTGATGCATACAGCGCAGCACTAATCTCATGGCTGATAACTGGGCCAGCGCTGAATTCAAACCAACAGGATCATCCATAAGATTTAAATGTAGGACAACACATCCATAAGATTTAATTGTAGAACTTGTGCAAAACACTTAGCGAGTGACGATGCCATACGTTAACTTCTTCATAATAGTTTAAGAACGCCCAAGGGTCGAATACATCGAAGTTGGACACTTGCTGAGATCACATTAAGCTGGTTATAGCCTAGTCTGCACTGCAAAAACTTGGCTAATTGATTAACTAGAACAATGCAATATATTGTTGGTACTACGCTCCAGTATCCAAAGGAGCTGGGTTGTGTGTGGAACAGAGCCGTGAGTTGTTTAGCGAAATAAGGGGGAGAGGTGGGGCTAGTAGTGCTTGCTTCCACTCGTGAATGAGCCCCTCCCATAGACAAGCTGTGAAATGTGCATTCATTTTGGTGCAGTTGAAGTTGTCCATTTCAAGAGTAGTGACAAACATGAGTCTAGCCTGACTTTGGGAGTGGCTCCGAACAGAAGCTGGCACAGATTGATTTGAGATACATTGGTGGTTAGGACGCCTGGTCCTGACTGTAACCCATGTTTATGTTTTCGTTAACCTCCACCGAGAGACTTCCGCCTGTGCTGCACATCACGTGGTAAGATTCACCATACTGCAAGCGATCAAAAACTGGAGGCGGGGAAGGCCTGGGAACGATGCTATACCATGCTACATTGACCAACTACTAACCCAAATGGGAAGTGTTAATATAATTAGAAGTTTTCAATCCCTTTCTTGCTACTCTACTATTTATGCTTAGTGTCTCGACAATAGTGGCCAGGCTGTGCTTTGCGCGTGAGGCTTTCTGCATGTATGTACCCCTAGTTACTGTATTTCTTCTCTCTTTCTACTTTGGGTGCAATAAGTGTTAGACGATTTCTTCAAAGTTCCACCCAGCCACATTAAAGTGCCACCAGACCACTACAAAGGGCTGCACACCACATCAAAGGGAAACGCCTCCTTGTTGATCCTGGTTGCTGCCATGGGAAAATGTAAACAAGCCAATGAGTTTCAATAGTGCCATCATGGTCACCCTAATTATCAATTATTCATGGTTGGAATTGACCCGATTCACAATTCAAGGTTGTCCTACCTTACAGTGTATAGATGGTTATATGTGGTTATAGGATGTTATAGATGGGGATAACTTATGTGGTTATAGGATGTTATAGATGGTTATAGGATGTTATAGACGGTTATTTGTGGTTATAGGATGTTATAGATGGTTATATGTGGTTATAAGATGTTATAGGTAGTTATATGTAGTTATGGGATGTTATAGGTATAGTTATATGGTTATAGGATGTTATAGATAGTTATGTAGTTATAGGATGTTATATGTGTGTTTATAGAGAGTTTAATGCTGCTACAACTATGTAACTGTTATACATGGCATCAACTAGGGAAATCCACAACATACAAAGATGAAACATTTATATCAACAGGATGAACAAATAAAACTAAGTTTCTCTGCGCTATAGACCTTTTCAATCCTACACAAACGCAGTGCCACCAGCGGCAGCACTTGTCACACACTACCCACAATCTTCCCTTTGGGTGCTTGCATTTTTTCTCAGTGCAGGATAGTCTTGCACACTCAGTGTGTTTTGTATGTTTGTTCCTGAAGAGAAACATGTGGAAAATACCAGACCAATGTATAGTGGTGTATTGAGTAGTTGTGTTATGCTACCCAATTTCTTCCGCTGGATTAGATTGTGTTGTTGTAATGGAAGCACATTTTTCAAGAAAAGCACTAGCCACGCACGGTAGCCTCTTTACCCCAGGAGTGTTGCTTGTAGTACTAAATCACCATAGTCTTTCTCAGAAGTGTATAGGCTCCAGGAACTTCGATTGTCTGAGCATCTGTTCGTCAGCCAGCAACTCTCTGTCCATGATTCACACACTTGAGAGCCCAGAGGAACACATTTTATGTAGCAAAAGAATTGCAGACTGTGTTCTCTATGGTAGTGGCACTGTTGAAAAAAAGAAAAAGAAAATTATTCCTTTGTGGGGTCGTATTTGGGATCTTTGTGAGAGGAATGGTGATAGTATTCCTACTGTCAGTACGTGTTTTGATAGACACTGTCTGGTTACACTACAACACCTCTGCCAGTGACTTCACAAGTATTGTTTTGATAAGAACGCTTCCTGGTGCACTAGTTCTGCCCCAGAGGAGGTTGGAAGCTGGTAATTAGTGATATGCGCGAGATAGTAATTAGTACTACGTGAATGACGTAATCATACTGACTATATACCATAGAGGCGCATGGTGAAAGGTCAACTCGATTTACACAAGCAGCTTTCGTTTGTTTGGGACGGAACTCACTCAGTGGATACTGCCAGGTGCGCTCTATATCGACCGCTATAGCTCTTCCTTACGCGCGAAGCATATGAGTGTTTCCTTGGGAATCCCCACGAAAAATTCTGCGTATCATAAAATTCCATAGAGGTCAATCTAGAGCTCACCTAGCAGTATCCACTGAATGAGTTTCTTCCCAAACAAAGGAAAGCTGTTTGGGTAAATCGAGTTGACCTTCACTATGGGCCTCTATGGCAGTCAGTATGGTTACGTCATTCACGTAGCACTAATTGCTACCTCACGCGCATCACTAATTACTAGCTTCCAACTCACGGGGCCACAGTGCACTTTTCCTTGCCGACGCAACTCCCTTTTTGCCTTGGGAGAGGCTAAGTTCCCCACGATCCATGTTCCAGTTACGTATGGTTAAAGTAATTAACCTAATTTTTTTTGCAGTGATATGTGCAGCAGTCCAGAATGAGATGCCTTTTCTAGCTTAGCCACCAGCTACCCTTCTCTTGTGTACCTTCCATTTCCTGCAGCGATGGTGGACTTGGCTGTGGGATGAAAGGAATGGAATACATAACAAACAAGACAGATCATTTGTGATAAATGAACTGAAGGCATTAGTGCAGATAGCTACTGCAGAACAGCTAATCCACTTGTATTCAGCAGTTGAGAAGGGCTCTGTAACAAACAAGTATCCCAACTACCTAGAACACATTAGACACTGCAGCCCCATAGACAAGAATGGGACACTGCTACTGAAAGTATATGGAAACCACAAAAACAACTTGCTGAGGCTGGAATGAAAATTTTTAAAGAAATTATCTTCAGCAGAGTCAAAGGCTTACAACTGGCACAGTGTCCAACTGTTTCATTTTCTGACTGAAACCTTGGAAAGCTATTACTGCAGAAAATGGTCAGTGTATCAAACAACAGGCTTGACACCTACGCTGCTCTTCGATTTCAAGGCCTCAATGCCAAAGTGGTGCCCAAAGAGGGCGTTGAAGAGGTTGATAAGGGCAAAAGCTATCTTGTTAAAAGCACCTCAAAAATGGGTGTAGCTTATGTGGTTCACATGCTGGTGGGTATGTGCTTGTCCACAAGGATTTGATGGCTCACCTTATACACACCGAGGTGCCATTGCAACAAGTTCACTATGGAACCCAATGCATTAATTTTATTCCGACCATAGCTCCACAGATTCACCACATTTATGCCCAAATTGCTCTTGGGAAGAAGCAGTGACAAGCTTGTCATTTTATGCTGGTATACATGATCACATTGAACACATAATCAAGAATGAACAGAACGATCAGTGCGTGCATCCATACTTTTCTTCACCTACCTGGGATTTGATTCGAGCTAGAAGCAAAGATGTGTCTGACAGTGGCAATGCTACTTCATGTAGCACAATACATGTAGTCATGCACAAGGTGCAGCAAACATTGGAAATATGTGTGCGGGTAAAGTTGCAAGAGGAGAATGAGCAGCTTCTACACAGCCTGGAAAGCTATCATAAGCGGCCTGGATACTCTACTGTGGTTGCTCTTGCGGGTACAACACAGTAAAATACCACGGCGGTTGCAAAAACGGAAGTGTGCAACTACATTCCAGAGGGTATGCGAATACGTACACATTTTGCGTGCTATTCATGCGGCTACTACTCGGAATCAGACCGGACCACCACCGCAAAGTGCACAAAGGAATCCGCTACCACATTTCCGAGTTTCACGAAGAAAGTCGCAGTGTACACGGAGATATACGCGCGAATAACTGTGCTGGTTGCGTGTGGAAGTTTTCGCATTTTTTCCTGCTGTGCGTTAATTGGGGTGCAAATAAAACGTCACGTTCTGAATGGATTTCCGGACAGTGGCGGCCGGCCTGTTCACAAGCTCAAATTCCACTTTGCTAGTCTCGCAAGCTAGACCCAGTGCGCATCACTTTCACTTCGCCTGGTCCTTAACTGTTAAGTTGTGTTTCTGTAGTCTACACCTAGGCTCCTTCCCAGGCCTTCCCACCATCCAGTTTTTGATCGTTTGCAGTATGCAAAAACGGAGGGGGGATTAGGCCTGGTATATTTTATCATGTGAATGACGTCAGTGTCTATCTAGGCATAGACAGAGGGGGGGGGAGGGGTCCTCCATTGACAGAACGCATTTCGCTTCTAACCCGGAGCGGTACGCGAACGTTCGAAACTCCAGCGCTTGGGGCAGAAACTACAAGATAAGGCCTCAAGCTCGTTCTTTCGATGGGAGACCCCTCCCCCCTCTGTCTACCTAGGTAGACACTGACGTCATTCACGTGATCAAATATACCAGGCCTTCCCCCATCCGTTTTTGCATAAGGTAAAACGGGGTGATTTCGGTCACTGTTTGACTCTTAAAAGTTTACTCGAACACAGTGCCAAAACTACACAATGAAGAGCTTGCTAAACAGTGGTCGCTGACACTACTAAGTATGTACTACTTTAGCTTGCTGCAAACAACTGGCTTCAATCGGTGGTTCACATGCATGAAAAATTATTTTTCAAAAGTTGTGTTCTAAATATGAGAAGATAAAATTAATGGGGTATTTCCGGTTACCTTTGATAGTCATGCTGAAGGTATGCTGGCGGTGCTCGATCGTCGTTTTTACGACGTTTGCACGTATAAGGCATCCCTGGGGACAGCTAAGCGATCAAGTCGGATTAACACCAATAACAGCACCGCGAAATTACCGGGGGTATACCCACGCGAGGTTGAGGGTTAGGTTAGGGCCAGGGCCAGGGTTAACTTATTTCTTGTCCCAGGCCATTGCGCTACAGTTAGCTTTTCAAAACTCCCGCCGGGAATTGCCTTGGGCAATGTTGCAGTGATTTGAATCACCTATACGCGTTTTTTATCCGCCACCCACGCAAGTAGGCCATGCAGGAGTTAGCGCCTCACGGCATAGTGCAAGTGCTGAGCTGCTAGTAGTGTACTGTCGCTTTTGATAATAGTTGATGTTTATGTCTGCACAGTTTTGACTGGGCGCCCTCCCTTCGGTTAAGAGTAAGGAAAGGAGTTCTGAAGTTTTGACAGGTCAAAACGTCATGTACTAATGCTGAAAGCAGTCATCTAGCTAGTTCCATGCTGCAAGAGTCTAGCCTAGGTCCACCGCGAGACTGACGTAGGCAACTGACAACAGCGCTAGTGACTCGCCTGACTTCACTGTACTGCAGGCCGTGCAAGTTGCACCGGAAGTCACATGACCAATTAGGGCGGTACCACATGGGATTGGGTGAAAAGACAGCCTCCCGTTTTTAATCGCTTGCCGTGAGGTAAGTCGGGGTAATTTCGGCCACGGGGTATTTCCGGTCACTTAGTAGAGAAGGACTTCTCTATTCTAACAGCTACGCTCTCAGCCAAAACTACGGTGCTGTATATACAGTGGCAACACTTAGCTACAACATACTTGTCAGCAAAGTCGAGACCTTACTTCCTTTGCACAGATCTGGCGTCACTTGTAGTTGCTGTAAGTGAAATGGCGCCAGTATAATTATGTTCTTTACTAAAGTAGCCTGCCTGCATAAAGAATAAGGCTGATATTACTTGTTTTACTGGTTAAGATTTACTGTAAGTTGTTCAGCTGAAATTTAACCATGCAAGTTGATGCAAAACAGAACTGATTGTACAATTTGACCATGAATACTTACAAAAATAACATCCTCATACCCAGGCCTTCTAATCATGTGTTAGTTTCTTGCAGTATGCCTGACAAGCACTGGAGTAAGAAGGACTGAGGCTAACAAAAATGACTAGGTACAAAAATGACTGCATACAACACGACAGCATTGAGTTCTTGCATGTAAACATCATATATTAGGTCTTCACATGAGAGGATACGACAGGCAGATCTTGACTGAAGCTTCTAATTCTCAATCTGCAAAGAGAAATTAGAAAAGTTCCCTATCAACTCCGTCTCATGCCCAGACTATTTTTCGGCACGCGGAGGGCAAAAAAATCTGGTCAATGGCCTATTCCGTTTTTGATCCAAGTGCCACGATGGTGGCGCTCCAATCACATTGCTTCATGCGAATGACGTCACGTACTGCAATAACTAATTTAAGAAGGCTAGGCGGTTGAAGCGCTATCAGGAGACTAAGCCAGGCAGAAATAGAGAACGGACTAGTGAAGGAATGCCAGGACTTCTGTGTACGACGGTGTGCGTTTCTGAGCTTGACAACTGGCAGTGTGCATAGGCGTCGGAAGCAAATTGAGAGTGGTGGACTATAGTTTACAGTAACCGCGCGCGCGAAAAATTTGAGGTCACACCCCCTGCCACACCTCTCAAAAGCGTGTATACAGTGCGCGAAAACGCAAGTTCAGCAAGCGCAAACCAAGTATCCTTCGTCCAAAATTTGCAAGACAGTACAAAAATCGATAGATCGATCGACAACGTCTAGCTAGCTAGCTAATTATTACTAAATACATGCCACGCCTACTTTTCGGGCTAAAAAAGTGGGGGGCCATGGCCCCCCTGACCCCCCGGGTGCGACGCCTATGGTGTGAAGTTCCTGAGCTTCAAATGTCGATAAGATTTTCCTGGCTTTCTGACGACAGAGGCTTCAAGTTTTGTGAATCTCCGTTTCTTGGCGTTCGGAAGCTCCGAAAAGGATGATCCCTCCGATTTCTGCAACGAGATGTCTCTTTTGAGTTCTTTCATAGTTTCAAGCTTTGTGTGACGTCACATAATGCATTTTTCAAGACGTATGCATCACCAATTTTTGAACCGCACGGAACAAAATGGAATAGGCCATTGACCAGACTATTTTTTCCCTCCCTGTGTGGAAAAATAGTCTGGGAACAAGACTAATCAACTCATGGACACTTGTGATAACAGGACACCTGTGTATACATACCAAATAAAAGTAGTATAGATTAAGTTATTCCAATTGGGTGGATGGATAATTACCAAAGGCTACTATTCGATGACTTTTCACTCAGAGCTTCAGATTGTGTGGCTGATATGAGGGCGGTGTCTCATCAATAGTCGACAGTATGCATGACGTTATGAGGAGGGGGAGAGGGGAGTCACAACATCACAGTGATGTTACTTTGGGAAAACATAGTTTGTAGATGCTCCCTTAGAAGGGCCTTACACTAATTACGTTTATGCTTCTGTCTCCATTTTACTTTCACTGGCTCTTACACTTTTAAACCACTTGTGTTACGTAATGAGGACACACCTTAGCACAAAGGCACACCAAGTCACCCTCTATCAGTGCTATGAAATCCTCCCTTTCCTTCTTGCCACACTCACAATCTACCAGGAGGTTTGGAGAGCAGACAAAAGTGGCCAGATGTGGTAAGAAGTCTCTTGTATTAGAGACTTCTTACCACATCTGGCCACTTTCAGGAGTCAATCCTTGTCCCCATCCCAGTATATATCCAATAAGCTACCCTCTCTCATTTATACGTAAAGTAAAACATCACAAAATCTATAAGCTGCCTTACCTGTCGAGGAGAACACGCTGCTTCCGCCGTTCGCAAGCGCAGTGTCCAACACATTTGCCTTCATCAATGACCTTTCGTCCTGGAGGCCTATCACGTGATCCGCATGGGATTGGGTGAAAAGACAACCTCCCGATCAAAAACTGGACGGTGGGAAGGCCTGGGAACGAGGCTAGTCTACACCACGGTTTTACAAATGCTGTGTCTAGAGTACCAATAATGAAAACTGAATTCTAGGGATGATAACTTCTGACAGCAAACTTCAAATTAAATATAATGCAACTAGTTTCATTAGATAGTGAAAAGAGCTACGAATTGATAGCCATTTTATTAGGCTGTGCCTTATACAGTCACAAACCCTTAACTCTTTAACAACCGTAGGCTATTTACTGGAAGTGTTTATTAGGCTATGGATACCTTCCGTGGTCCGTATTTCCACTTCTGCTTGGAACTAGCACTGGAAACTTGAGTCAAACCTTTATTGACACATTCTCTGTGGGTTCATGACCTTGGCCACACCTACTCATTAGCGAGCGTTCAATAGTCATGGCCCTCCGACCAGAGAACGCTCCTCCGGACTAAAAGCTACCTAAAATGCCAGAAATGGAGGCCGTACAAAGTGAAAGGAGCATTTTCTACGCCCGTTTGTGCAAGAAGGCAGACAAATGGCCCACCCGGCATTGACCAGGGCTTTTCTACAGGTAGCTGCAACCGCGGCTGTCAGCCAGAGCAGCCAGCTGCAACCGCCGCCATGCACTGTCAGCCAGAGCAGCCAGAGCGATGCACCCACCCACCTCCCCCTGTCCTACCCTTTCTGCTACCGCAGAACCTATCTTCAAAACGGATTGCGCCAACTTATAACATGCGGCCAAAAACTGACGACGCCAAAAGGCGTCATCGGTTGTTAAAGGGTTATAGCCCTTGTACCGGTACTTTTGATATATTGCGAAGCAAGTTTTACTAGCTACAGTGTCTATACTAGATATTTTGCTGACAAAATGCATTATCTTGTCAAACTTTTAGTGCTCTATTGATCGGTCAATGTTATTGAATATAGCCGCTGAAATTATGTTCATTCCCGGTACTCTAGACACATGCTGCGTATTACAAATTCCCATAGTGCAGGGCATGCAAAGTACTATATCCATAGGCTGTATAGAGGTTCTGCAGTGACGTCATCACCAATTTAAAATTCATAATCAGCCATTCCAAACATTTGCAGGTAATACTGATGGTCCAGCTAACTCAAATCTAAAATATGAAGGCCTAACTCCTTTCCATTGATTTTATATAAATTCTTAAAGTCAAACATTTTGCATAGGATTTGTACAGCGAGTGGCAAAATTTGCCACTCGCCATACAAGTTAATGCTAAAAGATCAAACTTTGACAATTTATATAAAATCAACTATCATTAATTTAGAATTTTCACTTGAGATTTAAGCTATTTAGACCTTCCTTATTGCCTAGAAAAATTGGCAAGACTATTAAATTAAAATTAATAAATTTAACACCCTTTTGATGACATCACATGCAGAACCTCTATATGTATACTATAGCCAGCTACTTCGTTTCCTTAAAGCACCTCCAGGAACAGCTTTATCTGCTACCCCAGTGCCAGTATTGAAGCACTTGCAAACAACACCAACACACGGCCCGAGAATCTCGTTCTATGACTGATGTCGTCTTTCTATATTGACAATGTACTTACTTGTATCAAAGGGGTTAAACGTAGCTAATTGAATTTAGCATATTCCCCATGATGTTGGCAAAATCTGTCATCTGACACGACACTTTCGTTGTACGGGATCGCATAACCCTGATTTTCATAACAGATATCACCGGAAGATGTAACTTACGAATACAAAATCCGTAGACTTGCACGTCTACCAATACTGGAGAAGGCGAAGGAACGAGGTCACCGGCCTGAAAATGACGGCTCAGCAAGTTTCTAACTACGAGCTGTTTAACCCTTGGAAGTACTTGTACTATTACGAAGAAGTTAACGTGTGGCACCGACACTCGCTAAGTGTTTTGCACGAGTTCTACAAATCCTATGGATTACCTCCCGTTGGTTTGAAGATACTTGAATTCGGCGCTGGCCCAGTTATCAGCTACGAGATTAGTGCTGCGCTGTATGCATCCGAAATAGTGCTGTCTGAGTACACAGAGAGAAACAGAAAAGTGCTCCAGATGTGGCTTGATCGAGATCCCAAAGCTCCAAATTGGAAACCCTATTTTGAGTATGTTGTTCAGGAGTTGGAAGGAAAAACCAAAGAAGAGGCTGCAATGAGGCAGGAGGAATTGCGACGGGTTGTCAAAGCAGTAATTCCTTGTGACATCTCTAAAGATTCTCCAATTGACCCAGCCTACTACGGCCCATATGATGTTGTAATTTCCAGTTTGTGTATAGACGCTGCATGTACTTCACTGGAGGAATTCGCAGAAGCTGTGTGCAAATTGGCCAAGTATATCAAACCAGGAGGAAAGCTACTCATACATTCTGTGTCTGCAACAGTGGACACTATATTTTATATGGTCGGAAAAGAGAAGTTCTTTGCGCTCAGCGTCAACGAGGACTTTTTAACAACTACACTCAAAAAGACCGGATTCTGTGACATCGCAATCAAGTGCTTCAGTCGTGACACTCCTGGGTTGAACATTCCGACTGAAGCAACTGATTTTCAAACTGCACATTTTGCAATTGCCACTAAGAAATGATGACTAACACACTGACAGTTTGAAATAAAGGAATCAGAACTACGTAGAGTGGGCTATGCCACCCAATGAAAAATGTAATATGTTACCAGCTGAGCGAAAACCCGGCACATCCCGCATTTTATGAAAATCGAGATAAGACCGGAAATTGGTATATCGATGTTCAATTGTGTGGCAGTGAAAAAATGGAAGCGATTGGTTGCTTGTGAATCCCGTTTTTTGAAGAACGCGTACCAGCTGTCCATAGCCACGTGTTGCCGACCTGCCAGTGAGTTCGAGCTTATATCGTCGTTATAGTAGCAGAGCCGGGCTTCATAATTCAGTATGATACACTGCAAGCCCCCTGTGACACGTTGGTGCAATATCTGAGTTTAGCTGGAAAACGACTTGTACGCTCGACTCTAACTCGAATTCAATATTTGCGGCGGGAAGTGCTCAGCGGGTCACATATTACTTATGAGACTTGTAGATAATTATGTGACTGCTATAAGTGCTATATTTGGCCACAAACACTTGACTTATTTCTTGAATTACTTGTAAGTTTTCAATGCGAGGTAGATATCCTAACAGATTCAGTTCCTCATCGTAGCTGACGAGGCTTGCTATTGGCCAGTATATACTAGTCTCGCGTGGCCACACCCCGTTCCGCAAGAGAGGGAAGGGGTCTGGTAACTTTCGCTGCAGCCGCTTGTTGCACAGGAATTTCATTTACTCGCATTGCGCTAGCGCTAAGGCCGCATAATTATCTCGAGAAGAGTGACGAAGCAGCTGCTTGTGGTTTCACAGTTGATATACACCTTGTAATTTCCTATTGAAGTTGTGATAACAGCACTCATGTGACAGAATACTGCGCTGTGATTGGTCCCGCACTCCACAGTGCGAGGAACAAACTGCTGTAAAAGAAGTTACCAGACCCCTTCCATCTCTTGCGGAACGGGGTGTGGCCACGCGAGACTAAGTATATACATGCATGCATCCTAGCAGCTGCTCAGCACAATGACTCTTGTTATCTAATCCCTGCCTTGTATAGCAGGGAGACATGACAAGGCATCTAATGCTTATAAGGTTTTAGAAGGGAGATTGTTCATATCCACATATGTGGGCCATATACCCACATAATTGGTGTAGACTTGTGTGTGCATCCCTATTAAATCTGTGTACAGACAAGGCTGATAGTCCTGAGCTCTATCACAAATGGATATGGCTCAATTTAAGATCTATTGCAAACATTATCTCGCCTGTCTACTGGTATACATGCAGTGCGTGCCACTGCAAAAACAAATTGGTTGTTTTAACCACATAATTATAGTGGTTGCCCTGCATGGCTGCAGACAAGCTGAAGAGACAGTGGTGATGTATTGTATATTTTGCTAATTGCATAAGACAACTGGAGAGGACCCCCATACCATCTTACAACCTTGATCTTGCAGATATAATAACCACAAACAGCTTTGAAAGGAGCAACACCTGCTTGTATAGTAACCACTGAACATCTGTGAGAGAGTCACAGATGTTCGAGGTTAATTATCAGTATGATTTGGGCTACAGTGGATTGGGTTATGAGCCTTTCAAATTTGGAGTGAGGTTATTATACATGACATTGTACATGTACACAGTTATATAAATACCGTAATTTTTCGAATACTATAATTTATGTCATATAAATACCATAATTATTAGAATACTACACAATCTTAAAAAAATTAGGTTGTGACCTTATGTTAGATTGAATTCGTCACAAAATTCCTGAAATTGACTTTCTTACGTAAAACTAGATCTTATGTTGCATAACAATCACAATACGTGAAAACGCGAAAGCCTGCTCTCGTAAGCTAGTTAAGTGTATAGCTGGGTTTTTTTAAATTTAGCTAGAATTGTGTATACAGACCTCAATGAACTCTGTGACCGATGAAGGCAGTACCAAGTGTCCTGTGCTACCTAGGTAAGTGTACAGCTGGCTTTTCCTCGAAATGTGTACATACCTTGTTGAAGTCTGCGACCAATTTTGCACAGACCTCGCTGAACTATGAAGATGGTACACCTGTTTGTGAGACCGGTAGGAAGGTTGGAGGTTGGCTTCAGTCATTATCTTATGTTAAATTGGATTAGCATAAATAAATTAAGACTCTAGCTTACATAGTTATATAATTACTGTAATTATTCAAATACTATGTAAGCAAAGTAATAAGGTTGTGACGTTACTTTAGATTGGATTTATCATAAATTCCTGAAATTGAATTTCTTACATAAAGTTAGATCATAAGAACCACAATATGTGAAAACGCAAAGGCCTACTCTCATAAGCTAGGTAAGTGTATAGCTGTTTTTTTCTAGAATTGTGTACAGACCTCAATAAACTCTGTAACCAATGAAGGCAGTACCAAGTGTCCTGCGCTACCTAGGTAAGTGTGCAGCTGGCTTTTCCTTGAATTGTGTACATACCTTGTCGAACTCTGAGCTACACACTATCTACACAAATCAGGCCACAGGCTACACTGCTAAGGCTTTACTCTTGACCTTTTCAGAGTGGTAATATTGATTATGCAACAGCCGTCGTGGTTAATTAGAGGTGACGTCACCTAAACCATAGATAGTGGATCCACTATCTATGCCTAAACTACCCAAAATTTCTTGATATGCGGTGTATTTGTAGATATACCCAATGCCTGGGAATACACATAAAACTGTGGGAAGTGACAAACCCGTGAATCCTCCCACAGAAACCCTGACTTTGTTAAAATTGTGGTGCTTACTGTAAATCGGGAAATTAAGCACCGGTGCCTATTTTCAAAATTAGCAGCCAGAATGGGTGTTTATAATCATGGGGTGCTTATATTCATGGGGTGCTAATAAACGCATGTACAATTCAAGCAGTATAACGAATTCTGTGATAAAAAAAATAAAATAAAATAAAAAATTAAAAATAAAAAAAAATTTAAAAATGGCGAACGGACCGCGTATTTGTGTCTCTGTTGTCGAGGGCTACTTTGCTGGCCTCAAGGACGTCGGCATGCCACTCGCCCTTTGTGTCCAGCTCCAAGAACATAAACTGATGTTCAGCACAGCCCAATGGACGATGAGACAGTCACATGCTGGGTTATCCATATCGCTCTTTTGGCCATCCTCATCTGTCAAACCAGTGTCCAAGAAGCGACGAAGAAGATGACGAAAGCAGCCTGCGCATCTACGCGCAGACTCCCAAGGTTGCTCCATCACCGAGAAGCCACCTCTTACTCCAAACTCCGACAGTAGACCCGCTCTTCAGAGCTGGGAGAAAGCTGGTATCTCAGATGTCACAGGATTTGTCTACTGACCCTGAGGATCCTCCAAAGCACGAACTGGTAGATATGGAGCCATACTTGACTGTCTGTGAGAATGTGGGGTTTGAGATGAGAGATGATGTACCTGGGTTAGCTTTCGCCAAGGATGGATCTCAAGGATGGACTCCTGTGGTGCACCGGAAAAAGAGAAGGCAGATACGGAAGATGACTCTAACTAGGTCTACCAACCCTGAATCTAGTGAAGAAGAGCTTGAGTCCTGTGTAAGAAAAGCCAAGCAAGTGGAGTACCAAATACGAGATGGCATGCCAGGGCTCAAGATGAGGTTTGGGCCTACTAATCGGAATGTAAAATGGACTCCTGTGATTCCCAGCCCTGTTTCTTCTCGAACTAGGTCACAGACTCTGAAATAGAACCATTTATTTAGTTAGTACGGATTGTGCACCTCGTATTAGCATTAATGCTATTGTGTATATCCTTGCCTGCTGGCAGAATTATTATAGAAAAAGAATAAAAAATAAAAATAAAAAATAAAGGTTTTCATGAATTTGTGGATATGTTTTATTGAGAAGTCTTGCCTAAATTTTGCCTGTTGATAGCTTATTCACAATCGAAGACAGACACTGGTGAAAGTTAGCTGCTAGGCTACGTTTGAAAAGCCAAATAGGGTGCGGGTAGTCACTTATGTCTCATGTAGAAGCATTTGCGACTGGGATCAAAATTGAATCAAGCGATCAAAGCCCTTTAGAGGAGCTAATCAAGGGATCAAGGTGACCTCCGAACTGCTAAAACTCAACAATCAAGAATGCGCGGCTGCAATTTGACCTTTGACCCTTGGAAATCAAGCGATCAATGGCCTCAGAAGGGAACGATCAAGCACACTTTATGCCGATCAAAAAACTTGATCGCGGTCGCAAACGTTTCTACAAGCAACATAATTATAAGTGACTACCCCTTGTATTTTCGTATACACAAAGTAGTTGCTGAAGTCAAAATGGGTGCCTAGGTGCATATTTTCTATGGGTGCCTATTATCCTGATTTTACTTTGCCAAATATGCCTTGTGCTGGTTTGCATGGGAGGGTTGTGGAAGGCAGTGGGGTGGTAGTGCTGAGCGTGTAGTGCATGTTGATATGCACGGAGAGTGGTTTGTGTTGTTGCTGGAATTGCTACTGAGCATGGCAGATATAGGCTGTATCATATGCAGAAGCTGTGGAGAAGCTGTGGAGTGCACAACCAGTGCTAAGTCTGTAGAGCATACATTGGAGTGTAAGTTATATGTTGTTGAATTCTATTGCTGCTAAATGTGGCAGATAGTTTGTAAGCAGAAGGCTGTGGAGTGAGCAGTGGTGATTGCCTTGTTCATTTATTTAGTGGGCCAATGTGCATGTAGAAAGTTTTGTTGTGTGTGTATAGTTGGCAAAATGGCACAAGATGTTGGGATAGTGTGAAAGTGCTGTGGTTTCATTCCCATTTAGTTTGGCTGGTTTTTGATGATTCCATCCCTACAAGTGGTTGTTTTCATTCAGAAAACGTTTTTGTGACTTGTTCCTGTTGTTTTGCTATTGTTGTTGCTGTTGTTTTTACTTAGTAATAGCGAGAGAGAATGAGGTGGGAGAGAAGGCCGAGATGAGGATTCATGGTCTGTAAAGTACAAAAGTATAGAACTTTGTTGTTAAAGACGGCTGTTGAAAATTTAAGCTGCAACAGTAGAAACATTTGGAGTATGTGTAGTGTATCTTCCACCTAGCAACTCCTCAAGGGGAGATTTGTCAATGTAATGCAAATATTAGTCATCTGCTTGATGATTTCATAATTTGTGGTGACTTTGTCATCAATCAGTGGCCAAAGAACTGCATCCAGTGAGTACTTGGATTGTAGCTGCAAGGCTAGATGTTCAGACAAGCCAGACACCCAAATGTTAGGTCAATGTGACACTGTCATACCGCCTAGGCTATCCATTAACCATTCTCCTGTCAACAGTCATGGTAGGACAATATTAGAGTTTCTAATAGATCTTTGCATGCTAACTGGGAGATTTAGTGAAAATTTACTTCTGTTTCAGCTACAGGTGCATCAGTGGTGAACGATGCTTTTGTCTAACACACATAACACAAACCCCAATATACAAGAGTTTAAATGGTTTACAGACTACAGCTACACAACAATTGCCAAAAGTTCCAAGTACCAGATGATTTTGTCAGCAATCCTGCTAGTATAGAAGCTCTTAGTTCACACTTTAAGAATGAATGGCATAATAAATATTGAGTAGGTATAATTATGAATCCTTTTGTAATATCATACTTAAAAAAACTTCCCATCAAAAGGACAGACAGGAGAAAGTGGTGGGATAAATAATTATCTGTTTTACAATCAAAATTAAGAAAAGCCTGTAAAACCTGGTAGAGTTTGTAAGGGCACAAGACGATTTCAATAGAGCCGTAAGAAATGGAGATACATGAAGTGGAACAAGTTAAAATTGCTGCTAAAAGTTTGGACGGATATAAAAAGGTTAGGCATTTCTGAAAGTAGCAAGGATCCTCAAATCCCACTTCAGCTACAATTGAAGACGGTAACATGTCCTCTGCAGGCCTTCATTTAGAAATTGATCCAAGGGGGGGCAAAATGAGTGTTTATGAAAAAGAGGGGGGGCAAAGCCCTGTGTACATGTGCATAAGCACATGTACACTAGGGGGGTCTGGGGGCATGCTCCCCCAGAAAATTTTAGATTTTAGATTGTCTGAGACTGGTTCTGGTGCATTCTCAGGGACTTTGTAGTGAATGGAGAATTTTTAATTTGGAAGCAATTGTAGCAATACATTAGCACTAAAAATGACCATGTGGCAATCATGCAGGGCTAAGTCTTGCACAATCATGCAGCTGTCAGCTGCAGGGATTGAGAGGCTGATTGTAGGCTAGCTATCTCCAAGGGGGGGCCAGATTTGATCCCCCCCCCCCCCCCCCCCCCCCTAAATGAACCACTTCTCTGAAAGGGATGTTGTACTGAGCAAATGGATGGAGTGCTTTAAAACATTACTTAATAGAGACAGCAATAAATCTAGTCTTCTCCCCAGTCCTGAAGCTAGAATAGATGCGATACCTGACCCTGATCAACCTATCACTAGGGAAGAAGTCATCCAAGCACTCAGATAAGCACCAACCAACAAAGCTGTGGGAATTGATAGCATTGATCCAAGCTAATTACAGTATGAATTAGTTTACGGGCATGATTGGTGTTGAGTAAAGGTATGAGTATGTTTGTGCTAAGAATTCATCATTTTCCTTTGACTTGGCTTTAGGACATCCTAATGACCTCCTAGCTGCTAATGCCTACTGATGTTTTATGATCAAGAAGCTCATTTATCAAATAACCCAGGTATTTATACTCACTGCAGTAATCCAAGACTTGGTCATTATAATAAATGTGGTACAAATGCTGTTTACGTCTTTTATGCCTAAAGTGCATTATTTTTTGTCCTTTCAGCATTAATGAGTATATCATTCTCACAGCACCATGCAGTAGTTTTGTCAAGTAGTTTTGTAGGTTCATTGGCTTGGAAGCCAGAAGTATATACAATATCGCCTGCATGTGCCAGAGCAGGTATATACTGAAAATCATCACTTCTAACACCAAGTTCACAAGCTTCATAGTCATTGTGTAAATCATGTTCAAATATACGAAATATTGTTGGGGATAGTAAGCAACCTTGCTTTACTCCAGAATTTACATTAAACCAGGGGGTATATTCCTTACGAACTTCTACTGAGCATTCAAAATCTTGGTACATGCTTACTAGAGCATCTAGAAATGGTCTTATTCCATATAATAAGTTTTCTCCACAATAGATCCCTAATTATAGAGTCAAAGGCTTTTTTGAAGTCCACAAAACAAGTGTAATGATTAAGTACAATACAATGTTGTGAAGAGTAAGAATTGGTCTTGGCATAGGTTCTATGTGGTCTAAAGCCGTTATTGGAAATAACCTCATGCGTCCCTAGTAAGAACATTAGGCGTCTGTACAGGATGGAGGTGTAAAGCTTTAATACAGCACTTTGTAAGCTAATCCCTAGCTCTGTAGTTGCCTGCATGGGATGTGTTTATTACTCATGAGGTAGCTACTGGGAAAATAACAGCTTTCCTCCAAGCTGAGGGCACACACCATTCTCAAAACAATAATTACACACGTAAACAAGGAAGCTAATAAATAGTCTGTTGCATGTCTATGGGGTTATGAAAAACACAGTCCTTTAGAATCCATACAAGGAAATGCTCTATAGGAGTTGGGAAAAACTTCCCCATGATTGCTGCCATTTATGGGGACATGGGATGGATTCCAGTAAGTTGGATAACACATGCCTTTACTGTGATAAAATGATGGCTTAGACTAAGGTCTTATAGTTCCAATCGAATTGCAAATACAGTCTTCCAATGGCCTATGAATTGGCTGAATCAGGGTATAAGAATTGGTACAATTCTGTTAAACAACTACTATATAGCTAATGCTATTCAAGTTCCTACACTTTTCTCAGTAGACTTACCAAATGGGTTTTCTGTAAGAGCCCACTGATTTAGTGAAAAAGTTTGGTTAGAGGATCTACATAGCCCAGTTAGAAACCCAAGAAGTGGCGATAAACTGTGTAACTAGAAACTAATTAAAAGCTGTTCTGATACTGCTGGTTATGTGTTGGCCACACTCGGCCCTGGCCAGAGATGAGTGGTGGCTTCGCTACGTGCTGGGTGCTTTCCGCTGGCAGTGGAGACTGGTAGATATCAGACTCCTAAGGTGCCACTAAGGGAAAGGGTATGTAAGTTATGTAATAATGATAAAGTTGAGACTGGATTTCATTTTGTGATGGAATGTAGCAAACTGCAAAACTTGCGAAATGAGTTGATTTTTATTATAACCAAAAGAGACCCAATTTTGTATGCATCTTGATATAATATGACAAGTTTATAGTTCAGAAAATAATACTTGTACAATTGATATATTAAGTTTATTTATAAAATGTATAAATTACATTGTAGTTCTTTTATATCACACTCACCTTTTATTACACCATTCACCCACACATTCACAATCACAGTGACTCATAAGTCATACCAACCATGGCTGTAGCCTCGTTCCCAGGCCCCGTCCGAAAAATCGGAAAAGGGGCCTGGTAGCGTTTCCGTGTATTTTCTGTCGACCATTACCTCTCAAAATTTTGAGGAGCCAATCAGATTGCAGAATGAAACCACGCGGAACGTGATCCCGTCACATGCGCACGAGGCTAAAAGTGCCGACTATGTAATATGGTAGCTCGTGATGGCGTCGTCTATGTCTCCTACATACGTGCAGCAGTGGTGTCGCGTTTACGGGAGATCGGTGGACGATCGAAATCGGAGAGCGCTGTTTACCCATACGGGTTATCGAGACAAACTCCCCGATCGTCTGTTGGCACTGGCTTGGGTCCCGATCAACTGAGACGATCTGTCGGAATTTGTGTATAGACAGTGTGCATCCGAACTGGATAGATAAACACGGAAGAGAGCATACTACAGCATCGCTTGTTCAACTCACTCTTGCTTCATCTTGCACGCATTTGCATGATAGTCAGCTGACATCAACGGTTGCCTTACTGCAATTGCAGTAAGGCGTGTCCTACCTACCATAGCACGCGCGTTTGATGACGTTTACATTAGCGACAGAAAATACATGGAAGTGCTACCAGGCCCCTTTTCCGATTTTTCGGACGGGGCCTGGGAACGAGGCTACCATTTTTAAAATTTTTTTTTTCTATAAAAGTTTATGCCAAATAGCAAGGGATACATAAAATAGCAGAGCTAATGTGTAATATGCATCCATACATGTGATCTAAAATGTGGTATTTAACTATTAGACACAAGTGAGACTGGAAGTGTGTTCCATATAGAAACTGTACGAGGGACAAACGAGTTATAGAAGTAGTTAGTGCGGGCGAAAGGTCTATAAAACAAAAAGGGTCTGTTAGTACTTTGAGTTCTACCTGAGTAAGTATTAAAAATGCCAGAGGGAAAATTAAATAGTCCGTGCACAATTTTGAACATGGTGCAGAGGTCAAGGTAGAGTCTGCGTTCAGACAGTTCAGCGATGTTAAATGACTGGAGCAATTGGGAATAGGCCTGATCCCAGCATTTGGAGCACATTCTGAGGGCAAATTCTGGACATTCTCTAGTGTGTTGATATTTTTCTGCAAGTAGGGGTTCCATACTGGGCTGGCATACTCTAAGCGGGGGCGTACCAGGGATACATACAGTTGGAGTAGGATCTGCAGCTCTGCATGTTGGTAGTATTTTCTGTACAGTAGTCTCAGCAGTTTCCTTGCCTTACTGCATATGGAATCAACATGGGTGGACCAGGAAAGATCTGATGTTAAGAGTAAACCCAGATATTTAAAGCATTCAACACGCTCGAGATGGTGGCCCTGTAGTGTAAGATATGCAGGCTGGGCATTTTCAATGCATGTCACTTAAATAATAAAATTGATTTGATTGATATTGTCTCCTGGTATAAAGCCATGGTAGTGGAGTTCAGTAGACTTTAGTACAGGGCAACGTGATAAGTAGAACCAGGTAGAGAAAATGGTTGATTATGTGGGGGGTTTTCTTCGTGGGAGATAGGGGATTTAGCGCTGTGGTTGGCTGGTTGGGTCTGGTTCGCGAGACTATGGGAGACAAGCAACTAGCTGTGTTATCTTTAAGGAATTCCTCATGTAGGTGGGGCTCCGGATGCCGCGAGCGCGCGCTTACACAATTATGATATCCAATTAAGCCCGACGGAAGTGGGTCTGGCTTGCGAGACTAGGGGACAATGGCGAAGTTAATTCGGTGGTTGTTGAGTGCATCCCTTGTTCTTCTTTCGTACCTGGTAACTTGTCTCCTACCAGACAGAGATCCCCCGCTGCTTAACTGGGGTAAAGGAATAGTGGGGCATAATATTGATAGGCGCATAACCTCCGACTCCAGAAAGGAGTATCTGGGGTTCAGTCTCGCTCGATTATTAAATCAGTGTTTGCAAACTATAAATTAGCTGAAGGTCTGAACTGGTGTTGCTGCTAGAAGTGGAGGTAGGGGATTTAGCTTGATCAGCTATTTGTACCACGTTAAGGCTATACAGTTCTACTTGTATAGGTCACTAGCTACCAGTTTTGTGGACATCTTGGAGTGTGTAGTACTAATTCTTTCTTCCTCTCCCAGATTCAACTATTTTTTATAGCCACGCCCATTTACAGCTTCCTTCATCCAAGCAGGAGCTGATTGGTATCGTGACAGCAGCAGGTGCCCAGGACAGGAAAGTGAGGGTGGTGGGGGCGGGGCACTCCTTTTCTGAGGTGGCATGCCCTGATGACATCCTAGTGTCAATGAAGAACTTCAAGGTAATGGGCTGACCTCAAGGAAGTCAGCATAAGCTTGCAAGATGCAGAATTCGTCTACTGTCTTGTCGGAATAGCCTCGTTCCCAGCCCTCTGTCTAGCTGTCAGTTACAGTACAGAAAAGCAGGGAAGTCTGGTACACGATCTCACATGCCCAATGTCAAGATAGAAAGGATGGTAAAAAAGGGTTTAATGTGCATGGGCTCAGAACAGTAAGAAGAGTAAAGGTATATACCAGGTCACTTATCTAGCTACTGGTGAAAAGCTGTCACACAGTATTTGCTTGAACGTGTGAAACACCACTTCTTATTTCTAAGAATTTAGGCCATTTCTTGATTACATTGTGGCACATGGGATTATGTATCAGGCATTTCTGTATACTTCAAGCGTTGGAAAGCTGGGCAGGGAATGAGGCTGTAGCTGGAAAAGGTTTGTGGGGTTTATGTTTGTAGTTTGTTTAAGAATTTTGCAAAAGTTACATCTGCGATCATTTTTTGGCCACATACGTATGTCAGTTATCAGCGTGTTTACTGTAAGCAGAGAAGCTTGCTTGGCACTGAAATGCTAAAAGAAAATGGTATATACTCCACAGAGGATTGCTTTTACACGCAGCTTTAAGTGGGCCTACCAAGACAAGGTACCACTCCTTCACACTGCTAAGGTGATTGGTCTACTGCCCATTTGGTAGAGTAGTACTAAATCTGCAAACCAGTTTTTTTTTTGTTTGTTTGTTTGTTTTGTTTTTCTGTAAATCATCACATATAACTATACAGCGAACATTTCTGGCTCTATGATACTATGTACTGTCAACCTTCAGGGTCTGGTGAGTGTGGACAAAGCTAACCACCAGGTGACAGTAAGAGCTGGCACAACTCTCAGAGAGCTGATTGAACTGCTACATCAACACAGACTAGCCATGACAAATCTGGGAGCAATACCTTATCAAACTGTTGCTGGAGCAATTTCAACAGGTATACTCAGACTGTCCCAGTGAAAATGTTTCTACCTAGCCACCTTCCGTAAACACAGGAAAACACTAGACATAATTATGTGGGGTGAGATCTAAAAACTAGATTTTGAGTTCTTGATGGAAGATGTCCTGATCTCCAAAGATCGTTGCTATGGTTCTTATTCCATTCACACAGTTGCTCAACATTAGCACATACTGCATGATAGTATTATCTGCAATCTCAATTGTCAGAATGTCGTTTCTATATATAGAGACCACGCTCTGTGTACACAAATATAGTAGACTATAACTTCAATCGTAGTAATCGTATTGTTATAGGTGATAACGAACACAAAGTATACAACTCCGTTAAATGCTTCATAGGATCTATGCTTTTTAGAAATCCATGACCCCTCAGGCCCGTAGTAGTGGCCTCGCTGTTCTCGGTTTGCCAGACCCTCGTGGCCGAGGATTCCTAAATTGCATAAATCTCTTAGACTCAGAACTATTATGAAGGTACTGTGCAAAGAAGATACCACATTTAATTGATGATAGTGTTGTTAGTAACCTCACTCTGAGACTGTGATTGATTTTCTGGGCCATACCTAAATTCCTCACATGATGGGAAAGTGAGATACTACTTTGCTATGCTATTCACTATAATGATCAGAGAATGGTGACTATGATTGATTTTTAAACCTTTTAAACAGATTGGTACACTAGCTTATCATATCCACAAAGCTAATAGTTTCCCACGTTTCATCTATAGGTACACATGGTACAGGAGTGAGATTTGGGAACCTTGCTACTCTAGTCACAAAACTTGAACTGGTCACTGGAAATGGAGAAGTGTGTAAAACTGGATGAATCATTTTGTTGCAGAAATATCATGTTTTCCGTTGCTCTGTGCTTCCAGATTATAACTGTAAGTGCTACCCAGTCTGGTGATATCTTCAGGGCAGCCCAGGTAAGTATGGGTCTCCTGGGGGTGATAACAGAGGTGACCTTCCAGTGTGAACCAGAATTCAACCTCGAGGAGACCATAACAACTCCACCATTTGATGAATGTATTGACAATCTTGGACAACTGGCAGACTCAGCAGAGCATGCCAAGATATGGTTGGAGCTGTGTAGTCGGTCATGTGCGTACTACCAAACAAATCGCACAAAAGATGAGCCAAGGAATAGACCGAACCGTTTTGTGGCTACACTCAAGGTAAACAAATAATGACTATTGCATACATTATATGTCTAGTATCACTTGCTTCCTTTTACAGAACATCCTACTGGAGTTTGTCATTAACATAGCATCACGGGTATCTGGGGCCACCTACCCTGCAATGAAGTTCATATTTCAAGCACTCCAACTATTTTCCCCTCAAAATCGTGTTGATGTTAGTGATGAGATTTTCGTGGTTCCAAACTACTTTCCTGTTCACAGCCAAGCAGAGATTGCTGTGGGAATTGATGATTGTACGGCTGCTATGAAAGAGGTCGATAGGATTGTCAGTGAGCTGGCGATACCTGTGAATTATATCATCGAGGTATTCATAATAGTTTAATTTACAATGGCAGAAGTAATTAGGTGAGTGAAGAAGATGATAATTAAGGGAGGGAGTGACTGAGATGGGTAGAAAGGGGCAGAGGGATGGAAGGACTGCCATAAATTATGGACACATGCCTGCTAGTTATTTATATTTCCTATCTATCTTTATAATTCACATTCTGTATTTCCTGTATTCCAGGTGAGGTTTGTACAAGGTGATGACATCTGGCTGAGCCCAAATTACAAACGAGACAGTTGCCACATCAGTGAAATGATCTACTCTCCTTCCGTTGAAACTAGTATTCTCTACTTCAACTCTGTTCACAATGCTACCAAGAAATTCAATGCCCGCTTACATTGGGGAAAGCATTTCCAGTTGACTCCAGAAGACATCCAAGCAATGTACCCCAAATTTGCTGATTTTGCTAGAATAAGAGCCAAATTGGATCCAAGAGGAGTCTTCCTGAATGAACAGTTAACAAAGACCTTTGGATTCAAATAGCTGTCTTCTGCGTTTGAATTACTGAGTAGTTGGGTTCAAAAATTGGTGTAGAGTCTATAGACCAGAGTAAGGGAGCCAAATTGTGGCTCATTCTGATTTTCTGTATGATTGTTTTAACAAAGAGAGCCTATTTTAGGTACACAACAGGCACTTGCACAGATTTATGTAAATTCATATGTGACTTTATGGTATATAGCCTCGTACCTGGGCTCCTCCCCATTTTTCTGCATGGGGAGGAGCCTGGGTACGAGGCTAGCTCTACGGTACTAGCTATTTTACACAAGCTATACCAGATGGAAGCTATGTTTGCAACATACAGAGCTTTAAAAAATGACGTACGTAACACCTTGTGGTTCACCACTCTTACATGAGGTTTCTGATCATGATGTGATAATTACTAATTAGTAAAGCAGGAACATAGCTATCCCAAGAGAGGGTGTGATTACCTATACCCTTTCAGAAATGTTACAGTGTTAGGTATGTGTGTGATACCTGTAGTAACATGGGGTAGTTGCTTTGAGTCTCATTAGTCACCAAACATGATCTAAAAACACCTTTGTAAGGGAAGGGGGGTGGGGGGGTGGGGCATGCCTCCAGGCTCCCGTACATATATGGCTGATGGCTACGCAGCCAGCTGGGTGCTTTTCCTATCTTGGTTGGTCCTTCATCAGTATTCAGTAACTAAGCCTGGCTGTTCTTCCTAACGTCCTCCTTATACAAGGAAACCTCTTGAGCCTGAAACTGACTGTCTGCCTTGATTGGTTAACTTCTCACTGAACAAACCAGTCACTGCTTTGCATGAGGGTTCCTATTCATAAGGAATGCTGTCTTACATAATACAGTATGGTGAGTGTATGATCAAACATTCACTTGTGTGTAAGTTTATAGTTGGAGACCAGTTCCCAGTGGTTAGTCCTTGAGTGTTCTACATGCAGTACACCCCTTACTCTGTTGTTACATGGTTTTTGCCGAAAACCTTAGCATGAGGCTCATAATCGTGTGGGCGCTATTGGGGTATTAGTCTGATCGGTGTTGTGTTTGTATGTATGTATGTATGTATGTATGTCCGTAACGGGAGTATTTTGGATGTACTTTCGACTTTGTCTCTGGACGGCAATGCATCTGCGCATGCGCCGTGCCGCACCCTCTGTGTACTTAGACTTTTGTGAAGGGCGTGTTGAACCTGATCGAGCAAAACGACTGCCAAGAACACTGCAGTTGGAAAGAGAGCAATTCTTTTAGTGAACTGTGAACAAGACTGTAAAGTATCTGGCCACTGTTCAATTTCTGTTGTCTCCTCTAGAAATAATTTGCCCAAGACAATCATGATAGTGCGTCATATAGTCTATTCTAGCGATTAAGACATTCAAGCAACCTGGAAACTCAGGGAATGTTGTCCCAGGAATGGGCAGCAATTAGAACTATCTTGCATTTACCTGATGGGTAATAGAAAAGACCTAGAGATTTACAATGAGCCATCTATTGAACAGCTATTCTGTACTGTGCTGTGGCTGGGAATGGTGTGAGAGTCTGTCATAGTGCACATGATCGAGCAGTGATTGAGCCAAGATGATGGCAATAATTAGAAAGGATGCTATCCTTCTGATGACCTTTAACATCATAAAACTTCAAACTATAACTACAATGCACTATCAGTGAACTGTGAACAAGACTGGAAAGTATCTGCCACAGTCCAATTTCTGTTATCTCCGTATAAGTCATAATTTGCCAGGGACAATGATGGTGCACCATATAGTGAGGAATGACATTCCCACTACTTGGAAACTCTCAGGGAAAGATTTAGAGATCCATGATTACCGATGTGTTTAATTAACCCTTTAACTACTGAATTGTATTTTCTAGAGCACTTGTTTATACTAGTCACACCATTTTTCACCTGTATTTCCGTTTCTGCTGCGAGTTAGCCCTGGAAACTTGAACCACAGCTTCTTCCACGTCTTTTACAAGTTCATGACCTTGACTACACCCACTCATTAGTGAGCATTCAATAGTCAGGGCCCTCTGACCAGAGAGCGCTCCTCCGAATTGAAAGCTGCCTATAATGTCGGAAATGGAGCCCCTATAAGGCGAAAGGAGTGTTTTCTAGGCCCGTTTGTGCAAGAAAGCAGAGCAATGGCCCACCTGGCATTGACCAGGGCTTTTCTACAGCCAGCTGCAACAGCCGCCATGCACTGTCACCCTCTGGGTGACACCCACCCACCTCCCCTCGTGAATGATTTTGTAGGGGAAAGCAGCTACATGCCTTTGTTGGGATTGCTGCGGCTTCAGGCCACTTTGAGAAGTAATCGGTAAGGGTGATGCAGTATTGATTACCATTACGGCTTTGTGGCAGCTCAATTAGATTGATGCCAACTTTCTTCCATGTATCAGACACTGGTATTAGATGCAGCATGGGAGAAGGCTTGTCAAATTTCCTTTTGCTCCTTTGGCAAATCTCACATCGTCTGACCTGTATACATAGGGATGACACAACTTCTATTCAATGCAACACCAACATAAATTCTGTCTGCACACCACCTTACTTTGTATCATACTGCGTGGGAAGTTAAAAGAAGCCGCCACGGTGTACAAATCCCATGTACACCGTGGTGGCACCTGTGATCCTAGTTGTCTCATATGGTACAACTAGTTGCTAAGCAACAGTCCAGGCCGTTCACATAGCAGAAGCCTCACAATCGTTGTTGCTATAAGATCAATGCTGCTAATCAGATCAATTATGATACAAGCCAGCTGTACCATGGCTTCTTAATGGGTATGGTGTTGTACCACCCTCGGGTTAATAATGTCCTTCGTTGGGCTTCACCCTCGGAAGGACATCATTAACCCTCGGATGGTACAATCGCCATACCCATTAAGAAGCCATGGTACAACTATAACTTGTATACGAAGTTAGTATGCAATATGTCATACCCAATTGTCCACATCACTATTGATTCTCTTCCAGTAGTATCTCTGTGAGACTTTGAACGCAGTCTTGTCACGTCCGAAGTGGCATCCTCCTACTGAGTCATTGCATGTGGCAGGCTTCCAAGATTTTGAATTTTGTATCCGAATTCATCACAACCTGTCACACACAGCAAGTTGAGCAATACAATAACAAGCAGGGCTTGCACCCCCATTGGCAGAATCTCATTAACTTATGCCCTTCCATTTAAGATGCTCTCTAGAACATGAAGGCCTTCACAGGCCTACTCTGCTAGCTGATGCACAAAGTCAACCCTACTACCTTCCAGCTTAGTAGCCTGCATGCAGCTTACCTGCCTCAGCTGTCCTTTTCCATTGTAATGGAGGATTCCATCCACATGCAACTTGGAACTTCTTCGACATTCTTCTAAGAACGCACCCTGTGGGTAGCATCCTTTAGGCCACTCCAAATGAGACTTTAGTTTCCCGTCCTGACTTCTGTGATTTTACATGCGGGCGGGCGGTCTATTACCGTTAACCATTACTATGAATCTCATTATAAATTCGTCCGAAATATAATCTAACTGTGTCGGAATGTGCGCATCCTGGAGCTGTCGAACCCATTCACACTACTATCGTTCCACCGAATCTGGCAACTTTGGCGCAATGCTTTTACACGAGTCTACGTTTGCTACTGTACTGCGTACTAGTGCGCGCGTAGTACGTTGGACGGCGTTGCAGATAATTTCGAATAATAATGGATATAATGGTCAAATGGCGCGGTAGACTCCGGGGGGGGGGTGGGCGGAGGACGGGAAACTATAGTCTCATTTGGAGTGGCCTTAGTGACATACTCAAAAACATTCTCATACGTTTCGACTTCCTTCTCTTCTCCGTCCTTGCCGTCCTGAGTGTCAGCGTCCGCTGACGCGGCTCCGAGATGATGGTAGGTAGAGTAAGCGATCGGTACTCGGACACCACCAATAATCGGACACTCGTACACGGAGAAATAAGCCACGCAGATAATTGGTTATACCACGGAAACGAAGGCTGGGTCCACTGAATCTGACAACTGAAAAATGGAGCTCGAGCGTCAATTCCCGCTTGCGCAGAAGTGATTTATTGTAACAGTCCGAAACATTCGATAATCGGCTACGAGTTATGTATTTTCGGACGTCGTTTCCTGTTCCTTCTCTGAAGCATCTTTCGGCAAGATTTTTGCACCACCGGGGAGCTACAAGACCCTGCTGCTGCACGCCCGATAATTGTCACCATAGCTGCCTTGGGTGCTGAAGGGTGTCGCTGAAATGTTGAGGGGTCGCTACCTCAATGATCGGACAGTAAATTTTCGTAGTTTTTCGCTGTGGACACCCCAAGCTACACATTAGACCTACGATTTTGGTTTTATTTGAATGTGCAGGTCCTCACCAACGTAACGGTACAAGTCACGTTTTTATAGGTTGCATGGTTCTCGAGATACAATTGTTCTTGATTCATGCATTTCAGAAAGTGGTAGCACCGTGTTTCCGTGAACTAGGCCCGCATAAAAGCAGGAAAAACAGCTGTAGCTCAGGAACCACGCAACGTATAAAAACAAGACTTGTACTGTTACATTGGCGAGGACCTGTACATCCCAATGATACCGGTATCGTAAGCCTAATGTGTAGCTTGGGGTGTCCACAGCGAAAAACTACGAAAATTTACTGTCCGATCATTGAGGTAGCGACCCCTCAACATTTCAGCGACACCCTTCAGCACCCAAGGCAGCTATGGTGACAATTATCGGGCGTGCAGCAGCAGGGTCTTGTAGCTCCCCGGTGGTGCAAAAATCTTGCCGAAAGATGCTTCAGAGAAGGAACAGGAAACGACGTCCGAAAATACATAACTCGTAGCCGATTATCGAATGTTTCGGACTGTTACAATAAATCACTTCTGCGCAAGCGGGAATTGACGCTCGAGCTCCATTTTTCAGTTGTCAGATTCAGTGGACCCAGCCTTCGTTTCCGTGGTATAACCAATTATCTGCGTGGCTTATTTCTCCGTGTACGAGTGTCCGATCAATGGTGGTGTCCGAGTACTGATCGCTTACTCTAGCTGACTCATGATACTGAGCTGAGGTTGAGTTTATCGGGCGACACAGCTCCTTAAATACGTCGCACCCGGGGGGTCAGGGAGGCCATGCCCCCCCCCCCCCCCCCCCCCCCCAACTTTTTTAGCCCTCAAAGTAGCCGTGGTCATGTAGCTAGCTAGACGGTGTCGATCGATCGATCGATTATTGTACTGTCTTGCAATTTTTGGACGAGGGATACATAGTTTGCGCTTGCTGAACTTGCGCTTTCGCGCGTATGGCTGGTTGTACATAGTACTTATGGACCTCGCGCTAGCTCACGCTTTTGAGGGGTATGGCAGGGGGCGTGACCTCAAAATTTTCGCTTCCGACGCCCATGCAGATGGCATCTTTCCAGGAACTTCTACCGAAGGTGTCAAGATTCGAAAACGGCACAGCAAGCTCACTTTCATTGGCTAGCTTCTTCGTTTGAGTTCGTACCGCAACGGGATACAAAATTTCCTAGGGGATACATTTGGGAGTACCGAAGGATATTTCGTGCGGGGGTACGTAATAGGGGTTCACTAAGTTCACCCAACTCCATGTGGTGACGTCACAAACTGTAATGTACGTGCGCACTGCGCGCGCAGAGCGCCATGGAACTGAATCCAGACATGTAGCACATTAGTCTCGCAAGCCACACCTCTCTAGTACTGTGAAGGGTAAAATAGCTCCTCGAGTCGAGTTTGAGTTGCTGGAGGGCATGCAGCAACAAAACACCAGTTGAACAAGACATCAGGTAGTCTGTATTGTATTCAAAGAGATTGTGCAACTTAATTTTATAGCAAATGTAGCTAATACTGGACTCGTGTAAAACCCCCAACAGGTTCAGTCAGTATTTTAATTATTATTATTATTAAATATACAACACACCAATACAGATGCAGGGGTGAAAAATAGACTAATTAGTACATATTGTATAAATTAAGTCATTGATCTCTGAAGGGTTTCCATGAAGACGAAGATGACGGATAACTTCAGCACAGATGCCATGTTGGTGATGATAGGGCTTTGCAAATTGATGACCAAACATGGCATTAAACCCAGTTTGAGTAAAAGCCAGCACACTGGAGTCACGAAAAATGGTCTTGACAACATAAGAGGGACTAGACAATGCACGGGAAAGGAGAGTGGAAGACCGGGATTGAACCACGTTGAAAATGCTGGGCAATAAAGCCGTGAGGTGCAGAATCCCAGTATGGCAATTACGTGGGAGATTCCAGATGCGTCGAAGAATGTTATTGAAAGAAACTTCAATAGAGCCGAGTGAGTGACAGGAGAGGTTCCACAGGGAGCAGCCGTACAGAGATAAGCAGTAAAACTTGAACAGACAGGATTTAACTAGCAGCTGAGAAAGTGTGTAACATAAGATTAGCTTTTCTAACTAAGTCACGAGCTTTAAATAAGAAATCAGCAGTATCCGAATTATCAAAAGTCAGAATGTGGCCGAGGTGAACAACAGTATCAGTAAATGGCAGTGAAACACCAGAGAATGAGATTATAGCTGGGCACAAATGAGAAGGCTGAGTGCCAAAATGAATGAGCTGAGTCTTACTAGCATTAAAAGACAAGCCTCTAGAAATGGCAAACTCCTCACAATGCTTAAGCATTAAACGTAGAGCAGAGGGTGAGGGGGCCAGGAGGGCAATGTCATCTGCGTAAGAGACTGCACCAACAAAGAGGCCATCCCAATGACATCCAATCCCAAGACTTTTCAAGCTGGAGAGGAGGTCATCAAGATACACTGTAAATAGGATCGGTGATAAAACACCTCCCTGTCGCACACCATTAGTAACAGAAAAAAGGGGTGACAAAGAGTTATTCCATCTCACTTGCATCCTTTGTGACCTGTACCATGATACTAAAAAACGATTCAGAGCTAAAGAGAGATTCCTCTCCATCAGTTTAGAAAAGAGAACCTCATGGTTCACCCGATCAAAAGCTTTACTTGCATCAAGAAAACAACCATATACTTGAGATCCGGCATGAACAAACTTAGAGACTACATTCTTAATCAAGCCAGTGCACAGGGTTGTAGACAGCTGCCTCTTAAATCCAAATTGTAGATCAGAGGTTGTGAAATAACCTGAATAATTAAGGAGGATACACCACTCCAGAGCCTTGCTAAGAGTAGGTGCTAGAGCAACAGGGCGATAGTTATCTGAAAGAGTCGGATCTTTATTTCCCTTGGGAATGGGAGCCAGAATACAGTCACGAAGAACAGTGGGCATATAACCATGACGAAGTATACTAGTAAATAAGTCTGCAACAAACAATTCAATAACTAGCAAAGCACGAATGAAGTGGTTAGAAGATAAATTGGTACCATCATTCTTGTGAGGCTTTAGCAGAGAAAATGCTGAACGGACACAGGGGATTGAGATCGACACTAGATTCAGATCCTCAGAAACCAAATTATCATTAATCTGACCTAAAAGACTATCGCAGGTACTGGAACTATCCGAGGCCAGAAGAGTGCGAAGTTTGTTTGAAAAGTGCAGGGCAATATTATCAGGATCATGAAAGCCATCAATAACTGGAGTATGAGACTTGCAGGAAGAGGACCTATCAATATTTCTTACTTCTTTCCAGAAGTTACGGGAGTTGGGGTTAACAAAGGCATTAGCCATTCGCCTTCTCCTGATATGTGCTTGCTGTCGCTTAAGACGCCTAACCTCATATTTATACCTCCTCTTTGAGGCTTTCTTTATTTGCAACAACACACCAGTGGAGGGAGAGCCGGCGTCACGCCAGACTTTGTGCCAAAAATTGGCCTTTGACTTAAAAAGCCGAGCAGCAGCATTCCAACCAGCAATACGGGGGGAAAAATTACTTGTAACTGGGAGTGTTAATTGAGCAGCATCAGAAATACAATGGAGAAGAGTTGAGCAGTAAAAATCAAGAGATGAACAATGTTTGAGGCAAGAGGGGTCAGAACACAAGACAAGATCAGAGGGTAGAGTAGGTAGGGAATCAGAAATCATATAACAGAAATTGTGAATGTCAGAATCATTAACATTATACCAAGCTGTACGAGGGGCGAATTGAGAGACCGTGGGAGGCACCAGATGAGGAGTACTACAAAATAATATTGAATACTGTGATCATGCTCGTCCCTAGCTTGTGAGCTAACCTGTTACCTACTAAGACTAAGACTTTCCTACTAAGACCAAGGAGTAGTCACATGCCGTGTGTTCAAGCGTTTGCGACTGGGATCAAGGTTTTTGATCTGCAAAAAGTGTGCTTAATTGGGCTATTCCATTTAATAAGCATACACCCACTGTGGATGGACAGTTTGGGTAATATGGCCCCCTAGACATAATTAGTAGCCAATACCCCCCTGGACAGCTAATCAAATGGGTTGTAATGCCCCCCTGACACAATTAACTGCATGTCCACCCCCCTGGACAGCCAATCAAATGGGTTGTAATGCTCCTCTGACACAATTAACTGCATGTCCACCCCAATCAAATGGGTTGTAATGCTCCCCTGACACTGTATGTCCACCCCCCTGGACAGCCGATCAGATGGGATGTTGTGCCCCCTGACATGATTAACTGTATGACCACCCCCCTGGACAGCCGATCAGATGGGATGTTGTGCCCCCTGACATGATTAACTGTATGACCACCCCCCTGGACAGCCGATCAGATGGGATGTAATGTCTCCCTGACACAATCAAATGCACAAACAATGCACTGTGTATCCCTGAAATATTTAGTGTCACTAGTTGACTGGTGACTCAAGACTACCTATGCCGAACATATACAGAAGCCTTAGCATCAACTAGGCCACAGAGTAATGACACATACTTTTTACAGTTTACAAACTTTGTATATAATATTGAATTTGTGTTCAGTAACTGCCTAAGTTCAAGGAGGACAAACAGGTGAAGTACGCAATGCTGCTAGTTTAAAAAATGCTTTTATATCCACACTTTTACTTCAATATTAGCTTCTTTGTCATCTTGGTTGTTTATGATTTTGTAACTGGGGTGCTTTTCATTAGCTATGCTATCTTGTATCCCTTTAACTTCCATCGAAAAAAAAGAAAGATTGCATGGTTATAGTAAACTACATATAAATCCCATGCATGGCTACCAAGCTATAAGTGCACTGTGTATCCTACTAACCCTTGTATCCTTGGTAATAACCAGTGCATTGCTAAGATCTTCCCAGCTTTACCCTTGTTTCCAAGCAACAGGTGGGGAACAGCCTGAATAGAGGATAGAAATGATGTTCTTGTTTCTATGGTAACAGGTGGGGAACAGCCTGTGTGGAGGTAGGAATGATGTTTCATACAAACCACCTTGTTTACAGTGTAAACTATCTTGTATGAATAACGACAAAGACCAATCCTTTGAGGTATACATGTATATAGCCACATAGCTTGCAAACTTGTTCTCAGCTTTGCCCTTGGACTTGGTGATCCTAAATCCTAAGCTACCATGCAATATTTTTACAATCAGTAAAATCATTGTTTCGCTTACATGTAGACAGAAAAGAAATCAAAAACTTACAGCTTATAAAAATGCGATAAGAACCTATGATAAGTGAAGTACACAATGCTTAGCTATAACATGGTAGCCATGGGAGTTGTGCAGCAACCCTTGTCCTCAGATTAAAATTACCATACAATAACTTGACCTGATTTGTCCTTGGTGTTATTAGCATACACACAATTGTATTTTGGTCTTTTGATATTGTAAATCTGAATCTAAAATCTTGCAAGACTTGTAAGACTGCAAGTAGCCCCTTGGAAATGTAGCACATGACTGAGATGTAGCCTTTTGCTACAATCCTATACATGCATGGTATAGGGTCATGACCTCTAGTACCTATAGAAAGAGTACATAAGAATGGCTATATATACATCGTACAGAAGCGTGGTGTATATCTGTTGGTTGGGCCTGCACAAAATGTATGTATAGCCAGGTGTATGCTAGACCACTCAAAGGATCCACTAATTGCAAGAAGACTTTCCATGTGGATGATGTTGGTACATCCTTGTTCTGAGGCTTGCGCTATCAATGATGGCATAAAGATCCATTGCCAATCCCACCCTGCTCTGTTATCCATGATGATACCTACTGCATAGACAAGTAACTTGTGCAAGTAGGGCTATATTATCTACACTTAACTTATAGCCACTAGGTGCATGTTTATAAAACAGATATTCTTGATGACAGCTAACAGCTCTGTAGCATGCTTTTGTATATCTAGCTACCAGTCACTTCAGAGTACATGTACATGACCCTTTTGTGCAAGCAGATATGCCAAGTATCAGTCAAATCTTGTACAGTGCTACAGGTACATAACCCATGAACTACTACTAAATTAGATTTGTGCTTGTTAGCGTGTAGGCTTGCCTCCCACATGCCATATATAGACCAGTCGGTTTACTTATCTAAGTGGCTTCAATTATCACTATCCACAATACATGCTTAGGTGCTCGTGATCTCTATGTGGCAAGTGACAACTTTACCCCCTCATTGCAGTAAATGCAAGCTGCAAAATCAAAAATCATCCCAAAAAATTAGAATGAGACAGCAGTAGTAGATGTAGGTGTAATGGGTTAGGGATTGCAAAAAATTACTGTTGTCTCTGTAATGCATGTGATGACAACAACTGGCACATGAAATAATGTGAGCAAGCCTATTACAGGCCATGTTGTTTTGCATGAAGTGCAATGAATACTCAATGAGCTTTGTGCTGTAGGTGTAGAGTGCCGAAGCTGTTACAGTTCTTATACCGTTGGTGCAGTATAATATTATATTGACATTGGCTACCTAAATGACCAAAACAGTGAATACAAAATTTTTCCACTTCATTCTTGTTTCTGTAGTATCAGGTAAGTAATGAACTCATAGGAAGTTGTAGATTCGTTATAGTTAGAGCATGGTAGCCAGGGATTTATGATCCCAAGTCCCAGAGCACAGAAAACATAACTCTACTGGTGTGGCTAACATGCATGCTGTGTAATCAAATTACTCTTATTGATCGTTGTCGTTATTACAAGTTACTGTACAGTAACAACCTGACTTAAACACAGCTGCTCTTCAGAACTGTACTTGTGTTCACTAAACAAAGATTACAATTACAAGTCTTCAAGCTTTATTCTGTACTTGGAGTGTGCATAGTGTTAAGTTCCATACAGCTAATGTGCAATATGCACAGGTAGTGTTAAAATACTGTACTGTAAAGCACCGCTTGGTTGTTTGCAACACAATATTTGAAATACATATTTACACTAATTTCCGTGCAATGTAAGATACTGCACTCGATGTTAAAAACTGAGTGTGTGTCTCACGCTTTGTGCTCGTCACACCCCCCCCTCCCTGGACAGCCAATCAAATGGGACTTAGAGCCCCCCTGATACAATTAAAGGCATACCTACCCCCTTGGATAGCCAATCAAATGGGATATAGTACCCCCTGACATACTTAACAGCTTTTCCAACCCCCTGGACAGCAAATCAAGTGGGATGTAGTAGCTACCCCCTGACACAATTAACAGAATTAAGGCATCATGTATAACCAAGTAGCTATTTTCTACTTTTTACAGAAATAGAAACTAGCTACTTGGTTATATATGATTTAGCTATAGATTTTTTAATGAAATTGAGTGATTTTATGTAAGTTCCACAACGCCTGCTCACAAGAGTTAACCAACAGTTGCTGAAAGGCTTTAGCAGACATCCTGTGCAGGATGTCTGCGGAGTTGTATTACAACCCCATGGACATAATTATACTTAAAGAATTTATCCCCCTTGACGCAAGTCACAATTCTGGCAACACACCCCCTGAACTAGCCTCATTCCCAGGCCTCCCCCGTTTTTTGTTCTTCGGTTTGCGTTCAATATATTATACTGAACGCAAACCGAAGAACAAAAAACAGGGGAGGCATGGGAACGAGGCTACCTCTGAACCACTTGTACCCCCCTTGACACTAATCATACCTCTGGCAATACACCCCCCTGGACGTAATTCTACTTGAAGTTTATCCACTTCAACCCCCCCTTGACACAAATCATAATTCTGATATGATACACCCCCTGTACATAATTAAGCTTGAATCACTTGTACCCCCTTGACACTAATCACAATTCTGACAATACACCCCCCTCGACATAATTAAAGCTCATCCACTTCTAACCCCCTTGACATAAATCCATAATTCTGACAACACTGGCCCCCCAGACACTAATCACACTTCTGACAATACCCCCCCTGTATGTAATTAAGATTAACCACTTCTACCCCCCTTGACACTAATCACAATTCTGACAATACACCCCCCTCGACATAATTAAAGCTCATCCACAGGGGGTGTATGCTTATTAAATGGAATAGCCCATTGCTTGATCGTTCCCTTCTGAGGGTCTTGAGCACTTGATTTTCAAAGGGTCAAAGGTCCAATTGCAGCTGTGTGTTCTTGATCCATTGATTTTAGCAGTTCAGGTCACCTTGATCAGCCTCCAAAAAGGGCTTTGATCGCTTGATTCAATTTGGATCCCGGTCGCAAATGCTTCTACATGGGACATATAAGTGACTACCCCTTGTAAGACTAAGGTCCCAGTTAGACAGGATTCCTCATGTTTTTGTGGGTTGCTATGACAAAGTGAGCCTCCTTCCCAGACTCTCAGTGTATCCTCACTTGATTTATTGCAAGCTTATTAGTGGAGCCCGGAAATGATGTAGTCATGTACCCATCGTTGGTTGCTTGCTGTTTCCAGAGCAGAAACTGCAAGCAGCATATTAAAGTTGGATAGAAATCAGGATAAGTGTCTTAGCATCAGGCTTATGTAGCCTCGTTCCAGCAACTACTTAAGTACTAGCTTTGAGGGACAAACCGCAGAAACGTTTGCGCAAACAAAACCTGCCCCAACCCTTACACCCTAGTACCTTCCCCGCAGAAACAATTAAACCAATTAACGGGTTTAAGAAATATACGTTCCCAGGCCTTCCCCATTTTTACCTTCCGTTTGCGTTCACAATAATACACGGGAGCAGAAGACCAGTGTTTTTACCTTCCGTTTGTGTTCACAATAATACACGGGAGCGGAAGACCAGTGTTTTTACCTTCCGTTTGTGTTCACAGTTTGCAAGAGCAGTTTTCTCTGAAAATAGTCTATGTACGCTAGAGTTCAGTATTCTTGTTAAAATGTTGCACAACATCTTTGGACACAATACAGACTCTGTGATTTTTTCTGGTGTTTTGTTTTGCTGCATGCCTTCTAGCAACTGTTTTGCATGACTTGCTGAGGGACAAGTTTTTAGTATCTTAAATAATGCGGTCAAGTGAAACCGTACCCCAAGATGCTCACACAAAATTTGTTCTTGTAGCTACTCAGAGTGTAGTAAACATTTAGGTCATCACAACCAAACTAGAACTTACTATTAAAAAATCTGCACACGGCTCATGATCACTAGGTGAAGCTAGACCTGAGCGTGAAAGACTAGACTCACACAGCATGTTAGCTAGCTGTTGCACTCATAAGCTACAAAAAAGGCATGAGAAAAGTAGTGAAGCTCTTCAGGTCCAGAAATCATGCTGAATTTAGTTCACAGAGTTACTGTAAGTATAAAACTATGACCCATAAAACTATAGCAAGCTGTAAGTGAAAGTTTACCTCACAAAGGGACTCATACTGAACTTCTTCGGGTCCAATTAACATGTCTGGATCCAGTTCCATCTTCGATCCACGCGCGCAATGCGCAAGGAATAAACATTACAAATTGTGATGTCACCACATGGAGTTGGGTGAACTTAGTGAACCCCTACATAATATCCTAGGATATTATGTACGGGGATACAAAAAACCGGGGATGCCAAATATCCAATGACACCTGTCATGTTAGGGAGTTGTCTCCAAGCCATTTTTGGTGCGGATAACGTCATTGTGACATTAAGTATTGTCCCCCCTCCCCAAACGTCACACAATAAAAGTTCAAAACCAACATGAAAGGATATACATGTATAAACTACAATACATGAAGGGATGAGAAACAATGAATTGATTTCGAAGAGGCTAACATGCAATTTTTTTGTATACACCATAACCGTTATGGTTTATTAATTTTTGTTGTAAACAACACGACATTTCACTGAATAATTTAATAAAAGTGATGACATAATATGCTGTTTACATTGGAGCTTACATGGGAGTTTCTATCGATCACCATGATCCTACCAAATGATGGTGTAGGGTGGTAGTTTTTTTACACATTGCCAGTGAGTCAAAGGATGTTGGTTGGTTCAGTTTTCCATTAGGGCTGTGTCATTGCTATCTCAACACCATTGTTGGTAGTTTCCTTTTTCTACGACGTCTTGGGTTGAAGTTGCAAGGCTTATTAGGATCACATGAATCATTGTATCTCTGTTGCTACTTAAAGTTACAGCCAATGCCCACAACTTTGTGCCCTCATCCACTACACATACCACTTAATGTCTTGCCTTAACTCCCCATCAAGAAATCTGGATCTTTTCTGCTACCAAACACAGCTCTTGGGTCTCAAATCTACTGCATTGGGCAGTTTGCTAGGTTGAGTTCACTCCTTCTGGGTCCATCTTCTCTGAGAGTTTCCAAGTTGCTGAAACGTCGCGCGGCTAGAAAAATCTATATTTGCATCATCATTGTCCCTCCCGGCGGATAATTTGTGTCTAGTAGAGACAACAGAACTGTGGCAAATGCTTCCCAGTGGCGGATCTAGAAATTTAGAAAGGGGGGTTGAGTCACCGGCGCGCTTCGCGCGGCGGAAATTTTTGGGGTTGCCACGCCCACTTTCAGTCACGTAAACGCATTCTTACAATAAAAATAAAATATAGCTGGAAGGCCGAACCGAGGGGTCCGTCACAAAAGACTGTCCGACGGTGTTGTTCTAGTTAACTATAACTTTAACTAAATATAGCGATGTCAGAGTTTCCAAAAGTATGCAAATGCTCTTCTACCCAAGCCATTTCTCCACAAAGTCTTAATGTATTCACATCAAATTTAGTATAGAGGTTCCTTAGAGGCTTGGGTATATTTCCTTGCACAGCTTTGTTAAAAATATCCGCCTCGATCAGAACTGCACACAATTTTTTGGCACATCTCGCTACTTTTCTGCAAATTGTTGAAGTATTAAGACATTTTGTAATGCTGCTCACAGCTACTTTAATATTCAACAAAGCACAACCAGTTCTGTATACTAGAGTAGTTGCCCAATGGGATGGTACAGGTTTTTGATTGGAATCTTACTCCAACTTCCCCGGAAATGCAACTATTTATGGCCACAAAATGCCGTTTTTTAAGCATTTATCAAGCCTAGTGCAAGGATTATACTAGATATCTAAAATCCACAACCTTCATTGGACTGAATAGGTACAGACTATCTTTCACAGCGAGTTTCATTCTGATCGGGCTTACAGCGGCTTCCGGAAAGGTAGTGACCGGAATATTGCGCTAAAATGACGTAGAAAAAATTTGGTAAACCAGTTACATTTCGAAGACCGTACCGCTTGCTGTATTCACCCAATCCCATTGATATGGGTACCGTTGGAATCGCCATATTATGCTCTTTTCAAAAATAAAAGTTGTTGTTGTGATAAACGAATTTTGATTTTCACCCCGACATCGCTACTAAATACATTTCAGTATGGCCTTTTTAAAATTTAGTTAACCAAAACTACAAACCTGTCGGCAGAAACCAAACTGAAATCCAGAAATCCACTGTGAAATCCAGAAATCCACTATGAAATCCAGAAATCCACTATGAAATCCAGAAATCCACTCTGAAATCCGAAATCCACGTCAAATCCAGTGGATTTCGAAATCTCGTACGCCGAGGCGCGCTGTGGCGGATCCCTCGGGCCGAACTGAATATCTCGAAGCAACTCTAGGCCTAGTCAAACGTCTGGAGATCAGTAAGGAACTGATATGTGAGTGTGTAGCTGTGCCTGGTTGTTGTTGCTGCATGCCACTGCTGCATAATCATTTGATGGGCTCGTGCAGTTATGTACGCAAAATACATTACTAGCCGCCAAAGGGGGGTGCATTTGCACCCCCCTTACCCCCCCTAAATCCGCCACTGCTTCCCATTGTTTCTCACTAGTCTCGCGTGGCCACACTCCGTTCCGCAAGAGAGGGAAGGGGCCGCTCGTAGCACAGGAATTTCATTTACTCGCATTGCGCAAGCGCTAAGGCATCTCGCGAAGACCGACAAAGCAGCTGCTTGTGGTTTCACAGTTTGTTTCACACTTGCAATTTCCTATTGAAGTTGCGATAACAGCACTCATGTGACAGAATACTGCGCAGTGGCGTAGGAACCGGGGGATTGAAACCTTATGAATAATTAATCAGTACGTTTAACCCCTTTGATACGAGTAAGCAAATGTCATGAAGAAAGCTGTATCAGTCACAGAACGAGATTCACTTGCCATGTGTTGGTCTTCTCCATCTGCTACAATACTGGCACTGAGATAGTAGGTAAGGCTGTACAGGGAGGTGCTTTGAAATGGCCATTTTGAAGCCTCTGGGAATGGAATGGATCAGCTGGCTAGTCTATACATATTACTTTGCACGCCCTGCACTATGGGAATTTGTAAAAACGATGGTGCACACTACAGAAACACAACATAAGTACCAGGCAAAGTTCAATTTGAGCTTGTAAATAGCAAGCCTGCCCCAAGTTGTAATGAGAGATCTTGTGACATTGTTGTAGTCTTGCCGGACTTTGTTGTGGACAGCAATTGTGAATGTGTCAGTGCACAGACAATTACTGTTTGCTCACACTTGCTCTTTGCACAACAATGTTTCTATTGTTTGGGTCCAGCAAAATTTTGGCTTGTCAGCACAAAAGAGACAGTCCTCTTCCACTAAACAGCCTTCACACCCCTTGCCTTGTTCCCAGGCTCTCCCTTCTTGCCTATAAAAGTAGCGACTTTTCTTAGTGAATGCATGTGCCTGTCATTAAACTGTAAAAGCATGTTGACGTCTATATATATATATGTCAACCATTGATGCTGCTGGCACTATTTCAGTAGGAGGTGATGACAGGGGCAGTATTTGCCTTCTTAGCAGCCTCTTTTAGGAGTGTGAAGTGGCTCATAAGTGCTAGCAGAAGTACAACTCATCAAAGTGTTATTTCACTGGAAGTCCTATTTACTAACACTTGGCATTTTGCTGCCTGTGCCTCTAATGATAGCGGAAGTGTATTACAATATGATTACATTACCTTACAAAGGCAGTCTGCTTGAATATAAGCCCTGTTCTGATGGGCAGGGACTTTGTGCCTTTGTCTGTTGTCTCTTTAAGAGTACTACATTGTATGCTCATATCAAGCTAAGGGTGAGGTGGAATAGAGGCAGCAGCATCAACAGCTGATATACGGAAGCCAGTGAAACCAACACGCTTTACAGCTTATTAGGAAAGTCACATGCACGCACTGGAGACAGTTGTTACTGCTAATAGGCAAGAAGATATCAAAATGTTGGGGGTGTGAAGGGTGTTTAGTGGAAGGTTGTGGTGACGTCCCTTTTGTGTTAACAAGCCAAAATTTGGTGGACCCGGACGAAAGCAACTATGCTGTGTAAAGTTAAAGTGTGACTATAATTGTCTGTGCACTGAGATCATAATGTAGTAACAATAATACCATTCGAAGCTGTACTTTTGTTTCTGGTCTGGACTTCCTGCTACTGTGCACGTGGGCAGTACATAAGCAACACAAGTAACAATCATGCGTTTGCCAGTACAACAAACACATCACTGTATAAGAAAACTGTATCATTACCAGGATCACAAAAATATGCTATTTCCGTTGTCTTATTGGGGACCCCGTAGATATGGGGACCCCGTCCCTAATTCTACGTCAATTTGGGGACTGCTGCGTAGATTTAGGGACCCCGCTGTTAATTGATGTAAATTGATGTCAACAGTTGTACCGTGATTGAGTGAAGTCTAATAGCCCAAGGATATGAAATCTGTAGGCCGTAGGGAAAGCTATCTTCGAAGCTACATGTATCAATTGAAGCAATGGAAGCTGAAAGTGAGGGGAAATTCACTTATCAACAGATCTACGGCTACATCAAACATGGAAAGTACCCTGAAACAGTCCAGAAAGACGACAAACTCGCTCTTTGGAAACAATCTAAATGATGCAGTTAAGCACAGCCAAAGCCATAGCACAACAACAAAAAAAATGGTACATAGGTAGGGGTCCCCATATCTACCATGGATATTGGGATGGGGAGTCCCCATATCTATCATAGTGAAGATCGTTGAATCGGACAAAATACCATTGCTACATAAGTTAAAACAGCTATATAAATGCTTACCTGTGGGTTTTTTAATCGATATTGCATATACTGCTAATAACATACTGTACAAGTTGTACACCAAGATGGCGGTTTATTTCTGGTATACGGAATTTGTCCACGTGATGAAAACGCTCTATAGGTGAACGCTTTAAAGCAGGTAGGCTGGAAATATAAGATAAACACCTGCACAGAAGTCCCTTTAAATTCCAGTGAGCACTGCTTCTGCACATGCTCATTACCCCGCGCGCGCATGCGCGAAGGGGTTAAGGAATTGGTTTTGTCCATCTGTCAGTTTGTCAGTCCGGTGAAAAATGTTGAAATCAGCACATTTACTGGGTTAAACAATTGCTGTACATGGCAATGACATGGCAATCTAAAAAAAAATATGTATGGGTACCTGATAGAGACCAAAGCAGTTCACTCCTCTGCATTTCCAGCTATTTTCTATTTAACATTGGTATTGTCCACCATTTTGATACGGTCAACCACTTGGATACGGTGGAGACCGGGCACAGTATGCGGACTCCAAGCACGTGTTCACGCTCACCAGCCTCCTCGTTCCCAGGATTGCGAAAAGCTGTGCGGGGGGCTGGGAACGAGGCTACACATTCACCTAGTCCATAGTCTATGCCTAGTCTCGATCTCGTGAACGACTGGGCACGAGACTACCATTTGACAGGTGAGTGAAATATGGCGTGTTATTAGGGCCGAACGCTCCTATGCGGGCTTGATGAGGTCGGTCAGTTACTCTATGAATTCGAAGTTGGTCAGCAAGTATTTGCTAACAGCCATCAGGGGGCTGGGGTGTGTGGCAGGCTGGGCACAAGAGTAGACCTTCAGTTGGAAAATCCTTTGATATTTCATCCTTACAACCAGCTTTAATATTATAGTGTAGATACCCTATGTAATATGATGTACACTGCATACCACGAACGTTTAATCTGTGTAATATGCAACAGTTATGGGCACGCATGGGTAACAAACAGTTCAGTTTGAATTTTGTGCGGGGTATGTCTTCTCTGAAGACCTCTAGTTATACAGGAATTCTGAAAGCTCCAGAATGGAGGAGCAGAAACAGAAGTACAACTTGGGGTGGCCTTATGTAATTTTATGCAGGTTCACTGCTGTCCACAACAAAGTCCGGCAAGACTACAACAATGTCACAAGATCTCTCATTACAACTTGGGGCAGGCTTGCTATTTACAAGCTCAAATTGAACTTTGCCTGGTACTTATGTTGTGTTTCTGTAGTGTGCACCATCGTTTTTACAAATTCCCATAGTGCAGGGCGTGCAAAGTAATATGTATAGACTAGCCAGCTGATCCATTCCATTCCCAGAGGCTTCAAAATGGCCATTTCAAAGCACCTCCCTGTACAGCCTTACCTGCTATCTCAGTGCCAGTATTGTAGCAGATGGAGAAGACCAACACATGGCAAGTGAATCTCGTTCTGTGACTGATACAGCTTTCTTCATGACATTTGCTTACTCGTATCAAAGGGGTTAAACGTACTGATTAATTATTCATAAGGTTTCAAACCGGGTGAATTTAGCGTATCCCGTAGGAACCGTAGCGGCCGTAGCGGCTTTGGCCGCTACACTTTTTAGGCAGGAAATTAATATTCATGCATAATCTGCTATAAAGTTACTAATAGCCAAAGCTATAGCCTCGTTCCCTGGGATCGAGGCTAAGGTCAAGCAGCCTCTTCGTTGCACCAGTCTCATAATCAGTTACATGCGTACCTTTCCGAATCAAGTACACTATAAAACTAAAATCTTGGCGGTGAGATGGTTTGGTACGAGGCTAATGCACACTTTCACAGAGACAACTACAAGCGACAAAAGCTGGGCGGTCACCTGGGAACGACGACGAAGTCAGTACGTATAATCTTACTGTTTTCCAAATAATCTACTGGACGGTTGGGCAGGCCGTCTGAAAGCTTATACCCCTGAAAAAAGGCTTTATTGTGCAGTCTAAATGTGAAAAATTCGCCGCCGCGCTACGCCCGGCGAAATCATTTTACATTTTTTCCGCCGCGCCTCGCGCGGTACAACATGGCCTCTGCACTTCAAATTTGCTTCCTACGCCTATGCAGTTCCCTGAAATCATACAGCCATTGATTGCATTCTTTGTTGTTAAAGATCACCTCAGGTTGTACTAATTGCATACCTTAGTACAAATGCTCCAATGTCGTTGCTGTTCGGACACACCCGTGCAGTTTAGACACGAGAGGAAGAACACTTACTGGAAGAACAGTCACTGGACGAAACATGAAAAGTGAACATCAAAAGTTTGTTGTACTGTTCGTAGCGCTAGTTGCCTGCTTCGTACTTGTCTTACTCTACAGGTGTTGTGGATACACTCCACGGAGTTGCCCTTCCAGCACGGGCCGAATGTACGTGCTATACAATGATGCGGTATCGGTTCCAGTGTTGCCTACAGGAGCTGCACTTTGTACAAGGTATGATGGTGCATCACAGAGCTTCTCAACACAAGATGTCATTGTCAGGGCAGCATATTTTGATGACAGACCACGGGGCAACCATAGAAACTCCACAGTTCTCTTAGTAGAAGTAAGGATTTCCATCCTGAAACAAAATCGTATCGTTGGTTGTGCGGTTGGGGAATACGCAACTACCGACAAAGACAACTATGGGGTACACATACTAAAACTGACAGGCTGGGTCCATGTGAATGTCCCTGATCTTTCACATGACACAGTATTTGTTGACTGTTTTGACCTACCTGTGCAGAATGGTAGCAGAGCCTTTGTCCTGTATAAACACAGCACTATGGATTGTACATTGACATGTGTGGAATCTGAACGGCCATTAATGATTCCTGCCCCTTATCGTGCACCAGCTAAAAACCACAAATTCTCAGTTGCACTTTGTTGTGCACCAATCTTTGGAACACCAGTACTGTTGACTGAGTGGCTTCGGTACCAAAAGACACTTGCATTTGACCATGTGCACCTGATTGCAGATGATTCTTTTGTGAAGGCAGGAGGACTAGAGAACAAAGAGCTGAAGCAAGGAATGCAGGAAGGTTTTGTGACCATGGATGTATGGAAGCCTTGGCTAAAAGAACATCAGGTTTTCTATTATTCTCAAATACTAGCCCACGAAGACTGCATTTACCAATTACGAGGGACGTATGACTATGTGATGCTGTTGGATGCAGATGAGTTCTTTACTCCAAGAGTTGTAAATGAGACTGAAATTCACTACTATGTGAAGAGATGCTGCTCTGAGGTGTCATGCGGTTCTTGCCATTTTCAGGAGTTGATGTACTATCCTGACTGTGGTATGAAGGGAAAGGTGGGGGAAGATGGTAATATCACCAGCCAACTAGTGTCCTACACATACTGGCACCAAGTATATCAAGGGAAGTCTGTACATCGTTCTGCTGCTATTGTGGAGACAGGATGTCAGATGGGCTATGAACTTATTAGTGGATATAAGTTTGTTGAATTTCCACTGCAATTGGCATATGTAGCACATGTCAGAAACGGCAGAAAACCCCAGAAATGTTGAAGAAACAAATTGGTAAATAGTTTTAACCACTGATAAGTGACAGAGACCATGATTATGTTTATGTTATAGTGCAAGGTGGAAGTGGTTTAGCAGTTTATCAGCGAAGCTATGCTAATACTATGCTAATGCAATTATGTTGAGATTATCAAACTTTGTGTGAACAGTATAGCAACATAATCACCTACTGCCTTCAAGCTTCATTTAACTCATTACACTTTGCATTTTATTAATGTATGCTGTGTCTAGAGTACCGCTAATTATAATGTATACATTCACAATGGTTACAAGTTCCAATGAAGACAAAGCATATACCTGTCAGTAGAACACTAAAGACCTACAAGATGATGCCCAAACTGTCAGCATAGTGTTTAGTAAAGGCACTGTAGCTAATAAAATTCACTTTGCAATACCATACAATATAAAATGCCAGTGTCCGAAGTGCCAGTGCCCGAACTACTCCGAGTTACTCGATCAGCAGAAGAAGAATCGTGAACTGGTGAACATTGCAGCAGAGGGCTCAGATGAAGGAGAGGAAGAACCAGCTCAGGCTGAGATACAACCACTAATGTTGCACTTTAATGAAAATCCTGAACCAGTGCTTGTTTATGATGATCAGGACTAAAATTGCACAGAAAAAAAACTGGTGTGCTGTTCGGTTAAAACTGGTGTGACCAAATAAGCACAGAGTGTGCTATTGTATGTCTTTAACACACTAAACAGTCAAATTCAGTACTGGAGTGTGCTAAAATGGCATGTTCTGCTGTGCTACAGAACCAATTAGCACATGCCAGCGCTAATTTCAATATTTGCATACTGACATAACAGCTGTTTGACACACCACATGTGCTAGTTCCTCATCAGCACACCAACACTAAAGCTGTATGACACACACGTGTGCTAGTTCCTCATCAGCACACTAACACAACAGCTGCATGGGACACACTTGTGATAGTTTGTGTATACGATCATATGCTGATGCTTGTCATGCAATGGAAATATTGGTGTAATATGTGACCGACACATACACCAAACACACAGAAAATATCAGATTATGAATGTACACACCAAATCAAACAGTTTGATACCCATTTTGTATAGTTTGGTCAAGTATTAGCTGCTTCATGGATGAAATTGTTAGTTACAAGTGATCGATATGTTGGTAAAATCACAACCGTAACTAGACTCTTTTTGGACAATCAATCCAAAATGAAAACAAACATCAGAATATGAATGTACACATCAAATGGAACTGTTTGGTACCCATTTTGTCTAGTTTAGTCAAGTATTAGCAGTGGAGTAGGAACCGCCCCCCCCCCCCCCCCCCCCCCAATAATCCAACAGAGGGGGCCTGGCCCCCCCAATAATCAGGCTACATGTTATAGTATATATTATACTATATCATGCTGATTATTATATAACCCTAACCCCACCCCTCCCAATACACCTTGGCCCCCCCAATCGAAAATTGGTTCTAACTGATACGTACAAGTGGTAAAATCACAAGCATACCGAGACTAGTTTTGGAACACTCACTCCAAAATGAAAACAAACATCAGATTATGAATGTATACACCAAATGGAACTGTTTGATGTTGTGTGTCGAGTGGGGGAGCACCAACACCGCTGGCACATCGATGTTCAAAATTTCACACATACTAAAGTGTGAAGTTAAAACATAAAGGGAGATGGGGATGGGGCATTTATGGCTTAAATGGATGGGGCATTTTATGGCTTAAATGGGTGGGGCATTTATGGCTTAAATGGGTGGGGCATTTATGACAAATTGGTGGGGCATTTATGGCTCAAATGGATGGGGTGGTTTAATAGTATTATTGTTTTTGGGAGATATGCTCAAAAAATACTGGTCTTCAGGGGAGTACCCTTTCCGGTCCCCATTTTGTCTGGTATTAGCTGTTTCAGGGATAAAATTGATAGTTACACAAGTAACTGATACGTACAAGTGGTAAAATCACAACCGTACCTAGACTCTTTTTGGAACACTCAATCCAAAATGAAAACAAACATCAGATTATGAATGTACACATCAAAGGGAACTGTTTGCTACCCATTTTGTCTAGTTTGGTGAAGCATCGCCTGTTTCAGGGATGAAATTGTTAGCTATACCCAAGTAACCGATACGTACATAAGTGGTAAAGTCACAGCCGTACCTAGACTCTTTTTGGGACACTCACTCCAAAATGAAAACAAAAATTTGGGGGGATGAAATTGTTAGCAATAAGTGACTGATATATGTAACATGGCCATATGACTATAAGTTTATTCTTGTTCTTAATAGCTACTTTTCCAAACATCACTTGATGAATGATCCTGTAATAACTTTTCCAACTCCTGTAGCTTTAGTCTGGAGAGAACAACCATCATGACAGGTAGTAACATATATGTATAGTATGTTTTGTTACAGAAACTTATACTGAGAATTCGAAGAGCACAGGAGCCAGCCTCGCAAACAGGGTGGGGCTAATAATGGACAGGGGCGTGGTTCAGTCCGTGTAAGCGTGCGCAACATTACACGCGCGCCATTTCGCATTTTCTCACTTCGATCGTACACTTCAAGTTCGTCTTCCTTGATTTGACCTTCGTGAGAATGCCGCCAGCAATAAAATGGTACCTGAGCTTAGTGGAGGAGAGGGCTTACATGTTCGATGTCCCACGTACGGGAGCGAATGTCTTTCGGTGGCAAGGAGTGCGGAGGGGTTACATCGCTGAGACTTCACATCACCGTGGTAAGAAGTGGCTGAAAGTCAGTGAATTTATAAATGTACATTTTTTAATACATAGAAAATAAATTAGCTATTTCCGCGTAAGGAGCTAGAGTTGTACTGCAGTAGTGAAGTCGCTAAAGAAATATTGTTGAATGTGTCATTTCTTTCTTTCTACCTTATACCTCCCTGCTTCCTCCCTTCTCCTCCTTCCACCAACTACCAGTCTAGCCAGACCAGTTAGTCTTCCTCTACTGATCTTGTCCAAGAGATCATGGTGGTGATAGATACACAAGCAAGAGTGAGTCTGCGGCCCTCCAAAAGTCTGAAGGGAGGAAGGTACGAGATAGGGAGAACAAAGGCTTTTATTTAAAAGCCCCAGATGATTAATTCACATCACTTGTATATCCATACACAGGACCTTTGTCTCCAGGCTATTGATGCCTCATTGTTCAGAAGTACCCAGGCCACAAGGTTCAATCTCCATGCTGCCCTGCAAGTGGTTTAAACTGCTGGTAAGTAAGCTTGTACTATATACTTATTACAACTGAATTTGCATTTAGGTCTTCCTCCTTAATTTGTTCTGCACTGGTCTTTGGGGGGAGCCATAGTACATTTCTTAATGAGGTGCAGAGAACTTAAGTTGTACACAAGGCCTTGTATATTTTCTGAAATGTACCCTGCTGAGTGGATGACTCTTCATTACACCAAGGATTGCCTGTTTTCAGGAAGATGTGGATCATTGATTGTGCACTGGATGGGAATTGTCCAGTGCTTGTGTTTTTGTACTCTTAAATTTGCAAACCTAGTTTGTATCATCACCATTTCCACTATACCTTCCAGGCCTGTTTACTTCTCCTCGCTACATGTACCAACTGCTTGAAGAGGCTCATAGCCAAGTGAGTGGTTACAATGAATAATACATCTAGCCTTATCCCTGGTGATTACGTTCAGGGATTTCCATGTATGCATGAATAACAACAAACAAGATGAGCCTTTCTGAGATGCTGACTGTGTGATTTCTTCACATACCCCGGAAGTGCCCCCCCACTTAGCCCAGAGGGTGGTGTTGAGGGTACAACATCACCCCTCACCCAAGTCTGGGTAGTGATAGAACTACTCCAGGACCATAATAATATGAGGATGAAGTACAACTGATGGTATATGCAGATACACACTCAACATTCATGGCACAATGCAACTGTCCTGTTATGCCTACATGTGACACCAATTTTGACACATTATTTAGCACACTTGCTGGACAGCACACTAGTAATTCGGCACACTGTCCAGTTAGCACATGTGTAGTTTTGTCTCCAGTTTTGACATGCGTGTAGGTGTGTCTAAACCTGAGACATCACTTTTGACACACTTTTTTTGCCAAATTAGCACACTTTTTTTTTCTGTGTATATATATATATATATGCTCTCTTCAAGGTTGAATTCTGGTTCACATTGGAAGGTCATCTCAGTTATCACACACACAAGACATGCACATACACATCCTTCCCTTCCACATGGTCCCAGCTAGGTTAGTGCTACCCAGTCTGGTGAGCCCAGGAGGAAGAATTAGACATCTCTGCCTGGAACACCTTGGTGACATCAGGCTGTTGTGAGTATCAGACTGCATGCATGGTAGATCCTTTTGCATTTCAAAAGTCAATCTGCTTACTACCGAATAGGAAGCGATGACTATACTTCAGTTAAAAACCTGTTTCAAGGTGTATGCAATTGGCAACTACTATGACAATTCTTGAAGGAGGGTTTTTCAGTGGTGGGTAATAATCTGACCTCTTCAATTCCTATTAGCTATGGTGATGATATAGAGCTCTATGATATGCTGTAGCTTCAAATCTCACCACACCATGCAGGTGGATCTGTTACCCTGGCATGGCATGATCTGAAGCAAAAGCATCACAGCTCTACTTCAAGAATTGATTGTATTATGACAATGCATATCATCAATCAGGCAATCACCTTACATATTTGTGCTGGCTACATTGTAAACTGATAGACTCAAGACCTACTTAGATCACACCATGCGTTGAAGTAAGATACCAAATGCACGCACACTGCAAAAACAAGTTGGTTGTTTTAACCACAGAGTGGTTACCCTGGTTGCAGACAAACTGGAGAGACAAGAGGTTTGCTTTGGTATGGAAGTCTAATTGCATAAGGCAACCCAAGATGCAGCTGCCCAGTTCATCTTACAACCACAGTACACTGACAACCCTCAGAACATCTGTGAATGAGTCATTACAAATGCACTTCAAAGTTGCAGTAAGGACCTTTCATGCTCCTAATGTAAGCAGGTGGTTCCCTCACAGATGTTCTGAGGGTTGTCAGTGTATTGTGGTCGTATTATGAATTGGGCTAGGACATCTTGGGTTGCCTTATGCAATTAGACTTCCATACCAAAGCAAACATAACTGTCTCTCCAGTTTGTCTGCAACCAGGGTAACCACTCTACTGTTAAAACAACAAACTTCTTTTTGCAGTGTGCAATATTATGATAAGCAGCCCAATTTTAGTCCTGATCATCATAAACAAGCACTGGTTCAGGATTTTCATTAAAGCACAACATTAGCGGTTGTATCTCAGCCTGAGCTGGTTCTTCCTCCCCTTCATCTGAGCCCTCTGCTGCAATGTTCACCAGTTCATGATTCTTCTTCTGCTGATCGAGTAACTCGGAGTAGTTCGGGCATCGGCACTTCGGACACTGGCATTTTATATTGTATGGTATTGCAAAGTGAATTTTATTAGCTACAGTGCCTTTACTAAACACTATGCTGACAGCTTAGGTATCATCTTGTAGGTCTTTAGTGCTCTATTGACAGGTGTATGCTTTGTCTTCATTGGAACTTGTAACCATTGTGAATGTATACATTAGCGGTACTCTAGACACAGCACACATTCATAAAATGCAAAGTGTAATGAGTTGAATGAAGCCTGACGGAGTGTGATTTCCCAGGTGATTATGTTGCTATACTGTTCACACAAAGTTTGATAATTGCATTAGCATAGTATTAGCATAGCTTCACTGATAAACTGCTAAACCACTTCCACCTTGCACTATAACCTAAACATAGTCATGGTCTCTGTCACTTATCAGTGGTTAAAACTATTTAATTTGTTTCTTCAACATTTATGGGGTTTTCTGCCGTTTCTGACATGTGCTACATATGCCAATTGCAGTGGAAATTCAACAAACTTATATCCACTAATAAGTTCATAGCCCTTCTGACATCCTGTCTCCACAATAGCAGCAGAACGATGTACAGACTTCCCTTGATATACTTGGTGCCAGTATGTGTAGGACACTAGTTGGCTGGTGATATTACCATCTTCCCCCACCTCTCCCTTCATACCACAGTCAGGATAGTCAAGAGCGCATAATGACGTAATTTTTATTTGGGCGGGAGGAGGAAGAGCGTGTAACTGGCAAAATTTCGAAACAGGCAGAATCTCTCGCGTGTATACTAAAAATAGAACACGCCTTCGCACAAGTTCACAGTTCCACGATCTACGACCTCACAACGCAGTGCTACCCTCGTAGTCAACAAGATGTGAACGTTCCAAGCTTACCTAGCAAGTTCTACCTACGCAGGAATGGTTGTCGGCCCTTCCTGACGCGACGAACTTTGTGTTACGATGCTATCCACGCCTGACAGTCGAAGAGGGCCGCGTAGCCTTTCAGTCAAACTCTTGAGCATCTCCTTGGGTAACGCGCGGTCCTTATCCAACGGATAAGCCTCTAACTCGATTGTTTGGCAGCTACTTTTACTCACGCTTCACCTGCACACTAGCTACAACTCGACCGGATGTGCTATTTATAGTACACGCGAAAGATTCTGCTTTCACCACGGCCAGAATAGGAAGTTACACGCTCTTCCTCCTCCCTCCCAAATAAAAATGACGTCATTATGCGCTCTTGGGGTAGTACATCAACTCCTGAAAATGGCAAGAACCGCATGACACCTCAGAGCAGCACCTCTTCACATAGTAGTGAATTTCAGTCTCATCTACAACTCTTGGAGTAAAGAACTCATCTGCATCCAACAGCATCACATAGTCATACGTCCCTCGTAATCGGTAAATGCAGTCTTCGTGGGCTAGTATTTGAGAATAATAGAAAACCTGATACTCATTTAGCCAAGGCTTCCATACATCCACAGTCACAAAACCTTCCTGCATTCCTTGCTTCAGCTCTTTGTTCTCAAGTCCTCCTGCCTTCACAAAAGAATCATCTGCAATCAGGTGCACATGGTCAAATGCAAGTGTCTTTTGGCACCGAAGCCACTCAGTCAACAGTACTGGTGTTCCAAAGATTGGTGCACAACAAAGTGCAACTGAGAATTTGTGGTTTTTAGCTGGTGCACGATAAGGGGCAGGAATCATTAATGGCCGTTCAGATTCCACACATGTCAATGTACAATCCATAGTGCTGTGTTTATACAGGACAAAGGCTCTGCTACCATTCTGCACAGGTAGGTCAAAACAGTCAACAAATACTGTGTCATGTGAAAGATCAGGGACATTCACATGGACCCAGCCTGTCAGTTTTAGTATGTGTACCCCATAGTTGTCTTTGTCGGTAGTTGCGTATTCCCCAACCGCACAACCAACGATACGATTTTGTTTCAGGATGGAAATCCTTACTTCTACTAAGAGAACTGTGGAGTTTCTATGGTTGCCCCGTGGTCTGTCATCAAAATATGCTGCCCTGACAATGACATCTTGTGTTGAGAAGCTCTGTGATGCACCATCATACCTTGTACAAAGTGCAGCTCCTGTATAGGCAACACTGGAACCGATACCGTATCACTGTGTAGCACGTATATTCGGCCCGTGGTGGAAGGACAACCCCGTGGAGTGTATACACAACACTTTCTGTAGAGTATATATTATTGCATGAGAAGTACGAAGCAGGCAACTATGAACAGTACAACAAACTTTCGATGTTCACTTGTCATCTTTCGTCCAGCGACTGTACACTTTTAGTTCTTCGTCTTGTCTAAACTCCACGGGTGTGTCAAAACAGCAACGACATAGGAGCAGTTGTGTTTCAGGACTAAGGTATGCAATTATTACATAGTGCAATTTACCTCGCTTCGCGCGAACGTACGCGTTTGCCCTCGTAGTCCCCGATCCATGTATCCTGGGAACCAGAGCAGTCTTACCATGTAAAATGGCTCCTGTTGTATGCTTGAGTAGCCTCATTCCCAGGCCTTCCCACCGTCCGTACTGCAAGCGATCAAAAACTGGATGGTGGGAAGGCCTGGGGTCTAGGCACGAGACTAAGAGCGTGTTAGCTTATGGTCACTGGCGATTCTAGGGTGAAGAAGGAGGGGGGGGCCTCAACCTACCTTAGGGGGGTCTGGGGGCGTGCTCCCCGGTAAATTTTGGAATTTTTGAGTGCATGAGGAGTGATCTGAGGCCATTCTTAACTGTGTTTGAATAACATACTACTGTATATTTTCATGGTGTCTGCGAGTGGTCAGCACTCACAACATTATACCTTAACATTATTGGGTTATCAGGCGCACATCATTCATCATTATTTAGCGCACACCGCTTATTATTAATTAGGCGCATGCTGTCTTCTTGACAAAATCTGGTCTATTCACTCTACACCAATTTTTGAACACAACTACTCAGTAATTCAAACGTAAAAGACAGCTAGCTATTTGAATCCAAAGGTCTTTGCTAAGTGTTCATTCAGAAAGACTCCTTGAATCCAATTTGGCTCTATAATCATCAAAATCGGCAATTTGGGGTACATTGCTTGGACATCTTCTGGAGTCAACTGGAAATCCTTTCCCCAATGTAAGCGGGCATTGAACTTCTTGGTAGCATTGTGAACAGAGTTGAAGTACAGAGTTCTAGTTTCAAGGTGGCAGTGAACCCTGTTACTTTCAAGGTCGACAAACCTGGAATCCAAGCTGATAGACTTCTTTGTCTTGTTAAACTTTTAGCGCACCGTCAGTTTTGGAAGTCTTCAACCGTTCACTGTCCGTAAAATTGGGGGTTTTCCTCATTTCCTACCAGCATTGGCATCCAATAATCAGTTTATAATTAAGTTAGTTAAGATGTGGCCTGGCGGAACTGGTCAGAACTTTGAAGATAAGCTTAGATCGACTTAAAAAAAAGAAGGAGTTTAGTAGAGTGCTGTAGTGTCAGTAGCTGTGAGTAGTGCGTAATGCCTGCTTGTGAAAGCAAGCTTGTGTCTAGAAGCACCAGAAAGGCCACAGTGGCCAAGACTGTACTCATTGGGTAGGCCCAGGTCTTGCGATCGTATGCCAAGCCTAGTAGGTGATCGTGGTCCGGTGCTTCGAGTGCTGGGCTGGGCTTTAACTAGAATGCGCAATATATCGTTGGTACTACGCTGCAGTAATATGATTCAGTTTAGGGGACCAGGGTGTATAACTTAACTTGAATAAATACTAAACAAGTTGTATGGAGAAATGAAGTAGAGTGGTTGTGTGTGGAACAGAGCCATGAGTTGTTTAGCGACATAAGGGGGAGAGGTGGGGCTAGTAATGCTTGCTTCCACTCGTGAATGAGCCCCTCCCATAGACAAGCTGTGAATTTTTTGAAATGTGCATTCATTTTGGTGCAGTCAAAGTTGTCCATTCCAAGAGTAGTGACAAAGATGAGTCTAGCCTGACTTTGAGGGTAACTCTGAACAAAAGCTGGCACAGACTGATTTGAGATACATTGGCGGTTAGGACGCTACCTACACTGCAAAAAATGATTAGTTGTTTTAACCACTGAGCGGTTACCGTGGTTGCAGACAAGTTGAGGAGACAGTGGTTATGAGAAGTTTGTTTTGGTATTAGAGGCTAATTGCATAAGCAACCTGAGCCCAAATCATACCTTACAACTGACAACCCTCAGAACATCTGTAAGAGAGTCACTACAACTACAATTCAAAATTAGGATGCTTTTGTGGTGACTCTCTCACAGATGTTCAGTGGTTACTAGCTATATCTGCAAGATCATGCGTTGTTATTGCATGCTCTTTGATACAGGCAGGTGTGACCTCTTTCAAGATGTTCGGTGGTTACCATATCTGCAAGATCAATGTTGCAAGATGGTCTGGGAAGCTTCCTCTATGGTTGTCTTATGCAATTAGCAAAATATACACTACATAACCACTGTCTCTTCAGCTCCTCTGCAACCAGGGTAACCACTCAGTGGTTAAAACAACCAATTTGTTTTTGCAGTGATACAGTGAGCATGTAGATGCGTCCATCGAGTGGCAATTTTGGGTCATGAATCGTAGCTGGAAATGTAATTTTAAAGCTCAGCCACCAAGCATTGTTTTACTAGGTACTGTAGACCAATTTTCAGACGATTTCCTCTAAACCATGGTTTGCAGTGTAGTACAAACACATCCTGTTTCCGTGGAAATCAACAGATTTTCATCAAACTTTTTGCACAGTGCAAGTCACCATAGGCAAGGTAAAACTATGAGGGTATAAGTGTTCTCTACTTGTGAAGTTTATTTTTCATGTTGACAACCCTATCTACGTAGTTCTGGGTCCTTTATTTGAAACTGAGAAAAGCTCAGTGTATCAATCATAATTTCTTAGTGGCAATGACAAAATGAATAGTTTGAAAATCACCCTGTTCAGTTGGAATGTTCAACCCTGGAGCGTCACGACTAAAACACTTGATTGTGATGTCATAGAATCCCATCTTTTGAGTGTAGTTGTCAAAAATTCCTCACCGATGCTTAGTCCAAAGAACTTTTTCCTTCCAACTCCTGAACAACATACTCAAAAAAGGGTTTCCAATTTGGAGCTTTGGAATCTCGATCCAGCCACATCTGGAGCACTGTGTACTCAGACAGCACTATTTCGGATGCATACAGAGCAGAACTAATCTCGTAGCTGATAACTGGGCCAGCGCCGAATTCAAGTATCTTCAAACCAACGGGAGGTAATCCGTAAGATTTGTAGAACTCGTGCAAAACACTTAGCGAGTGACGGTGCAATACGTTAACTTCGTAGTAGTAGTGTAAGTACGTCAAAGGATCGAACATCTCGTAGTTAGAAACTTGCTGAGCTGCCATTTTCAAGCCGCGGTGACCTCGTTCGCCTTCTCGATAGAAGTGCGATTTCGTTATATCTTCCGGTGATATCCGTTATGAAAATCGGGGTTATGCGGATGGATTTCACGTGGATTTTGGATTTCAGAATGGATTTCTGGATTTCAAAGTGGATTTCTGGATTTCAAGTGGATTTCTGGATTTCATTTGAACCGCTATTATTCTGAAGATACAGCTGAAATATACTCATGAACAATCATGAACCACATTCCTCTCAGCCTATATGCAAACAGAATACAATGTCACAGGCACTTCACCGCTACATAGCGCATAGGCAACGTGTTCGTTGATTGTCATACATATACATGCGCATACTGCGTGTTCGTTGATTGTCACACATATTAATACGCATACTGCACGTACATATTCATACGTCCCTCGGAAGAATGACCTTTGTACCCGACCGAAGATCGGACGGGTACAAAGGTCATTCATTGTGGTGATGTTCTTTTACGTCATAGAAAATCGGTGCACGTGCACGTCCGTGTAGTGTAAACTATAAGGTAAAACGGGGTAATTTCGGTCTCTCTTTGACTCTTACAAGTTTACTCGAACACAGTGCCAGAAGTACACAATGAAGAGCTTGCTGAACAGTGGTCGCTGACACTACTAAGTATGTACTACTTGCTGCAAACAACTCGCATTCACGTACATGAGAAAATTATTTTTTTTAAAGTTGTGTTCAAAATATGAGAAAATACAATTAATGGGGTATTTCCGGTCACCTTTGATAGTCATGCTGAACACGTAGCCTGGTACCTGGCGCGGAGGAAGAGCGCCTGGTACACACTGATGCGCTTCCGGTTTATTAAAAATGGCGTTGCTCACGTTTATGACGTTTACACTGTTTAGGGGCGTGTTCTCTGACGAAATTTAAGTAGTAAACATCCCGACGTGGACCAGTTAGCGAAAATGGCATCGGTGTGCCACCTTTGCGGATCCTCTGTGCCTTATAGCAAATATAGAGTAGCACTGTTTGGTACAAAAAGCTAGCCAGAAAAGATTAGCATCAAGGATAAGCGCTCTGTTTGATATAACGTTGAACGATGACGACGGCTTACCGAATTTCATGTGTGCGAAGTGCTAGCGCATGCGCAAACAGTGTGTACCAGGCGCTTCTCCGTCTTTCGCGCGCGTCGGGGACGAGGCTAGCTGAACACGGTGAAAAGTATGATGGCGGTGCTCGTTCGTCGTTTTTACGATGTTTGCAAGTATAAGGCATCACTGGGGACAGCTAAGCGATCAAGTTGGGCTCACGGTACCGCGAAATTACCGGGGGTATACCCACGCGAGGTTTAGGGTTAGGTTAGGGCCATGCAGGGTTAACTTTTTTCTTGCCCTGGAGCATTGCGCTACAGTTAGCTTTGCAAAACTCCCGCCAGGAATTGCCTTGGGCAATGTTGCAATGTTTTGAATCACTTACGCGTTTTTCATCCGCCACCCACGCAAGTAGGCCATGAAAGGAGTTAGCGCCTCACGGCATAGTGCAAGTGCTGAGCTGCTAGTAGTGTACTGTCGCTTTTGATAATAGTTGATGTTTATGTCTGCACAGTTTCGACTGGGCGCCCTCCCTTCGCTTATGAGTAAGGAAAGGAGTTCTGAAGTTTTGACAGGTCAAACTGGCGCCATCCATCACTTAACAGCAACTACAAGTGACGCCAGATCTGCGCAGCGGAACTAAAGTCTCGACTTCGCTGACAGGTATGTTGTAGCTAAGTGTTGCCACTATATGTACAGCACCGTAGTTTTGGTTGAGAGCGTAGCTGTTAGAATAGAGAAATCCTTCTCTACTAAGTGACCGGAAATACCCCGTGACCGAAATTACCCCGATTTACCTTACGGATATTTGCGGAGGATTTTAATAGAATCCTGAATTGGATTTCTGGATTTTAGAGTGGATTTCCGGATTTCAGAGTGCATTTCTGGATTTCAGATTGGATTTCTGGATTTCAGAGTGGATTTCTGGATTTCAGGATTGGATTTCCGGATTTCACGGATTCTGGATTTCAATTTGGACTTCTGGATTTCACCGTGGATTTCTGGATTTCAGTTTGGATTTCTGTCGACAGTGTACGACATTTCTTTCGTGACGGACCCCTCGGGGTTATGCGATGCTGTTCGACGGTGTCAGACGGTAGTGTCGTTCTAGCAACTAAGTTGGAGAAGTGTTCTAGCAACTACTTAATAAGCTTTGAGGGACAAACCCCAGAAACGTTTGCGCAAACAAAACCTGCCCCGACCCTTTTACCCTACCCTACCCTACCCCGCAGAAACAATTAAACCAATTAACGGGTCGAAGTACTATACGTTCACCCGGACCCCTCCAAGAGGAAAGGTGGGTCTTTTCAAGCCGGTTATAGCCTCGTTCCCTCGTCGCCCCCAAACTACTGTATATAGCGTGGCGTTGTCAGCCGGCCGCGATGTATGCGCGTGCATGCTACATATGCTCCAGGGTGTTGTAAGGGCTGTGCGTGTATTCAGGATGTCACAGTGTCAAGTTGGAGACATTCTCAACTGCCAACTCATACCAGTCTCCCTCAAGAACATGCTCACCTGGTAAGAACTGGACTACAGAGGTTATGCGGCTGAAGTCACGCCCCTTCCGGTCGCCATTTTGAATGGCAGAAGTCAAGCGATGGGTAAAAGCTGTTGTGCGATAGGCTGTACCAACCGCTACAGCAAAGGTTGCGGACTCAGTTTCTATCGTTTTCCAGAAGAACCTGCCAAGAGAGCGCAATGGATTGCTGCTGTGAGTCGTAATTAAGAACTGGCAACTAACTGAGCATACCTGGATATGTAGCGCCCATTTTGTAGGTGGTGTGAAAAGTAATGATCCGTTGTCACCAGCATATATTCCATCTATATTTATTCATGTGGGGAGTCCCGTAAGAGGAAGACTGAAAGCGACATGATCGGATACGAAAGAAATAAAGCAACAAGAAAGAGGAAGTTTGAAGAATATTTGAGGGAGGAACCTCAAACTGATCACAACTCTGAGCCCGAACTAGAAGTACCAACAGTAGCAACAATGACAGCTTTATCCATGGATTATATTAAAACCATAGTCTTAAAGATGTCATTGCTAAACAAGAACTGCATGAACACTCATTAATTTTAGAGATAACCAGACTAAGGTGAAATTCTACACAGGACTACCATCCTTCGCTACATTAATGGTAATGTTTGAGTTTGTTGCCCCATATGTACCAAGTACTCGTTGCGTCTTGCCTATGTTTCAGCAATTTCTCATGGTACTCATGAAGTTACGGCTAAACCTTGCAGATCAAGATTTGGCATATCGGTTTGGAGTTCATCAATCAACTGTTTCAAGGAACTTTAGGAATGGATTGATGTACTCTATGACAGACTACATCCTCTTATATTATGGCCAGAACGTGAACAGCTTCTAAAGACAATGCCGTTGGAATTCAGGCAGAGTTTCCGGAAATGTGTGATTATTATTGACTGCTTTGAGATTTTCATGGAAAGACCAACAGACCTAAAGGCAAGGGCTCAAACCTGGTCTAATTATAAAACTGTAAAATATTTGATAGGAATAACTCCACAGGGAACTATATCATTCATTTCCAAAGGTTGGGGTGGCCGTGTTTCTGATCAATACCTCACAGAAAAGTGTGGACTCTTGGAAAAGCTTTTACCAGGAGACGTGCTTCTAGCAGATACAGGATTTAATGTTCAGGAAAGTGCTGGTGTATACTGTGCAGAGGTAAAAATCCCCCCATTTACAAAGGGTAAAAGTCAACTAAGTAAGTCTGAAGTAGACACCTCCCGTAGACTTTCTCGAGTTCGTATCAGTGCTCCAAAGCAAGAGAGCAAAACTTTTTAAATTTTTCAAATTATATAGTAAAGCCCTCCTATCATCTTATTTACACATATAAACGGTACAAATAATCGTTATTTGCACGTACACGGCCTGCGCTGCGAGTTTTAGCTTCTCTATATACTTGCCATACTTAAGAAGAGCCGTTGTGACGTCACAGATAATTTGTGATGTCACAGATGTGCACTACGATGCCAAAAAACCATCAGCCAGCTAGAATTTCTCGTATTCAAACCGTGTATTAGCTACAAGTTCGATTAACTAGGCTTCATGGAAAACGTCGCAAGCTCAACAACTACAACCGGTTCTTCTCAGAGCCAACTCACAACTTCCTTGATCACCCAGCAACCAGGAAGTGAGTCCTCGGAGTCAAACAGTACTGTGCAATGTCAGCAACGTGCGCTCTACCACGAGAAACTGTAAGATTTCATACTCTGCACTTAGAGCCAGTGAACGCGGATCAATGAAGACAGCAGCCATACTATTCACTTAGCCACGCGTTGTGGTTAATGACATGAAAGGAACGCCCACCCATGTACGTCACTAAAATGGCTGAAAGTTACTATTTCCACGCAAAAGTGCTGTGCAATGTCAGCAACGTGTGCTCTACCACGAGAAACTGTAAGATTTCATACTCTGCACTTAGAGCCAGTGAACGCGGATCAATGAAGACAGCAGCCATACTATTCACTTAGCCACGCGTTGTGGTTAATGACATCATGAAAGGAACGCCCACCCATGTACGTCACTAAAATGGCTGAAAGTTACTATTTCCACGCAAAAGTGCTCCCATACCTTCTAGGAAGGTTTCTATTCTAAGAAAAGTACTTGAAACAAAACTTTAGCCTATCTAAAAGCCATCTTTCACGTAAATCCTGTTAACTCGAAGTTTTGTGGCTGTACTATGCTAAACACTTTTGCCCCTCAAAAATCAGTTTTTCTAGATTTTCTTGACAATGCTTGGGAGTGAAGCCTGTTGACTACCCTCATAATAAACTTCCAAGTAAAGGCTACTTTCACACCGCATCTGCACACTTAACTTCAAGAACCAGGGCTAAACTATGCTAAACACTTTTTCTGAATGGGCTGACTGTTGGCAGCCATATTGATAAGGAGACAGCACGTGACACTTAATTAATTTAACGGAAGCATAACAAGTGTCGAACCATTCCTTTTATGTACTTTGTAAACTCATTTGATGTTTGTATCAAGCTCTGCAGCTAAATGTTTCCAAAATTGAAAGTTTTGCTCTTTTGCTTTGGAGCACTGTACATGTTGAGAGGGTGATTGGACTTCTTCGACATAAGTTCACAATATTAGAATCAACCCTCCCTATTAATATAATTATGTGTACTCATGAAGATGACTGTAGCATGATAGATAAGATTGTAACTGTGTGTTCTGCTCTTTGTAATTGCTGTGAATCTGTTGTTCCATTTGATTGATTATACTTGTATCTTGCAGCTTTGTAGTATAGGTAATGGGTCAGTGCATTTGACTCAAATGTGTAAGCATACATCCATACATTGAGTTTTATGACTTACCTAAAGATTCACCAACTTCATAATAAGAACAATAAATTACAAACATACAAGACTTATAATAAGCATGTATGTAATAAGCATGCAGTCAAGTAAGCATGAATAATTGTATTGTTTTAACTACTTTGAGACTTCCGTTGTTTTGCTCGTATCTTTCTACATTCAGGACAAAACCACTTTCCCTTTGGAATTCAGTTGATTTTGAGGCATGAAGTATGGAACCACACAATTGTACACTGTTCACTGTCACAGCCAATCATTTGCCCTGATTCCTCCTGCCTACAAAAACACCAGAGTTCTTTGGCTACGTTGCCAGCAGGATGTGAGGAGTGAGGTGTATCACAATCCCCTGAAATATCCGATTGAGCGATTAATGATACTAGTGCGCCTTGGAGTACCATTTTCCAAGTAGTTCTGGCAGGACTCCAAACTTAAAGAATAATGTAGCTTGCTCCAAACTGGTGTTTATTAATTCTTCATCAGGATCGATTCTCTGAACTACCAACTCATTTTCTCGCCAAACAACAAAGTCGCAGTAGTTAACACTACAGAATTTTATCTGTGCTTGAACTTGGTAATAGTAGGCATGTTTCTCTTTTAAAGTAAACCTGCCATCTGCCTGTTCAAGAAAAAAAGTCTCAGCGGTTGCCTCCATGAAAGACTTATCCTTGCATGAAAACGGGCACTTTACTTCCAGTACGCCAGGGCCACAGCATCCACACTTTATTAGACCTTCTGGAGAGGCACCCACAAGACCACTTTTACAGACAGAGAATCCAGGGTGTTCCTTTATCATTTGTGCCACATATGCCTTACGTGCAGTTTCTTCATGTGTACACCCCCAAGCAGTTGCCTGTGACTGGAATTGATGGTTATGGGGGTAACAGATGGACATGATCAATGACTGTGATGGCTGTGCAAGATAAGTGTGGGCTGCAGCTTTAAGCTTTGAAGCTGTAATGCGGCCAGATCGTTGCTGAAACCAAATCTTGCTTGATCTCTGGTTTTTTCTTCAATGCTTTTAGCTTCCTCTGGAGTAATTGTTATTTTCTTGTAGCACTCTTCACATTGGATAGATTGGGATATGTCAGGTCCAGGTACTCTTCCTGGTAAAGGTCAGTGAGTGGTTTGGGGAGTATGCCCTGAGATGTATATGCTTCACAATATCCTGGTACAAGAGACAAAAGAGCAGGCTTTCCAGCCTCAGATAGATTCTTGTAAAGACATTCCAGTTCATCTGAAGATGGTTTGCTTCCTTTCTTCGGCTTAGATGTGGTAGCTACTGCAGAAATATCTGCAATACTGGAAGATTGTTCCAACATTTTCCGTCTTTTCTGCTTCGGATTTTCGAAATCAATATCTGCTATGTGAGCATAAGGGACATCTTGGAAAGAAGGTGGCATCCATGAACAAGGTAGTGAGGTGTATGATGTTCTCCTCTTAACTGAGTATTAGCCTCCAGTGTAAAAAGGATAGCTCCAATATGAGAACATGTTTCCCCTAGCCCTGCCATACATGTGCAATGGCAGCACAATACGGTGCCAACCACTTCTACAGCAACCCATGGCTTACATGAGTTGCTGATAATTTCTGTGAGTGTTTAACACAAGCAGTCACAGTATATGCACCAGGACGTGGTGATATGGGGGCAACTGAAACATTGCTAATCCAGCCATCGACACAGTACTTGTATGCCTCTAAACTTTTGTATGCTCTAAGTTGCTGCTGTGTGTATTGGGCTAGGAGTAGCTATAAAATAGTTGAACATGATGTCGGGATATTCCACATCTGGCCAATGCTGCCAGTCCAAGCCTGGACCACGGCTGCCGCTGGCTGCGGCATTGATCGCGATGTACGGATCTTCGATATCTCTTCTTCAAGCGTTTGGTAGTGCAGAGAATACCTTTTTATTTGATTAGCAAATCGTTAATGATCAGTTCGTCGCTCGAGAATTGCACACGCAACTTTGCCACTCGATTTTCGTCATGCGCCACTCAAAATGGCGCCCTAGCAACGGTTGCTAAGTTTTATGACGTAACCGCATAACCTCTATGTTATAGATAAACCACAGTAGACAGGGATTTATGGTCCATAAACCACCCGAGCCCGAGGGCGCAGCCCGAGGGCGAGGGTTGTTTATGGACCATAAATCCGTGTCTACTGTGGTTTATCTGTCCACTCTGATTGGTCCTTGTTGCTATTAGTAAATACACATCAGTGGCGGATCTAGGATTTTCAAAAGGGGGGTTCCAGTGTGCACTTGACTGATCGCTATATACTTGGCGGAGCGTAATAAAGCGCGCGAAGTGCGCCCGCTAGGGGGGTGTGGGGGCATGCCCCCCCCATAGCCTCGTACCCAGGCCACGTGGGAGGAGGGAAAAGTGGCCTGGTATCCACTGTTTGCGCATGCGCGAATGATTCCGGAAATCTTCCGCGAACGAGTCCGATTATTGACAAGTTACACGTGGTTGTTATGCGGAGAAATAACCAAACTAGATATACGGCTTGCAGTGTGGCAGCTGTGTTTAAGCGGCGATGGCTTCGCTACAACCACCGCCGGTTCCACCGTCACTGTGCTTGTAGTTGAAAACAAACGGCAGAGTCTCGTAGCAGATGGACTTCCCAAATCCCGTGGGTAGCCACAGGAATACGTCTTTACCATCGTAGATACATTTGATCGCATCCAGCTGGTCTGCTTTCAACGCGAAATCTCTCTTTCCAATACAACAAAGAGCGAACTTGAACGCTTTATCAAAGTCCTCTGCCATGTTCGCGGGATAAGCTCGAGACGACGTGCTTCGGAGCTATACGGTAAAGATTAACGGTTCGTAAACGATGGTATAGTCTATGATACCCCATGAAATCGTGGGGTTTTTCGCGCATGCGCAAACAGTGGATACCAGGCCACTTTTCCCTCCTCCCACGTGGCCTGGGTACGAGGCTAGCCCCCCCCAAGAAAATTTTCGATTTCAGACCTTCTGAGATCGTTTCTGCTGCCGTTTTGAGGTGAAATAGCAAGAGTTGGACGACCTACTGCCAAATCTGGTCATTGTGTTTTGAAGCCTTTAAACGCTCGCAGAATTTAAAAGGCGTGGCTCCGCATCGCTCCGCAGAGGCTACAAAGGCTTTGTCCGAACTAAATATCTCGAAGCAACTCTAGGCCTAGTCAAACGTCTGGAGATCAGTAAGGAACTGATACGCGAGTGTGTAACTGTGCCTGGTTGTTGTTGCTGCATGCCACTGGTGCATAATCATTTGATGGACTCGTGCAGTTATGTACGCAAAAATACACTACTAGCCGCCAAAGGGGGGTGCATTTGCACCCCTAAATCCGCCACTGCACATGGTAGTTGTCACTGTAAACAAGGTATGTTATTAGTAAACATGTAAAGTAATTTACACTCTAAACAAGGTAGCTTATAGGAAACATCATTTTACAACTTCCTGTGGTATGTGGAACAGAATCTACAGAATCTACAACTTCCTGTCAGAATAATACCCACCTGTTACCACAGAAACAAGGTGAAGTGGAGTATATATAGCTATAGACCCCTTGCAGTTACGTAATTGGGGCGAGCGTGAGTGAGCCCCTACCTAGTGATGTCAACGTGGACTTTGTCTGTCTGTCTGTCTGTCATGGATCGACCGGTGTACGGCGGGCAACGGCCCATGCGTTTCATTTTTCCACGTGGCAGTGTATGTTACTATGGTTACTCTCTTTCGTCAGAGCATAGATAATACAGTACTCATCTCAGAGGTACTTAGAAAGCCTAGCTCCAAGTGAGTATTTGTGATCCATCGATATTCTAAATGGATAGTGAAGAGAATCAACGCAAGCAGGAAAGGCTTCAAAGAAGGCGCGAGCGAGAGCGCCAAGCAAGAGCTCGAGAAACAGTTGAAGAGAGCGAAGCCAGGCTGAACAGACGCAGAGAAAGATACAGGGCACGCAAAAGAGCAGGTAACATACTCTGATGGCGTGGCTAGCATGCGCTTTAGATAACGTTTACCCTTTTTTTCGTGTAAGAAGTCGGGAAAGTAGACAGGCACAAATGGATGCCAATAGGGCAGCCCAGCAGCTCAGAAGAGACAGTGAGACTCCTGAGATCACACAGACACGCCTCCAGTGGGATGCTGCTTACCACCAAAGCAGTAGAGCCTCTGGTAAGTAACAGACTGTTTCAAGTCAGGTTTGTTTCGAATTACAGCTAAATATTTACCACACAGAGACTCCTGAGGTCAGACAGGCACGTCGCCAGCAGGATGCTGCTTACCACCAAAGAAGTAGAGCCTCTGGTAAGTAACAGACTGTTTCAAGTCAGGTTTGCTTCAAATTACAGCTAAATATTTACCACACAGAGACTCCTGAGGTCAGACAGGCACGTCGCCAGCAGGATGCTGCTGCTCACCAAAGCAACAGAGCCTGTGGTAAGTGATATATGTAGATTGTATAGTAAATTAGCTAAAAATTTATGAGTGCATGTGATTGTACAAATTATGCAGAGACTCCTGAGGCCAGACATTCATGCCTGCAACTAGATAGACAAGGGCATCGTCAGCAGAGAGACGTGAACCTTGATGTACCTCTCTTTGAACAACCTGTAGTTCACTCCAAGATGTTAAACTTTCACTCTAAGCTAGCATCTTTGGAATTCTACATATGCACTGCATGCTTAGAGCGGTTCCCTAATCTGGCAATGTCAGCAAACAGCACAGAGTGTGCTCGCTGTGGTCGGGACAAGCGAATCCCTAAGCTGTATTCAGCAGCCAACAATATGATTCCTGGACCAGTTCCACCACAATTACAGGTAGTACCCCCTGAAAATTACTCACAAAGTATGCATTATTTAGCGTTAGCTTAGTTATTACATTCTTACATCTCTTGTACAATATAGGGGCTTACACAAGTTGAAGAAATGCTTGTGTCTGCTGTCATGCCAATAATGTCCATTTATCGACTACCACTCGGTCAGTATGGGTACACAGGCCATGTGATCAACCTACCTCAGGATGTGGTGTCATTTGCAAATAGCCTTCCAAGAGTGCCGTCAGAGTTGGATGTTTTAGTTATACGAAAGGACAGTGAACAATCCCACCGTGATTTTCGTGTACGTAGATCTGTTGTGCAAGAAGCTCTGACATGGCTACTAGAGAACAACAGATACTACAGAGCCAATGCCATACGTCTCAATGAGGAGGCTCTTCATCGGCTACCCCAAGATGGCAATTTGACAGATATTAGATCTCTACAGCTAGGTGAATCATCTACATATGAGTGTGAGCCATCTGAAGATCTATATGGAGCCCACCTTTCCACTTCATTTGTTCCTAATGCTACACAGCAGAGGACAGAGCAAGAGACTGTGCAGCAGTCCATTCAAGACTACAGAGTGGATCATCTCACACCCTTATGTGGCCCACCATTGGAGGAGCACCGATCAACGAATTCACCACTGAAGGATACTTTAGTATGGCCTTCCCCTCCTTGTTTCCAACAGGAGCTGCAGACTTCCTTGGACAACGCTGCAACCAAGTAAACATCGGCAATTACTTCACTCATCTTCTCAAGTATGATGATGGTCGATTTGCCAGGCACCCTCGCTTCAGGTTCTTTGCTCTCAACACAGAGATGAGATGGCGTGCTCTTCAAGCAGGCAGGATCTACATCCAGCAACACCCAGGAGATGCTCAACTGACAGTTGATGAGCTCCGTGATATGGTGGGAAGAGAGGGAGAGGTTTTTTCCAACAGGGTACTGCACTATGCTTCAAGTCTTCGTGGCACACAACAGTACTGGTTCAGGCAGCGATGTCGTCTAATCTCTATGGTTGACACCCTTGGACTACCATTTTCTTCACTCACAGTGCAGCTGATCTACAATGGCCTGAATTGGCTCATCTCATCTGCCCAGAAGATCCCAACTCTTCAGCAAGTAGAATCCAAGCTGTGAATGACAACCCAGCCCTTGCTGACTGGTTTTTCTGTCATAGAGTGCAAAAGTTTGTTGAAGTATTCTATCTGGGTGTATTGAAGGCTACAGACTACTGGATGCGGTTTGAGTGGCAACACAGAGGCAGTCCACATGTGCATGGAGTGGCATGGCTGCCAAATGCCCCTGATGTTGAGCAGCTTGTGAAGTCAACTGACAACATTGAGTCAGTCAAGGAAGACATCATCCAGTATGCCAACAAAGTTGTCACCACTATCAACCCTGCTGTTGCTCCCGATGGCAGTGATGTGGATAATGCACCACTTCCAGTCACACAGCCACACATCTGTAACAAGTCGTACTTAGATGTTGGGGATTGCCATGAAGACCTCTCTCAGCTCATTGCAACATGCCAGAGACACACCCGCTGCTCTGAAGCTTACTGCCTGCGAACACGTCATAGTAAACAAGCATGTCGATTTGGCTACCCCAAGCCATTACAACCTGAGACAGCCATCGTCACAGAAGATGAGCCAACTCTATTGACAGCCCGTAATGATGGGATGATTAACAGCTTCAACCCTATTCAGTTATCAGCATGGCGTGCAAATGTTGACATGCAATTCATTGTCTCCAGACGTCGAGTAACTGACTACTGCACCAAGTACGTCACCAAGAGTGAACCAAGGTCTGAGTCCCTCAAAGATACCTTTACCAAGATTGTGAGAAGTCTCAAGGATGGCAACCGATCTCTCAAGGCTGTTCAGAAACTCTTGATCCACACTGTAGGAGACCAAGACTACTCAGCTCAAGAGACATGCCACATCCTTTTACAGCTACCAATGTACAAGGCATCTCGTGATTTCATTGTGCTTACCTTGGATGGTTCAAGAGCAGTTGAAGGACATATTCAGCATGATGGCCGTGCAACAGCTCTGTCCATTCTTGATCACTATCTTGCCCGACCATTAACTCCCACCTTCAACAACATGACCCTCCTGACATTTGCACAACAGTACACTATGCCAAAGGAGCTAGGTACACAGCCTAACAAGAGAAGCAAGAAAGTGATAATTATTACACGACCATACTGTCCACCTGATCCTGCAGGGCCCAAGTATGAGCAGTATTGTCAACAATCACTCATGAAGTACAAAAGTTTTCGTCAAGTCACTGACCTGCTAGCAGGTCATGAGACATACAAAGAGGCTTATGCTGAGTTTCTTCAAGCTGGAAACGTCCCTCCTTCACTTGAAGACATTTTTCGTCTGCAGCAGCATCACCTACAGGAGAACACTGATGCTGATGAGGTATGTGTTAGACACATTTTACTTGTATCCTACTCTAGTACCTTCAAACACATGTGCTTTATTAATTCAAAATTTTACTGTTGTTTTCTAGGAGGAGAGAGATCAGCAACAGCACTCTCAAAGCAGACCACAAAGAGCACAGGAAGAGTGGATGCTCATATGTCAGCAAACAGCTGATCTTCAGCCTGACAGCAGTTCTCAAGAGGACTTTGACTGGACTGCAGCTGCACAATCCTACCCCAATCTGGAGGAGGTGCCTACCTTCATTACTAGAAACAGGCAACACGCAGCACCACGCACTTTCACAACATCTGCAAGTCCAAACAATCTTCAGGGATGTCAACTAGAGGTGTATACCACAGTTAAAGACCACTTTGAGAGCGACAACTCCACGCCATTGAGGCTGATTGTCACAGGGACAGCTGGCACAGGGAAATCATATCTCATCCAGTGCATCAGACTGCTGCTAGGCAATACTGTGAAGGTTGCTGCTCCAACAGGTGTAGCATCCTTTATCATTGAAGGAACCACTCTGTACTCACTGCTTTATCTTCCCACGAGAGGTGAATTCAAGCAGTTGGACGGGGATCGTCTCCAACAGCTCCAACAGGCACTGTCCACCACTAGATACATTATCATAGACGAGATGTCTATGGTGGGAAGAAAGATGTTTGGACAAATAGACCGCCGTCTCCGCCAAGCCTTTCCCCATCATGCCCAAGAGGTGTTCGGTGGATGCTCATTGCTGCTGTTTGGGGATTTTGGTCAACTGCCACCAGTGATGGATTTACCCCTCTATACCACTGACACCCGCACAGAGCTCTCTGATCAGCGAAGAACAGCATACCTACAGTTTGACAGAGCATTCACCCTTACGCAAGTGATGCGACAAGCTGGTGATGACCCACAGCAAGTGCAATTCAGAGACATTCTTCTCCACCTGAGAAATGCACAAGTAACCAACCAAGACTGGGAGAAACTGATGAAGCAAACACCAACTAATGTGCAAGACCTCACACCTTTAGCCAATGCCCTTCATCTCTATCCCACAGTTGAGGCAGTAGTAGAGCACAATGTAACCAAACTCAAGAACTCTAGTCAGCCTATTGCCACCATCAAAGCAGTTCATACTGGAGCCAATGCTGCTAAAGCTTCATCTGATGATGCAAGTGGTTTGGAAGCTGTTGTATGTCTAGCCAAATCTGCCCGTGTTATGCTCACCAGCAACCCCTGGGTTGAAGTAGGTCTCGTCAATGGAGCAATGGGTACCATTGAATCAATATGCTACAGAAATGGAGGCCCACCAGATCTACCACTTGCTGTGATGGTCAAGTTTGACCACTACACTGGACCCACCCTCCATGATGGCACAGTGCCTATCACCCCCCTTAGACGCACCTGGTCCAACTCAGGTGTACAGTGCTCTCGACTTCAGCTCCCTCTCAAGTTAGCCTGGGCTGTTACCATCCACAAGTCACAAGGCCTCACTCTGAACAAGGTTGTAATAGATATTGGCAAGAAAGAGTTCTCTTGCGGATTGACATTTGTGGCCTGCTCTAGAGTACGCCACATAGCTGACCTTCTGTTCACTCCACCATTCACTTTCCAGTGACTGTCAAGTCTTTCAAACAGTCAGCGCCTTCGTGAAAGGCAGCTAGAAGACCAAAGGCTTTTGTCGATGCAACCAGCCAGTGCATCTTCACTCCTGTGTGACCATTCTCACATTGTTGAGGATACACCCTCTCCACCTACATCTTTTATAGATGAAGATGTACCCTGTGCATCAACAGCTGATCTTTACTCACAAGAGGACATACCCTCTCCACCTGTGTCTGAACTTTTCTCAGAAGAGGACATACCCTCTCCACCTGCGTCCGAACTTTTCTCAGAAGGGGACATACCCTCTCCACCTGCGTCCGAACTTTTCTCAGAAGGGGACATACCCTCTCCACCTGCGTCCGAACTTTTCTCAGAAGGGGACATACCCTCTCCACCTGCGTCCGAACTTTTCTCAGAAGGGGACATACCCTCTCCACCTGCATCCGAACTTTTCTCAGAAGGGGACATACCCTCTCCACCTGTGTCCGAACTTTTCTCAGAAGGGGACATACCCTCTCCACCTGTGTCCGAACTTTTCTCAGAAGGGGACATACCCTCTCCACCTGCGTCCGAACTTTTCTCAGAAGGTGACATACCCTCTCCACCTGCGTCCAAACTTTTCTCAGAAGGGGACATACCACCTCCACCAACATCTGGTTTTCCCTTCTCAAGATGAGGACATACCTTCTCCTTTAATACACCTGACTCTACTACTGGGGAAGAACACCAACCCTCTCCATGACCATTAGTTATCATCAAACACCAGCCAACTCATCATACACAAAAGATAAGACTTTTACATGCAGAACATAGTTGTACATCTATATGGATATTTCATACACACCATGCCCTCATACATCAACAACAACCATTAGCTAACATGTAACATCTTTCCCTCATTAGGTTACGACATTGAACAGTATCTGTCTGGTTGGCGCTGCTGGCTTGAAGCTCCCACCTTGCGGTGGCGTGATGAGTCGCTGATAGCCAGTGGTGCTAACCAGGGCATACCCTGAAGTCCATGGTGAAGACAAGTCCTAGGTGAATGCAAGGGCATGCCCCTTGTGAAGAGCTTGGGTGAAGACTGGCCAGGGAGTGGCTATTCTCTCAAAGTCCCAAGATAACAGCCATTTGAAAAGTCCTAGGTGAACACAAGCCCATGGCAAGGAACAACATATCCTGTGATGATACCATTGTTGTCTTGTTCAATCAGAGTAGTGGTTTCATATTGCACTCCTCCCATCAATCAAGATGGTGTGACAAATTGCAGTTGCAATTTGTGCCATTATATTACTCATGATTACTGACATTGTCTGAGGATATTTTCACAGTAATTGCATAATGTACAAGTATATAAGTATTATGTACTATACCGTGGTAAGTGAACATTGCAAGATCAACGTGGCGACAGCTCTCGAAGCTTGTTTTTGTACCTGTCCTGTCGAGCGAACTAGAGCTTGTAGGAGCACCATACTCGGTCTGCAGATAGTTGAGAAAGGACTCTACTGCTCCTGTGTATCTGTGGCACTGGGGAGTCAAATCTTCACAGGACAGTGATGGGAATTACACAAAAGATGCACATTCTATGTACTTTCTGATGATACCTATTCATAGTGGTCATTTATGTTTGGAGCTTTGATTTTGTCTACTCAAGTATAGCCAACAATGTGAAAGTGATATTATAGTTTCTGATATCGATGATTCCACTTTGATGGTGACACGCTTCTCCTTCTCATGCTTTCTCTAAATCAAACGATTAGTCATTTCCAGTATGCAAACAAATGGAAAAGCCCTTTGGTTACATGCTGGAGGCAGGGAAGGCCTATGAATGAGGTCATTTCATTAATAGTTTTAGAGCATGGTTTGATTGCAGTAATGCACCTATCAGTGGTATGCCCTATACCTCCAATAGCTGGGTTTGGTGGGGGAAAGGAGGGGAATTAACATAATTGGAACAAGCCCCCATACCTCGGGCACACTCCTGCATGCGTACTATCCCCCTACATATCCCTTCTTAGCCATTTGGTGTGAGATATTGCACTAACATGGTTGACCTCAGAACTCTAAACCTTCATGGGCTGTCACCAACAATGTTGATATTATCAGAAAGTACACAGAATGTGGTGTATAGGTGATTGTGACATATTGTGATATTGCACAAACATAGTTGACTTCAAAGCTGTATAGCTCCAAATTTGTATGGGATGTCATCAACAATATTGATATCATCAGAAAGTATATAGAATGTGCATCATTTTGATGTGAGTTCCATCACCACTGTCTCTTTTGTTGAGGAGATATGGGTGATTGAAATTTACCCAGATTTACGTCTTTCATAATTATAGTCAATTTCAAAGCTGGATTACTCCAAACCTATATGGGGTACATGTCACCAACAATGTGGAGATCATCTCAAAGTACATGGAAAGGGCTTCATTTTGGTGTAAGTTCTGTCACAATAGCATAATCTGACAGGAAGATATGGGCTCCTAAATTGGAGCCTATTTTCAAGTTTCCCAAATCTTGTCACCTTTCAAAGCTCTGTAGCTCCAAAACCAATGTTCCACAAATGCACATCACTGGAATCAGCTGTCCTTCTATTTTCATCCAACGCAAGTCCGAGCTTCATAGCCCGTTGCGTTATGGAACTACAACTGCTCAAAAGTACCATCCTCCAGGTCATGTTTATCATGCTCCGGGTTTAACTCGCTCTTGCTGTGAAGTTTTGACTCCTCAGCTCCACAGACACACAGGAGCAGTAGAGTCCTTTCTCAACTATCCGCAGACCAAGTATCGTGCTCCTACAGGCTCTAGTTCGCTCGACAGGACAGGTACAAAAACGGACTTCGAGAGCCGTCGCCACGTTGATCTTGCCATGTTCACTTACCATACATGATACGGAGTTCCGTGCACGTCCGTAAGTGTGTCGGCGAAGCTATGCTAATACTATGCTAATGCACTTATGTTGAGATTATCAAACTTTGTGTGAACAGTATAGCAACATAATCACCTACTGCCTTCAAGCTTCATTTAACTCATTACACTTTGCATTTTATTAATGTACGCTGTGTCTAGAGTACCGCTAATAGATGTGTGCTGTGTAATGGAGGGAAGGTGGAAGATGTTAAGCATTTTGTATTGGAGTGTGAGGAGTTTGACCAGGATAGATGTCGGCTTCTGGAAAGGATCAAGGGAATTGTGGGAGCAGAGGAGTGGGTGAAGGGATATGAAGAAGGTGATGATGATAGTAGAGTGAGTTTACTGCTAGGGAGAAGGGTAGATGTGAATAGGGAGGTGATGGATGACATAGACAGGTGCATAATGAAAGAGATGGTGACGTGGTGGCAGAGGCGTAAGGTGTTGTTAGGTTGGGTTAACTAGCTCTTACTCCCCCTGATTACCTGGGTACCGGTGCCCCCTCCTCTTTTTCTCTCTCAGTGAACTGACACTAATAAACTACATGTCATGGTAGCTGTATTTATTTATTTATCATATCACACAGTTGTATAAGTATGTCACTTAAAAATCTGCCATGTACATGTACTGTGATGGCCCTTACGGGTTCAACTATTCCAATTAAATCATTATAATGCATGCATTCACAATGGTTATAAGTTCCAATGAAGACAAAGCATACACCTGTCAGTAGAGCACTAAAGACCTACAAGATGATACCCAAGCTGTCAGCAAAGTGTTTAGTAAAGGCACTGTAGCTAATAAAATTCACTTTGCAATACCATACAATATAAAATGCTGATGTCCGAAGTGCCGATGTCCGAACTACTCCGAGTTACTCAATCAGCAGAAGAAGAATCGTGAACTGGTGAACATTGCAGCAGAGGGCTCAGATGAAGGGGAGGAAAAACCAACTCAGGCTGAGATACAACCACTAATGTTGCGCTTTAATGAAAATCCTGAACCAGTGCTTGTTTATGATGATCAGGACTAAAATTGGGCTGCTTATCATAATATTGCGTGCATTTGGTATCTTACTTCAACGCATGGTGTGATCTGAGTAGGTCTTGAGTCTATCAGTTTACAATAGCCTGCACAAATATGTAAGGTGATTGCCTGATTGATGATATGCATTGTCATAATACAATCAATTCTTGAAGTAGAGCTGTGATGCTTTTGCTTCAGATCATGCCATGCCAGGGTAACAGATCCACCTGGTGTGGTGAGATTTGAAGCTACAGCATATCATAGAGCTCTATATCATCACCATAGCTAATAGGAATTGAAGAGGTCAGATTATTACCCACCACTGAAAAACCCTCCTTCAAGAATTGTCATAGTAGTTGCCAATTGCATACACCTTGAAACAGGTTTTTAACTGAAGTATAGTCATGGCTTACATGCACTACATTTCCTATGCGGTAGTAAGCAGATTGACTTTTGAAATGCAAAAGGATCTACCATGCATGCAGTCTGATACAACAGCCTGATGTCACCAAGGTGTTCCAGGCTGTATCATGCATGCATTATGAATGAATTGAGTCACAGCTTACTGATTACTTGGTTAAAGTTATTTTCTTGATTCTCTGACAGAAATGTCTAATTCTTCCTCCTGGACTCACCAGACTGGGTAGCACTAACCTGGGACTATGTGGAAGGGAAGGATGTGTATGTGTCTCGTGTGTGTGATAACTGAGACAACCCTTCCAATATGAACCAGAATTCAACCTCGAAGAGAGCATAGCAACTATCAGATGAACTACACAAATGAACGGACTGAATAATTTTGTGAATACACTGAATTAGGCAAGTCACTGCGATCACGTTTCCTTTTACAGAACACAAACTTCATTACAGGGTGGGGGCCACCAGGTACATGTCATGCTACACGGATAACAAACTCCAGCACTACAACTATTTTACCCTCAAATTCAATTTTTATGATTCTAAACTACCTCCCTGTTCGTAACGCTTGTGATCGATCATAGTAACAGCTGTTAAATTTTATTGAAATGGTAGTGAGCTGGCAATACCCGTAAATTACAATGGGATATAGCTACTGCTGATCAGTACCATGGGTGGTATGAGTGGGTGGCTGAAGAAAGGAGGGAAGCAGTCAGCAATGGATAGAACAGTGGAGGATCGAGGAAGTGTGTGTTTCAACACTGCTGCATCTCTACTTCCCTTCCTCTCCCATTTGTCCTTCCTTCTCAAGGTGAGGTTTGTAGCTATGAAGGGACAACAGCTGCCACATCAATAAAATTATCTACTCTCAGAACTCCCTACCTTAACTCTGTTCATAACGCTACTAGTATAAATTCAATGCCTGTTAACATTGGGGAAGGCATTCCAGTCGATTGCACTGGGTGTCAAAGCAATTTAGTTATACCCCAAATTTGCAGATTTAAGATGTTTCGAAAGTTTACACAAAGACAGCCCATTTCTTAAGTTCATGAGAGTGGACAACAAGCAATCATACGTTTACAACCACAGTTTTCATATGACCTATGTACATTTTGCTGCAGTACACAACTCAGCTTGCCTCTGGAAAAGATCTTCAATCATGCAGTACCTCACACAGTTACGTATGTTGGCTACTTTAATGCATCTAGCAATGATATGCCCCATGCCACCTTGCATAGCTGGGGCGGATGTTGGAGAAAGGAGATGGATTGGGGGTTGGTATATCCTTAGTCGGAATTGTCCCAATCCATGCACTCAATAGCATACACCTCCACACATTGATTAACTGCACGTGTATGACTCCAACCATGTGCTCATCTTTTACTGAGCGTGTTGATACAAGCGCAAGTCTTGGAACATGGAATATGCGTAGGAGTTGATGCTCGCAAAACACCTGATGTTTTTTTAAATCATGATCGTGCACATTTACATTCTCTTGTGCTGTATATTTAAACTCCAAAGACTCCTGAACCATCTCTGGACCTGCACATTGTGTTTATCAAAAGTGGTTGAAACTGAATTCCACTTTATTATGCTGTGTCCAGCCCTCAAAACATGTACATGTATATACAAGTCCTACAAGTTAACACAACAGAGCTGAGGTTGTGGATGTAATGGAATGGTGTTGTAAGCTCCAAATGTGAGTGATCATCAACTTAGTAATGACCACCATATGTAAGGTGGCTTGCTTGCTTAAATTCTTACAAGAAGCCTCTATTCTCAAGTGAGCTAGACTTGTGGCTGATGATAACACTAGTGGTTTTGTTGGACTGCAATGAAGTGAGTGGAATACTAAACCAAAGTAACTGTTTAGCACTCATATATAGTTTTACGTAACATGCTCAATTTAAACTTTCTGCAACCTGTCTCCACTCAGTTCCCCACACTCTAAGGACTTCATTAAGCATCATCTTATACTTTATAATGTGCTAAATGTCATGTGAATGCAACTAGGGATTCACCAAAAGTGTACTATAATACACATTCTGCCAAAGCAAAGCTCATGGTACCAGAAACACAGTTTCATTTATGGCATGCAAAGCTTTTAACCAAGCCTAACACTGTATACCATTTCTATATTCTCAGTGGTAAGTGTGTGCAGTGTAACTACCTTATATCGCTGCATGCGTGCTCATACCAACTACAACTAACTTTTACCAAAGCCATGCAAAACTTCATCACTAGTGCAAGCTAATGATGTAAATTTCAATGTCTACATGTAGCGGACTGGAAAGAAACTCCCCCACAAACATCTATACTTGTAGGCATGTGAACAGAAAGTACGTATATTTACGCATAACTTAGTCTCTGACAGTACCGAAAATCCACTCGAAATTTCCGCTTCCAAACTGCTACCTGTAACCGTTTGCATCAACCATCCGCACCAGTCGCAATCACACAGCGTTGCATGATGGGTGCTGCGCCAAAACGTACGGCGCTGATGCGCTTACGTGATTCCGTTTCCACTATCCTGGCCTGTCGGTACGGGTTATTAATGTACGCCCCCTTACAGGAAGCAATGAACATTGCGTCCACGCTCCGAGTTGTTCATTACAGTATATAGCCTCGATCGTTCCCAGGTCACGAAAGAAGCTCGTATACACATCTACTGCAGGCCTACTACATCTCGTGTGGAATAAAATGAGTTGGAGAATCGCCTTTGTGAAACGCAGTTTACCTCCAATCCGAAATTGGAGGAAATCGTCGCTGGGGCGGGAGGATTTGTGCCGTCACACTACCAGTCAGTGGCGATGGAATGAAAGCGGAGCACAAACTTACACACCGAGGGAGCCGTGTGCGTCGCACAGCAAAAATACACTGCGAGGACTCCATACTTGCGCAAGCTTGGACCAGTTAGTAGTTCTTAAGCTACATCTTCCGCAATCTATCCAGTCCGTGAAGACGAAAACCCTTGAACAACTTCTTGGTACCATCAGCAATGTAAGTGCATGCCTGCACCATAGTTTTAGTATTATTTGGTTGAAAGTCAGGACTTGTTCGAGTTTCTATTGGAGGGAAGGGGTTGTACTTAGCTCATTCACATTCAGGGTTAAGAGTGCTTCTGCATGGTAGCAGATCTTGCTACATATAGTATGCATGGCTGTGTAAACTGCACTAAACATTTGGCTGTATAGTCAATCATTTTTTTACCGCTGGATGAATCACGAATCTTTAATTCTCTGATAGTACATACAACTGTATTGGGCAAATGGCTTTTCCTAATAATTATACCTGTTTATTGAGTCTTACAGCTGATGTAGTCTACTAGAGTTGTTGTCCAGCTGCCAATACTGTAGAGTCGCTGACAAAGTTAATCTACAAAGCCTTCCAGCCCAATCATGCAGTATAGCTACCTGCACCAAAAATATTATTTTGGGAACAACAATTAACTTAGCAACATTGGTTAACACACAAACACTGTCATTCCAATAAGTATTCACAAATTGAAAACTGCATGCACAATACATCTCATCTGGATTCCAAAAGTACTATGAATGGCAGCCTTGAAGTGGCTTTGTACAGTAAACTCAGAAGTCTGTCACTGCATTAATTACTCACTTTCAACATGATTGTGATAACTATATAGTATACACAGCTATCTAGATGTTTACTCACACTGAGACAGTATCTATTGTCATTGCATGCTGAAAGGTAAATAGACAGTAAAAGTCTAGCTGTAGGCTTTCAATTAGTTCTGATCCACCACGGCGTAAGTCATGTATGATTTGCTGTAATAATGATTTTTCCCATGCATGTCTGTATTTAGAATCAGAACCTCAGAGGGTATCAGTGGACTCTTTGTGCCCCACTTGCTACCAGTGACACTATAGCAGCCAACTGCTTCTGTGTCACTACTGCAGACCCTACTTCTTCCCAAGAGAGTGTGTCAACCTGCAGTGCAGCAGTACAGGAAGGATCCACCTTGGGAGAATATGACACGGGAACAGACACCATTCTGGTTGACATGTACCATAACATCGGTGATCCTTCTCAGGCAAAAAGTGCTCGGTGTCAAGTTGAAACCATCATGAAAAGCAACCTTTGTGGAAATCAGGAAAATGTCATGTTAGTTACACTGAAAGCTAGCTACTACACTAGTGTAGACCTGGTTCTCATGCAGTCTCTTTCACCAATATTAGCTATCCTTCTGTAAACAAAAGTAGACAGAGGAATGGGCTACCTTAGTATTAGCTACTCCTCTTAACCGCAATCACACAGCAATCAGTGAGGGGGAGAAGCAGTTTGGTTTATCATGTTTGGTAGCTGCTTCTTTACTATTCTGCAGGGTAATTGTGTTGCCATACACCTTGGCTAAACGTTGAGCAGGTACTGCAAGCATGCATTGAAAGCTGGAGGTGTGAGAGGCTGGGAAGGAGGCTAGTGCATAGTAGTTGCAGAATATTGTTGCCTTATTATTTTTTGTGCTCATTGATATGTAGCTATTACTCTTCAATTTTGTTTTACTATAAAATAATAGTATGTATGCTAAAGGTATGTTTCTGGTAACTTATTGAAGTAAGATGTCGCCAGAAATGGCAAAAAGGGCGGGGGGGCTCAATTTCACTGTAAGTTTACATATGCAAAACACGTCATACTTACGTTTGTATTGTGCATGCGTAAGCCGATGATACGCAACGTTTGCGCGCGATGCACATCAGACAGAAAAGTGTACGTAGTCGTCCGAACTTGCTCATGGGCGTGGCCAAATGGTTAGGGCTTAGTGGTACAGTTAGGGTTGGGGGTTATAGTTAGTGCTAGGGGCAGGGAATTTATTCCTTTTTTTGTTTTGACTGTCTCAAAAAGTGACAAACGCCTTTGTCTAAACGGGGTCAGGAGAGACTAAGTGTATGTATGAGCTGAGCGTAAGCAAGGAGGTCAGTTTACGCTAATTTGTAACCTTGTTCTCATGCCTCCTGTATTCCAGGCGGCAAAGGCATACGAGGTTACACAGGCCATTTAAGTTAGAGTCTGGTCAAATCATTGCCAGAAATTTGAATAGCGCGGCGGTCACGACTTTCTTTCCGTAGCGTATATGGAGTTATAAGTAAAACGCGGAACAATCCCACCAGTATCCCAACACCACAAAAATTGAACAAATTTGAATTAAAAAGGAAGCAGTGAAGGCTAAGAAACACCGTCAACATCAAGCAGCTGCAGAGTCGAAGGACAAACTCCTAATAGCATGCAAAGAGCAATGAGCTTGTCAACTGAGAAAGGGAGCCCAAGCTGGCTGTCCACGCTACCAATTGCAGAATATGGCTATGCGTTGCACAAGAGTCAGTGCTTTTTCGTGACGCTCTTTGCCTTAGATATGGCTGGCATCCATCAAATTTGCCTCTTCGGTGTACCTGTGGCAAACAGTTCTCAGTGGAGCATGCTCTAAGCTGTTCCCATGGTGGTTTTCCATCTATCCGCCACAATGAACTTCGCGACATCACTGCTGAGCTCTTGAGTGAAGTTTGCCACAATGTTGATACAGAGCCACCTCTACAGCCAATCAGTGATGAACACCTGATCTTTCGGACAGCTAACAGGGAAGACGGTGCCCGGCTTGATGTTGCAGCAGAGAGGAGGTGGGGGGGGGGGCGAGCGACAAACATTTATCAAGATCTCTGAGGACCTGGGTTGATTTCTATGGGCTGATGGTGAGGCTGAACTGTGCAGCAAATGAACTATACCACTCACAGACCAATATTTACCACCTTCAAGGTAGTAGCTATAAGAATGCTGTTGTCTGTTTACAGCCACATTACCATAACCTACAATGCTCCTAAGCAAATGTCTTGGGCCTTGCAATGCTGAGCCACGCCTACAGCCACTCTGTTGTTGCATGAATATAGACTACACTAATAGGTCTTGGACCTTGAGTCCGGCCCGCGAGACTACTGCAGATCAAGGATACTTGATTACTCTGAAACTATGTGCCCTGACCAGAGGAGGTCCCACACAGTCACTTGTGCTTATGCATTCCAAGGACTAAAAACGAAACGCTGTGCGGCAAAGATCATGATGTGTTTAGGGGTGTTTTCATTATGCTGAAAGTGTCTCGCCAGTCAGAAGTAAGATTGCATGCCTTTGTGACCTCCAAACGACATTTATGTGGCTGTTGAGAGCTAGATGAACGGCAGTGATCGATCTCGACCTAATAGACGAGCACAGAGGAGGTCGGACACTAGCGATGTCATATACATTAACACGTGATCCTGATTGTCCAAGCTAATTTGCTAACCTCCTGCATCCATTGCTTCAAGAACGATTTGTGGGCAGCAGAAGCTTCTAGCGTACTGGATTCACTCGGGTTGGGGGGTATTTTTAACCATACTGAAGCTGCAGATAATAGGACGCACGACACTATAAACCCTTTTGCGTAGTGTAACGGAGATGTACGGAAATACCCCCCTCCCTACAGATAGCGTGTCCAAAGAAAAAACAAAATTTTGCAATCGAGAAAAGTTATTAATACAGGCTTAAAGAGCAGCCTTAGAGCAATTGAACGATATGCATATTGCCTGGGTTACCTATATTTTACCCCAAGATATGGCTTTCCGAAGTCAAATGGTACCGTACCCACTTTTTACAACAAATTTCAATGGAGAGGGTGGCACCGCGCAACATCATTTAAAGATCAAGTACATACAACACCTCATCCAGTTTTAAATTTTCTGGGGATCTAAATCAGTCCTGTGCTATGATATCCTAGCCTTTTTTGGAGCACAACAGCTCACAGCAGTGGTATCAGTGCATATTATGGTAGATGTTTCAAGTTTCTTTCTTTCAAGAGCTGTCTATGGGGATGACTCTGATGATGAAAATGACGTTTGTTTTGGCTGATAAGTCTAAGTGTAGCTACCAGTGAGTCCCCAAACCTGCAGACAGTAGTCACCAACATGCATGGTCATCATAATCTGCACCTTAGTGCCTTGAGTCTCTAGGAAGGGCAGTACTGCTTGTCCACCTATTCCCTTCAACCCAGTCACTGGTCATTCACCATCACATTCTTGTTTGCGCATCTCTTAATAGTCCATCTTCTTTGCAACTGCAAACACTCCCTTCTCTCCTCCATCATTCTGTGGGCCCACTTTATCTCCCAGCAGCTACAGTTGTGGATTTCATACACTCTTTAGCTCTATTATACATGAACAGACTCGTTGCCACACACACAAGCCTATGCAGTTCTTAGGTCAGCACACAGCCTCCACCACTCAGGTATCAGGAGTGGAATGTTTATTTCTGAGATCAGCTGAGGTCCTTTGGTAATCCTAATGGGAATAAAGTAAGTTTCAGCAGAAAATGACTGTACTGGAGTGACGCTTGCAATGTCCTGAGCTTTTGCTGGTTGCCACAGTAGTGTGACTGTTTTGACGGCAAATACAACCCAAAAAATTGATATCTGCACCTTAAGAACCTATTTCCCATGGTAAAAGTTGCATATACCTTAGAAGTCCAGTGAAATTTGTAAAAAGCGGCTAAAACACCAAAAAAAAAAGGTAGAATTTTAAAAAAATGATTGTTCTTACCAGCAGAATTGAAAAGAAGAACGAAAGCGCTTCAATTTGATGTGCGTTGCAAGGCTATTGGCCGAAATTTCGACTGTGGGTGCGGGTTTTTGCAAGACATATACAACGGTGCCGCATTCAATATAGCACTTCCGCTCCAAAAAGGGTTACGCAATTTTTCACTGTTATGAATATCATTTGGACTCGCTACTACAGACACTTTGAGAGACCGAGGATACTAGTCTCATGTCCAGCCCCTTTCTCGTCTTGGCACGAGACTACAAGGATACCTGGTCGCACAGTAGTTATCCAACAGCCTTTAGCTACGTTTCCGCAACGAGGATGGAGTTATCCAATCCACGTGAGTGAGTGACGTCCTAGTGTAGACCCCACCCTCTCAGTGGGTGGGGTTGATGTAACTAGAATATACGGTAATTGCGACTGCGTATCCGGAGGTGGAGCTAGCACATGACTACAAGCAAGATCCTTCATCAGTGGGCAGCAAGTAAGACTTTGCATTGTAGGTTTTATGTACTGTTCAGTTACAGGAATGCGTAGGAGAGACCCGGGAAGATCGTGTAGCTACTTGTAAAGGGTATGGGTAATACTAATCTGAGTGTATGTGGCTTGACAGATCTTTGTGCACACATAATACACGTTTAGAAGCATGGAAACTGGTTTAAACATCTTCTTTTGGTGTATAGCTGGCATTTCAAGCAAATGTTACCCAAGTCAGCATAAAGCCTTGAATTGTAAGACAGAAAGTAGAAGTGTTCTTGACTGATGACATTGGTAGTTATGAACCAATGCCTATGCTAGACAACACTTGCAGGGCATTAAACAGTGATATTACAGGAGTTGCATCATGACAGCAAGTTTGTATTGCCTAGTACTATGAGCTACTCCCCATTTAACTTACACTTATGAACTTGTTGAAAGGCTTATATTCTGGAAGTGAAGTGTTGTGTTGCCATGCTCAGCAGTGTACCTCTAAAGCAACCTGCTGTTCTTTTGTCAACTTGTGGTAAGCTTTCCTCTTTATTCATTACTCATATATTTGTCACTCTTTACTTGATGGTGATGTTCAAACTAAGAGCTAGCTTTTCCGTTCTAGATTTTGTCTCATAGACTTTCTCATACGATACTCTGGAAAGGGGTGCATCTATCTCCAAATTTGTACAAGATTATTCTGTGGGAATCACAAAATAGCTGTACGCATGGCGCATACAAATCATGTGCCTATAGACTAATTGTGCTTCTTGAACTGTCAAAAGTTATTCCTGACACCCAACAAACTCGGCTCAAATTGTTCCACATGGTAGCCTAACTGTTAACCCATTGCACAACCACATATCCGGTTGTGCAACAGGACATCTCGTTATGTAGATTTTTGTCACATAGCAAGACTATCTGACCAGCAATATTAAACTTTGCCAAGTAACTGCATTCCTATGTAGAACTTGGTAGGGAGAGAAGAACTAATGTATGCCTCAAATATTTAAACGGAATGTGTCCAGTTGCACCTCCGGGAGAACGGCACTATCAAGTAGCTTTCCGACTGTCCAGTTGTACCACCAGGTAGCTTTCGGACCGTCTAGTTGCACAACTGGGTAGCTTTCAGACCATCCAGTTGTACTACTAGGTAGTTTTCAGACTGTTCAGTTGCACAACCGGGTAGCTGGTTATGCAACTGGATGCTGGTTGCATAACCAAACATCCACACTGAACACATACACTATACTAGTTAGGCATTAGTAAAGTATTGCTAGGTATCGCTGGATTGGCAAAGTCTTAATAATCCTGTTGCAAAGGTCACCAGTAACAGTTTAGTTCAATGCTGGAACATTAAGGGATTTATGGATGGCAGTCGTAATGCAGAGTCATGTTAAACAAAGCTCTCTTTTTGCCTATTTGCAAGAGAGAAAGAGGGATGATGCTCTTTTGTCGTGAAGACAAGCTCAATGTGACAGTTAGCCTCATATTACTCAAACCACCTCATCTTAGTAGTATTGAGAAGGCCTGGATATTTAAGTTACAGTGAGAGACTGTTAACGTGTGTGACTTGTGTAGGCATCAGTATATGGTGACACATCAACACCCAAAATGGAGTCAATATGTCTTTGAACACAGTTGTATGGACATGGTTGTTGTGTACTTTGTACGCTTTCATACATGCACACAGACGACCCAGACACATTCACTTTGATTCTTTTTGCTTCAAAGTACTTACCAAACATTTGGAACAAGAGGTTGAGGCTAATATGGTAGTACAGAATTAGTAGTTATGATAACCATTGTTGGATTGGAGTAAAGGCACACTGCCACATGTGTTTCTTCTCTCACTACAGCACAATGTCAGATAATCAACAAACTGCTGTGAGCATGCTGCGCGCATGGCTGGAAGATGTACAAAACCAGCTATCACAAACCAAGTGGTCACTGCTGCTTCTTACTTACGTTTCGGAGTTCCCTTATAGACACCTAGAACAATTCAATGATGTGGCTGACCTGTACAACAAACTGATTGAAAAGCACAATTTCACATCTGATGAATCTTTCCAGATTCTCTTAAGGCGACTCTCTTTTCTAAAGGATGAGGGAATGAGATGCATTCGTGCTTTAAATAAACATGGCCTCGCTCAGCCTGAGAGTGTTCCAGATCTCCCCTCAAAGCTCTCTCAAAAATCACTCTTAGTAGAATGCATTGTAAGAACGTTGGTCGAGCTGACAGCTGTAAAGCGGAGAGATCTTCTTGAGCACCTTGCGTGGGAGCATCTCCAAACACACGAAGACAACCTCACATCTCTAGAGCTGTTTTCAAAATTGATTCAGAGCAATATACTTGGAGTTTGCAATACACAGCCCCTCATTGACGGTCTGAAGCATGTAAGAGCTCCACCTGATGCCTTGTGTCACCTGAGGGACTACCATGAGAAGCATGGCCTTGGAGACATAGAGTACTGTAAGTCCACCTGTGTTACTGCAAGTCTGTACTTGTTATGTTTGTGCCGGTACATGTATGTGTTTTTGTCAGGGCCTGCTTGCAACCATGAATAATTTATTACATAGGATAGCACCATGCTATGTACAACTAGTGTAAATGTACAACATTGTGGGGTGAGCCTGAGTGAGCAACGCGGACTAGCATCATTTGACTAACTAAGACTTAACCCAGTTTTAAATACCAGGTTACAGTATACAGGTCGTACATGTCTACAGCTAGCAGAGATTAAGCCTGGCCTCCTGCTGACCTCGATCTATTGACTCTGAACACACTGCCTGGCTTGTCATGCATAGTTTTTACATAAATAGGAGCAGCATCGAAAAAGACTCTACGCATGATAATTACACCGTCAGCTATTCAACTATCATAGAATCTCTGCCGCCTTCTGCATGCTCTAAGTAGACACAGGTTTGTCTTCACAGCATCTAACCCTCGTACACTAAATGTTCATGCTCCAGCTACTCCTCCCAAGCGTCTCTTCTTGCCGTCTTTGCCCACACTGCTCGTGCTGGAAAGTATGTACATAGTTTGCAGAGTGAAAATGTTACTTATTGTCTGCGCGCGGTGCACAGTTGCATTAAATTACAGTCTAAACTGACATACGGAATACGAACGACATATAATAATCTACCGTTCAGGCTCACTCAGGCTTGCCGCAATTATACATATGAAAGCTGGAAGACTATAAGCACTGGACCTGAGGACTAGGGACCCAAGGACTGGGGACACAAGAACCCTAGGACTGGGGACCCAAGAACCCTAGGACTGGGTACCCGAGGACCCAAAGTCTTGAGGAGTGTGTTGTACTGCAGCAGTTAGCTATAGCAAAGATACAACTATACAGCCAATCTCTGCCAACTCTACAGCCAATCTACATGCCCAAACTCATGGCTATGTCTTGTACATTGTCATGAAGCACACTGAAGGCACTGCTTATAACACTATTTCAAACTATCCTCTGACCTCTTTGATCCTCAGAGCAGTCTGCTGTCAGTCTTGCAAAGCCAGAGTTGCACACACAATGCACATGAACTTTGACCCTGCACTTAAAACATCGACACGAGTTACTTATAGTTGCATGTTTGTCTTATAACAGCTAAATACAATACAGCCCTAAAGACTGTGGATTCTCGGGTGCCCTGTCCTCAGGTCCCCAGGTCAAGTGTTTATAGTGTCACATGAAAGCCAGCTATGCAATCACATGTACACTTGCAGATGAGTACTAACGTGTGCATAGTTTAGATAGTCACTCACATGACATTGAAATTTGATCTGATACATCCCTGTCTACACAGCAGTTGAGGTTTTGAGTAGCCCAGGAATTTTGACTCCTGAAATACGAAGACCAGCCAGTGGTAGCCAAACCACTCAAACAGGTGGAATCACAAACCCTGGCCATGGTGAGAACAACTTAGTACACAATTCTGTTCCATTAGCAGTGAAGCATGCAAATTGTCTTTGTGAAGTTGTCCTTTGATGCCAGTGTTGACTTTATCTTCTTTTATGTTACTAGTAGAGATTCATACCACTCAGCACGCTCCCAATCTGGTTGTGTCACACTCTGCCTCTCGTACTGAAGTTCCACCTACGTCTGAAGGTCATCCACCACACCAAGGTATCTGGAGTTATATAATGCTAAACTGCCAATGCTAAATATAAGTGCACTCTGAAAAGAACGTGTCAAATAAATGTGTTCACCTGGAAAAGGATTGAATGCAAGTGAGCACTCATCAAATACTGTAAGTAAGTTATGTTTTGTCACAACCTGGGAATGATCCTAAGTACTTGAATAGCCTCGTTCCCAGGCGCGGAGGAGGGGGAGGAAAAAGAGAGCCTGGTATACACTGTTTGCGCATGCAGTTAATCGCCATGAAATTCCGTGGCGACCGTGTTCGTACGTGTACATACGTATACTGGTGACATCATAAACTTGCCGCATTGATGTGCCAGTTGGTGTTCTGTTCGAGTGAGTTCCAATGAGTGCGTTTACCAAGGAAACGTACCTCTATGCGGTTATCCACCAATTTTGGTCAGTTGATTCCTACCACTGCCTACCAGACATTTCTCTTTGTATCCAACAGTATAAAACTAGGCAGAGCATGTAGCAGCGATGTTTATAGCATCCTAAGACCAAACGCTGAGGTATTTTTATGCTACATGTATTCATGTGTACCATTGGTCTTCATATTAGTACACGTCCCTAATTCTGCCACGTGGCCTTTGCTATAATTATGCGCATGCGCAAACAGTGTGTATCAGGTGCTCTTTCTCCTCCCCCTCCTCCGGCGCCTGGGAGCGAGGCTAAGTACATGTATAGTCTCATGCCCAGTTGTCCACGTCCCCCGGTGGAGAACATCTGGTGGTTTGAGTTGAATTTCTTGTCACCAACACATTTCTCATCTGGAATGTGAGATGAGCAATGAAATCGCAGAACACACAAGTTAAAGTAGCTATGCCATCTAAGAGCAAAATGGCAGCCTTGATTTTGTTCCGCGGTTTGCAATTTATGTGCAGAAGAGAGAATTCTGTGCATCAGCGCTCTGTACTGGGCTACAACAAACCTACTTACGAACAAATTCAGGCAGTTTGCGAATTTGCATGAGGGAAGGATGTCGCAAGCTGTTTTAGCTCAAGTTTGACAACTGAAATCTGGAAGTTTGCCGTTTCTTTCACTAGCGACTGATGCTTCAATGGTTAGAGAACGTTGCTGACTACTTGAAGGTAAGGCTACACAATCAATTGAGCAGCAAATGGAGAACGGATCTGATAATTGCATTCTTGGTACAATAATTAACATTTGCCGGACGCACCTTCGTGACAGGAAATTCTAATCAAGCCACCAGACGTTCTCCTCCGGGAGTCGCGGACAGCTGGGCACAAGACTAGTACATGTACATGCATGTTTACAAATTGATAAATGATTGTAAGTGACTATACCTTCCCAATTTCAGGAAATAATAGACAGGGTTCTTCCGAAAGAGAGACGTTACTTCCACCAAATGGTAACTTGTGTGTGTAGCTGTGTAGGTACTGTACCAGTGTCATTAGAATTATGGTACAAGTATTTCATGTCATTCTATGCACTTCCAATTTGATGTGTGCAGGCAGTGGATGTTTTCAAGCTACCACCAGGAAAAGTGGCTTGTTGGCAACATTAGGAGGTTTCGTGGTTGTGCTACTACTAGCACTCGTAGGCTTGGTGGTAACGTTCGCAGTTATACATCCATCTAACGACAGCAGTTACTTGGCGTATGCAGACGGTGTTAACGCAAACATTTCACTTGGTACTGTCAACACGTTCTGGTATTCCTCAGTTACCATTGAGGAATACGAAGAGGAAGGAGACGACTTCCACTCTGCTACTATCTATGTTGTCCCATCTTCAGAGGTTAAACAGCACGAGTACAATGCTAGCCACAGTTGTCTATCTGGGCCTATTAGCAGCAATATACGAACAGCAGGACGTGTTGAAAATGTATACTTGTTTGAAGGTGCAAGTTTTGAGTATACAATGTGCCTCAATAACTACAGCGGCAATGCTACAGCAGTAGCCTTCATCTTTAATAGTTACACTGCTTATAAAGAATTTATTAATCATAAATCCGATGGCTACCAATCTTCAGTTTACCACCAAAACCTTCCGATTGCCAGTGGCACTTCAGTGTACAATTGCTCAAGCATCGCCTTCACCTCTCCTCATGATGCGTACTATTCTGTAACAACTGAGGTCACATTCGACAACAGTGGCAGCACAGGCCATCAAATTGATACAGAGTGTACTATCACCACCCACATCAAGTACTTTAACCACAGTGAATACACTGAGTCCTGTACTTTCAGTTCGGACCAGTCAAGGACTTGTGATGTCGACCTGTTTGATTTTACAAACTTGTTCAAAACATACACAATGCTAGCTTTTGTTCAAAAGGATGAATTTCTCTCTGCATCTGCTCATTTCACAGTACATGTCAACAAGAATTGGTATATTTTTGGATTTGGTATTTTTATATGCATCGTCTTTTTTGTGTGTTTTCTTTGCATTATTTTGTGTTTGTGGAGACGTCCAGTCTGTATGTGTTGCAACCAAGCTAGTAATGCTAACTAGTCAGGGGATTTTTTAATAAATTATACAGAGTTCTACATAATAGTATGTTTATACATGAAAACTTTTTAATAACTGTCAATAACTTTTAATAGCGGTATTTTAATATTTTTTGGCGGGGTAACCTCTCCCCTTACTCAGGCATGCGTATATCCTGTTTGCAGTTCAGTGGCCTTACAGTGTGTGAGCTCAACACACGTTCGTGTGCTTGTACATGTGAACTGCGCGTTGCAAAGGCGTTGCTGTTACTGTTCGGCGTGTGCCGTATGCGTGTCCTGTGGATATAGCTAAACGTGCTCCAGTCAGCTAGCTATTATAAAATTTTGGATTTCCACTTTCAGATTGGAGGGGCGCAGCACGAACTAAGAAGATGAGTACTAATTCAAAATCGATGACTAGACTTGAAGCTGTGGTAGAAACTATCCCAAATCACCGATGGGCAACAATTGGAAAATGTCTGCTGGCGAGTGGACTACTGGACAAGCACACCTTTGAACAGCAGTGGGATTCTGAATCTAGAAGCAGCTTATTCATTAATGTTCTGAACTCAGTGGGCAATCCTTCCAGGCCACCATGGAAGCAGTTGGTGAAGGTGCTTCAGGTACAGCTAGGCTATGATCATGAGCTTATCACTTTGATGAAGAAAGTGAATCAAGATTGTGACCAGGTACGAGAACAGTCACATGGTTATGGTACTACAGCATTACAGTTCAAAGATGGTAAGGAATTTTATCCTGACTCTGGGGACGAAACCGACAGTCCTTCAACTCCACTCTTACCAAATTCTGAAGGTAGTAAAATTAGTGATGCCTGTAGTTGTTATTATCTAGTTTCAATAGCTAATGGTCAGTTTGTTATTGTAGTGGTGATTCATCATTACAGAATAAGTTGACTCCGTGTGACAGTTAAGTGTAATGAAGAATTCCTAACAACCCAAAGCCACTCTGTCGATGCAGTTCAACCCAGTCACCTATTAGCAACAATTTTTGTTAGAAAATGCTACTCTTCCACTCCTATGGTATGATAAGTCCAGCTACCTGACTGCTTCACTTGGCCACCCCAATGCAACCACATGATTGTGCCTCTTTTGGATGGAACATGTCCTGCACATTAGCTAACTTTAGAACCTATAGGCTTGTTCACTGGTTGTTCATGCATGGTTTGTATAGTACACACATAATTGTGTTGTGAGTCTTAGAGGCAAGTGGAAAACGATGATTCAGAAGTGCGGAACTGAAGTACAGAAACAGAAGTACGGAAGTGAGAAGAAAAGCCACCTATCAGTGTCTATAGTGCCTTACTGACTCATGACTGTGCTTTGTAGCCAAAGGGTGACTGTCTCCAAGCGATGTGAGAGGAGGTACTAGGACCTCGAACTCTAGCGAGTACTAACACAGTTGTTTAGCATGACATGCTGAGTTGTCTTGGCCTCGTTCCGAGACTATTTGTTGGTATCTTAGGAGTCTAGTTGAGCCACTGCCACACTGGCGAAGATTCTCAGTGAGGAACTATGACAACACTCACATCTGTATCACTGTCACGACAGAATCAGGAGCATAGAACCCACATGGTTGGCCAACTCACCATTTTAATGTAGGTTGTGTCTGGCCACACTGTGGCATCATGATAATGATGCTCGCTGCAGTCCGAGACCCTCGCTGGGAGACAGTCACACTTGGCTACAAGGCACAGTCGTGAGTCAGTATGGCACTAGCTTATCTTCTCACTTTCGTACTTTGGTTTCCGCACTTCCACATTTTCCACTTTCCCAAGTCTTAGTCCTTGGTGAGTACTTGATCTTTTCTGGGAATCCCTCTGATGATGTAGTGATCCATTGGCAGTGTTTATAACAGGACTTCCTGTCAGGACCAGTTCATGATTCTGCTACTTAAGGGCTGCTTATTCTTATAATTATTGGACGAGATGATATTGTGACTATGTAAGGTGCTGTCAGCGTAAACAGAATTATCTTACTGCTTATGTACCCAAATGCGCAGACAAATCAGTACCGTTGTTTTAATGGTTACCCCGGTTGAAGACAGACTTGTTATAGGAGGGGTTCAGTTTGGTGTTAGAGACTTGGTATAGTACTAAACAGTATGTTACAGAGACTTGGTATAGTATAATACGCTATACACATGTGGCCAATGTGAATTCATGTAACATTCCACTGCTTCAATCTGGACTGCATATTTTGTCCACTTAAGGAGTTGTCCGTTATATGTTCATTTCAAGAGGTTCTACTGTTGATGTTTGCTGTATGATTAATGTCTGCAGGAGTTATAGTTTGTAAGGCAACTTCTAAACCAAACTAAACCCTGCTTTACCACTCACTTCAGCTGGTCTAGAACCATCTGTGGCTAAGCAAAGAAACTTGTTCTTGCTGTGACAGTTTATTGTGCCAGCACTGTATGGAAAACACTATTAAAACAGAGAGATTATGCCTTAGATATGTTATGTAATCACCTATGGTTTCCAAAAAGGTTATATTGCAGAAAGATTTCATTCGTAGGCACTGTACTTCTGGTGAATTGTCATGTAGCATATCACACTTTTGCTGACATCTAACAAATTGACAAAGGTTATACATGCAGCAAATACATCCACAACTGTGCGCTAGGCAACTACTCCACAACTGTGCACATTCCTTATACCTAGGCAACTAATCCACAACTGTGCACATTCCTTCTACCTAGGCAACTAATCCACAACTGTGCACATTCCTTATACCTAGGCAACTAATCCACAGTGCTAAATGCACTTTGGCTATCGAAAGTTACAGTGCTCCTACATGCTTCAGCTGGGCAGTTAATCTATGTTACAAACTACACAGCAGTGGTGAAGAAACACACCCAAAGCTACATACATACATACTACATGTGGCCTAATGATTCTCATTAAATGCCTCACTAGTGATAGAGTAGTTTGGTTACAACTTACTGATAACTTTGTCAATTTCACTTTCAAAACCCAGGGCATTCCTGCTACAGGCAAAACTTCATGAAGTGGACAAAAGTATCTTTTTGTATGTTCATAGCAGTTGCAGTGATGTGTCTCATGGCAGCTGGCCTGATACTCATTGTAGAACACAGTCAACCAACATCCAAGGCAGTACTGGCGTATGGAGGTGATACTGTGCTAGTTGACACTGTAAACACTTTCTGGTACTCAAAATGGACTGCCAATGAATGTCTCCACATAGGTGACTACTACCATACCACTAGCCTCTACCTGGTATCACATGATGCGTTAGCAACGTATGAGTATGACAGAACTATCAAAAGCAGAGTGTTCCAGCAACCATTACCATCTCGTAGGACCGGAATGATCAACACAAATATGTACTTATTAGACGGATCAAGCATCGACTATGATATCTGTGTTACCAGCGAAACAACACAGGAACAAGAAGGAGAGTTGTATGTGTTTGACAACCTAGACAACTTTAATGCATATCTAGATGAAGTAAGTAGCGGCACACAACTGTCTGTGTACCACGAACAACTACGAATTGGTGCCGAGAATATCACCTTGTGCACTCATCTTCATTTTCTTGTTCGCCGTCCATCATATTATTTTGTCACTGCCAATGGCCCTGGTAATATCATGTACGCATACAATGCAACAATTCACACAGTCTCCTTCAATCACTCTCAGTATGGTGAACAATGTCGAATATTAGACACATTTCATTGTGATGTTGACATACCAAGTAAACTCTTTGAAGCAAATACGTACAGTCTTTTAGGATATGTTCATCCTCAGATGATAACAGATCCACCAAGCACACACATTTGTGCATCAACACAACGTTCCTCAACAGTTATTTTTGTAATTTCAACTTTGGCTGCATTGATAGGAATAGCAATTGTTGTTCTTATTTTAGTTGTAGTGTGTAGCTGCATTTGTAGCCAGAAAGGGAAGCGTGGCTATAGGAAAATTACACCAATTGAAGTGCATATTCAGTGAAAGCAGTCTCAGTTTGACAAGTTTGGAAATTTTGATTTTATGTACCAGTTTTCTTATTGCAATTTTGCAAAGTGATTATATGATTACCAGGAAGTGGGTGTGTCAGCTAGCTAGGTGGCGAAAGTTCTCGCAGGCGGTCTGAACACACGTGCAATGGCTCGTGAGGTGATTCTGAGGTTGCAGTACCCGGAGGAGATTGGAGCAGTGAGTGGGTGTGAGCTGGAGGGAATCCTGAAGAAGCTGCAGCAGGTGAAGAGCAACTGACTAGCCAACCTGTTCCGAGGTCGCTAGCCAGCTTATAACGTAGCTTTGTGGCACAGCTGCAAAAATATCAAAGCACAGTATGAAAGCATTAATTTTATGTATACAGCAGTGAAGTTTACAACTCAAGATGACATCGTGAGTGTCAAAGCACACACTCTGCCTTCATGCAGCATCGTTATGATTGTCATAATTATCTGGTATAGCTGCAAATGAATTATACGTGGGTGGGGGGGGGGGGGGGGGGGGTCAAGGATCAATGGCTGTGATCAATACAGAGAGTGGCTACACACCTCAAAGAAAGCCTTAAAACAGCTAAGAGATGCTCAAAAACGTTTGCTACAATGATGAATTAACTCTTTAACCACCGTAGGCCATTCACTAGAAGTCTTATTTAGGCCTTCCTTGAGCCATATTTCCAGCTCTGCTTGGAGCTAGCACTAGAAACTTGAGCCAAAGCTTCTCTGAGTCAATCTCTTGAGGTTCTTTACCTTGAATACAGCCACTCATTAGCGAACTTTCTGTGCATGGTAAGGGCTCTCCGACCAGTGAACGCTACTCCTGACCGAAAAATGCTTACAGTACCAGAAATAGTACCCCTACAAGGGGAGAGGAGTGGTTTCTACACCCGTTTGTGCTAACAAGGTGAGAGGTGGTCCAGCCAGTGCTGACTAAGGCTGTTTTAGTACAGTTCTGTCTTCAAAACGGATTGCACCAACTCATAATGTGTGGCCAAAGTCAGACAATGGCAAATGGCGTCACAGTGGTTAATGGGTTAAACTGTATAACATGAAACCCCAGCATGAGTGTACAGGTACTGTTTCCACAACATATTGTAGCTTAGAACAACACCACCATGCTTTTTATGAATCATGACTATATCAGTACAAGCCCCCAGACTGTTATCAAACTGCTTATCAAAACTTTCACTATGACTACAAAGGTCATCTGCAGAACGGAAGTACTACCCTGCATGGAGATCCCCATACTCTTCTTGATTGAGTATTTCATTCCTAGCAGCTATAGTCCATCTTCCTTCACTGCTTTGCTTTTATCACGTAATTTTGAGTAGCTATAACTTCTAATTTTGCCATTTTATGCCCGACATGCAGCCTCATGGACTGCATGGCCAATCTCTGGGCATTTAGTTTTGATGCCATAAAGGAGGATACTCTCATTCAAACTCCAGTCTGATGTTAGTGTTCACGGTTTTAAATTCTCCACTTGTTAAGATAAGACATTAGCATTTAGTAGGCAATTGAATCATATGACATTAGCATTTAGTAGGCAATTGAATCATATGTGGCACTGGTAGAAATCAATGGTTATTATTCCTCTGCATATTTTGACTGCATTAAATTGCCGCATTCAAAGTACATGCTGTATTGTCGGACTTTTGTTAAGGGTGGGGCTCATATTTGCTATGTAGATATTCACGCATCTATGCAGCACATATAAAGCCCGCCCTGAATGGAAGTTAAGTGCTGTGATACACAAATTACGTAACAGAATAATCTTTCAAAACAGGACTGTCACATATGCACTAGTCAGAAGTGATTATATATTTTTGAACTGGTAACAACTATGTTACAGGCAGAATGTCTGTGGAACTCTGAGTGTACACTTGGATCAGCGATAACAAATTCAGGGTCAGACAGTACAGACAGTGCTGCTAAACAAGGTCCTCGCAAAGGAGCAGTGTTGCTGGCAGTGGATGGAAATGTGACTGAGTCATACTACTGTAGGACAGCTCCTGCATGGAATGACCCAAATATCCAAGAAAGGGGTATGAAGTTATTCTAAATGAGTTTATAGATCTTTTCCACATATATATGAGTAGTTTGTGTGAAAGAGGGTTTGATGTACTTAGTAGCCATTGTCCCAGTCGTCACTAAGTGAGTAATAAGCTCCTAGACCTCAATAATAAAAATGTATTACCATGTGATACCTATTCCTCAAAGTCAAGGTCAGCGTGAGGCCTTTGTGAGACTGTCACGCCATGGATGGTCCCCCCTCAAAAACGGTCCCCCCGGACCGTCCGTAGCAGAATAATTGGTCCCCCCGGACCGAATATCGCAGCCATACCTGTTCCCCCCCTGCCGTGGATGGTCCCACCCTTGGCATGGTATTCAGCAAGAATGTCGAGGCTGACAAGTGGACCAGGAAGGATGAAGCTGTCTATGCCGTCAATCTTAGGCTGGGTTTTCAAGGCCAGCTAAACATTGACACTTAGTGCATCAGTGTATGTTCGAAGCTATGGACTCCAGTGGCAGTGCCCTTCACTACTCACGAGTATCCCTCGGCAGGTAGTAGAGTCTAGAGTAGAGTCTGTACTATGCCAGGAGGATGGTGTGTAGCACTGGTGGAGAAGGTAGTAGAGTCTAGAGTAGAGTCTGTACTATGCCAGGAGGATGGTGTGTAGCACTGGTGGAGAAGGCATATTATTATCTCGCTGAAAAGGGGTAACCAGCTAACTATACACGACAAACGACAAGCGCAGCATTCGATCGAGAAACTGTGCGGCATCTATGGACTATTGTCGTAGGCCCTCTGCGATGGTTTTTTGACATGGAGACTAAGTTTGAACTACTTGAGTAAGCTATCTCGCTCCATAGTTGACTGTGTAGTTCACATTTTGACTTGGAATAGTGTAGTAGTGGGGGGGGACCAATTATGGCGAGGGGGGACGGCTTACAGCGCCGTAGATGGTCCTAGTGGGAGGGCCATTACAGTGCCATGGATGGTCTGGGGGGACCAAGTATTCTGCTATGGATGGTCCGGGGGGACCACTTTTGGGGGGGACCACTTAGAGTATGACAAGACCTCATCCAACTTTCAGTTATTGTATGAACATGATTGCATTACCTCAGATGCAGCCTTTGTTAGGTTACAAGGGCTGTATCTGAGGTAATGGAGTACAGTGAATAATTTGTGGCATGTTCAAAACAAACTCATTGTTAGCAATGAAGTAATGTCTGGCAGTTCTTGGTGTCTTTTTATTGCTGTATAACTCCTGTTAAAGTAGTACATCGTAATTATAAGTCAAAAATTCAGCCAGTTTACACTTTATGCTTGTGGTGTCAGAGGAATTGTTACACTGGGTCAATGTGTATCAGATACAGCCATTGTGATGTCAAGATACAGTGCACGTGCCTCTGACATAGCTCTCATTTAGTATGGCAAATGTGGCCAAAACAGCACTTTGATCTGCCAACGTATGCAATGTACCGCAGTCCCAGCTATTGAGCTGTGATATAAGTTGACATTTGTTCGGGGGACATCAAATTGTTTGTGCAGTATCAATAATAGATTAAAATGATATAGTTTATCGGACTGATATTTTTTCAGACCCTAGACTTCAAAGGTCTAAGCACGGTAGCAACTGTGTCAGATCATCAGAGCAACAAGACATGCTGGCACTAGGATAGTTTTCGATACCCGAAACTATTGTAGTACGTGGGGATAGAAAATCATGTCCGAAAATACTTTTTTTTCCTGTCTCCTCTGAAAAGGAAAGACTATAGTTCTTGCCTTTCCGTTGGCCTTGCTTACGAGCCCATACCATGCTGCAGCAGTTGCCAAATTTGGCTAGCAACACAATATAATGCATGATTATCAGACTTGTTCGCTAGTAGACAAATGCTTGAACAGATGTCATATTTCTTTTACTAAATCCCGGGTAGAACACTGTTTGGAGTTGAATTTCAAGTATGTTGATTATCAAACATTAGCCCACCTAATATTATCCTACAGTTCTTATGTCTGCTGGACCTCTGCATGTGCAACAAGAGCGTGACGTGTCGGAGTGTCAATTAGTGCCTCTACATGCAATTGAACCACAAAAACATTTCTGGACCTTCAATTAAGGAATTATAATTCTCTAGCTTGATTTCCACAGATTCTGAACAATGCGACACTAAAGCAACAAGCCCCTTCAAGCCAACAATCCTGGTGGAGATGTATACAAACTTTACTCCGACTGTAGATGAGGAAACTAAAATTCCTCAAGTTGTCCATGACACTATGAAGGAATGTCTCATTCAACTGAAGGGCCTACCTCCAGACTCAATCATGTAAGCATCAGATGTGTGGAAAATAATAATGCAATCATGGGAGATCTGAGTCTATGGATTGCATAATTATGTATGTATGATGTGTGTTTGTTCATCTGTGATGGGTGTCCATTTCAAATGTGAGTTTGATGTACTACACTCTTATTTTATGTGTGCTACAGGCATTTTGGGGGGGCTCACATGCACTAATTATGGGGGATTCTGAGGGCATTGACAAGATGGAGAAATGCAGTGATACAGATAGTAGTTAGTGGGGTTAAGTGCCAGTATATAGATAGAGAGATGACAGATAAAATATCTTCTTCCCGAACACTCTACAAGTCTGTACACATGCGTATACCCAGTATTGCATAATATGTATGGATTGAGCTTGTTACCCATGGTAGAATGCATAGTTAGGACATCTTCACCAAGAGTCACTTGAATGACAATTGTGCCAAGTGTAACCACCAATAGAAACCATGGCTCTAGCCAGAATACCTGAGTTACCTGGGCACAACTAGTCTCTACCAAGGAGGCATCACTTATGAGACTAGGCACTGAATTGTACTGGACTTTATTGCAAAGTACAGAGAGGAAAGGTCTGCAGCCTCATGAGACATTGAATAAGCACAAGATGTAAGGTGTAATGCACACTGAAGCCAAACAGTGACTCTCAGCACCTACTTGTACCGCTTAAGGTTACATACAACTAACACTTAGCCCACTTGAGACTAAATGTTAGCACATTAAGGTAGTAGCTATGCCTCAGTGTGTATACCAGTATATACTTAGCATATAGAAAGCAATATAATTATGTGGTTGTGATATTTGCTACAAAGTTTGTCCAACAGTGGTTTCTGGAAGCCTTGCTATATCCCTGCACAGTACAAAGTCGATTCACTTATCTGTCCCAATCCCCAATAATATTCATGGCACTAAGTGAAAGCAATCTCAAATACTTGACCATTCAGGTAAACTGATATCTGAATACCATTGGCCCTAACATATTTTTGATATAAGCGACTTCCTACTGTACATTGAAAGTCATGTGCTATTTCTGGTGACATTCTTGTGAAGTAGGGCTAGTGGCAACCATTTTATTCGAATTGTTTAGTAAACTCTATTTTCTTTATCTGTTTAGAGTGCGAGTGATGAAGTACACAGACCACACAAACAAGTGATTGTATACAGTCACTGTGGTTATTGGCAAGTTTGGCAAACTACATTGGCAATTTGTTTGGTATTCAGTTCTGTAAGAGATTTAACATTATACAGTATGCATGACAGTTGCAGTATAAAGGTACTGTGAAGCCACCCTGCCAAAATGCTCATAGAACTTGTGTAAACTGAGCGTTTCGTGATAGAACCTGTTACCTAGGCAACACACCAAAATGTTGCTCCATATCTCTTATCTATATAGTGCTGTTGCTTAGGTAACAGGTTATATATTTCTCTTACACATTAGCTATAATTACAGTAAAGGGCTACTAAAGACAGAAGCAAGACAAGCTGTACGGGTTCATCAAGTTCACAGTTTCATCCTGACTATCGAGACATGACCTACGTACTTCAAATTCTTACATTTCACTTCAGTCCCATGCTCGCTTGGGCAACACAGACTACAATCCTTGTCATATATATAACATGTTGATCCCGGAAGAGTGTAGATTCCATGCATGTGAAAAATATGGAAAGATTTGGCCATAATCAAAAGACACAATAACCTAAAAATGGTGAAAAATGAAAAGGGTTTCACACACAATTATTGTAGTGTAATTTGTCCATTGTAGACATTGCTTGTAAAGATTTAATTGTTTTCTCTTTACACCATTTCCTGATTATGTTATGCAAAATACTTTCACATGTTCTATGAAGGTTCATCATCAACATCACAGTCTTCAGCTGGATCATGACCTTATTGGTTGAGCCAACTCGTTCCCCATACTTGACTCCTAGTCTTGTTTCCCGGCTATAACCATGGAGCTTTTTGTCACTTTCAGTTTGAAAAAGCCAGTTAGTGTGTCGGGAGAGCTTGAGTGTAAGGTTACTTGACGTTAGGTATGCAAAGATGACCAATTTGTGGTGGAGAGGGTGTTTCCCTCTTTATGTGATTAACCACTACAGGTACTACAAATACAAAACACAAGAATATTCACTGGTGACAGATTTTGTATGGGTAGAAAACATTAGAAAGGTATTAGCCACACCGAATAACGACAACAACAACAACAAAAAATCAATGTTTTTTAAACTTATAAACACAAATTGCAAGTGTAAAAATGCATGCAACAATTAGTGCTAAAAAGCTTACCAAACAAAGGGAACCAAACACAATGGAAAATATATTGAACACTCGACACTCCAGGTAAACCTGCAGTGGAATATAATCTTCATCTTCACTTTGTAACACAGGATCAAACGCCAGGATGCAAATTTCACTCGTGTTCAGCAGACCATTGATTGGAATGCCACATTTACTGCCACTGGTAACAGAGCAGTTCAGAGCTTCATAGTCGGAATGGTTATATATTTCTCGTTGTAAGTCAAGTGCATACTGCAAGCTGAAGGGCACTGGTTCAGCTGGTGCAACAGCAATGAAGTAGTACGCTGGATTCGAAAAGTTGTTATCAAGAATAACTGTTGTTGACTGAAAATCTATGAAAATGCGCGTACAAGGCTCCCAAGCATTTTGTTTTGCTTCTTGGGTGGGATTTTCATAGAAGTCCTGGTACCATTTGAGGTTGTCAAAAATGCACAAGTCCATTTCAACACCAGTTGTAATAAAGAACGTTAGCGTCACTGAAACACTGCCTGATATGAAGTAGTTGTTCAAATCACTCCTGTGTTCAAGAATGCGCACTGGCTCACCATCACTAGTAAGATTGTGAGGCTCAGACTTGTGACTTTTAACATAATAGGGTATTAGGTTGACACACTGTTCCATGAACAAGCTCACTACCCATTCGTTTTGTACACTACCATCTTCTGTCACAGCAACCCGACTGTTCCAAAATGGCTCCAGTCCCTTCACGAGGAGCACCGTATCTCCAGGGTGTGCAGACTGCTCCAGGTAGGAATCATGACATTTTGCAAATTTCAGGAAAAGAGCAGCAGAGAATATACTAATAATGAAAAGTATTATTATTAGGGCAATCTGTTTTGTTGACCAGCCTGATGCACAGGTGTCTGTGAAGAAGGTAGAGTTGGCAAAGTTCACAATGTTAGCAACAACATTCTGCTCAACTATGTGTAGTAAATACACCTATCAGCATCGTACATACCGTAAACTCTGGTTGTTAGGCGCACCTTGCTATTAGGCGCATATTATATATTAGGCGCATGCTTCCTTCTTGGTGCACGGCATCATTTATTAAGCGCATGTGTATTAAATAGAGCATGGATAATATAGTACGCGGGGCTCTATATTATCCATGAATAGAGTACACAATGGCGGCGAGAGATCCAATGAAAACCATGGTACTAAGAGCACACAGTACACTTGATGGTCATCCTGAAGTCAAACAAAGAAGAGCTACACAGTTCTTCCCCGCTTCTGGCTAACACAAAGTCACAAGCCACATCCTTCGTGGATTATGACTGGACCGTACTAGGCCCGTAGTGGAAAAAATTTCTCCCGTACAACGCGTAGAGCCCTGAGTATACAATGGCTGTGAGTCACGGTCTCTTGGAGGATGGAGCCTTCTGATTTTACGTCGATACTTACCAGGTGAACGTGTTTAAAGATCTACTGCACACTCATGCCCGCTCAGTGTAGGGCGTAGCTTTTCATTGCATCCCTTATTTAGCGCATATCCTCTATTAGGCGCATATTTGCTTCCCACTTACACATGCACTTATTAACCCGAGTCTACGGTATATCACACCCTGTACTGTAGATGAATGTAGCTTCCCTCCCGTGCTTATGACCATTTATCTGTAAAAGTAATACAATTACAAATGTCCAATCTCCGATTCAATCCCTCAACATTTATTATCGAAATCCAGTCATTGCACAAAACCAAGGAACAGATTGAACAGTTACATTTTGTACTGATGAAAGCTTACCTCTGAATCTATGCTTTGCTTTTTGTTCGACACGAAGTGGATAGCTTCCTGATGGTGAATTTGCAAGTAGTGCAGTTCTCTCATCCACTTCATTATCTTCGGCTTGAACAGACAAACGTATTTCACCTACACATACAAACACAATGTAAATGTGCATGGTGTCCTAGTCAGTTGAAATAGTTTAATAATAAGGCTGTGCTGCAACATTGTTAAAGGCACAGATAGCTACTTTTTTTGCTTACTGCTTGAACAGAAAAATGTATTAGGCCTACAGAGCAGTGAGTTGAGACAGAAAAGTCTTAAGCTAAAGGTATGTGTAATCACATGCATGTTACACGAATGATTTGTCATAAATGAGTTAGGTAAAGCTATGGGCTATATTTTTGTATCAAAGAAGTATAGATTTGATTTCCTTATCACTTAATACGTGATATTTCATCCTGGAAAGTTACATCTGTTATACACACTAGACATGCATATCAACATCAATTTACACGATCAAGAGTTTATAACAATTACTTACAAGTACAAACTCTTGACACAATGTATAACAACTATACCAGGCAAGCTGATTTTTCAAGATTTGTATCCTGTTACCGTGTTGTCTGTGTTTGACACTACCAATACCATTACCAGGAATTTCTTGCAATTGAGGTCCCACAAACGTAATGGGTTGGCCAGTTCCAGTACCCTGGTTATCTGTGGATGACTGAGGGGTTACTTCTAAACGAAGGTGTGATGAATGGCTGTCTAACTCTGCAGTTGAAATGAAACCACGTGGCTGTAGAAAACACAATCATAACAGCATCACCAATACTTGGTTACCATGGGAACCGAACACTTGCAAGTCAGTAGCTCAAATGGCCCAGAGGAGGTTGTAGCTGGTCAAATAATTATAGTAATTGGTTCACAAGTTTCACTTCGACTCCAGCTGAGTGGGTGTTTTAGTTTATTTTATTACAGAATGCATTCAGTAGTAAGTCTGTTACATACAAATTGTCACATTTCACTGTAAAGAATGCTTTGCTGTTGATGGTTATCATGGCCACTCCCCTGTAAACAGCATAATATATTTCATTTATTATGCATAATGCTTAAGTTTGCCATAAAAAAGGGTTGGAGATTAAACAATGGGTTTAAAAAGCAATCCTGTTAACAAAGTGAAAAGAGCATGAAATGGTAAATCGAACGGCATCATAATATAAATATATCATAGTTGCAATTGCATATTTATCTCACTTTGCATGATTTTAGGTCCAGCACCCCTTTGTAATATAAGCTAGCTACGTCATGATAAAAGTTGCTGTGACGGTTACAAATAGCATATTCCTATACCTAAAACACGATTCAGCAACCATGATACTGAAGCACTTGTCCTTCAACAATAATAATAATAATAATTACCATCATGTTACAACATTCCTAGAGAAAGTCTTAGTTTGCACTGGCAAGTACTGAAAATGGCAGCACTCAACAAGAACTCTACAGTATTTCTGAGCAGGCAAAAAAACATTGTGTACAGCTTTGCAGAGACATAATCAAAATACCCATGTTGAGTTCATGTGGATTGAGTGGTTCTCCGTGTGCTGTAATAGTCCAAAAAGAAGTTTTGTGGCTGTACTAAGGTTGCATTTGCAAAAACACGCATGGAAATGCTTCACCGAAGGTTACAAATCCAAAACTCATATCAACTGTCTTGTTGCAGAATAAAAACACACCTTCTCTGCCACTGCTGCAGTCTCCAGTATTAGGGTAGATGCTGGTATTATGAGACAGCTAAACTGAATGACTACTCATTAGTGTAATGTATTTTTTCAGTTCCATCTAAAGGTTTGAAACATTTCTCCTGAGAATGTACCACTTATAAAATAAAATTCGTATTTTTCCTCCTAGGCAGTGGTTCTAAAAGTAAGAGCCTATGAAAATCACTCTTGCATGTATTATGAGTCGACTGCTGGTATTATGAGTCACCTGGTGCGTTGTTGATTGAAACATTTTCAGTTGGAGTTCAAACTGTATCCTAGCATTTAATAACCTCTCTTTGTGCTGATAGTAATTTTTCTTCACTAGAGCACCTTCCATTCTAACATGGTATTAATGTTAACATACACTGTTCAGGGTTCATAGTTTGGGATTCCTAAAATCATCAAACCTTGAAAAATACTACAGAGTAAACACATTTTGATGGGAAAGTTGCTATATAATGGCACCCGTATGTACTCTAAATGGACGTTGAGTTTGGAAATTTTTGGAGTAAAAGTTACATGTGAACCCATAATACCCTCTGACTCATAATACCTGCATCTACCCTATGCTAATGTGCTGGAGTGGTCACTCCCATAAGTGTAAACTTAACATTTCCAATGAATCCGCATAATTGGACTGTGATCTGTGATCACACTGCTAAGTCACTAGTCTCGTGCCCAGACCCAGTTCAGAGTCTGAGACAAGCCACTTGTCACTTTGGCAAAAATTCACTGTGGCTTTGTGACTTATGCAGAAAATTCAATGACTTTGTGACCTTTTATACGATGAACACAGCAAACCACTTCTATTTTCTCAGTATACTATAAGCCCAGCCACAAACATCCTAATGGAGGTGACAACCCTTTGATCTGTTAGCTACTGTACTTACACTTTATAGCTTCACTTAATAAATGACTCCAAGATGTTATCAACGAAGCTGTGCATGCAATAGTGAACCACATGTCCCTGTAACGAGCTTTAACTTTAAGTAGTCCTAGATGCTATATTAAACACTGTGCAAGAAGTATATGTACCGTTGTACGTACGTTTATACGTGCCATTCTTCACTGCGGAGGGCGGAGGGCCGGTCTGCACGCCAAATACGTAAGGCTGGCAGTCCTATACGCTGTCTTCTTGGTCGGTGAAAGGACAAAGCTAACCAAATAACTCTAGATGAGGTAGTTAAAACTTTACTACGAAAGTAATACCTGTCACTCCGTGTCAGTAATGTCAAGTCAGCAAGAAGTTCGTCGTCACATGACTATGGCCATATATGGATGAGTGAGTATGCCATTGCATAGTAATCTCCTCGGGACACTGCAGTTTTTCAAGCCAGGACAGACTTCTCTTTGCAGACCATATTCAGGTGGGTGTGGCAGCTAATACTGCTGATTTGTAGCGAAGGTGAAATCGTGCAAATGTTGCAGGTCCAGTTCGCAGACTAACCGTTCAGGTTTAGATGTAGTCTCGGAACCAGACCCTGGGAGTGCGAAGGTCTGGTTCCGAGACTAGTTTTGAACTACGTACATCATGTTACAGGAACATGACTAGGTACATTTTCTGTCCCCCCACCCCTCCTCGCTCCCTGATTTGAGGTAAATCACTAATAATTGCATTCATTGGTCATTAAGTGTCAATACTTCCAGATTCTGCACCTTCTTGTTTTAGCTTGGCCATCGTGAAATCCTGTGTGACTGTAGGTCACTAGCTTTTGTGGGTGGAAAATATTTCACCTCGTGCACTCGCCTGGTCTACGCCCTGTTAGCCTGGGAGTGAAAGGCTGAAATAGTAGGCATGTGCAAGCACTCGTATGACTTTTCTCAACATTCATTCATTATTTTATATTTTCTTCTTTCCACTTGGGAAGGAAACGGAGAAGTGCGTAAAACTGGATGAATCATTTTGTTGCAGAAAATTAATATCATGTTTTCCGTTGCTCTGTGTTTCTAGATTATAACTGTAAGTGCTACCCAGTCTGGTGATATCTTCAGGGCAGCCCAGGTAAGTATGGGTCCCCTGGGGGTGATAACAGAGGTGACCTTCCAGTGTGAACCAGAATTCAACCTCAAGGAGACCATAGCAGCTCCACCATTTGATGAATGTATTGACAATCTTGGACAACTGGCACACTCAGCAGAGCATGTCAAGTTCTGGTTGGAGCTGTGTAGCTAGTTGGTCGTGTGCGTACTACCAAACAAACCGCACAAACGATGAGCCAAGAAATAGACCGAAACATTTTGTGATTACACTCAAGGTAAACAAATATTGGCTATTGCATACCTTATATGTCTAGTATCACTTGCTTCCTTTTACAGAACATCCTACTGGAGTTTGTCATTAACATAGCATCACGAGTACCTGGGGCCACCTACCCTGCAATGAAGTTCATATTTGAAGTACTCCAACTGTTTTCCCCTCAAAATCGTGTTGATGTTAGTGATGAGATTCTTGTGGTGGAAACTACTTTCCTGTTCACAGCCAGGCAGTTATTTCTGTTGTTTTTTTTTTGTTTTTGTTTTTCTATCGTTAAAGCTCACATTCTGCATTTGCTGCATTCTAGGTGAGGTTTGTATGAGGTGATGACATCTGGATGAGCCCAAATTACCTCAAACGAGGCAGCTGCCACATCAGTGAAACGATCGACTCTTCTTCCATTGAAACTAGTATTCTCTACTTTGTTCACAATGCCACCAAGAAATTTGGGGTACATTGCTTGGATATCTTGTGGAGTTAACTGAAAATGCTTTCCCCAGTGTAAGCGGGCATTGAATTTAATTTGCCGATTTTGCTAGAATAAGAGCCAATTTTAAATTGGACCCAAGAGGAGTCTTTCTGAATGAACAGTTAGTAATGACCTTTGGATTCAAATAGCTGTCTTCTGCGTTTGAAATACTGAGTAATGGTATTAAAAAAATCCAGAGCAAAGGAGCCAAATTGTGGCTCATTCTGATTTTCCGTTGTAACTTGTTTTAACAAAGAAAGACTATTTTAGGTGCCAACACACTTGCACAGATTTGTGGGAATTCACATGACCTACATGTGATGTGGTATATAGCCTATTTGTTTAGTGCAGTACACAAAGCTGGCAGTTGGAAGCAATATTTGCAATGTTCAGAGCTTTAAAAAAAATCATATGCAACCCCTCATGCTTGTTAGGGTTGACCACTCTTTCATAAGGTTTCTTATCATGACATGATACTTACTAATTAGCAAAGCAGGAACATATGACCACAGATAACCCTGTACCTAGATTGTTAGTCTCGTTCCCAGGCCCTCAGCAAGACCCCGAGTAAGAAGGGAGGAGGTTCTGGTGCATCATCACACCATAGGCTAGCGTTGATATTGAATTTCACTGGGAACAAGACTACCCTGTACCCAGCCCTCCCAAGAAAGGGTTAGGGTTTGTGCTGAGGAATGACTGCATGGGGCCGAATGATAGATAGATATAGAGTTTTATGCCAGTGCATGACTTATGATTTCAATTCATGCCCTGCATGGTTCAAATATGTACAAGATTTCATTGGGTGAGCTTATCATTCATGTGTCATTTTTTTAAGTGGATTATATCTCAATCACTTTGACCCACTCTGGTAGCTAGAATATAACTTAGGTAGTCTGCTCGCTGATTGTCACTTAAATCATTGATCTACAACGAGCCAGACTGTGACCTATAAACCACAGTATAGCTTCAACTGAATAGCTTGGTATGTGTTGATTACCTTGTGTATTTACCATGTATATATATCAACACCACAATGGTAAGATAAAAAAATCACTTTTGACATTTTGGTGTTATTAGATCATGTTTGTATACCTAATATATGTATATGTATACATTTGGTCATGCTCATAAATGTTTTATACATGCGGCAGTGGAAGTAGGTAATCAGGGAAGAGTGCATGCATTGTTCAGCAATGGACCTTTAGTAGGATGGTGTGGTACTGCCATTTTAGTAGCCTCGTTCCCAGGCTCTCCCCACACGTGAACGACTGCTTTTCTGTACTGCAAACGATGTAAAGCTGGGCAGGGCCTGGGAGCAAGGCTACCATTTTAGCTTGGAAAATTGGGATTGCCAGGAGTGGAAGAGTTGAGCGTGTATAAGCACACATACACTTGTTAACATTTAGCCTGGCTCACTAAGTTCCATTGTGGTTGTGTGCTATACAGTTGTACAGTAATCTCCTGAAAATATGCCCATGGGCAATTTACCTATAAGTGCTCCTCAAAGAATGGGCTTGGCATATTTCCAATAGTTATCTCCCACCGCACATGCAATTAGTCTGCCTTATAGATGTATGCATGCATGCAGTGATTCTGGAATGCCTCTTTTAATTGTCATTGGCTTTCTTATGCAATAGCAGCAAATGGTTCCTGCCTTCATTTGTTAGTCGATCCAGTTAACCTCTTCACAGTTCTGTTTCTTCAGTGCTTCTTGTTTAACATAACACAGTTCTGTTTCTTCAGTGCTTCTTTTTTAACATAACACAGTTCTGTTTCTTCAGTGCTTCTTTTGTAACATAATACAGTTCTGTTTGAGGTTGGGGTCTGGGCATGAGACTAATGAAAATGAGTAGAGTAAGTTAGCAATCATCGGACGACACACAGAAAAAAAAAAGTGTGCTAATCTGACACATAAAGTGTGTCAAAAGTGATGTCTCCAGTTTTGACACACCTACACGCATGTCAAATTGTTAGGTGTGTCAAAACTACACATGTGCTAACTGGACAGTGTGCCAAATTAGTAGTGTGCTATTCAGCAAGTGTGCTAAATAACAAGTGTGTTATTCTACCAATGTGTCAAAATTGGTGTGCAAAATTAGCAGTGTGTCAACTGACAAGCAGCTGACCCCTCACTTCGTGGGTGGAGCTTTTACATGGAATTTCCAATGAAACACTCTTGACTGTAAGCAAAATATAATTGTGACATACACTGAGTTGAAAACATGAATATACTAAAACAAGCAAACAATAGTTATGCTATAACTTACGTTACAGCATTTTATACAAATACGTATGTGATTGAAGTACTACATTGTATAAAAATGTGTCAATATACTCTATACATACAAAAATGGCATTCAACTATGCATATAATATACATTTTATGTACCTATCAATCAGTTAGTTGAGTTCAATTGTTAACATCCATCTGTGAAAGAATAGCACATGCAATAATTATTCATATACTAATCAGGTCATGCGATGGAGGAACTGCAATCATTCTATTATTCCATTATACAAGTCATGTGGGGCATCTTGGAGGACAAAACAGTAGTGATTATCATACTAGCGCATTGAACTTCCCGCCCTAGATCAGCCACTGAAAGTCAAGCTGCTACCCTGGTTAATTTCACCACAAACAATGGCTTACAGATCAATGCAAGCAAGACAAAGGTCGTTGCTCTCTCTGCGACCAACCAGACCCCAAACCTCACTTTTTCAGTTGCAGGCCACCAAGTAGGCACAAAACAAGAAATGCTCCTACCAGTAGCATTCATTTCTCACAGAGGTGTGTTAAATGTCTTCACTAACCCTTTGCATAGTCTAAAGTTGAAGTTAAACGCCCGAAACAGGTCTGTAGAAATGTAATTTTTGTATAATTGCTTTCCTTCAATTGCCTTCCAACATGGCAGCATGTGTACTGAAAATATTTCGAAAGTGTGGCAGCTATCATTTCAAATGCAATTCCTCTACCGGGGTATGTGAAGAAATCACACAGTCAGCATCTCAGAAAGGCTCATCTTGTTTGTTGTTATTCATGCATACATGGAAATCCCTGAACGTAATCACCAGGGATAAGGCTAGATGTATTAAACATTGTAACCACTCACTTGGCTATGAGCCTCTTCAAGCAGCTGGGGCCTCTGTAGTCAGTTGGTGTAGTGAGGAGAAGTAAACAGGCCTGGAAGGTATAGTGGAAGATGGTCATGATACAAACTAGGTTTGCAAATTTAAGAGTACAAAAATGCAAACACTGGACAATTCCCAACCAGAAGAGTCATCCACTCAGCAGGTACATTTCAGAAAATACAAGGCCTTGTGTACAACTTATGTTCTCCGCACCTCATTAAGAAATGTACTATGGCTCCCCCCACCCCCAATCCAGTGCAGAACAAATTAAGGAGGAAGACCTAAATGCAAATTCAGACAACTGCAGTTGTAATAAGTATATAGTACAAGCTTACTTACCAGCAGTTTAAACCACTTGCAGGGCAGCGTGGAGATTGAACCTTGTGGCCTGGGTACTTCTGAACAATGAGGCATTAATAGCCTGGAGACAAAGGTCCTGTGTATGGATATACAAGTGATGTGAATTAATCATCTGGGGCTTTTAAATAAAAGCTTTTGTTCTCCCTATCTCATACCTTTCCTCTCTGTGCATATACAGCCTCCAGAACCTCCCTTCAGAACATGTCTTTGGGAAGGCCGCAGACTCACTCTGTGTACCTATCACCACCACGATCTCTCAGACAAGATCAGTATAGAGGAAGACTAACTGGTCTAGCTAGTCTGGTAGTTGGTGGAAGGATGAGAAGGGAACAAGCAGGGAGGTATAAGGTAGAAAGAAAGAAATGACACATTCAACAATATTTCTTTAGCGACTTTACTACTGCAGTACAACTCTATAGCTAGCTATATGTTTCCTTACGCGGAAATAGCTACTTTAGCTATTTTATATGTAGTAAAAAAAAAGGACATTTATAAATTCATTGACTTTCAGCCACTTCTTACCACGGTGGTGTGAAGTCTCAGCGATGTAACCGCTCCGCACTCCTTGTCACCGAAAGACATTCGCTCCCGTGGGACATCGAACATGTAAGCCCTCTCCTCCACTAAGCTCAGGTACCATTTTGTTGCTGGCGGAATTTTCACGAACGGATCATATCAAAGAAGACGAACTTGAAGTGTACGATCGAAGTGAGAAAATGCGAAATGGCGCGTGCCGTGTTGCGCACGCGTACAAGGACTGAGCCACGCCCCTGTCATTATTAGCCCCACCCTGTTTGCGAGGCTGGCTCCTGTACTTCTAAGTATAAGTTTCTGTAACAAAACAGACTCTACATACACGCTACTACCTAGCTGTCATGATGGTTGTTCTCTCCAGACTAAAGCTACAGGAGTTGGAAAAGTTATTGCATGATCATGTATGTTCATATATGTAATATGAATCAGGCCTGAAACAGCTAATACTTGACCCAACTATACAAAATGGGTATCAAACAGTTCCATTTGATGTGTACCTTCATAATCTGATGTTTGTTTTCATTTTGGTATGAGTGGTTCAAAAACAGTCTAGGTACAGTTGTGATTTTAACACTTGTACATAACGGTTACTTGACTAACAATTTCAGGCCCGAAACAGCTAATACTTGACCAAACTATACCAAATGGGTATCAAACAGTTCCATTTGATGTGTACATTCATAATCTGATGTTTGTTTTCATTTTGGAGTAAGTGTTCCGAAAATTGTCTGGGTGCGGTTGTGGTTTTACCACTTGTACATATCGGTTACTTGTAACTAACAATATCATCCATGAAACAGACAACACTTGACCAAACCATACAAAATGGGTATCAAACAGTTCCATTTGATGTGTACATTCATAATCTGATGTTTGTTTTCATTTTGGAGTGAGTGTTCTGAAAATTGTCTGGGTACGGTTGTGGTTTCACCAACGTATCGGTTAGTTGTAACTAACAATATCATCCCTGAAGCAGCTAATACTTGACCAAACTATACAAAATGGGTATCAAACAGTTCCATTTGATGTGTACATTCATAATCTGATGTTTGTTTTCATTTTGGTATGAGTGGTTCAAAAAGAGTCGAGGTACGGTTGTGATTTTACCACTTGTACATATCGGTTACTTGTAACTAACAATTTCAGGCTTGAAACAGCTAATACTTGACCAAACTATACCAAATGGGTATCAAACAGTTCCATTTGGTGTGTACATTCATAATCTGATGTTTGTTTTCATTTTGGAGTAAGTGTTCTGAAAATTGTCTGGGTACAATTGTGGTTTTACCAACGTATCGGTTAGTTGTAACTAACAATTTCAGGCCCGAAACAGCTAATACTTGACCAAACTATACAAAATGGGTATCAAACAGTTCCATTTGGTGTGTACATTCATAATCTGATGTTTGTTTTCATTTTGGAGTAAGTGTTCTGAAAATTGTCTGGGTGCGGTTGTGGTTTAAATTTACCACTTGTACATATCGGTTACTTGTAACTAACAATATCATCCATGAAACAGACAATACTTGACCAAACCAGACAAAATGGGTATCAAACAGTTCCATTTGGTGTGTACATTCATAATCTGATGTTTGTTTTCATTTTGGAGTAAGTGTTCTGAAAATTGTGTGGGTACGGTTGTGGTTTTACCAACGTATCGGTTAGTTGTAACTAACAATATCATCCATGAAACAGACAATACTTGACCAAACTATACAAAATGGGTATCAAACAGTTCCACTTGATGTGTACATTCATAATCTGATGTTTGTTTTCATTTTGGAGTAAGTGTTCTGAAAATTGTCTGGGTACGGTTGTGGTTTTACCAACGTATCGGTTAGTTGTAACTAACAATATCATCCATGAAACAGACAATACTTGACCAAACTATACAAAATGGGTATCAAACAGTTCCATTTGATGTGTACATTCATAATCTGATGTTTGTTTTCATTTTGGAGTAAGTGTTCTGAAAATTGTCTGGGTACGGTTGTGGTTTTACCAACATATCGGTTAGTTGTAACTAACAATATCATCCCTGAAACAGCTAATACTTGACCAAACTATACAAAATGAGTATCAAACAGTTCCATTTGGTGTGTACATTCATAATCTGATGTTTGTTTTCATTTTGGTATGAGTGGTTCAAAAAGAATCTAGGTACGGTTGTGATTTTACCACTTGTACATATCGGTTACTTGTAACTAACAATTTCAGGTCCGAAACAGCTAATACTTGACCAAACTATACAAAATGGGTACCAAACACTTCCATTTGATGTGTACATTCATAATCTGATGTTTGTTTTCATTTTGGAGTAAGTGTTCTGAAAATTGTCTGGGTGCGGTTGTGGTTTAATTTACCATTTGTACATATCGGTTACTTGTAACTAACAATATCATCCATGAAACAGACAACACTTGACCAAACCATACAAAATGGGTATCAAACAGTTCCATTTGATGTGTACATTCATAATCTGATGTTTGTTTTCATTTTGGAGTGAGTGTTCTGAAAATTGTCTGGGTACGGTTGTGGTTTCACCAACGTATCGGTTAGTTGTAACTAACAATATCATCCCTGAAGCAGCTAATACTTGACCAAACTATACAAAATGGGTATCAAACAGTTCCATTTGATGTGTACATTCATAATCTGATGTTTGTTTTCATTTTGGTATGAGTGGTTCAAAAAGAGTCGAGGTACGGTTGTGATTTTACCACTTGTACATATCGGTTACTTGTAACTAACAATTTCAGGCTTGAAACAGCTAATACTTGACCAAACTATACCAAATGGGTATCAAACAGTTCCATTTGGTGTGTACATTCATAATCTGATGTTTGTTTTCATTTTGGAGTAAGTGTTCTGAAAATTGTCTGGGTACAATTGTGGTTTTACCAACGTATCGGTTAGTTGTAACTAACAATTTCAGGCCCGAAACAGCTAATACTTGACCAAACTATACAAAATGGGTATCAAACAGTTCCATTTGGTGTGTACATTCATAATCTGATGTTTGTTTTCATTTTGGAGTAAGTGTTCTGAAAATTGTCTGGGTGCGGTTGTGGTTTAAATTTACCACTTGTACATATCGGTTACTTGTAACTAACAATATCATCCATGAAACAGACAATACTTGACCAAACCAGACAAAATGGGTATCAAACAGTTCCATTTGGTGTGTACATTCATAATCTGATGTTTGTTTTCATTTTGGAGTAAGTGTTCTGAAAATTGTCTGGGTACGGTTGTGGTTTTACCAACGTATCGGTTAGTTGTAACTAACAATATCATCCCTGAAACAGCTAATACTTGACCAAACTATACAAAATGAGTATCAAACAGTTCCATTTGGTGTGTACATTCATAATCTGATGTTTGTTTTCATTTTGGTATGAGTAGTTCAAAAAGAATCTAGGTACGGTTGTGATTTTACCACTTGTACATATCGGTTACTTGTAACTAACAATTTCAGGTCCGAAACAGCTAATACTTGACCAAACTATACAAAATGGGTACCAAACACTTCCATTTGATGTGTACATTCATAATCTGATGTTTGTTTTCATTTTGGAGTAAGTGTTCTGAAAATTGTCTGGGTGCGGTTGTGGTTTTACCATTTGTACATATCGGTTACTTGTAACTAACAATATCATCCATGAAACAGACAACACTTGACCAAACCATACAAAATGGGTATCAAACAGTTCCATTTGGTGTGTACATTCATAATCTGATGTTTGTTTTCATTTTGGAGTAAGTGTTCTGAAAATTGTCTGGGTGCGGTTGTGGTTTTACCATTTGTACATATCGGTTACTTGTAACTAACAATATCATCCATGAAACAGACATCACTTGACCAAACCATACAAAATGGGTATCAAACAGTTCCATTTGATGTGTACATTCATAATCTGATGTTTGTTTTCATTTTGGAGTGAGTGTTCTGAAAATTGTCTGGGTACGGTTGTGGTTTCACCAACGTATCGGTTAGTTGTAACTAACAATATCATCCCTGAAGCAGCTAATACTTGACCAAACTATACAAAATGGGTATCAAACAGTTCCATTTGATGTGTACATTCATAATCTGATGTTTGTTTTCATTTTGGTATGAGTGGTTCAAAAAGAGTCTAGGTACGGTTGTGATTTTACTACTTGTACATATCGGTTACTTGTAACTAACAATTTCAGGCTTGAAACAGCTAATACTTGACCAAACTATACCAAATGGGTATCAAACAGTTCCATTTGGTGTGTACATTCATAATCTGATGTTTGTTTTCATTTTGGAGTAAGTGTTCTGAAAATTGTCTGGGTACGGTTGTGGTTTTACCAACGTATTGGTTAGTTGTAACTAACAATTTCAGGCTTGAAACAGCTAATACTTGACCAAACTATACAAAATGGGTATCAAACAGTTCCATTTGATGTGTACATTCATAATCTGATGTTTGTTTTCATTTTGGTACGAGTAGTTCAAAAAGAGTCTAGGTACGGTTGTGATTTTACCACTTGTACATATCGGTCACTTGTAACTAACAATTTCAGGCTTGAAACAGCTAATACTTGACCAAACTATACAAAATGGGTATCAAACAGTTCCATTTGATGTGTACATTCATAATGTGATGTTTGTTTTCATTTTGGTATGAGTGGTTCAAAAAGAGTGTAGGTGCGGTTGTGATTTTACCACTTAATTGTACCTATCGGTTACTTGTAACTAACAATTTCAGGCCCGAAACAGCTAATACTTGACCAAACTATACAAAATGGGTATCAAACAGTTCCATTTGATGTGTACATTCATAATCTGATGTTTGTTTTCATTTTAGTATGAGTGGTTCAAAAATTGTCCAGGTGAGGTTGTGATTTTACCACTTGTACATATCGGTTACTTGTAACTAACAATTTCAGGCCTGAAACAGCTAATACTTGACCAAACTATACAAAATGGGTATCAAACAGTTCCATTTGATGTGTACATTCATAATCTGATGTTTGTTTTCATTTTGGTATGAGTGGTTCAAAAATTGTCCAGGTGAGGTTGTGATTTTACCACATGTACATATCGGTTACTTGTAACTAACAATTTCAGGCCTGAAACAGCTAATACTTGACCAAACTATACAAAATGGGTATCAAACAGTTCCATTTGGTGTGTACAATCACAATCAATCACATATTATACCAATATTTCCATTGCATGACAAGCATCCGAGTCTGATCATATACACAAACTATCACAAGTGTGTCCCATGCAGTTGTTGTGTTAGTGTGCTGATCATGATGAGAAACTAGCACACGTGGTGTGTCATACAGTTTTGGTGATGAGGAACTAGCACATGTAGTGTGTCATACAGTTTTGGTGATGAGGAACTAGCACATGTAGTGTGTCATACAGTTTTGGTGATGAGGAACTAGCACATGTGGTGTGTCAAACCGAGGGTGCTAATAGGGAAATTAGTGCTTGCATGTGCTAATATGTTATGTAGCACAGCAGAACATGCCATTTTAGCACACTCCAGTGCTGGATTTGACCGTTTAGTGTGTTAAAGATACACAATAGCACACTCTGTGCTTATTTGGCACACCAGTTTCACCCAAATAGCACACCAGTTTTTTTCTGTGCAGGTATATTCGGACACTCAAACGCGGAGGGAAAACTGCGTAAACATTCGGCGATACCACAAGACTGTAGCTGAGGTACGTGGTACCTGGTGTACCAAAAATGACGCCCGCGCATTGTTTCCTGTTGGCGCTAGAAGCGATAAAATGGCCGTCCGAAAAACATCAATATTCGGAAAAGTGTATGTATTTTCAGACACTGTTGTTTGTGCCTTCTCTGAAGCTGCTTTTGGAGAGATTTTAGCATCGATACGATGCCCCAAGACCTCCCCAATTCGCAATATATTTTGGTAGCGGTAGCTGCTTTGAACACTCAGGGGCGCAGCTGAACATGGACCAGTCCGATTCGATCGATATCGGACCGTGAAATTTGTCATTTCTTGCTGTGTTGTCTCCAAACAAGTTGAAGTCTCCACCATATTAGCATCAGTAGAATCTACAGGCTCTTGGCTACATGCTGGTACTTGTCCGGAGTTTGTGCGTTGAGTAGTTCTCGAGATATAAATATATTTCATGTTTCTTTCCATAAACTACGCTGGTTGATTTATGTGCAGCATAAATAGGTGAGTTCAAACGATATCGTGCAATATCTCGAGAACTACTCAACGCACAAACACCGGACAAATACCAGCATGTAGCCAAGAGCCTGTAGATTCTACTGATGCTAATATGGTGGAGACTTCAACTTGTTTGGAGACAACACAGCAAGAAATGACAAATTTCACCGTCCAATATCGATCGAATCGGACTGGTCCATGTTCAGCTGCGCCCCTGAGTGTTCAAAGCAGCTACTGCTACCAAAATATATTGCGAATTGGGGAGGTCTTGGGGCATCGTATCGATGCTAAAATCTCTCCAAAAGCAGCTTCAGAGAAGGCACAAACAACAGTGTCTGAAAATACATACACTTTTCCGAATATTCGGATGTTTTTCGGACGGCCATTTTATCGCTTCTAGCGCCAACAGGAAACAATGCGTGGGCGTCATTTTTGGTACACCAGGTACCACGTACCTCAGCTACAGTCTTGTGGTATCGCCGATTGTTTACGCAGTTTTCCCTCCGCGTTTGAGTGTCCGAATATACCTGTCGTCCGATGATTGCTAACTTACTCTAATTGTTGAATTTGGTATGTTTCAGCCTTATGCCACCCCGTCCCAAGGCTTTCAATTTTGCATTTAATGTGCCTCAAACTTTGTAGAAACCATCACCATATTGCTATGTGACAGCTATCTCATGTTGGAATATTCTCACATTCAAATATTCAAACCTTTTTATTTGAAGGGTTGGTTTGGTGCATTCACAGCTACATTTTGATCTTCTTTCTAAATGTAGGTCTGAATCCCCATCTCAAGTGTTTCTAATAGTGCTACAGTGGTTGTTTACCCTACTGAAAAATTCTCAACATTCCTCAAGTTACATCAGCATACAACAACATGTGTAATTTAGCAAGACTTAAAGTTGCGCAAAGACCTCCTTCACTGGATTTGCCTGGTCTAAAGTCGAGAAAGTAATTGACGTATTTCATTTTGCATATAACACCTGAATGTAAGCAATCCAGGAAAGAGAACCCACATTTTAATACCCAGGACAGCGAACAAACGTTTGTCTGGGTTGGAAGATTTAAGCACATTCTCTGTTCAATGAGCAAGAACCATGCACCACCCCTTTTATCTTCACCGAATAGTACTTCAAAGAAACACATACACAACAAAGTGTTATACTAGTGTGATGATTCATCATCGTGGGGCGAGCCTGAGCAAGCAGCAAACTGATTTGTCATTGCACAAAGCAGGATTTGTCACGCATAAGTAGGTAAGTAGATGGATAGGTATCACATATGCCAACAGCCAGGACAGCTACTATCAGTGTGCCTACACATGCATGGACTAAGCTTCACACTAAAGTCATGGGCTGAATTTCTGGTGTTTATTACAGTGTCATGGTCCTTACCTGGAGCGACCTCAACGTGCAGCCTGCCGTTGATGATCTGTAGCAGCAAGGAGTAAGTTGCCATGCGTGCTTCAACGTCAGTCGTCTCCGCTCCAGGTCACCGACGCTAAACTCTGGCAATAGCCTTCACCTACGAGTGCATGCACTGAACATGAGCTCGATCTTCATAATATTAAAATTTAACCGCGCTTATTTAAAATTTACGGTATATGGCCGCAAGCAAGCAAGCAATCAAGCAAGCACGTACGTACGTATCACACACACTTCCGCAATGCAGTCCCGCTAGTGTGGGGCTCGCTCAGGCTCGCCCCAACAAATGGTAGAAAACCAATATTACCCAAGTCCAGTACCTAGCATAACCCATTACATTTTTTGTATGTCTGTTTTGCTTTGTATTTTAACATTTTGTCCACTGCGGCCTACAAAGTTTCAGTTTCAAGTTGTGTTGTGTCAACTTACCTTTCTGCCTTCAATTTCTTGTATATAATATTATATAATTATTTTATACAATGCAGTTCACGGAAGTTCTTAACTTCCCCCCTTACTTTGTTACACATGAGTGCTTAGTCCCACCCTTTTCTGTAAAGTATAAATGAACCAATCACTGAACGGGAGTCCATAAAGGTGATTACCAGCGAAGTCATGCCTCCAAAGAAAAGCGCATGCATCAACATGACCATGAGATGTATGTAACGTTAAAACCTTACAAAATGTGCTGTGTCACAAATCTTGGGAACGTTTGTGACAAGATGTATGTAAGTTTATAACCTTATGTTATAAACTGTGCTGTGACCAAACTTAGGAACGTTTTGGCCTTTTGGGAATGTTTGTGACAAGATGTAACAAGTTTATACAAAATGTGCTATGCTTTTAAATCTAGGCACCTTTTGTGATTGTTTCTGACAAAATATATTGAATTTCATAACTTACGTACTCTTAATGTACTCGCTAACTCAGACTAAGTAATATTAACTAAAATTCGTCATGATCTTTTGTGAGCATTTCTTATGAAACGTGATGTTGTCAACATCTCTCACAAGTTGCACCTTACAAATGAATTCAATTTCAAGCACATTTTGGCCTTTGGACAAGAGTAGTGAACTGAAGTTGGCTATACAACTTAACTTTCAATATGGTGGCTTGGGATTTCAAGTGTATGTTATGGTCTAGGACATGAACTAGCATAATCACAGAGGTGCACTCATCTTGCTGAAGTTTGCTTTGACATCATTTAATCTTGTAGTACTGGTTGTGAACAACTAATCGTCATGGGGCATTTCACAATGTATACCAGCATGATAATCTTCTTAGCTAAGTGCTGGTCTTGTGTGGCCAGACCCAAACCGGAAGGAAGCGTTCCGGATTGGGTCTGGTAAATGCCTTGACAGTCGTTACGCCAGCGTACCGGAAGTCATACATTTCCTATTGTCGTGCCCGGTATCCGTATAACATTCAGCCCCACCCCCTCAATTTTCGGCTGAAATATTACAACAATTGCTCCTTCCTATTCTACGAAATGACAAAGAGATAAGCCTACAAAAGTGCAATGAGAAATAGAGCCAACATTAACAACTTTGCAAAGTTATACTACTTCCACAATAACTCTACTTGCATTACTTTTCCCTGCAGGTTGCCGACTCTGGTCAAAAGTGGGTGGAGCTAACATCACCTGAACTTCTTTGTTACAAATCGTTCCGCCGCATGCTTTTCTTTATTTCAGTCTACATAGAGATTGTAAATGAGCTAGATTTCATGCCCTTCTTTTTTGGTAACTGGCGTGAAGACATAAAGTGACTTGCTATGATCATAAAGTATTACATAAAAATTACACCAATTTTTACATGAAGTATAACTGTATACAAACTGTAAGGCGCTAAAATCCGCACACAAGCAGCTGTTGAGCGGCCATCTAGCAAGCGACAAGCTACAGCAACGCAGTGTGTTGCAAATGCTGTCTCTGGCTTTCCAGCTCCACCTACTGGTGTAACAAGGTATTTCCTCCCCCTCTCTAACATTAATTTGCATATAAAATTCATATAAATGAAGACGAATTTTGTTGTGTCTTCAGCACTCCATTCTCACAGTCACGAGCTCTTCTTGTCTTGCTTGCCCTGGTCAGAGGAGGCAAAAATGATTATATGTAACAGCAACAGCAATCATATCAAGAATTTTGTGACCAAGATAGCACCTAGTAGCACCTTTACACCATGGGGACAGTACAGGAATATAATTTGTACAAAAATAGATAATTTCAATTTAGCTGTACGATTTGATTAGAGTACGAAAATTATCGAATATTCCGAGAAACGGGGGGTGTACGAATAAATAGAGCATTTGTATGAAGTGAATAGAAGAAAAACGCGTGCAAGTTTTCGACTCTTAGCTGACATTGAAGAATGAACTTACAGCATTCGCTTAACATTTAATAAACCTGCGGGAACACACGGACTGACCCTTACCCCGGCTTATTTCGACATCATCCCTGCCTGTACGATCAGAACCAAGAGCCAAAAGAACTTGTTCATTCGCATTTGTGGATGTTGGAAACACTCTCACCATATTGCGTAAACTCAGTGCTTGTGCTCAAATGCGCTTCCGCTGTACGAATAGAATAATAATTTCATTTTTACATGTACGAATAAATTAGAGTACGTAAATTACCACCCAGAAAAGGGGGGTGTACGAATTAATAGGGTGTACGAATTATTAGAAATTCTACAGTAATACTGTGGCAAGATATTTAATGAAATAACTATCTTCTGTGACAAGATATCAATTTTCCAAGTCACGACCAAATTCTTCGCACTAAAAGCTTTCATTCCATGGAAGTTTCATGCTACTGCTTAGCTCTATCTTTGGGCTATTAACACCACTATACAATTGACTGTCACATACCGTAAAATCGTAAAATCGGGAAAATAGGCACCCCATGAATACATGCAGCCACACATTTTGATTACAGTAACCAGATTGTGCTTATAAGCACCCCTATAAAAGTAGGCACCCCATATGAAAAGGTACCCGTTACTACACAAACGGAAGTGAATTTGCTGATTCGGCTTTTGGAACGTAGTGGCTAATTTTCGTCAGTGTCTATCTCCGATTGTAAGCAAGCTATCAACACAGGATATGAGCCAAAATTTAGGCAAGGCCTCTTGATAAAACATATACAGAAATTAACAAAAACCTTTCACAGATTCATTAGTTTCAAGCGCTTTATGTTGGTGGGCAGGGTTGGCAACAATTGATCGATTGATTGCTGAATGTATCTCTGGTTCTAAAAAAGCTATAAACATTGGACAGAAATTAGCACAAAAAGAAACTCTAGCGTAAAATACATCATAGCTATAACTATAATCTGTTCCCACACAATGTTTCTGATTGTGGCCAGCTTCCGTGAAGTAGCATTGTTGCCTGAGCCCCAGTATTGCTGCTGCTGCTCCAGGGACGGCTAAAGTTAGCTACTGCTATCTTCGAAGCAACTCTGCCCCCAGACCCCGGTTAAGGGCTGATGGTACTAATATTCATAGGGTACTTGTAATTGATGGGTACTTATACTCCCGAGTTTACGGTATACCGGCAAAAATAAGTCACTTGTTTGTTGCAGTTGGCATTGTTATTCGTGCTGCACACTCGTAACAATACAGATGGCAACCTTGTGCAGCTGGATAAGCGAGGGTCCACTGTATGACATGCACAAGTTGGCTACAAGACAGTTATCAAACACACCCAGGGGCTTTGGTAGTCTTGGAGTTGCACCCACTATTAGGCTTATGTACCTTCCACATGGCTAATAGCATTACGTCATCTCCCTTGGTCCTCATCCAGGTCTATTGTGAGACGATGACAGCGAACTCATACACTGCGGAGAAATGGAGAGTGAAAGTGAAGATTAAACACTGTAAGTTGCAGTGGTTGAGCTACCTAACTCTATTGCCCACGATAGATCAAAGCTAAAGTGATACTTGTGCTCTTTTCTTTTACCCCACAGGTACTGAAACATTATGCGAAAAATATAAATGGAAAATGAACATGTTGACATCTATTATGTTTTTAAGTGAATTGGATGTTGTGTGACCATTTTTGACACTACTACAATCAAGTTTACCTGAGCTGGATAACTTTGTTACATTTCATTCCGCCTGCTCCAGTAGCAAAATGTCTTCAACAGTTGGACGAAGGAGGCATCACTACACCTCCAAAAAGTGGAAATCAAACTGGCGTGGCTGATCTGTACACGGTATACACGATAACACTCAGACGATGCAAAAATCAAAGAGTAGTTTTTCTCCGTAAACAGCCAGTACATTTGAACAGTCTTAGCTCGATTTTTTCTTCGATCAGCTAAAATCACTCTTTGATCCCTACTGCAACTCCCAGATACAGCCAACAACCAATATCTTATTACTTCACTGAGATCTTGCTGGACAAACCAACGGCGGCTGCTCTGCTTACACGTGGGACAATTTGTACTTCCGGTAGGCGTGGCCGTTGCAAAAGAAAACGCATATTTGGAACGCTGGCGAAACGACTGTTGAGAATACCATAAACTTCGCCGTACAGCTAAATATGACGTCACACGTGCCAGCGTAAACAATTTCAGTTGTAATCTGTTAGCTGAAAGACCCATGGCTTCGAGACCACTCCGTTCCTGGCCTTTTACTGGTAAGCATAAACTATTGATAACCGAGATGAACTGAGTCCATGTCGACAGCTCTACTTGGTAATTTTCAGTACAGTGGTAGTTTCCCTAAGTTCTGTAACGTTTAATTTGGACCCCCTAAAATTTGTTCCTCCCGGAACTAAATCACCTGGAAAATATGTACATGTACTTATGGGGGCAGTAGTGTATAGAAATGGTTCCATTATTCATGTTTTAGGCTAATTGTTAGCCTTTGTACTTAACAATATTTGACAGTTTGTATCAGTGTTGTAGGGAGGTCCAAACATTATAGTGGGGAAAAAACTATTTCTGAGAAATAAGTTCCGGGGGTCCATTTTATTGAAAAATTGGTTTGGGAGGAACAAGTGTAGGGGGGAATACATTTGTCATGACAGTCCTACCGCAGATAATATAGCTGTTACGGCTCTATAATAATATATTAACTTTGTACATTTATCCCTTAGTTTTATAACACCCAGACAAATAGTGGACATGCAAATACACTTAGTGAAATCTCAACTGAACGCTCTCCGAGTCTGTAAAGAAGGTGGACAGTATCTCATGCTGTGAAATTTTTAGTAGAACGGAGGAGTTAGCTAACAAGGAATTCGAAGAATTCCTAATATGCAGAAGCCAAAGGTGGGGGGGGGGGGGGGGGGGGGGCCATCAGATAGATGATTGATCATCATGGGGCAAGCCTGCATGGGTGAAGTGCAGTGCTGTGCAGTGAGTATATAGCAAAGAGTCTTAGACAATCCTTACCAGAAGTTAGGCCTACACACGGACACGCATCATTGAGGCTATGACACATGATCACGAAGCTAGGACGAGAATCTCTGCTGTCTGTAGGCACACAGTCTTAGGTAGCTCATTCGCCTCATCACAGACATTCACTTTCGCCTTGAAGTAGCAGTGGCGGATCTAGGATTTGGGTGGCACAAATTGTGACTGCGGCATTAGTATGCGTGCGTAAGTACGCATGAGCTAGGGGAGTCTGGGGGCATGCTCCTCCAGGAAAACTTTGCGTATTTTGAGGCTCTGAGATCTATTTTTAGACCAGAAATGCGCCGTGCGCCGGCCAGCAAAGAATGTCAAGACGACTTGTGAAGTTCCCTACTACTTCTATCGCTCCAGCTGAACTTGTATGTGGCGCCAGCCTGTCAACCAACTCAGATGCCCTATCCCAAGCTATATTGTCTACTCTAGACATGTACTACTATAGTGTACCATGACGTGCGTGAAATACCTCCATAACCCCGCCCCACTTTTGAGAGACTATATAGTGGCGATCTCAGTAACGCGAGGAAACGCCTGAATTATGTGTAGGCTAAAACGCTTTTCTTCGTGAAGCAAGAAAATTTTTTCCTGCAAGATTTTCAGCTGTTAGAAAGCGCTCTCGTAAGATGTTAGTCAATTTTCGCTGAGTCGGAACGCGCGCGACCAACCGTCAGCGGCCAGTGAGTAAAATCTGCGCAGGCGCTGGAAAAGGGGGTTCTTTGGCAGCCACAGAAACCTCCCTGCTTCCGCCACTAGGTAGCTTAGACTGAGTAAGTCGCCATGCATGCTTAAAGCTATTGACAATTGGCACGACAATGGCAGTGGCGTAGCCAGGCTGGGGCACACTGGGGTACGTGCCCTAGCAACTAGAGGCCGTGCCCCACCAGTGCAGGTATTAAATCATGCGAATTATCGGCGCTGATAGTAGCGTTGTAGATCTCGAATCGGGCGCTAAACGGTCTTGAAATCGAACGGCGCAGTATCGCTATGTATATCCACAGAATTACGAGTCTCTTATGCTCATCATACGCGAGTTTGCCGTAAGTGACTTACACTGCGCTACGGTATGCCCTCAGAACCGACCTGGGAGGCTGTAAAATTCCAAACCTTTCTGGGGGAGGATGACCCCACACCCCCCTAAAAGCTTCTGCACTTCGCGCAGAAGTTCGTACAAACGTAGCGTGCCCATGCTGTGCCCTAGCATCGGCGATGTCCTGGCTACGCCACTGGACAATGGCGTCAGGAAATTATGGGCTACATAGAAGAATCTCATGCTACCTTTGAGCAGACCAGATTATCTGTAATGCTTGGGAGATCTGTTCCCCTCTGCATTCTGTTCAGTGGCGTAGGAAACACTTTTTGATGGGGGGGCACAGTTTAAAACTACACTTAGAGTAATGAGCAATTTATATGACAATTTATGAAAACTTGGGAAGGGCACATGCCCCTGGTGCCCCCCCCCCCCCCCCCCCCCCCCCCAGTTCCTATGCCTATGCTGTTGGGTTGTCTGTGACCATGCAACAGAAACTGCCCTATAGCACGAGTATTGCCTCAATCTGTCATGCACATTGTGTTTGTCTGTTTATATGTCTTTGGTATGGTGTACTCTGTACTGCGAAATACCCCATCAGTGTCAAAATTTGAATGCCCATACTCAATTTTGATGAGGTTGATCAGTTACATTTATGAATACTTTATGAGGTCGACGGTCTGGGAACAAGACTAAGCTTGGTGGTGTGCACGTGGCATCACATCATCAACATCCTTCTGGTGCAACAAATCTCATTAGCTCATAAGTAGAAATACTACGGGTTTATTCCAAACTTAACCCTATCTTGACTCCTGCAAACAAGCCTGTAATCTGTAGCAAATCAAGAGAAAGCAGAACAAGTATGAGCATGGTATCAACTATGTATTTAGCATTGAGTAACTGGCAGCTTTGTGGGGGTAAACAGACTGCATTAAATACTCCAGAGCAGCCTTCATATGTACATAAAATTGTGTTCTCAAGTATAGCCATCCGTGCCTGTTGTGCTGTTTAGCACACTTACTCACTGTACATGGCTGTGTGCATTTGTGAGCTGCAATCTCACCAAGGGGTCCAGCATGGTTGAAATCATGTACACTGTACACATGACATTGTACGTTAAAACGTTGATCGAATGAAAAAATGAAATTATTAAACGCCAACCAGTGGCATAGTCACTAATAGCAGATCCTAAACAACTAATCAATGCATTACGATCGCTACGCAAGATCTTCGAACGAAAGACAGCTGCACGAAGAACAGCTGCACGAAGAGACGGTGCTTTCGAAGATCGGAGTCTCTACAGCCACCTGACTGCATTCTGTGCATGATATGGCAGTCCCCATCTCCCGGTCACCCCAGGGCAGCTGATGAGGCCTGGTATTGGCCGAAACGCGTCCTGCGCAGTGGGTGACTTTGCATAACATCTAGGCCTGTTTTATAAGGGAGATGTGGTTCGTTGATTGTTCATTACATACATGTCTGTTAACGGAATGCAGAGATATCCTGGGAACAAGGCTACGTACATATGTTATTTGTAAACTGGACAAACACTCTGGCTTCCATGCAGTCCATCTGAAAGGGCTTTGAGATCCTTGTTGGGCAACACACCTCGTGTCTTCCTTCTGACTGATACCACTGACATCAAGTGCAAGTGATGAAATCACCCAGACTTTTCCCTCTGTATTTGCATGCTGAAAGTAACTGAATAATGAAGAGACGAATGAGGCTGAGTGTTCGATCATCATGTACAGTGGGTTTGCCACACATATAATATTATAATTGCAGACGTGGTTGGCAAATGCATATTCTTCTTTTGTGCAAGAGGGGCTTTGTACACTTACCTCCACTTTTATATCATCTGTATCTTGTTTCCATACTTTTTGGCATGCCATCCCTATATCCTTTTCCATTTTTATTCTTGTTCAACATATGCATGCTGTATGAAGGCTGCTGTGAGATGTCACAGTCTATTACCCTCCACAGAGCTGCCAGAAATACATCCTTTCTCCGTTACTCAATACTGACTACTGGTACTAGATACTATGCTTACTTGTTGTGCCTTGATGTCTGCAAATAAACTGAGGTCACTCACATGTTGATGATTGATATGCAGTCGATCTGTGCATGTGACATCACATGACAAGATTTTCCGATGCAATGCAACGAATCTTGTTATATACAGACTTACCTCAAAATTACGGGTTTACACCAAAGTTAGATCTAACAATTAATAATCATCATAAGGCTAGTGTAATTATACAGTGAGGAGTCTGCATGGTTGTACCAGCCATATAACTTCCCTGGTACTTTGAAAAAGAATTAACGTCTGTAGGGCATGAAATTATGATTTTCCAAATTAATTTTGACTGTCCCTTCTAGTATGGTATAGAGCTGGCTAACCAGCCTAATGTTAAATGGCATGTTGCATAGCCAATAACTACCTTAAGTTTCCCATCACTCTATTCCCATGTCATATCTGCATTTGTATCTATCTTCCATCCACTTTTTTCTGTACTACTCCTTTCCTATTCCCTCCTCCTCTTCTTTCCATTAACAGATGCAAAGGTTGTGATCAACTATGAAAAGAAATCTCATCGTGAGCTCACTCTGCATGTGGGAGAAGTCATCACAGATGTGAAACTTGTATGTGTGTGTGAAGAAATCAGTTTATCAAGTAGATGTTAAGATCTTTCACCTCACACAGGCAACGAATGTTTGCAGCCCCAGGAACAATCAGGTGAGTGAGAACTGGCTACATGTTGTGACAGGCTCTTATGTTTGCAAAAATTTGAATATCAAAGTAGTCCTCATGATCACTCCATGCTGAGGGATGCACTACTAGTGGGCACTTTGGATAGGTGCATTAAGGTCTAGTCCAGAATCTTTTTCTGGTATCAAACTGCTGATGCAGCATTTTGTGCAAAATTTGAATACTGGTTAAGACAAACTGCAAAGTAGAAAGCCCCAAAATATTTTCTGAATGAAAACAAGTGCATGTAGGGATGGAACCCTCAAAAACCAACCAAACTAGATGGGAATGACACCACATTACTTTTACACCATCCCTACTTATCACGGTAAGCTATCTAAGGACCTGCTCAGTTGAGCTTCCGGGGGTGTAGTTCATACGAATAATATTATAATGTTGTATAGCGGCAAGTATAAGCGTGGGGTTACCTGAGAATCGCCAACTATTTCGAGTTCTTTGAGAATGATAAGTGGTGAGTGCAATGCCTAGTGATTTATGCTGTTTTTTTTTTTTCGTGTTTGAATTGTTGTATATAATAGCTTCAGCAGTTATCGTGATAGCCTGGCTTACACTGAAAGATGAAAAGATAGACGATTTGCCCATTTTAGCGACTTGCTGGTCTGGTACTTCAGCGATGCTCTCCAGCGAAGTTAACGGTCCCGTTGCTCATGGAAGCACTCGATAATGACTGATTGGCTCATGGAAGCCTTTGACTAATCTTACGCAGACATTTTGAGCGTTCCATTTGTGCACTTTTAATGTGGCTGCCATTTTTTTCAGGGCTATCCCTATGTATGGCATACTACCATACGCCATGATACACATGTTTACTACCGTGTAGTCTCGTGTCACCCCACCCTCTCATGAGGAAAAGGGTCTGGTAACTATTGAGCGCTTCCTTGGTTGTGCCGAGTCAGCAATCTTGATTTATGAATAAGTGTATCTTCATGACATAGCGCTATTTCATTGGCTAGCATCAACGCTTGTATGACATTGAGCTATTTCATTGGCTTGTTCAGAATCAATATTGCTGACTCGGTACAACCAAGAAGGTGCTATTTCATTGGCTAGCATCAACGCTTGTATAAGACTAACTACTGTACACCATGATTAGGTGCACTACGCCTTTACATGTAGCTAATGACAGACCCACCTGTTGTTTGTAGTAAGGATTCCTAATTGATTTTGTGGTTTGGCTTGGTGCGTTCTAATATTGCAAGGTCAATGCAAAACTCTGTAGTATGGACAGTACTTTATTTGATGGTGTAACTACACCCACCAACAATATCATTAAGGTAAAGGAGTTTCTCAGCAAATACATGCACTTGTTAAATTGTGTTTTACACTAGTGTGTCAGATAGGGCTCATCTTGCCAGTGGAGAAAGGCCAAGAAGCCAAGTTAGACAACCTTTCATGGTCTGTTTATACTGACAAATCTAGTAGGCTGTCTATTTAATTAATACAAAACAGTTCTCTTTGAGCAGCTAATCATTATGCAACCATGACAGAAAGTATTTAAGGTGGCAGAGAACCCTGTTACTTTCAAGGTCGACAAACCTGGAATCCAAGCTGATAAACTTTGTCTTGTTAAAATTGTAGTGGATAGTCAGTTTTGGGAGTCTTCATCCGTTCACTGTCCATAAAATTGGGGATTTTCCCCATTTCCTGTCAGCATTGGCATCCAATAATCAGTTTATAATTAAGTTAGTTAAGATGTGGCCTGGCGGAACCCCTCATGTGGTGGTCGGAACTTTGAAGATAAGCTTAGATCGACTTAAAAAAATAATAATAAATTAAAAAAGAAGGAGTTTAGTAGAGTGCTGTAGTGTCAGTAGCTGTGAGTAGTGCGTAGTGCCTGCTTGTGAAAGCAAGCTTGTGTCTAGAAGCAGCAGAAAGGCCACAGTGGTCAAGACTGTACTCATTGGGCAGGCCCAGGTCTTGCGATCGTATGCCAAGCCTAGTAGGTGATCGTGGCCCGGTGCTTCGAGTGCTGGGCTGGGCTTTAACTAGAATGCGCAATATATCATTGGTACTACGTTTCTGTTGACAAGAAAGCTGCAGAGGAGTTGTGTGGGGAACAGAACCGTGAGTTGTTTAGCGACATAAGGGGGAGAGGTGGAGCTAGTAATGCTTGCTTCCACTCGTGAATGAGCCCCCCCCCCCGTAGACAAGCTGTGAATTTTTTGAAATGTGCATTCATTTTGGTGCAGTCAAAGTTGCCCATTCCAAGAGTAGTGACAAGCATGAGTCTAGCCTGACTTTGAGAGTAGCTCTGAACAAAAGCTGGCACAGACTGATTTGAGATACATTGGTGGTTAGGACGCTACCTACCGTGAGCATGTAGATGCGTCCATCGAGTGGCAATTTTGGCTCATGAATATATTAATAAGCTACTAAAACCCTTTTTTAAAATTAGGCAAAGCAAGATTGCCCTAAACCAAACCCTAACCCTGAAATTAGGAGTAACACTGGTCCTGACTGTAACCCAGGTTTATGTTTTCGTTAACCTCCGCTGAGTGACTTCCACCGCCACCTTAATGTTTGCAACATATAACTTCACAAAGCACTACAGACTCCACTATCAATATGTGCTATATATAGCATCTTTTATGAATCCTTAGAATAACCTGGAGTCACGCCTTAAATAACAAGAAATAAAAACGTTAGAAATGTAACATTATATAGAAATGTAAAAAGATGTAGGGACGGCACACCAAAAAACTATGCAAACAAGGTAGGTATGATATATAAAATTAATATACAAAGCCCCCTCCTTGCATCTTTTTCACGAGTCACGACTGTAGTGTAAAAAGATGTAGAGACAAGGCTTTGTGTATTTACCTTCACAATTATATCATAGCTACCTTGTTTGCAAGCACATATTGATAGTGGAGTCTGTAGTGCTTTGTGATGTTGCAAACATTTTACATTTCTAATGTTTCTTGGTATCTCTTGTTTCTGTACTTTTTTGATGTTAATCTCAGTTACAGTTAGACCTAAGCCTAAGAAGACTTTCAAGTGTAACCACAACCCTAGAACTTGAAACAGCATTGACAGCTTAGCAGTGGTTCCAAGTAGCTATGTAATACAGAGCTGCTTGTCCAGTAGCATTGTAGATAGGCGTGTCTTTGGCAGCCACAATGTAAAAACCTGTGGCTTTGTGGTGCATGCATGATTTTCAAACTAGTAGCACGTTCAACAATTCCAGTGCCATATTCAGAAGACCTTCGTTAGAGAGTGGTATGGTTATAATTAACCAGAGGATTCAGCTACAAAGAGATATCAGATTTGTTCTTCAACAGTGAAAAATCAGTGCAAAGAAAGGTACATTAAGCAGTATCTGAATACAAATTCTGTTGCTCCTACAGAGTATCAGCATGGTCCAGACAAACTTTTGACTGATTTTGAGCAACTTACTGTTCTACAGTCACTCTTAGTCAACCATAGCATGTATTTACATGAGTTGTGTGATGAGCTAGAGGAACTTACAGGCAAGAAAGTGCACCCCTTCTACAATGTGTAGAACCATTCACCATTTTGGATGCGTGCACAGACTGAGAGAAGCTGCCATGGCTGCCGCAAAATGCAAGGCTGGTAACTCGCACTACCCCTCGTTTTCGAGTTATCGTTGTTTGACAAGTGGTCCGAACAAAGAGTGCTAACTCACACTTTTGTGTTTAACTCTTCCGCGGGGAGTCGGTAAAACGCGGAATACAGAAAATAACGGAATAACTTTTAATTGACCGGAAATGAAAATGCTTCCGGGTAAACCATTGGCTATTCGACTTTTCCATGGCATAGCAGCTCTGATGTCGCAACAGTAGACCTCTTCCGTCCATAAAGTCACAGATAGTTGGGTCCTACTTCTTCAATGATAAACCCCGGCTAATAGAGGCACCGTCAAGCCTTGAAACGAGGCCAAGTAAATTAGTAAGTCTTATTCAGTGGACTTTATGCTTACCGCGCTTCTTCTAGCTGTATAGGGCAACTATCAAGGACTCCTACAAAGTGTTCATAGCTCCTATAAAAGTCCAGGTACAGATAGTAGTGGCAAGACTACCTGGTCCTACATATAAAGGTGTAAGTAAAATGAGGTATTGTTCCTAGAGTTACTCTAGGGAAGATTTTACATGAGCTACACCTAGAGTCTCACGGGCCATCTTTTACCTTTTTCCGGCATACCAACTACATATCAGGTGCGAAGGGGCGTCCCCACCAAACTATCAACTAAGGTGAAGGAGTGACATGTCTTTGGCCGACTGCATAAACTGTCCAGCCATCTGAGTTGTTAGTAGGCTTATACCCGGCCTCCTCTTGCAATTTTTCCCCCCTGGGTGAACATGATGTTAGTCGTTCTGGTCAAAATGTCCTTCAACTACCAATGCAGTGGAAAGAAAAAACGAAGACTGTACAAGTGAAAATCCACAGGGTATAAAATTGGCTATGAGTAAAGTTTACAAAACCGACGAAGTGACATGTTTGAAGCACATTGCAGCACAACATAAAACTGGTCTCTCTTATCGCTCATGAACTGAGGAAGCTATAGGAGAACAGCTGCAACTGAAAAACAAAAACAGAGATACAAGAACATGTCTACTGATAAGTCTGCAAACTTTGGTCCTCCAGATCAATCCACAATTCAAACTTTAGCTGTGTTGAAGGATCTACATTAGGAAAAAGAGCAAGGGTTCCTCAAACCAGTGGTAGTCCTACTAAGATGTCCAAAACAATTGCTATGGATAGGACTGTTCAGTTCATCCCCAATCTTCGTCCTGATGTTCTTGGGAAAACAGTGCGAATGCAATTTGAGGTATCAGGGGAAAACGAATGGTTTGAAGGGATCATTGCAACATATGATGAACTCAAAGGAAAGTTTGGAATTATTTCCCCTCAGATGGTGAAATTCATTTTGCATCCCTTAAAAATACTTGAATGAGTTTTTATCTCTTCTCAACTGTATGACTCATCCATTAATTGTTACACATACATTGCTAACTGCGATTCATCCGTTATACTGTAATCATACTGTTGGGATTCAAGTTATCAATTAACATATTGCCATCTGTGATTCATTATTATTGATAACTATTTATCCATGCTATCAATAATAATGATCTGTTTGTCATTCAATTAGCTGGTGTTAAAATCTCCCTCTTCAAGACAACCTTTATACCAGGGAAGGTTTTACATGAGGTTAAAGTTCACAGGTAAATCTTTGCTGGTTAACAAGAGGAGTGGATCTCTCTATCAGGAAAGGTTTTACGTGAGGTCAAAGTTCAGATGTAAAAGCGTTTCTCAGTTGTGCGTAGGGATGTTCATGGGGAATTTTTACACCACTTGCATCCGGATAGTAGAGATGGTGTAAAATCTTCCCATACAGACAACTCACCATTATTGGCAAGCTTTTACACGGGTAAACTCCTCAATTAAGGTGTAATACACAAGTGGTGTAAAATGTCCCCATATTACTGCAGCTACAGTGTTCTGCACTGAGGTGTTTTACATGAAGTGCAGTGGTGTAAAATGTCCCCTTGAGACACTCTAGGTTTTTCTATGTATAATTGTCCCATGAGAGACTCTAGGTGTGGCTCATGTAAAATCTTCCCTAGAGTAACTATACATCATTTTACACTTATATCTGCACCACCGGACTACCTTGCTGGACAGTGGTTTCAGTGCCATGATTTGCAAAGTTCAAAATATTCCGTTATTCCGCTATTCCGTGCCGTATTCCGTGTTTTACCGACTCCCTCTTCCGCAAGGCTTTGCATGCTTTTGGGCCATGTATGAGTCTTGATGATCATAATTACCTTCAAAGAAGAAGGCTAGGCGCTTAAACAAGCTTCTAGCATACTTGTGAAGTTATACGGCTTTTGCTTAATTAAGTATTGCATATATTGTGCGTCCACGCCATCCATACATAGAGAGTCTACCAACTCTCTGATAATGCTAAATTCTTATTGTCAACTTTTGCCTATATATGCCTATATGGAGCCCCTACAAGGTCAGAGGAGCATTTTCTAAGCCTGTTACATGTTCGTGCAAAGCAGACCCTTTCTACAGCCAACCATAACAGCTGCCATGAGGGTTACAGCCATGCACTCAGCCTAATGCCACCCTTTATGCTAGTACAGAACCTATTGCAATGCACCAAGTGACATCATCAAATAGAAATCTGCTTACTGGTACTTCAGTATTGGGAAGTCTTTAGTGTTGAAAGATTTGAGAAGTTGGCAAGCTAACCTGTTACTTCTAAGATAAATCTTACTTGGTCACAAATCAGATTTGTGTCAAAGAAGGTTTAACTTTCAGTGGCTTCACAGTCAGAGGAGCATTTTCTAAGCCTGTTACATGTTCGTGCAAACCAGACCCTTTCTACAGCCAACCATAACAGCTGCCATGAGGGTTACAGCCATGCACTCAGCCTAATGCCACCCTTTATGCTAGTACAGAACCTATTAAATAATAAGGAGTAACCCTATTTGCTCACGCAGTCAGAACTCAATTAAAATGAATGTCCACACGAATCAATGATAGGTACAACTGAATAAATGAGGTAAAGGTCATTGGTTCAATATGCATTAGTTAATTATGTTCAATGTTCTCTATCTCCCCCCAAGTCTTTAACCCATTGGTATTGCCAGGTGGTTGAAGGCTGAGTTTCTTCATTGTAGCCGTATAGGGGGCTTCTTTATTCTGGTTGATCTCCTCAGTGGTTGTGGGGTTGGGGTGGGTGAGGTTGGGACAGGGGTCGTGTTTGGGGGGGGGGGGGGTCTGGTGAAAGTTGGGCAGGATTTGTGGCTGGTGTGGGGGTGATGGGTGAGTCAGGGGGGTATAAAGTTGGTGGTGGAGGAGTGTTGGCTTCCGTGTCTGTCCTGGTTCATAAGAGATGTAGTCTCTTTCCTTGGCGTATGGGGGGATGTAAGAGACGGGTCAGTGGGTGACTTGGGTGGTGTGGTGGTGTCATCAGAAGGTGGAGTTGGGGGGAGGTGGGCGATGTCCTCTAGGATGGACCTTCGTTTGGCTGGTTGGTATATGGGGATGTATTTTCTGAGAAATTTTCTGTTCCTGAGTGTTTGTCTGCCAGATCCGTCTATTCTGATGAGGTATTGGTGGAATTGGCGTACTTCGATGACGATGCCAGTTCGGTCCCATTTGTTTGGGTAATGGCCGACTTGGTTTTGGATTCTCACTCTGTCACCTATTTTTAGTGGTGATAGGGCTTTAGTGTGCTCACTCCATTTGTCTTGGTGGAGTATGTGACGGTGTCTCAATGCCTTTTCTCTTAAGTTTAGGGAATCCCTCCAAGTCGGATGTGGGTGGTAGTTTCCAGGCAGGATAGGAATTAGATCCTTTATTGATCTTCCAAAGATACACATGGCAGGGGAGATTGTGGTGGTGGGGTTGGGGGTGTTCCTGTATTGAAGGATGGCTTTCTGGAATGCATCAATGTTGATTGCGCCATCTTTCCCGACGTTGCCAGTGATCAACCTTTTGATGGTTTTGACACCTATCTCAGCTCTGCAGTTGCTGTGGGGGAACGCCACAGAGCTAAGACGGTGGTGTATCCCCCAATTGTGCAGGAATTGTCTGGTGGTGTTGGCTACGAATTCAGGGCCGCCATCTGATGATAGTTCATCTGGGATGCCATAGGTGGCAAAGGTGTGTCTTAGGACATTGATTAGTCCTTGGGCTCCATCTTTGGCCCTCTCCACTATAGGCCAGTTGGAGTATCGGTCAACGATGACGAGGTAAGTGTAGCCTTGGTAGTGGAAGTAATCTGCACATATGCACTGGAATGGGTACTCCGGTAGGGTGGGAGGTGTGGGTGGTAGTGCCGCCTGTGATGGGGCCATCCTGTTGCAGTGTGAGCAATTGGCTCTGGTGGCTTGAATGTCGTTTGTGATACCAGGCCAGAAGATTGATGCTTCCGCCTTTGATGTCATGGCCGATGTGCCCTGGTGGGCACCATGCAGGGCAGACAGGCATGAAGGTCATATGGAGGGTGGAATGACAATTCGATCCTTGTAAATTACGACGCCATCACTGCTGTAGATGTCTCCTGAATTGGTGATATTCTCTGATGGGTGGCGGTAGTTGGTGTTTCAATTCTGGGATGCCATCTTCTATGGTGGAAAGGAGGAGGAGCATGTTGTCGTCGGATGATGTGGCAGTTTGGACTTGTTCCCAATTGACGGTATGTGTGGAGTGTAAGGAGGATAGTAGTGACTCCTGTAGTTGGTTTTCCGTTCGGATAGAGTGTAGCTGGTCGTCTATGCATAAGCCAGCTATGAGTTGGGTGGGAATGTGGGGAGGAGGGGTGGCAGTGCTATCTTGCATGCTGTGTATGTCGTCATGGAGGACCATTTTGGGTGGGTGGTGATCACCTGTGGGTTGTCTTGAGAGGGTATCAGAAGCCCTGTTTTTGACGCCCGGTATGTGAACCATTTTGAAGTGGTATCTTAGGGTTTTCTCTTTTAGGTTCCTCAGTCTGGTGTTGCAGATGTGATCTAGGGATCTGTCGCCGAATATCTTTAGGAGTGGTCTGTGGTCTACTGCAATGGTCAGGTTTTTGCATCCCAGGACAAAGTGTCTTGCTATGTCCAGAGCATCTGCCACTGCCAGTGCTTCACCTTCGATTGGTGCATATCTAGATTCGGCATCGTGTGTGAATCTGCTGCCCACTAGGGTGATCTTCCAACCTTGTTTGCAGCAAAAGAGGTCGTTGGAGGGGCAGGAGCAGTGTTTCTGGAACAACCAGTAACCAATGCCATGTTTCGACCAATCAGTGGCCAGGCATGTGGGTTTGGTTTTGTCGAAGATTTTGACTCCATTGTGGATTTCGTCGATGATGGTTAGCTTCGACTGTTCGAATGCTTGTTGTAGTGTGTCGTCCCAGTGGAATTTGTTGCTAGGCTTGAGTAGTTCCCGGAAAGGTAGCATCGTGTCGGCCATGCTAAATGCATATGATACCTGGTTCACCAAACCAAACCAAGATCTTACATCCGTTAGGCTCTGTGGGGTGGGGAAGTCGGAGATGGCCATGATGTATTTCTTGCATGGTCGTACGGTGTCATTGGTGATTTCGAAGCCTGCGAATTCAACTTCGTCTGTAGCAAATCTGAACTTCTCGGGATTGAGGGTGATTCCATGTCTGCCACAGGTATCCAGCCAGTTGGATGCCTGGAAGAAGCTTTCTTCTATTGTGTCAGACCATAGGAGGGTGTCGTCTATGCATCTGGTTTTGTTTGGGATGGATGAGGTGATCTCATCATATCTCCTGGTGTATCCATCTCTTGAGGCAATGTAGCCTTGTGGGGCTGTGCGGTATCTGTAGCGGCCCCAAGGGGTGATAAAAGTGGTATAGTGTCGGTCTTCAGGATGAAGGGGTACGCTGTGGTAACCGTTCCATGCATCAAAGACAGTTTTCTTCTTCCCTTGAGGGACCGATCTTGCCTGGTGGAAAGGCGACTGGGTGTGATGTGTTTCTCTGGTGGCATGGATGTTGAGAGGTTGGAAGTCAATTGTCCTTCTGGGCGTGCCATTCTTTTTGGCGCAGATGACCATTCGATGGCACCATGTGACTGGCTCTCCAATTGGTACGGGTTCGAGTACTCCCAGTCTCACGTCTCTGTCTAGGCCGGCTTTGACGTCGTCTTGCCAGTGGAGGGGTACTGGTATGGGTGAGTGATGAGCAGTGGGGGTTGCATGTGGGTCGATCATTAGTCTCATTGGTGGGCTTTCCATGAGTGGTAGGGTCTGATGTTCACAGGTGTTGAAGGTGCTGGAACTGTAGTAGTCTAGGAGGTATTGCTGGAGTTTCTCCCTGTTGGCTTCTGTGGCTGGGTATGGTAGGGAGGTGGGGATTGGTGGTGGCTTTGTCCGTTTGGGGCATTGACATTCCTGTTGTGGTGAGGAGGTGTCTGTGGCACCAATGGTGTTGGCGGGGTTGGTTCCTTCGGCTTTGTCCATTGTAGGGAATGTGTTTGGGATGATCCCTAGGTCTATGCATGCTTCCCTGCTGAGGAATAGCTTGTCAGTGTTGTTAGTCACATAGATCATTTGCCTGGTGGACTGTTCTTCTCCCTTGTTGTTTTTCCCTGATAGCCTCAGTATGGTGGCACTCAGGATGCGTATGTCGTGATTATCTGCTGCATGCATTTTGATGTTGACGGGGATGAGGTCTCTGGTGGAGAGGCCGAGTTTCTTCACAATTTTGAGACCTGCTAAGCAACTCTGGCAGCCAGTGTCAGCCATGGCACTAACGAAGGACCGTTTTTGCGGTATTCTGAGGGGGAACCCGAAGTGGTCGTAGTCCTCCTGTCGGATGCTCATCTGTAGCCTGATGTATGGTTGAGGTTTGGATTGCCTCCTCAGCCATTCTTTTGTGAACTTGTCAAAGACATGGTGGTCTAGGGTGGTACTTTTGGTGTTGTCCGCCGACGTAATCTCGCATAATGTGTCGAATATTGCGTCTTCGTGTCCGGTGTCTTTCGCCGTCCTTGTACCGTTTTTGCTCCTGCACACCTTCTCAAAGTGATGGTCTTTGCCACAGCAATTGCATTTGGTGCCAAAGGCTGGACATTCGGTTCTCCTGACTCTTGTTGGGGGGTTTCTTCCATGCCCTGTGACTCAGGTGTCCTGATCCTTTGGTGGTGGGTCTTTGGCTGACGGTCTCTTCTGCCTCCTGTACGAGCTGCCGGTCACTGCATCCATTGCCTGTGGTAGTAAGAGACGGGACGCCGACCTCTTTCCTGCCTCCTTCGCCTCGACAAACCTGAGGATCTGTTCCAACGTCATGTCTTGATTCCTGTCCCCCAACAAGTCCATCTGTATCTCGGCAGGGTCACCCTTGCTACCATAGTATTCTCTTCCCTTATAGCCAACCTTCTCATGGCTGTGAATACCTCATCCTCGGTCATCTCAGTAAGGGTGCCCCCAGTGTTTCTGGTGAGGTCTTTACGGAGCTGGTCGTCGCAGCATTCTAATAGTTGGATGATCTTGTCGGTCCCTTCCAACCTGGTTGCCTTTACATAGTCATTCCACCTTGACTTGAAGTACTGCCAGTCCTCGGTCGTGCCAGCTGATGCCTGATATATTCGGTCTTTTTACCTTCTCAACTCTTGCTGTCTGCGCCAATCCGCTGGGCGTTTGGTGGCTGGTTGCGTGAGTCGTGATGAGTGCGGCCGCGATCACTGGTTCCACGTCGGGTGTCTCATATTCGCAGCCTTCTATCGGGCACTGGATTTTCGGCATCTCTGGATCATGCGGTGGTGCTCCTTAATTGGAAGGCTTGTCTTTGCGGTCGTCCTTCGCTTCAACGGTCCAGGCGATCGCTCCTCAGTGCCTCGGTGAGTTGTACCTATCATAAATAATAAGGAGTAACCCTATTTGCTCACGCAGTCAGAACTCAATTAAAATGAATGTCCACACGAATCCGGCAATGATAGGTACAACTGAATAAATGAGGTAAAGGTCATTGGTTCAATTGAATATGCATTAGTTAATTATGTTCAATGTTCTCTACCTATTGCAATGCACCAAGTGACATCATCAAATAGAAATCTGCTTACTGGTACTTCAGTATTGGGAAGTCTTTAGTGTTGAAAGATTTGAGAAGTTGGCAAGCTAACCTGTTACTTCTAAGATAAATCTTACTTGGTCACAAATCAGATTTGTGTCAAAGAAGAAGGTTTAACTTTCAGTGGCTTCACAGTTGGCTGCATACTTGAAGAGAAGGTTATCCGTTACCAACTTGAGTTCAGAAAATAACTTGCCGATGTTTCAACTGAATGCTCCATTGACCCAACATATATATGTCTCTTAAATTAATTTTCTACTTCTGCTGGGATTTATGTGCTTGAATTGAACCAAACTTAAATGTAGACATTCTGGGCACATTTGCAACTCTACACTTACTAATTAACTTTAGTACACACAGGCTGCCTCCTGCTGACCTTTTTTGTCTGCCATTGTGGCACAAAATAGCTTGGAGGTTGCAAATAGTAGTCACATGGTTGCCATTGTTGGTTCTCCGTACTATTTTTGTGTAAATATGCTGGTGTAAAATGCAGTTACTGAAGAACATGTACGTAACCCAACCTTGACATCATGACTCGAACAGGCTTTGTGATTGATTTGCCCCTTCCCTATCCCTGGCTTCTCATGTAACCATATGTACTCTCCCACCCAGCTTTTCCACACTGAAGAGCCTGGATGGTACCAAGGATTAGTGAAAGGAGTGCAAGAAGCACGAGGCATGTTTCTTCACACCCATGTTCAATTCCAATATTCAGGTATGTGAAGATCCAACGAAATTAGTTGCACTTAAAGTTGTGTATACTAGGGACTACATCTTGGCTTATGCCAATGAAATGAACTCTTAATCAACTTGCCATGGAATTGGCTCCCATGAGATAAATTTTCACATGTTCAACTCCAAGAGGTCAACTTTAATTTCATTTGGAAAGCAACAGTGAATACAAAGAACTATAACTTCAGTGCAGCATTTATGCAAACTAAGGTCCATCTGATCATTTGTGTAGTTTGTATTTTGAATTCTCAATTCTTACTGGTGCTCTCTTTTCCACCAGCTCAAGTCTGTCCTTCTTGTTATAATACAGCCACTTGTTATCTTTTTTTGAAGACTGCATGTGTCCTAAGACCAATAGCTTTACCTTCTGAAAAGGACCTCAACAATGTTATCAGAAAAATACACCACTGATTTTCAGCAGCGTCCAAATGTAGCATCTTAAATGGCTTATCATCCCCACTGGTCAGTGACTCATCGGCTCATCATTACTGAAGTCACTGCTTATTGTTTATAGTCACACTTATCCCATTGATGTGGGTGATTCAGCTTCATATCCAATTTCTGTTTGCTATACACATGTGCAGTTGTTGTCATGAGGTAAGGAGAGGGCCACACTCTGCAGACAAGATGTCACATACGTGTGCAAACTGCATGCATGCAATTTGCCCATGGGACTGACTCCAAAAATGTATTATGGACCCAGCTATGTGTTTTCTGGTCCAAAGTATGTTACTGGTATCTTCATCTTTATTTGTTCTCCCTGGCCCTTGATGCAGGCATTCCCCTTACATTAGAAAACATTGTAAATTCCGTCAAAGATGTGACATGGGAATCTCTGTGTTGGTGTCTGCGTGTACCAGATTCAAAGAGAAGTGAAATAGCAGCGCAACATTTGCCTGCCAATCATAGGAGGGTGTTGGTGGAGTGGTGGTTACACTCATATCCAAAACCGTCATGGCGAAGATTAATACAAAGATTTGACAAAGCTTACAAGAAGCGTAATGACTCATCATGCGGACATGCAGCAGATAACATACGCCACAATGCGGAGCCAGTTCAGGGTATGCTTTTACATGTACATGTAATATGTTAACCACTTAAACTTTCATTTTTGGGCTGCCAAAGATGGCATGCTTCAGCTCATTGTTTTAGTAGCCACTGTACAGATGTATTCTGCAAGTTGTTAAAACCTGCTTGGTGATACCGGCCCAGTAGCAACAAGAAAACTGCCCTTCATTGCTGTACAAGATCAAAGCTTGATGGTTAAATGACAGTAATGCATTCTTACATAACTAAGTATTCACAGGCTGAGGAATGCCACAACATTCAAATTTAATTCAAAGTAAAACTGTCATTTTCTGTTTTACTATTTGAAGGTACATAACTTATACCCTGAAAGCCTGGAGAAATCCACTGCTTAGTGTACTAGCTATAGTCATGTGCTAGTACGCAAGCAATCAGTGTGACTGAGTCCTAATCAAGCTGTAAAAACTATTATTCACAATGATGATACATGGAGTACAATAGATGGCACAACTATGTTAACTAGCAGTGTAAACTATATGGCCCTTACAGCCTGCACACAGGCCTCTGATTGGTCAGAACTCGGTTTCAGTTTCCAGACCAAGTAATGCTACTGGAAACTTTCCACCAATTCTACTGTGTATAGGGTTCACATCACATCCATGCACAAAGAGACAGATTTCACGTAAATTTAGCATGCTATGTGAACAGGCTGGCTCTAACTAATTAGAAACAGGAGGTTACATGATTGCATAGAATCTTCAGTTAAACCTAAGACTTTTGTGTACATAAAACAGACGACTTAATTGTCATTATATGTCATCTATACAGTCATTCACATTTCTTGGCTCTTCTTTCAGACTCCAAGTTCACCTTACCCAACATCATTTCTAAGCTTGAGACAGTACAGAACTGGTCAAAGCTGGGTGGTTGGCTTGGTGTCCCAAGTAGTAAGCGGGAGAGCAGAGAAGTGACATTAAACTACTACTGTACCACAGTTCCTAATGCTTCATGGCAGAGAATATCCGGAACATTGCACTGTATGGAGGAGTATAAAGCTCTAGAAAGTGTCAGAAACTGCTTTGAAAGACAACCTGGTACGTATGTGTGAGTGGGGGACTCAGGAATATACTGAATGTTGTTCTGAATAACAACAGTTACAAACTCCAGGCACATTCTAAATCAGACATTAGGCATAATCTTATTATTTGATATTCTGCATGGAAACAACTGTGAAGTTATTGCTATATGCATCTGTGCATGCAAGAGTTACTACTACCATAACTTGGGAAATATGATGTGAGTAATTAGCAGTGAATCTGTGGCAACACTGTACAAGGGCGGCGGAACCACGGGGGCTATAGCCCCCCTAAAGTTTTGATCAAGGGAGCTAAGCCACTGGGTATGAGAAAAATCCATGCGATTAGACATTAGACATCCAGTTGAAATTTGTATCTTTGTACGAATTACCCTCGTCCTGATTCGTCATTCTAAACGCTGGCACCATCTTTACAAACTTAAGTCTGATATAGTGATTTGTGAGTATCACAAATGCTTATGCAATGTGTAGCTTTATGTACTCCAGAAAACTCATACGGAGGCATTTTACTTTATGTTGCAATTCACAATAAAGTTTTGAAATTTGAAATGATGGAAGGTGCTATGCAAACAAAGATATTCCCCTAGGAAATAAGTCAAATTGGTACTTCAGGAATGCTGCAAAATTTTGTGCTATCCAACCCAAGAAATACAGCTTCCAGCACATTCTTCATCAAGTTTTTGTGGTACCAACTACATTGTATGTTTAGCCACTGTAATTGATCAACTAACTGGTGTCATCTTATAGTTTCCTACTACATACTTTCACGTGCATAACTCTAGCTACAGCTGCAGCTCATAGTTCTCACAACAGCTCTTGACGTCCTGAACTCTGAGCTGCCAGCAAAATTGGTGATACTATAATTTTCTGATTTCTACATAACAATGATAATGTAATACTCTCTTTCCTATCAGACTGCACCCTCACTGTCACCAACCTGTGTGAAGTACTTGAAGAGGTGAAAGAAGTAATTCAAGTGGGCATGTTTCTTGACGTACCTGAGTTGAAGTGGAAAGAAATATACAATCAATATAGCAGTGACATTCACCGCAAACAGGCTATTGCCGAATACTTTATAAATAATCACCCGGCTCCCAGCTGGGAACAAGTGGCTGAGTCTCTTTATGTGTTTTATGATGATGGAAAGTACCATGGAGCTCTCCAAAATCTGATAAGGAGGTATCTCAAACGTAAGAAGAATTCTATTATTCTGCACTTGCTGACAACATGTACAATGAACTATATATAACAGTGTACAATATTTTTATATACTGACTTTGTTGCCTGGGATAAGCTATTAAATATAACTCATTTTAACTCTCACCGTAGTGTTAAAATATATTTGCTGCATATCCACAAGCATTTGAAACTCAGTAGCTACTTGAATGAAATTCATATAGCTGCTGGTTTGTTTTGGATATTTTCATGCCAAAATTTTCATGGCAATTTTTCGAATCACAAAGATTTCAGCCAATAAGGTTAATATGGCATTAAGGGTTGAGTTGGGCATTAATGGTGATAAATACTCGACAGTAGTCAATTGGTAGGCATTTATCATATCCCACGCTAGATCTATCAAATGCCTACCCTCCATTTACATAAAAGGTTTTGCAAATAGCTTAAAAGGAAAGTATTAAGTGTCTACCTAATACCAGATATTTGAACAGCAAGACTAAGCCTTTCGAATAGATTAGGACGTTTGACTAGCTATTAAGGTACTTAAGACAAACATACAAATTCTGAACCTCAAAAATTTGGTACTACACCACATGCAGATGCATGGGAAAGAGAAGCAACTAATTCAATCTATAGTTAATAATCAATGCACTTGAGATCAACATAGTTTCATCTCACACTGATGGATATTGCATTTTTAGTTTACCATTGTGGTAGTTGTTACCAGTAATTACAATTAAAGTATTCTACAGTAAAATTTCTCTATCTAGAATAGTTTAGCTAGTAGAACTAGATAACTTGCATATTTTGCCTCTATGCAGATGATTATTACCTATCAATATGTGAGCAAGTAATGCGTGAGTCTGGGGCAACGAATCAAACTATAATGCACTGTATTTTTGTGGGGCCTGCTGGAGTGGGAAAAAGTTCGTTAATGAAGCGCCTTCTCCACATGAAATTGGATTTAAAGCGCACAAGTACACAAGTAGCAGAGAAGTCGGTACGAGTTGAAATCATTAGGGATGTCTCAACAACTACTGCACAAGTGTTTGGTTTAGACTGGCAGAAAATAGAGGATCCAATTTCACAAGCCTCTGGACTAATTGGACATTTGTCTACAACACAGGAGAAATGCAAAGAGAATCCAAGTACACTGGCTTCTGGACAGTATGGACGAATGCCTCCAAAACAGGAGAAAGCAGTGGAAGAAAATCGTTCAGTAGTGGTGGGTCAAAGCCCCAAAGTATTTGAACAAACAGAGCACATTTCTGAAGCCGAAGTGTCTAAACAAAGCCTTGGATCTGAACCCCTCAACTATTCTTATTCACAGTACAATAAGGCCATTGATTTCTTTCGACAGGTTTTGAAGGAAAAGGGAGTTTCTGGATTGCATCAGCATATCAATCCATGGACTCTCTATCTGACAGATTTAGGAGGTCAGCCTGAATTTCAAGAGCTGTTACCAGCTCTAGTAGTAGGCCCTTGTGTTTTTTTTGTAGTCTTCCCCCTTGATAAAGATCTGAAGGGAAAATATGAAGTAGAGTATGTTAGACCCAACGAGCAGAAATGTATGCAAAAATATCTTTCAAGTCTTACTCTACTGGAAGACCTATTGCGGTCCCTTGCAAGCATTGCCTCTACCAAGTACAAGAATAAAGATGGAATAGATGTGATACCAAGAGTGATACTTGTTGCCACTTTTAAGGATAAAGTCCCACGAGAGGAAGATCGTCAAAGAAGACTTAAAGAACTTCAAGATCTGGTTAACCCTTTCAACGCGGAAGTAATTTTATTCATGACAGTTTATTAACGCGGAAGTTGTTCCATATCAGCGTTATTGACTCGAACGGTTTTAGTGACAAGCGTGCTAACAAGTCTTTGGCTGTTCCAGTGGCTTGATTTGTATAGATAGGGTGCAAATAGGCTGGACTAGTTTATCTAATTGGCTAATAAGTGTGTAGTAAGTCATTTGTACTTGTTTGAAGCCATTTTGTGCTGACTATACACTGTAGCTTCGAGCGGTTGGAAACGGTGCCGATTTTCTCACCTGATACCCCCAGCCACGACAAAATCAGCCAATTTACAAGTTATTTGAAGCTATTACTCCTACCTGAAGTCAAATATGGAGAACGCTTTCTCCCTGTGGGCAAGAAAAAGCTTCGTGTTTAGCAGCCCTCGGCTCATTGATGATAACCCGCGAATAAGTACCGCCTCTTCCCTGTCTTTCTAGACGATGATGTCAGTCAAAAGGTGTGGCCTAGCCTCATTAGCACTTATCATGGAGGGGCCTACCCTAAAATCTCGTTAAGCTTCTTAGCTTCGCGTGGAAAGCACACGAACTTGTCGTGAGCATATATATATGGTCGCCGCGACGACCGGAAGTTTAATGTGACCATATATATATGGTCAGCGCGTTCAGAGGGTTAAAGAAACAGATACTTTTCGTCAGGGCATGATAGTGGATGCCTCTGAAACCCAGATGGTGTTTACCATAAACAATGCCTCTGAGGAAGAATCTGAGAAGGATGCCAAGGAAATACGAGATGCATTTCACAAACTTTCTGATTGCTTTAAGGTTCACACTCCCTCTTCATGGCTAATTTTTAGCATCTTAGTACAGCATTTGTATCCAAAAGACAGTGTCATTAGCAAGAAAGAATGTTTCAAGGTGGCCTGGGAATGTGGAATTCATGATGCACTTGAATTTGAAGCAGCTCTTGAGTTTCTTCACAAACAAACTGGTGTGCTTCATTATTACACAGAACCAACCGAGCTTAGCCAGATTGTGATTAAAGACCCACAGCACCTTTTTAATAGGGTGAATCAGCTGGTTGAAAGAACCTTTGTATTTGAGAGGACTCGTTCTATCCAACGTACAGAAGACTTTAAAAGAGGCATATTTAATAGAACAGATTATGAAGTGCTGACTAAAGACTATAACTGCTGCAAACTCAACCCTTCCATGCTATTGAAGCTCCTTGAGCACCTTAATGTGGTTGTACCACTATGTCAAGACGAAAAGTATTTCATGCCTTGTGCCATTGCTCATCTTGAAGAAACTGCATTTGATCACACACAATCATCCACCATTCCTCCACTGCTGATAACATTCAAGAGTGGCTATTGCCCTAAAGGACTTTTTGGAGCACTTGTAGCTTGCATTGTGAACAAGCAAGTGGCAAAGTGCACACTCAATTTGGACGAATCGAAAATCCACCGAGATCAAATTTGTTTTCGATTGGGCCTGTATAAACTTCTTTTGAGAATTAATCCCACTTATATTTATATTAAAGTTGTTCCAAAGAGCACATCATCCTTCACTGAACTTTGTACCCTGTGTAACCATATTCGCAGATTCATTGAGCATAACATGATGGAAGCATGCAAAACATTACGTTACTCAGAGAATGCAAACTATGGTCTATCATTCATATGCCAGTGTGATCTACATGTTGATAAGGAGAAACTTTGCCCAGCAGAAGTTAGGAATGACCCTGTTGATGGGTATTTCTTCATGTGTACTCAATCTAAGGATGAGGCACACATCAATCCATATAGTCATGTATGGCTTCCTGGGGTGAGTAATGGTTGTGCAACTAGTAGCCTAATAACAGGAGGTATTTGCTTTAGCACAACAAAGTGTTGGTCTATTAAATAGGGCTAAAAATGTTCTATAATATTGTTTCAAATTGAATATATGCAAGACAAGCAAAGTACAGAATATTCTTTTTTAAGACATCATTGAATTTTTTGCAGGATAGACTAAATTGAAACTGTAAATTCTGAATTCCATGTCTGAACTTTGTTGATAACTTGTAAAACATAAACGTGGTTTTCTGGTGTATACCCAAATACACAAATATTCTTTTCTGAATAATGTTGAACAAATACAGTATTGGTGAACAAATATTAGAATATTCCAGACATTCCTTTTACCCCTACTATTAAGAATTGCAGTAAAATAGATATGAAGGCACTGCTCACAATCAGATGCTTTCTTTCATCCTACCAATAGCCAACTATACTACTAAATCCTGATGACCAGGTAGTGGATGTTGGAGCAGAAGCAGTGTTCAGAGTGAGAGTAACAGGAGATGGCCTTCAGTTTCAATGGCAAAAGGAATGCTGTGATCTGTGTGATGGCAGCAGATACCGTGGCACTCACACTGACACTTTACATATTCTAGGGGTGGAAAAGAGTGATAAAGGTCACTACAAATGCATTGTGACAAATGGTTTAGCAAGAGTTTCTTCAAATGAAGCTTTCTTTTCTCTCAGTAAGTTGGTCATAAATGTACTGTATGTATAATTATATGAATTGCATGTGTGGTGTCAGGGTAATTTCTTGTCAGGGTATTGGTGATCCTGTTTGTTTGTTTATTATTATTATTTATGTACCATACCCGCAAGATTTTCCTTAAGTAATTTTCACTCATTTAAACATTCTGTGATAAGCTGCTTCTAGAAGATCTGAAGTGCTAGCCTCGTTCCCAGGTCACTCCCAGATTTTATCTCACAGCCGTGGAGAAAAATACAATGGATTTTTCTCCACGGCTGCGAGATAAAATCTGGGAGTGGCCTGGGAATGAGGCTACTGATGTGCAGCATGCCATGTTATGGCTATTAGAAAAGCTGGTTTAAAACTTAGTTAACTTAGCAAAAAGTTATTGAATGTTTTCATTGTATTCTGGACATGTACACACATGGAACCACTAGCCTCATTTGTAGGCCATTGCCCAGATTTTTGCTGCTTGTAGTACAAGACTTATGGCTGGGCTCAATCATCACCTGTCATCACAGATGATACAAATTATCTCACTCTGTGAATTAAGTACAGACAACAGTGGATATTTGTTATGGTATATCACCAACAATGTTGCTGTTCTTCAAGATAGCAGTTTTGACCTTGAATGTTGAACTAGGGACATATAGTTGCTAATTGAATGTTCAAATAATGGTTCCATGTTCAAAGTAATGTTAAAATGAGAGGCGTTTTAGCGATTATATATGCTATGTCTTAAAACAAACTGGGATAACAATTTACTAGGGACTGTTTTCTAAAATCAGAAGAATCCTTTCTAATAAGTTGATGTAGCAGTATCCCAAACATTGCTTGAAAACAATAGTTACTTATGCAAATTGATTTGACTTGAGGCAGCACTCAACATTAGCACTGACAATAGCATGCCACCATATTGTAGCTAACGTTGAATTAGTTACATCCATCTTGCAAATCTACATTGTGATCTGCATTGCTTAAGTATATTCTTACCACAGATATTTCTCAAGACTTCACAAGTACACTTTGTTAGCTAACTTTTTCCCAGGCCTCTGCAGTGTTTATGGCTTACAGTACAAAATTTATGCAAATTGCATACTGAAAATGAGGCTACAGTGTTTGTTCAAGTAAGTTTGGACAGGACGTTGAGCCAAAAATTAGTGGTGCATGCGTGTTGTTTTGTGGGTAGGGACTTCTTTGTGAAACTACGATTGTAGTTGTGTTCATCATTATAATGATTTCCAGGTCTGAAGTCCACATATCAGGAGCATTCAAATAGTACCCTGATTTCTAAGTTAGGAAGGTTATTTGGTGCTGACTTTACTATAATACTGTTAAAGCAGTGTTAATGGTTATTAGAGAGGGTGGGGCATTTTTATGGAAGCCAGCTTGTTTGATTACATCAACTATAATACAACAATATAGAATGCCAAACAAAAAGTGCACTTCATACCAAATGATACGTATCATTCCGTTGTTGATTCAATCCGAAGTCAGTGTGTTAAGTTCACGTGATGTGTTATCATAATTCTGCAGATGCAGTATCAACTCAACCAAGAGGACAGGTCCCTTCACCTGCCTACGCATGCCTACTCTCCAAAGTTTACACACTTAGTATGTGTACATATTAATCAACTTTCTTACAAAACATTTAAGTAACTAGTTGAGTTCCATTCTGGCACGTAAGTAATACCTTTATTTCTCGCCTTCATGCAGCTGAGAAAGACCTGGTTGACATTACAGACTATCTACTAGACATGGAAAAGACCCATATCTATCATCTTGGACTGATTCTGGGACTCAGACAAAGCAAACTCAAAACAATGATGGAGTCTACTACATTCCTGGATGATGTCATTGCTGCATGGCTGAGGAAGGAGGATCAAGTTACAGAGAAGGGCGAGCCAAATTGGACAGTACTCGTTAATGCACTAAAACATCGCAGAGTTGGACAAACAGGAATTGCAAGCAAAATTGCAACAGAGCAAAAATTGTTGGACGAGTTCATTGAACATAGCCAAGGTATGCAAATATTTGCTGAAGTTGAGAAAGTTTCCTTGTATAGATAAAAGTGATTATGGATGTGCATTATTGTCAGTTGCAAAACATTGATTTTATGAGAATACATGTTCTCTACCAGATGAGGCCAGCATGCTATGCCAGAATTTAGCTCAAAGCATGTTATGAGAATGAGTTTGGCTTCCACTATCAGGCTATGGGTGGACATGGTACCACATTTAACTGATTCTATTTCTGTTGTTCACAGCCCAACAGCAGCCTGCCTCTTCCATTTTGACTTCCTCAACTCCACTGACTAGTACCATGAGAAAGACAGGTGTGTGCTTGCTAGTATTTATTGCATTTTGTTTCTGCATGTTAGATCTTGATGTCCAACTATCACCGAGCTAGTGCACATAATGCGTTCTTATTTGCAGATGCAGGATCAAATCCACAGGAAGGACTAGTCTTTTCTCCACCTGCCCACACACCCCCAACTTCCATTTGCAGTCAGTGCACCCTTGGTATGTGCTGCATATCAATGAGAACAACAGTGATACCATAGTAGTGTGCACTAGAGTTGTATTTTCCCTCATGCCTTCATGCAGCTGAGAAAGACCTGGTTGACATTACAGACTATCTACTAGACATGGAAAAGACCCATATCTATCATCTTGGACTGATTCTGGGACTCAGACAAAGCAAACTCAAAACAATGATGGAGTCTACTACATTCCTGGATGATGTCATTGCTGCATGGCTGAGGAAGGAGGATCAAGTTACAGAGAAGGGCGAGCCAAATTGGACAGTACTCGTTAATGCACTAAAACATCGCAGAGTTGGACAAACAGGAATTGCAAGCAAAATTGCAACAGAGCAAGTACTGCTGGATAAGTGACATAGCTAAGGTTTGCAACACTGTGAAAGTTTTCCTTTACATTCTGTGCAAGTTGTGTAGCAGTAAGGACAGTTTAGTATTTCTCACTAACATGATCTCTGCAGGGGTGGATCCAGGATTTTTAAAAAGGAGGAGCTAGTACAGGGAGAAGGGGAAGCGGAAGGGTGGAGTCTCCCCTCCAGCACGAAGTGTGGAAAGCCCTAAAGATTGTAAGGCTTTGGAAACACTATTTCTGAGCTTGGTGCTTGTCATAAATGGCAATCCAACGTTGACAAATAACAGTCATTTTGAAAGTGGAAAAGCTCAAATTGGTGGAGGAATTGCCGTGTTTGCGACTGTTGGTGGCAGGTGTACATCAGTAAGCATGCAGTACTGTGCATAAATCTGTGTACATCATGAACAGCAAAGTCCATCAAAATGTTGCTGATATGGGCCAAGGAGTAGCAGTCGAGTTCAAACTGAACTGTTTTGCTAGTAATGTTTTGATTCACAATGTATCCCTTACAAGAAATACAGTAACTATTTTCAGTGGAGGGAATATGTATGTGACAAATAACTGTTTGGCAGGAAACTCTGTAACAATCAGCGAGAGCACTGTGGAGTTTGGTAATTCCAGTGGTACTGGTGGAAGAATGACATCCCTAACAGGTGCTTCTGAAGCATGCTCATCTACAGTGGTAAGCCTCAAACCAACCATTCTCATTATTGTCGACTCGAGTGTTCAATACAACACTGCTCATTACCAAGGTGGTGGACTTGTCAACTCATTTGACTCATCAGATTACTTGTGCTGCAGTGATAAAGTGGACATTAAAAATGTAACATTCGTTAACAACAAAGTTAGTACATTTCCATTCTCAAATGATGATCAAGAACTGCTTCCTACAGAAGGTGGTAATATTTACATTCAGGATGTTAGTGGACAGTGGCTTAACAACTCCGTCAGAATTCATAGCTGTCAGGTGGAGTCACAATACTGGGAGGTGGAGTTTATCTAACTCAAACAATAAAATATCCTGGCTCCTTGCAGAAAAGCACTACAATTGAAAGTTTATTAATCTCTAATACACAGTTTATGTGTAATTGAGCAACTGGAAAAGATTCTTTTGGTGCTTCACTAGTTGTTGATGGACAGCCTGGTGACTACAACATAACGTGGTACTCCATGTCACCAACTATCAAATTGAAGAGACTTACCATCACAGATACTATATTTGATGGAACATGCGCTGATTCTAGCAATATCAGTATTATCAGTTTAGGATGGTATGCTCCCTATCTACCAACATGGTACAGCGTAGTATTTATTAATGTCTCATTTCAAGGGTATTCCACATTACTTCCTACATTTCACCCTCAGCAGCTCTCTGATTCGTCTTTAGATGATGACGTTATACCTGACCCACATTTGCTGAAAGTACAACAACCTGGAGTTATGCTTATCTCTGTTCCAAATGCAACATTTATTGACTGTGAGTTTTCTGACAGTACTGCAGATAGTGCCCTTTATGCAAGAAGTACTAACGTGTTCTTTTGAGGTAACATACCCATTTGACTACTGCAAACCTGAACAGCTCTCCATACAACTGAATGACTCAGACAATCAATGTGCCTTAAATCACTCAGGTCTCCTCTGTGGAGCATGCCAGCCTGGTCTCAGCCTTGCCCTGGGAACATCCAGATGTCTGAAGTGCTCCAACATATACCTGATGCTGCTGTTTGCCTTTGCAGCTGCAGGCCTTGCACTTGTATTTGTACTAACCCTCACCAACATGACTGTCTCGGAAGGAACTATAAATGGACTTATATTCTATGCTAATATCATTCACATAAATCAAGCCATCTTTTTCACAAACGAAACTGCTGGAGTACAAAGAGTTGCATTGAACATTCTTTCCACTTTCATATCTTGGATCAATCTGGACCTTGGAATTGAGACCTGCTTCTACAATGGTATTGACATGTACACTAAAGCATGGCTACAGTTTCTTTTTCCCATCTACATCTGGACTATTGTTGGTGGGATGATTGTCTCCAGCCATTATTCCTCCACTGCAGCTCGACTGTTCAGAAGGCATGCTGTGAAGGTGCTAGCCACACTCTTCCTACTGTCCTTTGCTAAACTCCAGCGTACCATCATCACAGCTCTCTCCTTCACCTTTCTGACCTACCCTGATGGGAGGACTAAGACTGTGTGGCTCTATGACAGCAACATTGAGTATTTACGTGGGAAACACATCCCTCTATTCATCGCTGCACTTGTTGCTCTTCTGTTCCTTCTGATCACCTACACGCTAGCACTGTTCTTTATTCAGTGTCTGCCTAAGTTAAACTACCGAATATTTTATTGGGTGAGAAAGCTGAAGCCATTGTTTGATGCATACACCGGTCCATATAAGGACAGGTACGGATTTTGGACCGGATTTCTGCTTATAATCCGCACAATTCTTTTCCTTATCTTCACTCTCGGCAATCCTGGTCTGAATCTTGCTGCAATAAGTATTACTAGCACCTGTCTAGCTTTCTCTCCAGCTGTCTACAAGAAAGTGTGGCTTACTGTGCTGGAGTATTCTCTGCTACTGAATCTGAGTGCAGTTTCTGTTGCTACATTTTACTGTTGTGACCCTCAGTTTAGTGGCAATCAAGCAGTGGTAGTTGATATTTCAGTTGGCAGTGCTCTAATAACATTTATTGGTATGCTGATCTACCATCTGTACCAGTGCACCATCACTTCACGAGCCTGGAAGACAGTCTCAGATTGAGTTACTCAGAGCAAGAACAATCGTGAACTTGTAAAAATTGCAGCAGAGGGCTCAGATGAAGAGGAGGAACCACCTCAGGCTGAGATACGACCGCTAATGTTGCAGTTTAATGAAAATCGTGAGCCAGTGCTGGTGTATGATGATGAGGACTAAAATTGCACTGTTTATTAAAATATATATTTATTTTGTGTATAGCTAGTCTGAGCAGCAGTCTTGAGTCTGTCAATTTACAGTGGCCTTCACAAATGATGTAAGAGTTACGATTGGTGATATTTTTTGATAACACAATCAATGAGATATTCCCACTCTACTAGAGCTAATATAAGATGCTGTTGCTGCAGATAATGCCATGCCAGATTAACCACCATTGTAGCTACAGCATTGTTATACTCAATAATAGTTCAGATTCAGACAAAAACGGAAACCCCTTCTTTAATTGACAAGTCCATTACCACATAAAGCAACACAAAGTTAATCTCTTGTTTCTGGTCTGCGTGTGGACCAATCATCACTGAGTGTCCTGACTTATGTATCAGTATTTCAGCATGCAATCCACTCACCATTCAAGTTTCTATAGATATTTTGGCTGCTTATATGTACAAGTGTCTGCATTTTGGAGTCTTGTGCCCAGACCTCACCCTCTTTATCAATTAGGAAATGAGTGCATGAGCTTGAGAACAGAACATCTGTCTCCAAACAGTGGAATGATATTCAATGGTTGAAGTATTTCATGTGTCAACGTTATAGTACCAAAAGACTGCAGCAATAAATATTTACTGTCAGGTGAATGATGCCACTCTCTCACAAAACTATACAAGATGTACATCATTACTAACTATGAAACAACTGAACAAAACATATTTTGATGTACAAGAAATACATAATTGTTATCACAGATCCAAATATAGCCTTGTTTCCAGGCTCCTTCCTACTTTGTTATGTTCATGAGACATGTCCAAATTGGGACACTAACAACACTCATGAGTCCCAAGATAGAGTTAGTGAGACCCATGATCCCAGGTTCTTAGGGTTAGGATGGATTAAATGCTTGGGACACACTTATGAATAATCCATGTCACATACCCCATCTTTTCAACCTAACACCAAGCTGCTGAAGACACAACAAAAAGGCCACTAAGGACATTCATGTTCCCATTGGACAGCTGATTGAACCCAGTGACGTTCGTGCTCACTGGGGAGGGCTAAATAACCCAAACTAATTAATATTCATGAGATGACAAAAACCCTGGGTTTTACCCTATGTAGGCTGAGCTTTAATTAGATTCATGGGCTCAAATAGGGTTAGTGAGATTAGGGTTAATGAAAATAGGGTTAGGATTTTGGCTAGGGTTACGAAGTTTAGGGTTAGAGCCAACTTCAGGGTTAGCATGCTTAGGGTTAGTCTTAGGCTTAGGGCTAAAATGTGCTTTAAGGTAGGACAACCTTGAATCACAAATCTCCGAGCCATGTGGACAGACGGATAGATAATGTCTAAGTGTACACAAGATTCGCAAAAAGTTCGTACCAAACTGCTTTCTCTACCTGATAATGCCAAAAAACTCAATTTTTAGTCCCTCTGCTAAAATAAAAATTTGCACCCTCTCCAAAGCTCCACCCCCAGTCTGACCACACCATCAACACACACACAAGACAAGTAAAAACTTCACGTATGGATTTGTCCTGGGATCACTTCAATTCCAGGCTACAGGCCAAAACACACATTTGACCTCAAAAGCAGTAATTTTGGCTATGCTGGCTTTCAAGAAAAATTCGACACACCTCCACTCAAACCAGCCAAAACTGAGCCCAGTTTCAGAAAGCTCAACTCACGCCCTACAAAACTACGTATGCTTTTTCCCGCTCACCTCCAGGCCAGGGAGTTATGCCCACAAACCTACTTCCTGTCATTGCCCCTAGATTGGAGCCAAGTTACACATATTCCCGCTAGTATAAAATCGGGCGGGGCCTACAAGCCCGAAAGATCAGCTTTCTACAGTACCTTTGCCAGACAACTCAGTGGCGGATCTAGGATTTTCAAAAGGGGGGTTCCAGTGTGCACTTGACCGATCGCTATACTTGGCGGAGCGTAACAAAGCGCGCGAAGCGCGCCCGCTAGGGGTGTGTCGGGGCATGCTCCCCCAAGAAAATTTTCGATTTCAGACCTTCTGAGATCGTTTCTGGTGCCGTTTTGAGGTGAAATAGCAAGAGTTGGACGACCTACTGCCAAATCTAGTCATTGTGTTTGAAGCCGCTCGCAGAATTTAAAAGGCGTGGCTCCGCATCGCTCCGCAGAGGCTTTGTCCGAACTGAATATCTCGAAGCAACTCTAGGCCTAGTCAAACGTCTGGAGATCAGTAAGGAACTGATACGTGAGTGTGTAACTGTGCCTGGTTGTTGTTGCTGCATGCCACTGCTGCATAATCATTTGATGGACTCGTGCAGTTATGCCGTACGCAAAAATACACTACTAGCCGCCAAAGGGGGGTGCATTTGCACCCCCCTTACCCCCCCTAAATCCGCCACTGCAACTGTGTGATGACACCCGTCTTCCAGGATGGCTCTCTGCCTTTCCACCGCACTCACAAACATTCAAGCCCACTCAGGCAAGCTTTGCACGCACAAATTGCCTACCATCACATTCAACGAGCTAGAAAATCTTTATAGTGTTTTTTATTTTTTTTCAAAGTTCCGCCCAGCCACATGAAAGTGCCGCCAGACCACTACAAAGGGCCGCAGGCCACATCAAAGGGACACGCCCCCCTTGTTGATTCCGGTTGCCGCCATGGGAAAGTGTAAACAAGCCAATGGATTTCAATCGCGCGCCATTATGGTCACCCGATCATTAATTATTCATGAGCGGAATCGGCCCGATTCGCGATTCAAGGTAGTCCTACCTTAAAGCCCCTGCACTAGTACTTGGAGACACACGTGAACAATTAGAAGAGAAAATTGTACCTTCTTCCCAAAGTTGTTTGATTTTGAAGATGTGAGCGCAGATGACTGAAATGAAACTGAACGGTGAATCAACTGCAGTCATTTTATGGAAAAACTGCTGCGAAGATTCCCACAACCAAGGACATTTTCTGATTTTCAAAGTCAGACAAGGATGCCATTTATTTGCCATAGTGGATATACTGCACTCCTTATGAACCCAATTCCCTAGTTAGTCATGTAAGCCACACCTTCACAAAATGGGGAAGAGTCTGCAACCATCAAGTCACTGTCACACCAGAATGTTGCCATGCGAGATACATGCTTTTTGTTGGTAGCTACCCATTCACATAGACACAATAGCAAGACAGGTAGTACATAATTGTGTTCCTTGGTGACAACTCGTCAGTTATAGTGTGACAAGACTCTTCCTCTCTTCGTGAAGGGTGTGGCTGCAACAATATGATTGTACTAGTCGTGTTGCACATATCATTGTAATACAACTTCACGATAAGCATTCTAAAGAGCATGCACGGTCAGAGATACAATATAATCTAGAGTAAATATATTGTTGCCATTTTTGGAGGGCTCTGCTACATATCCGAAAGAGTTTCACGGGTTGGCAGGCTTAGCTGGTAGCAGGAACGCTGTGCTATATGCTGTTGTTCCTGCTATGCCGCTTAGAGTTCAAGAGTTTAACTCCACCCATCCACGGATGCGCAGTTTGCTAGCATGAACTTCGTGCAGAGACTAAGTTCGAAAAGGGTGCGTCAGATAGATATTCGCATCCGGGACCTGGTGTCACTTGCAACCTTTCCCGTATAGCATGTTATGTAACAATTACATGCCTCACGTGATCACGTGGTAGCAGCCACTGTTGACGAGAGTAGATGCCATCTACTCTTAGCTGACGAGAGTACGTCAACAGATCTTGCTATACGGAGTGACTATAGGCAAATCTTGTGAGGCACGAGTAGTACGTAGCTATACCGTAATTAGCTATCTGTAAAGGTGTGAAGTAAAGCGAACTGTTGTAGTAAACCAATAGCTACAGGTGCGATAATTGCCAAATCAGCCAATCAGATTGTGCCGCCGAAATTCCACGGAGGTACAAGGCGGGTCTGGGTACGAGACAACCGTCTCGGACACGGCTGCAGCATCGCATAACCACGATTTTCAAAACGGATATCACCGGTAGATGTAACATACGAATACAAAATCCGGGTACTTACCGAACGAGGTCACCGGCTTGAAAATGGCAGCTCAGAACTACGAGATATTCGACCCTTGGGCGTACTTACACTATTACGAAGAAGTTAACGTATGGCACCGTCACACACTAAGTCTTTTGCACGAGTTCTACAAATCTTACGGATTACCTCCCGTTGCTCCCGGTTTGAAGATACTTGAATTTGGCGCTGGCCCAGTTAGGCCATACCAAATTGATTTTATGTTTCACGGATTGCTTAGGTCAGAAACATGACCCGGTAGGCAGGCAAAAAAATAAAAATAAAAATGACCAAACTTCTCATGAATTTAATTAGATGCCACTCAGCCACACAAAACTGCTCGCCATCCTCCATTCATGCCACGTGGTGAGTACTTAGCCTCGTTCCCAGGCCTTCGTGCGTTCGTCGCTTGCAATAAGAGCTAATGACGAACGCGCGAAGGCCTGGGAACGAAGCTAGAGTGTACTGGATTACGTGAACATATTAATTGCATTTTTACATTTTTTTTCAATTTTCAAGAAAAAAGACCCGGCCGGATCCGTGAAACATAAAATCAATTTGGTATGGCCTTATCAGCTTCGAGATTAGCGCTGCGCTGTATGCATCCGATATAGTGCTATCAGAGTACACAGAGAAAAACAGAAAAGTGCTCCAGATGTGGCTAGATCGAGATCCCAAAGCTCCAAATTGGAAACCATTTTTTGAGTATGTTGTTCAGGAGTTGGAAGGTAAAAGCAAAGAAGAGGCTGCAATGAGGCAGGAGGAATTGCGACGAGTTGTCAAAGCGGTAATCCCTTGTGACATCACTAAAGATTCTCCAATTGACCCAGCCTACTGCGGCCCATATGATGTTGTAATTTCCAGTTTGTGTCTAGAAGGTGCATGTACTTCGCTGGAGGAGTACGCTGAAGGTGTGTGCAAATTGGCCAAGTATATCAAACCAGGAGGGAAACTGCTGTTACAATTTATATCTGGACCAGCAGACACTCAGTTTTATATGGTCGGAAAAGAGAAGTTCTTCGGGCTCAGTGTCAATGAGGAATTTTTGACAACCGCACTCAAAAAGATGGGATTTTATGACATCACAGTCAAGTGCTTTAGTCGTGACACTCCAGGGTTGAACATTCCAACTGAAGAGGCTGATTTTCAAAATATGTATTTTGCAATTGCCACTAAGCAATGCTGAATGATACATTTTCCCCAGTTCAAAACAAATGACTCAGAACTATGTAGAGTGCATGGGCTATGTCACCTGATGTGGCTGGCAAACTTAGCATTACTTATGAGACTTGTAGATAATTATGTGACTGCTATAAGTGCTATATTTGGCCACAAATATACTTGACTTGTTTCTTGAATTACTTGTTCTAAGTTTTCAATGTGAGAGATTCAGGTGCTTCATCGTAGCTGATGAGGCCTGCTATTGGCCTATACATGCATGCATCCTTGCAGCTGCTCAGCACAGTGACTCTTATTATCTAATGCCTGGCCTTATAATTGTAAGCTTTAGCAGGGAGACATGGTTGATTATTCATTCCACCTGCATCATACCAGTGTAATCCTGTGTATACCTGCATGTACTTTATGTTTGTATATACGTACCCATAATATGTATATGTATCACTGCAAAAAAGATTGGTTGCTTTTAACCATTGAGTGGTTGCAGGAGACAGTGGTTTGAGAAGTTTACTTTGGCATTACAGGTTAATTGCATAAGCAACCTTAGCCCACATCATACCTTACAACTGACAACCCTCAGAACATCTGTGCATGAGGAGTCACTACAAACGCATTTGAAAATATGATGCTTTTGTGGTGATTCACTCGCAGGTGTTCAGCTAGTGGTTACTTCATCTGCAAGATAATGCTTATTATTGCATGCTCTTCGATACATGCAGGTGTGACCTCTTTCAAAGATGCATGATCAGTGACGGTCTGGGAAGCTTCCTCTGTGGTTGTTTTATGCAATTAGCAAATAAACAATACACACCGGTAACCACTGTCTCTTGAGCTTGTCTGCAACCATGGTAATCACTCTGTGGTTAAAACAACCAAATATTCAGGCTAATTGCAAGACAACTGGAGAGGAACCAGACCATCTTACAACCTCAGATATAACCACTGAGCAGTTTTGAAAGGAGTAACACCTGCTGGGAGAGTCACAGATGTTCCAAGGGTTATCAGTATAAATTGGGCTGTAGCAGTGGATTGGCTCACTCCAGTTATGAGCCTTTCAAATTTGGAGTGAGGTTGTTATACATGACTTGTACATGTACATAGCTATATAATTACCACAAATACAACGTAAACAAAATAATTAGGTTGTGACCTTACATGCATTATAGCTTGGATTCATAACAAATATAGCGTATTATGGAGGACATATTGCTATAGCCTTGGTCTCAAGATTCCAAACTTGTAAAAACACCACTATCACCATCAGCGAAAGTCTCTTCAAAGTGGGGAATGCTACACAGGGCAGTGGTGGTGGAGTTGCAGTTCAGGAAACATACAGTACTTCTCAATGTACAAATGGAAATCACGTTTCTTTTAGGAAGGCGAAATTTGTGGCATTGTGGGGTTGTATAGGCACTGTGCTGCACATTGATGAGTCAGAATTTTACAACAATACAACACCATTAGATGGTGGCCACGTTGTATTGCAGCTGTTGTCATTGGATTACATTCTGCTTATCGTTCTCAATAACAGTCATTTTGAAAGTGGAAAAGCTGAAATTGGTGGCGGAATTGCAGCGCATGTGTTTGCGACTGTTGGTGGCAGGTGTACATCAGCAAGCATGCAGTACTGTGCATAAATCTGTGTACATCATGAACAGCAAAGTCCATCAAAATGTTGCTGATATGGGCCGAGGAGTAGCAGTCGAGTTCGAACTGAACTGTTTTGCTAGTAAAGTTTTGATTCACAATGTATCACTTTCAAGGAATACAGCAACTGTTTTCAGTGGAGGGAATATGTATGTCATAAATAACTGTTCGGCAGGAAACTCTGTAACAATCAGCAGGAGCACTGTGGAGTTTGGCAATTCCAGTGGTACTGGTGGAGGTATGACAATCCTAACAGGTGCTTCTGAAGCATGCTCGTCTGCAGTTGTAAGCCTCAAACCAACCATTGTCAGTATTGTCGACTCAACTGTTCAATACAACACTGCTCATTACCAAGGTGGTGGACTTGTCATCTCATTCAACTCATCCAATTACTATTGCTGCAGTGCTAAGGTGGACATCAAAAATGTAACATTTGTTAACAACAAAGTTGGTACATTTCCATTCTTAAATGATGATCAAGAACTGCTTCCTACAGAAGGTGGTAATATTTACATTCAGGATATTAGTGGACAGTGGCTTAACAACTCAGTCAGAATTCATAGCTGCCTAATTAAAGGTGGAGTTGCAATACTGGGAGGTGGAGTTTATCTGACTCAAACAATTAAATATCCTGGCTCCTTGCAGAAAAGCACTAAAATTGAAAGTTTATTAATCTCTAATACACAGTTTATGTGTAATCGAGCAACTGGAAAAGATTCTTTCGGTGCTTCACTAGATGTTGATGGACAGCCTGGTGACTACAACATAACGTGGTACTCCATGTCACCAACTATCAAATTGAAGAGACTTACCATCACAGATACTATATTTGATGGAACATGCGCTGATTCTAGCAATATCGGTATTATTGGTTTAGGATGGTATGCTCCCTATCTACCAACATGGTACAGCGTAGTTTTTATTAATATCTCATTTCAAGGGTATTCCACATTACTTTCTACATTTCACCCTAAGCAGCTCTCTGATTCGTCTTTAGATGATGACGTTATACAATATTTACCTGACCCACATTTGCTGAAAGTACTACAACCTGGAGTTATGCTTATCTCTGTTCCAAACGCAACATTTATTGACTGTGAGTTTTTTGAAAGTACTGCAGATAGTGCCCTTTATGCAAGAAGTACTAACATGTTCTTTGGAGGTAACATAACTTTCAGGGACAACATAGCCACACGTGGTGCTGGACTGATGCTAATTGATAGCTCAGTCATGTATCTCAGACCCAACACGCACATCATATTCTCTCACAACCACGCCACATATGTAGGAGGTGCTATTTATGCACAGTCTGTTGACACTAGGGGCAATGCTAGGTGCTTCTATCAGCTTGATGGGACAAATCTGAACTGAATATTGAGGTTAAGTTTGAGAACAACACAGCATATTTTGCTGGCAGTTCACTCTATGGAGGATCAATAGATTTTTGTACCATACAATCAAATGCAGGAAGGAATATTTCCTTTGATTCTATATTCAAAGTACAAAACACAAATGATGATCCCACTGCTATATCTTCTGATCCATACAAGGTGTGTCTTTGTGGCAACCAGTATGTGACAATCAAAAATATTTCTCCAGGTACGCATACCCAGGAGCACGGTTTCAAGTTCAAGCAGTACTTGTGGGTCAGAAAAATGGCATTGTTCCAGGTGTTGTGCGTGCTACACTTAGAAACACATCTGCTGTTTTGGTTGATCTTCAACACGCACAGGCCACAGGCAAATCTTGTACTGCACTAAACTACACTGTGTTCTCGTCAAACACACAGGAAAGAATTGTCCTAGTGAATGAAAATATTGGAAGAAAACTCATAACTGTGACCCAGCCAGAGATAATACTGAATGTGACACTGCTAAACTGTCCTTGGGGCTTTACTCTTATTGGTACTCAACCAAAATGTGATTGTGCAGATGAACTACGAAAACACCACATTTATTCTTGCAACATTACAACCCAGACAATCAGTCGTCCACCTCCACTGTGGATAGGGTACTACCACTCTGACAACAACAGTGAACACTCAGTTGAGGGGGTCTTGGTTCATAATCACTGCCCATTTGACTACTGCAAACCTGAACAGCTCTCCATACAACTGAACGACTCAGACAAACAATGTGCCTTAAATCACTCAGGTCTCCTCTGTGGAGCATGCCAGCCTGGTCTCAGCCTTGCCCTGGGAACATCCAGATGTCTGAAGTGCTCCAACATATACCTGATGCTGCTGTTTGCCTTTGCAGCTGCAGGCCTTGCACTTGTATTTGTACTCACCCTCACCAACATGACTGTCTCAGAAGGAACTATAAACGGACTTATATTCTATGCTAATATCATTCACATAAATCAAGCCATCTTTTTTACAAACGAAACTGCTGGAGTACAAAGAGTTGCATTGAACATTCTTTCCACTTTCATATCTTGGATCAATCTGGACCTTGGAATCGAGACCTGCTTCTACAATGGTATGGACATGTACACTAAAGCATGGCTACAGTTTCTTTTTCCCATCTACATCTGGACTATTGTGGGTGGGATGATTGTCTCCAGCCATTATTCCTCCACTGCAGCTCGACTGTTCAGAAGGCATGCTGTGAAGGTGCTAGCCACACTCTTCCTACTGTCCTTTGCTAAACTCCAGCGTACCATCATCACAGCTCTCTCCTTCACCTTTCTCACCTACCCTGATGGGACTAAGACTGTGTGGCTCTATGACAGCAACATTGAGTACTTACATGGGAAGCACATCCCTCTATTCATCGCTGCACTTGTTGCTCTTCTGTTCCTTCTGGTACCCTACACCCTAGCACTGTTCTTTATTCAGTGTCTGCCTAAGTTAAATTACCGAATCTTTTATTGGGTGAGAAAGCTGAAGCCATTGTTTGATGCATACACCGGTCCATATAAGGACAGGTACGGATTTTGGACCGGATTTCTGCTTATAATCCGCACATTTCTTTTCCTGATCTTCACTCTCGGCAATCCTGGTCTGAATCTTGCTGCAATAAGTATCACTAGCACCTGTCTAGCTTTCTCTCCAGCCGTCTACAAGAAAGTGTGGCTTACTGTACTTGAGTACTCCCTGCTACTCAATCTGAGTGCAGCTTCTGTTGCTACATTTTACTGTCGTGACCCTCAGTTCAGTAGCAATCAAGCAGTGGTAGTTTATATTTCAGTTGGCAGTGCTCTAATAACGTTTATTGGTATGCTGATCTACCATCTGTACCAGTGCACCATCACTTCACGAGCCTGGAAGACAGTCTCAGATCGAGTTACTCAGAGCAAGAACAATCGTGAACTTGTAAACATTGCAGCAGAGGGCTCAGATGAAGAGGAGGAACCACCTCAGGCTGAGATACGACCGCTAATGTTGCGGTTTAATGAAAATCGTGAACCAGTGCTGGTGTATGATGATGAGGATTAAAATTGCACTGTTTATTAAATTAATGTTCATTTTGTGTAGCTATAGTCTGAGTAGCAATCTTGAGTCTGTCAATTTACAGTGGCCTGTACAAAGATGTAAGAGTTATGATTGGTGATATTTTATGATAACACAATCAATGAGAGATTCCCACTCTGCTAGAGCTAAGATGCTGCTGCATGCTGCAGATCATGCCATGCCAGGTTAACCTGGTGTGCAGCTACAGCATCATTATACTCAACAATAGTTCGGATTCAAGTGAAAACGGAAACTCATTCTTTGACAAGTTTATGACATTTGCCAGTTGGCACTAACAGCTAGGTCCATTACCACATAAGGCGACACAAAGTTAATCTCCTGTTTCTGGTCCGCGTGTGGACCAATTTTCACTGAGTTTCCTGACTTATTTCAGCATGCAATGTATTCAGTGGCTTCACCATTCAAGCTTCTATAGCTATGTATATTTTGGTTGCTTATAGATGTACAAGTGTCTGCATTTTGGAGTCTTGTGCCCAGACCTCACCCTCTTTATCAAGAGTGCATGAGCTTGAGAACAGAACATCTGTCTCCAAACAGTGGAATGATATTTAATGGTTAAAGTTTTCATGTGCCCTCGACTCCAATATTCTAGGCAGTGTCCCACCAGCTCACACAAAAATGTTGACAGCCTACTTAATTATGAGAGGGTGGTGCAGGCTTAAACAAACATGCATGTATGCATGATTAGCTGTGCATTTGGCACATGTTCTAATTATTATATCATTCTGAGTTCACTACAAGGTAATTTGTATCACATGGCAGAGGTGTGAGATGTGGGAGCCTTCCTAGGTCTGGTCATAAACTTCAACTGGCCACTGGAAAAGAAGTATATAAAATCTTTATTTTCTGGCTGAAAAGTTTACTCCGCTGTTTTTCTCCTTCCTGAGCTGACCAGACTGAGTAGCATTCAATGAACCTGGAACCACCATTGTTGTGACAACTGATAACGCATCCATTTGCTGCCGATTGCATTCATTACAAAAAGACCTGAATGTTGTGCAAGCATGGATGAATGCCAACAGGCTGAAGCTGAATCCTGCTAAAGCATTTGTAATGCTGATCAATACAAGGCAGAGATTGCGTGCTCAGTGGGTTAAATTCGTTGCAGATGAATTGAACAAGTTTACACTACCACAGAGTCAAAGATTGACAGCCATCTATCTTGGGAACAATGTATCAACTTTATAGTACCAAAGGCCTGCAACAATAAATATTTGCTGTCAGGTGAATGATGCCACTGTCTCACAAAACTATACAAGATGTACATCATTACTAAGTATGAAACAGAATGTTAATGTATAAGAAATACGTAATTGTTATCATAGGTCCAAATATAGCCTTGTTTCCAGGCTCCTTCCTACTTTGTTATGTTCATGAGACATGAAGTGGGGAGGAGCCCTGGGAATGAAATTAGTTCACTATCATTTCACTCGTGGCATAGTACTTCAGCACATACACACTGCATGTAGGAGATAAATGGTAGTGAAATTAGTACACATAATCTATACTTAGTCAAGGTGGCTATCCATGCATAAACGTAAAATACGACTGACAGTGAGTACAATTAAGTCAAAAACAAGTAGCAATCTTAACGTCAATGGAATGGTGTTCCAATTAACAAACTCTTCACCATCTTTACTGGGCCCACATGTTGAAATAGTTGGTGCTCCTTTTTATTCACGGTTAGCAAATTACAGTATTACCATGCATCTGCTGCTTACTAGTGTCACCCAAACTCTTAAATTGACCTAATTTACGCATTGAAAGTTTAGTTTAATGTGGTATATAAAGCACGTGCATAGTGTCTCACACAGACTTGTGGAAACAGCTTATTTGGTCTTTTGTGACAGTGAGAAATGGTGAAGCACTGTGAAGAAATAGATTTGATGAGTCAGCAACCTCACATTGGCTGAGACACTGATGCTGGATAGCCCTTTGTTTTCCTGCTCATGGACATATGAGAGTTGTGTCACTCTGCTGATAGCATGCAAGTCTTCTGTCATACCGCCATCATTTATTCTCCCGTACAGCTAGTAAGTTAACTACCTTCTCTATTGCCTTAGTTTGTCATCATCTTTGTTGAAGGGTGCATGTGGAGTTAGGGTAGCTATATAAACTAAGCACGTAATAGGTAAACTCATCATAAACCCAATATAGGCAAACATACACGTGTTTACATACATACATTTATATAGGCCAATGTACACAAATATTTACAAGCATTATGATTATGTGCCACATGCTAAGACATTCAGCTATAATACTTTGGTACACAGAGTGGGTGCACTTGACATCATTGCTATATACCAGATTTCCACATATACTTAGTGTATGTACCACCATGCTGAGGTGCAACCAAATTGGAAAAGTCTATGTTCATGGAGAGTGGTAGTAAGCACATTTTACATAACAAGATTGAAGGAATGCTACTTGTAGGAGCTTAGTGTGAAGTTTGATGTGATAGTGCCTTTGAAGTTGACTGTTTGGACTCAACATAGGACATAGTAACAGCTGTTGCGGATACAATACACACCCTCTATGAACAATTGGTCTATATTGGTATTCATAGTGTTTACATGACCATTTCCTGTGGTGATATTATGAAACAGAATCTGTACCCATCCATGCACCTGTTTTGATAGAAATAAGTATAGTGGAAATCATGACTAACATTACTACAGTAGTCTAATCTAAAGACACTCACTAAATGTTGCTCTGTTGCTCACAGAGACTTTTCTTCACTATTTGACCAACTGTTTTGGCAACGTTATCTGCTTCATCTGAGTTGCCTTCAGTAGCAATGTTGTGGTGCATTTCAACCAGAATGGTGTCTGTCACAATGTCCAGTTCAGGTATTTCCTGTGGCACATTTGTTGTGTTGCTTTTTCCAGCTGTGCTGAGAGTAGGGTTGGAACTCGTAGCAGCAGTGACACAGAAGTTCAATGGTGCAGTGGCATTGGAGACCGCTAGTGGAGCATAGAGAGTCCATTGGTAGTAACTTAAGTCAGTGCACTGTGGAATGACAATAGTTCCTGTGAGAACTACTATAGCTAAGTATCCATTCCCATAGTTTAAGGTTTGGCTGTTTCATACAGTATATCTACCCTTCTTCCCATGCTGTAAAAATGGAATTGTCATTTCAACCAACCATGCATGTGCTATCTGTGTTTCAGGTGAGTACAGCACAGACTGTTAATTTAGTGAACAGATTGGTTATGAATCTAAAAACACATTCCAGCAATCAAAAGGTTACTTTCCATCCAAGCCTGAAATTTACTCATCTGCATCACAAGCAGATGAGTACAATTATTTTAGCATTCTTGACTGACTACGTGTTTGTTATTTTGTGATATATATGAGTTAAGTAAATGGAAAGCTTGGATGGCGAGAGGATTGCTGTAATGAATTTTGCATTCTTAATAACCGATGTAATTACTGCCCATGCATGTAATATGTTCACTCACATGTCACTCAGATGAGAAATGACTCGTCCAAATGCATGCATTCAAGGCTGATTCTAAAGCCAATTTCCATATACTGCACACTGAACCTGCTTATCACCTTAACTTGAAAAGCTAGGAGCAACTGTGGTTTGTGCAATTATAATTCCTAGTTGTGATTGCATGCAATGCTAACTAGTGATTTTAAGGATAATATAAGGATACGTCTGTATGAGTGCATCATAATTTCTTAATCAAGTAGCTTTTACATTTTTTTTTAATGTTTTTGTTGTTGCTCATTATAATGGTAATAAGCAATGGGAGTGTAAATGGAGAGGAACATCATGTAAGCTTTGGAGACAGAAAGTCACAGAAAAAACCCAGAGCCATGCATCTGAAAATTGAATCAAGAGTCACATAATATTATTTTTTGCACAACGGCACAAAAGCACATAAATTGAATGAAGGGAGAATGGAGGGAAGTAGTCATACTTTTTAGACCAGGCCCTCATACCTGAAACGAGCTGGTCGGCTGGTTTCAGCGGTCTAATCTATGATCTTTAGCCCCCGCGCTATACTTAGCCTAAATCTCATGCAGTAGTCTACCGCAGAACATTCAATGTAAATTTACATTTCATGCAATGGAATTCGACTTAGCCTCGTTCCAAGGCCACTGCCTATAATTTTCGCCATGAAAAAGCTGGGCAAGTAGGCTCGCTGACCGTAATTTCACAGTGACAGTGAGACTAGACATTTACTGGGCAGAGGCCTGGGAACGCTGCAACTGAAAATACATACGATGGTGATGTTTGTCAGGAGTTTATGAAGAACTGTCGCATCCAGTGACGGAATGCACTGTGAGTAATGCAGCTTCAGAAGCACATTCGTGCCGAACAAGCTGGCAGAAGTATGAAGCCTGCGCAGACCCTCGGCTTTCGCCCCATGTTTGTTCCACCGGCGTGCCCGATTACTTGCTTGTCCGTACAGGTCCTCCCACCTGGATGGTTGTCTCCTGCATCCAATCCTAGCTAGGGCAAAGATACCCCTCGTTCTTGAAAGATTCAAACACAAACTCATCTTATCACTCTGCATGGAGGCGTATCTTTATTCCGGAAGAAGGGGAAGTCCGCTAAACATGCAGGGGTGAAAGGTCGCAAGGTAAAGTTGAGTCACATGACTTTGTATACAAGCTATCGCTGACAGTCAGACTGACGGAGGGGCTCAGTGGGAGTTCGTCGGTCAGGAGCAACTTGCGAGGGGATACACCAGCAAGGATATATATCAGGAGCAGCAGGACGGTAGACATATCTCCAAGAATATACTAGTACAGGTGAGGACAAAGTGGCGGAGCTGCCTGAAGAACTTTCTTGCAAAGTCCCGGCGTCTGGCCTTCCCAGGGACTACCAGTACTGATGTAGGGCTACATGCCTGAATGATGTGTAAAGCCTTTATGGCTATGTAATGTATACTAACTTCCCTTGTAAAGCTAGGTCACTGGAAAGTAGGGTACTGTGTATACATATTTAAGATAGAAGTTAGTTTAATCTCAGATTCTTCTGGTGCAAGGAAAAGAGGAAGGAACTGGTGAATGTATTGGTATATCCATGGCATTTCAATTTTGCAAACAAGGTCTTTAGAGTTTCCATGTGATTTGTCATGCATTGCTCATGTTTCACTGCTTTTACAGTGTTTTCTTATGGATCAACCATGTGAGCCAATCAGAGAGCACAATATAAAAGCTAAAAGTTGTATATAGATGTCATGGTTCTTGCTCTTGCAACCAGAAATTCCAACGGCAATCACAATAAGGTCGTGACAAACTACTCTGTGTACATTAGGCGTAGATATTCATGAGTAAAATGAAAATAATCTGAGCAATCTTCAAATGCACAAAACGTCATCATACTTTTTGCAACGTTTCGACCCCGAGACACGCTTTACGAAATTTGTAAAGTGTGTCTCCAGACTTGTATTGCCTGAAGAAGACACCTCGGGGTCGAAACGTTGCAAAAAGTTTTGTGCATTCGAAGATTGCTCAGACTATTCACTCACGAATATCTACACCTAATGTACTCACCAATCTTCGGCCCGAGAGACTGGTTGTTTGAGGTCTAGACTACTATAGATACTCTGTGCATTAGTTGGAATTCGAAATCTGATTGGTTGATGGGGCATTCTTTCCCTCATCGACATGTCAACAAAAATTCATCCAGCCATAGAACAGTGTTGAATTATATACCATACTTTTCTCTTGTTAGTACTCACTCCACTCCTCCTGCTGAAAACCATAGTAGGCAGAGCTAGGTGGTCTATGGAAGGTGCCCAACCGAGTTCTGCTCCCAATGGATTTATATAAGGTGTCCTTGTTTCCATGCTTCTGCCCACCACTTGCAGTGCAAGGCTTTTCTGTACTGCAAGCAATGGAAAGGTGGGCAGGGTCCTGGGAACAAGGATAACTATACGGTAGGGCAGATTTGTTTGAGAGTTGTCTAGGGCTGCCATCGGATAATGCTGTGTTTTTGTTGTTGTCGTCCTACAGTGCCATGTCTGACTATCCACAAATTGCTGTGAGCAAGCTACGCAAATGGTTGAATGCTGCACAACAGCAATTGCCAAGTTCAAAGTGGTCTTTGCTGCTTCTTACTTATTTATCTGAGGTTCCTTATGGACACCTCGAACAGCTTGGTGACACGGCTGACTTGTACAACAATCTGATAACGAAGTACAAATTTACACCTGATGAGTCTTTCCAACTTCTCTTGAGGCGTCTGTCTTTTCTGAAGGAGGATGGTTGGAACTGCATCCGCTCCTTAAGTGATTATGAACTCCCTCAGTGTGAGAGTATTCCAGACCTCAGCTCCAAGCTCTCTCCAACATCACTCTTAGTAGAATGCATTGTAAGAACATTGATTGAGCTGGATCCTATAAAGCAGAAAGAAATTCTTCACTACCTTGCATGGGAGCATCTCAAAACGCATGGGGATCATGTTACATATCTACAGCTGTTTTCAAAATTGATTCAGGGCAGTGTACTTGGAGTTTACAATACACAGCCATTCATTGATGGTCTGAAGCATGTAAGAGCTCCACCGGATGCCTTGTGTCACCTGAGGGACTACCATGAGAAGCATCGCCTTGGAGACATAGAGTACTGTAAGTCTCACTATGAATGTGTTTTCGCATATGTTTACTATAGTATGTATGTACAGCTTCAACATTAGTATTAGCTACATGGCAATACTTCAGATAACTTCAGATAACTGCTGAGACCACAATATCACAAGCATGCTGTGTTTACATATATGCTAGCTCCATCCCCACCCTCTTTGCCATGGTTACTAGCTTTACTTCCCACTTGGCATTTCTTGTGGCATGTTCAAAACTAAACCATTTTACAGTGATGAATTTTTGAGTGCCCTATAGTAGCATGTGAACTGTGACAGACTACCATAGTGGTTTCTTAGTTACTAGATCCTGCATATATGGAACTTTTACCAACTTCATACTGAAATACTTTTGCTGATGTTTTGACTGAATGTTGCAATAGTCATCGGCCTGATGTAATCTGCGGACTCATGGACTTGTGCTGAAACTGTTTTAGGGGTGAAATGCTAATGACATGTGTAACGTTTATCAACCAAGGTGGCCATGCTACTGCTATCTGTTTCTGAGTTGTGCAGGAGCCAAGAACTGCAAACTAGCCTTATATAATAGGTGTGATGAATGCTCAAACAAAAACGTTGTTCTAAGGCAAAAATCTGAAAGCTCGGCAACAGTGGTGTGGCAATGCAGTAAGCCAGTAGGTATGTATACATTCCACTGAAGGTATGAATCTTTTCTGGAGATTAGACAAGGGCTTATTAACGGAAAGCCCTCAGCGCATGTCTTCTTGCAGACTCTGTGTGCACAGGCTAGAGTATATTAGTTGTGTCACATAGCCCCAGACTCCCATTGGAGAATCTGAAAGATGAGAAACTTGGGCTGAAGGCTAGTCTGGCTATTTGAAACTATCTTACTTGCCAACTCTGCATGTCTTTTTCCAGTACCCACAATGAAACGTGATTGGATAAAGCCAGATGAATTATAGCTATATTTAGGGTATATACTCTGATTCTAGATATTTGTTTGTTACTTACAAACTTTTGAAGTGTTCTTGGAAATTCCTTCAGAAAATTATTTTCAAAAGCACCATAGCTAAAACTCATCATGTGCAACATTGTTGCAACAAATAAGGGCTGTTATAGTTCACTACTGTCATGATGTGGCCACTGGTATACTGGTATACTGCATGATTTCATAGCTACTAACTAACTTCTTGCTAGCTCCCAACCTCTGGTCAAGTACTTGGTCCACTCCAACAGTTGCTCCCACCTGTACTGATATGAGGATGTCTCCACTTTTTGTAGCTACTGACGCAGTGACCAATGCAGAATGTAGAACCTCTCAACCATTGAGACCAAGGAGCACGGATTCCAACGGAAGGCCTTCGAGTAGACGTGGTCGAGTGTCCAGTGTTTCATACCATTCTGAACATAACGAGATCAACATCCGTGAGTCTTGTCAGTGCCTAAACAAAAGTAGATTCAGCAACGTACTGTACTTGTGATTGGCATAACTATCTTGTTCACTTGTTATTAGCTGACTGATGTAACTACCGTATTCGCTTGATCAGATGCCGCTCTTGATAAGTCGCCGCTCTCGAACTGTTGATGCACCTCTGGATGTGCTGAACGAAATAGTTGCTGCTCTCGATTACTAGCCGTGGCTAATGTTCGATAGCTTGTGCGCACGTGTACAAACTTTCGTGACTCGAATGGCAATATCAAAACATGCAGGCTTTGTAGCAAAGCGGCGGCTGATCAAGAAGCTGGAAGGTTTGCTTCAAAACCAAGTCACTGCATCGTAATTCTTTGTTAATCTTATAAAACTCGCTTTCCTCAAAGCCCTTACATTTCCAAAAAAAGTTTCTGATAACACTGAGCTTAATAAGCGCTGCTCTCAAGTAGTAGCCGCTCTCGAATAGAAGTCACACAAAATTGCGTGATGAAATAAATAGTAGCCACGGCATCTGATCGAGCAAATATGGCACCTAACTACTTCCTCTACACTCAAGTCCCTCTTCTATGAGTAGCTTTGTTCCTAACACTAGGGAAGAGAGAGCAGTAGAGCTAGTACATACTGTAGTCATGCAAATGAGCACCCACGAGTGGTACACCCTACATGCTAATGTATAATCTGTATTATATAGTAATGTAGTCACACAGAAAATCCCAATGCCAAATAAAGTTGATTTTCTGGGTGGGGGCGTGTTATTTTCTGGGTTTTTTTTTATATTGTTGTGTGGGGGGTTGTACAAATATTACTTAAAGATGACCAAGCAACCAGGCTTTCTTCTTTGTTTCCAGTAATCCAAGTGGAAAGAGAATAGTGTCTCAAATTCAGATGCACAAGCAGTAACATTGCTTCAAGGAGGGTGGGTACAAGACTACAAAGTGCAGACAACTTACATACCAGAGTATTCAGAGTAGCCCTGGATGGTGAAGTCAAACTATGTAAACACTGTGGGTTGTGTGAGTTTACAGAACTTATTGAAATTGGCAGACATGTATGGTACTAGGGGATTGTAGGACATTATCAGATGAGGTAGAACAATCTTTCTGTATCTGGTGACTTTTAAGCCATTAATTGCATTCCGGAACCAATTAAGCACACCAAAATCATCTTTTGTTGCTTTCTTGTTGATTGCACTTGGAGGTCAGGCTTGCTGCTTCTTCAGACTGAAGTTCAAACATAGACACTACACTTTAACCATGCTATAGTCAGAACAAGCCTTGTGTATCACATGACTTGTAGGTCATTAATTGCATTCCTGAGCCAACTAAGCAGCTAGCTGTCTTAGTCTCGTCTCGCATGCTTGTACAATACTGGAACAAGACTATAGCTGTCCAGGCTCACTGATTTTCACTCAGGGTTCAGGCTTGCTAGGATCAGCTTCCATTTATTTCCCTTCCAAGCTTCCATTGATCGACTCTATACAAAATGATCTGAAGCTGCTTGGAATACATAAAGACCATGAATTTGGAACATTATAGCATGAACCTGAGTGAGTAGTGGTAATCCCCTGTACATTTATTACCAGATCATGAATTAATGCAGAATAGCTTGCCATGCAGCCCTTTATCATCCCTGGCCAATTACATGTACTATATTAAGTATGGGGACAAGGCTAGGCTGAGTGGTCCAAACAGGCTAAGTCTAGCATCATAGTATGTAGCTCCTGCTGTCTGTGTACACAGCCTGCCTGTTGTGCATGCATGGTCTTTATGTATTCCAAGCAGCTTCAAGGAAATCAGTGATTGCTAAATACACAGTAAGGGACCTGAACACTCAAACCACAAAGATTCCAGGAGACTCTTCCTGCCCTCCATCTGATGTGTGCAATGACATACAACAGATCGATATGTAATTTGACAATGCAACTTACTAGTGTGGGCCTTACACTCAAACTCATGTACACTACACTAGCACTGAAATGGAAGGTTTATGTGGTTGCCAAGCACCCTAGTGTGAGTGTTCACCAAGATCTCGGCTAGCAGTTGTAAATATATATGTGTGCATGGTAAGAGTTATGCGATACATAGCCATATACAGTTAAGGTTAATGGCAATGCACAAGTGCCATCAACGTTCATTGCGAACACCTTAGCACGAGGCACATAATTATGCGAGTGCGGCAGGTACTGGTGGAGTCTTAGCATGAGCTTGTGCTTGCATTTATGTGTGTATGTATGTCTGTCCGTAATGGGTTTACGGTCGAAGTATACGTGTTTGTTGTTATATTACGTACACCACTGCTTTGTGCGTACTCTTTGTGGCAAAGGTGACGACAAGCTAGGAGGGCCATTTACCAAGACAGTTAACTTACTGTATGACAAAAATATGTGTGACGACAGGAGACTTGTGCGCTACGTAGCAGCTGAGTGATACACTTAACATTGATAAGTGATACACTTCTCGATACACTTCTTGTGTCTACCACAGTTTGAGGTAGCCCTAGTCTTGCATGGCCACACCCAACCCTAGATCTGGCCATGTTAGACAAAGAGACTCCTCAACAAAGGCGGGGTTGCTGACTCATTGCTTTTTCTCAGCACGCTAGACTGTGCTATCTTCCTACTTAACTGTCACAAAAGACCGACTAAGCTGTTTCACAAGGTGATACTTACTAGTTTCCAGTGGCACTCATGATACACTGCACATTCTTACCCACAAGGAATATCAGCAAAGTTTAATTGCTGTCATCGATGTGCTTAGATTGCAATCTGCAACTCGTACTTAGGTCATTCGTTTGATACGGTTTTCCAGGAGGGTTTAGCCAAATGTTCCTTTATGCCAGACGTTCATGATTAAGACGACAATGGCTACATAATAGCAATGAGTACATCTTATTTCCATTCATGGTGTACTGAGTACACCTTTCCATTTGTGGTGAATTGAGTATAGGCACATATAATGCGCTGCCTTATAAGTAGAGTTGCTACAGTCATAATACATATATGAGGAGAGCATGGTAGAGCCATGTTAACCTAAGTATTGTATGTCATGTGCCACCTTGCTACACACAGCATGTCATGTATTGCATATTTGTGGTAACACTAATATCACTAAAAGTAGTACACACCTACTTGTGATAAACTCTGCTTGGCCTAACATTATTTTGTGTGTATCAAGGGTATTACTTTATTCACCCACATATGCAGGTGATGATCATTTTTCACAGCAAATTGTGGCATCTCCAGGTCAACATGCTCCAATAATCACAGCCCAAGGTGTTTTACCACACCCTTCTGAAGGTACTTTATCATTTACCATCTAGTGCTAGGCAAGTAGCCCCATTTCCCGGCCTCTGCTGCCTTCAGCTGCATATAAATCCCGTAATCTTTCAAAGTACACCAATGGGCGATGAACTTAAGTGGCTCCTAAAAGAGGGGGATGGGCGTATGTCAAAGGTATTTCTTTATTCACCCACATATGTAGGTAATGATCATTTTTCACAGCAAGTTGTGGCATCTCCAGGTCAACATGCTCCAATAGTCACAGCCCGAGGTGTTTTACCGCACCCTTCTCAAGGTACATTATCATTTACCTTCTGGTGCTAAGTAAGTAGCTTTATCTCCAGGTCTCTGCTGCCTTCAGTCTCTGTGTATGTAAACATTGTCGCTGTCAGTCTTTTGTGCGAGGAGAAGGAAAAAAAAGGCTGGTATAACACGGTTTACACATGCATAAAGTTTTTTTTGTTTTGCTTTTTCGCTATTAGTAGAATGTGTGTGCAAAATGTGTTCTTTCAGTTGCTGACCCCTCAGTCTACCTATAGGTAGACATCAATGTAGTTCACATGGACACTGCACAGAGACCCACTTATATACCTGGTATAATTAATATTTTTACGTGGGTTTGGTAGCATGGCATTAGAGTAGTGCATAAATCCAAGCCTTTACATGTAGATGTGTTGTGAGTGTTGTCATATTTACATTTGTCACTGTTTAGGACGTGAAGTACCATCTGAAAGCACATCTAACTCATCAGAAACGACCAATTTGATTCAACCTGGTTAGTTGCAGGAAGTAACCTCCTTCTCAGGCTCCTCCCCAGCTCACACAGTGTAACAAAGCTTGATTGGGAGGAGCCTTGCTACTATTGTACCTCTACACTGTACTACACTAGAAAAATGTCTGTGGCAAAAGTCCATTGATTTTACTCAAGCTTCCGTTTTTCATCACCAGGCACATCTTTTTCACAATGTATTTTGTAGTGTTATTTATATCAGCTTGTTTTGTGATGACACAAATTTAAAGGTGTTACAGTACACATGCTGTCAAAGCCCAACTGCCAACTGGATCATATTGATACATTAATAAGTTATCCCTTTAACCACTGATGATAACTTTTGGTGTTGACCACATGTTGTTAGTTGTTACAATGTGTTTGAAGATAGGTTTTGCACTAGCACAAAGGAGAGGTAGGCGGGTTTCAGCCTGGGGTGCCATGCACATGGCAGCTGCCTTGGCTGGCTGTAGAACAGCCTTAGTCAACACTGGCTAGACCATTTCTCACTTTGTTAGCACAAATAGGTGTAGAAACCACTCCTACCCCCTTGTAGGGGCACCATTTCCAGATCTGTAGACAGTTTTCAGTCAGGAGGAGTGTTTGTTGGTCAGAATGCCCTGAACATTGAAAGCTCACTGGATGAGTGGGTGTGGTCAAGGTCATGACCCCGCAGAGAATGTCTTAAAGAAGCTTTGGCTCAAGTTTCCAGTGCTAGTTCCAAGCAGAAGTGGAAACGTGGACCAAAGAAGGAATCGATCCATAGCTCAAAATAGACTTATAGTGAATGGTCTAGGGTGGTTAATATGTGTCATATGACAGAGACCTTGTATCAGCCCTTGTGACGTCAAGATACGGTGCCTCTGACATAGCCTAGCTTAGTATTGCAAATGTGGCATGGAGTACCACTTTGATCTGCCCCTGTAACAAGCCACAAAGCACTTAATATGCTTGTTGCAATTCAAGTGGTTGATAAATAACCATAGGGCAAATGGCATATTTGGGCACATTTGACTGTTGTGTACCCTTGTATAAACACCCAAGAGTAAGATGCCAGAGCACATTAGGTGCAAAGATTCTCTAGTCAGTGCATTATCATAATATGAGGGTACAGTATATTCCCCTTAGGCCATTCCAATTAAATTAGTTTCTTAACAGATTCTCAACTGTTTTTTTTTTCCTACATGGAAAATAGACGTCTCAGTACTGCCTTGACATTTTTTTTTGAAAAGTCAAAGATCAATGTTGAAAGCCTTTTGTGCATGTGTAGGAGGAATACATGCAATGCATGGTACAAGGTCAGTCCGCTGGCCCCAAAATGTTGTTCCGTGTCTCCATCTACTGTACTGGTCTCGGTGCCGGCCATTCTAACAGCCAGTAACTGCTGCATGGCTTCCGGCTTTGAACGTAGCTTAGCGCATGGATTGCTGGATGTCGTGGGGAAGGTGCGTGGTTGTTTCGTCCTTGTGAAGAAACACTAGCACGTGGATTTGCACACGCTTGCTTTACACTTGCCAACGTAGCCAAGCCAGTAGTGCGGGGCACACACGTGAGCATAATTTAATGCCAGAAGGCACAAAAATAATAAACTGTACACAAAGAAATGCAAAATGACCATGCACTTTCCCCATGGTAGCTGTCTTAAATGTTACGATAAGTAAATACTACAAAGCAGATTATTTTTGGCCATTTAATGCGCAGCAAAATATTGGGGTTCGGATAGTGAATATTCATGCAGATATGTCTGAAGTTCAGATATTGTGACTTTCCACTGTGCATTATATTACTGTATGCAGAACTATGCTTTGCTGTACCACACAGGGACTTCCAAGAGAAGACTTTCCAAGAAAGCAAAGTGTTGCACCATTACGATAGGTGGTTTGGTTGCTGTAGCCATCCTCCTTGCCATAGGCTCTATGGTACCACTGTCTACTGTACATCAGCCGTACACAAAAGAATACTTGGTGCACACGGATAATAATGGTGATGATGTGACAATTTCACTTGGTACAGTTACAACAATATGGTATTCTTCAGCTACCATCCGACTTTCAGGAGAGAATTCCCCAACCCCCAATGTTGATATTTATGCTGTACCATCTACTTTGTTGAAGCAACACTTGTACTATAGTGGCAGTAAACTCTGGAAGTATAGTATTCCAGTTTGGTCCAGCACGCGGACATTAGGGTCAGCCCCTTTTGTATATTTATTTGAAGGTGCTTATTTCAACTACACCTTTTGCCTCCAGAATATTGGTGAAAGCAATGTAACAGCAGTAGCATTTATCTTTGATAACTACACTGAATTTAGTAACTTCCAAAATGATGGCTCTGGGTCTTCGATACACCACTATAACTTTCCTATTGGAACATCAGATTATGAATGTTCAAGTGTTGACTTTGTCTCTCCTCATGATGCATACTACTTTGTAACAACCGAGGTTACATTTGACAACAGTGATGGTGTTGATTGGCTTGCGACAGAAGGTAATCTCACTGCTTATCTGGAGCTCTTTAACCACAGTAACTATGCCAAGGCTTGTACACTCAATGGAGCATCAAAATCTTGTGATATAAATCTGTTAGAACTGAACAATTCAACTTTGAACATGTTTGAGAGCTACACCATTGTAGCTTTTGTTCCTGGGAAGACATCAGAAGAGGACTCCACTGCTCACTTCAGTGTGCAAGTCAACAAGAGTTTGTACGTTTTGATATTTCCTGCAGCTGGTCTTTTTCTAATTGTTGTCACTGCCGCTAGCATTCTTGGCATTGTTTTATGTATTAAGTGGAAACGTTCCACAAATATGGAGGGAATTCATCGTAGACACTAGAGTGTGTATGATGAAATTCTCAATTATTTATTAATACAACTTTATTATAGTGAGATGGAATTAAGTTTACTTGAACAAATGTGTAGAGATTTATACCATTGTTTTTATGCTTGTTTGTGCGATGGATTATTCTTATGCAGAGCTCTTCTGTTTATAGCCCAGTGTTTATGTGGCTAGTGCTCAAAACAAGCTTGACACAGGTGCATAGATGAGTTTGGCAAGTTGTACACCTGCAATAGTGTTTGAAGTACAATGCGGTACCTTGAATAGAACGAGGGGTCTAATAATTGTAATACACTTGTCAGTGGTGAAGTAATAGCCTTGTTCCCAGGCTTTTCCCCATATTTTTGATTACCTAATGCAACTGAAAAGCTGGAGAAGAGCCTGGGAACTAGTGCAGCAGCACAAGTGCAATGCTAGCCCTGACATGGTGCTAGTAGGAGGAGATGAAGTAACACTCACTGAGCTAAGCATCCCTCACAACTCCATGGAAAGACTTTCCCAAGCCAGAAGTCACAAATCGGAAAAAGAAACCTATCGGCAAGCCCTAGGTGATCTGGAAGTCAAGGGTTTTGTCTCCAACCTATATACCATAGAGATGGGATCACTCGGACACTGGCTCTATACATCACAGCAAAGCAGTTCCATTGCTGACTAAACAAATGACGAGGAAAATTATGGATGAAGGTCATTGGAGCCTCTCAAGTCATCTTCAAGGCACCAACTGACATAACATGGATACCATCACGTGCTCTACTCTGAACATCCTAAAATACTATATATTTTTATTCATCATTGCTCTCTTGTTATTTTTCCATGTTCTCCTACCTTGCCCTTGCCAAGAGCATACTAAATATTGTAGTATGTACCCTTGAGTTCTGGGGTCTTCCTCTTACTCCTGCATCACATTGTCATCATGTCCCTGTGTCTTCTTATTGCAGGAAATTTTGCAGGTTAAGCAAAAAAATAATAAGATTAAAAAATGGCGCAGTATACAGGGACAGTGATATAGGCCTTATCCGTAGGGCGTAGACAAAAATTACAATCATGTTGCTATAGTGATGCCAAGTTACAATTTGACAATTTTGTGGAAGCCCAAATAGCTCAATTCAAATATGGAGCTCTGTGGCAACGTTTTCAATATTGTGTTGTGCATTGATTTGCTATTTTGCTATTGTAAAAACATTGTAAAAAGAATGCCTATTTGTTACAACTTTTCTGTAACGGCTATTGTACAGGATGCTGTTTTGCAAAAACAACAACAAAATGTTATCACCATTTGTGTACTGTAGAGGATGTTACATGTATTTTGCCATTCATACTAAGTATCACTTTTGTATAATAGACCTAGCTGGTGCCACATGCTAGCTAGCTGTATGGCACCCCAGAAAATATGGCATCCACAAATACATGGTATTTCCTGGGAAATATGGTATTGTGTATAGTATTTTGCTTCTGCCACTTCCACAACAACCCTCCTTTGCCTCCTACCATTGATTGTAGATGCCGCAAAAGCACCTTTTTGTGCTTTAATCACGTCTCAAGAGTCATTCTCCACTTCTTCAACTTTCTACAAATTGCATATTGTCAATAGCATGAATCACGAATCAAATCAAGGTCAGTAGCAACCAGAACGGTTACCAATGTTCTAAGATTGTTGGCCCTAAAGTGTGTGTATTATAGCTGGTTCTTGATTCCCATTGTGTTTCTGGCACAGTGTCTCCAGACATATGGCCTATATATGAGTGTGCTTGCAACTAATTCAATTTCAGGAAGTACAGCAAAACAACATCCTCACAAAGAGCATGCATGGAGTGCTGCTAGTAGCGGAGTAAAGTGTGTCTGAGTTTACTACTGTAGTCCGTATGTAGTGTAAGCGTATCTAGGTTAGACTATGTAAAAGTTGTATGGGACAGCTCCGTCATGGAATGATCTAAAAAGAGGTATGAACTGGTGTATAGTTAATGCATAAGGAAAAGTGTTGTTATTATACATACAAAACTTTATTGACAGTATTCTAATACATGACATAACAGGACATACAGCTATATTAAGTAAACATGACACAATATTATGCCACATCAAATTTAATACGTGCATGCAAAATTATTTATTTATAATGTGAAATCCGTTTCATTTTTTTATGTACAAACAAATGCCAGTACAAGCAATGACGAATATAAGAAGGATTCCAAGCACACATATTGAAAATGTGTTGAGCGCTCTAGACTCAAGGTGAACCTGGAGTGGGATGTAATCTACATCTTCACTTGGTAGCACAGGATCAAATGCCAAGAAACACCATTTGTCTCCGCTTTCCAGAGTGTATTTACCGGTTAATGGAACACTGCAAAAACTAGTGCTAGTAACTGTGCAGTTTAGAGGTTCATAATCTGAGTGGTTATACACCTCCTGTTGTAAGTCCAGTGTATATCGCAAGCTAAAGGACACCGGCTTTGTCGGTGCAGCTGCAATGAAGTAGTAGCTTGGACTGTCAATGAGGTAACTGACGGTCAACATTGTGGGCTGAACATCTGTGTAAGCATGCAAGCATGGCTTCCAGGATCTTTGTTTTGCTTCTTGGGTAGGATTTTCGTAGAAGTCTTGGTACCATTGGAGGTTGTCAAAAATGCATAAGTCTATTTCAACACCAGTTTTACTGAAGATCAGTACTGTTACCGAAATATTGCCCGATATAAAATAGTTGTTCCGATTACTCCTGTGTTCAAGAATGTGAACTGGCTCACCATTGCTGGTGAGGTTGTGAGATTCAACATGACTTTCAGTGTAGTAAGTTTTCAAATCAGTACACTTTTCTTTGAACAAGCTCACTTCCCATTCTGTTTGTGTACTGCCACATACACTCACAACAATCCCCTGGTACCAGAATGGATCCAGCTCCTTCACAAGGAGAATAGTATCCCCAGGGTGTGCAGACTGCCTCAAGTGAGAATCTTTGCAGAATGCGAAAACCAAAAAAAGACCAAGAAATGTGGCAAAAATCAGTATTCCTAAGAGTATTTTAGCAGTCTTCAATGTGCATATGATCTCTGTACAGATGCCTGTGAAAGGAAAGGCACATGCACAGTGATTGCATAACCAAGCATCAATTTGAACAGTCAGCAAGTGAACAACAGATGGAATAGTCCCAAATGGTAGCACCAAGATTGGGATGACTGGCTATATACTGCTACATGCTGCCAGAGATCTCAGTTAGGTTTGCCACACACTGACAGTATAGTTCCTTTTGACACAAATGTCACAAATGATTTGCAAAGTAATTTACAGGGAATCTCTCTTCAAAATTTCTGGTCATAATGCCAGTCGGGAGATATGCCTAACAAATGAGTTTGCCACACCCCTATAGTTCACAGCACTGAGAGTCGACAGTAGATGCACGCATATCAAGACAGGAGAGATACCAGTCTCAATGAGGAACTAAGTGACAGCAACTCTTGCATTAACTTTGCATACCGTCTTCTGCTCACTCTCATCTTGTAGTTCATGGCAGTAATAGGGAAGCAACTGTGGCATTTGCAGGGTAGCTGTACAGCTCCTTAGACTATGCCATGCGTCCTCACTAATCACATGTTCATGTAAGGCAGCTCCACTGTATGTCAGTGTACTTAAGTGGCTTCATGATCAAGCTATACATATTCAGTCATACTGCACATTCATATTGATGCCAGCTTACCTTTAAATTTATTACGAAATGAAAATGAAAAGCCTCCTGATGGGAAACTTGCAAGCAGCAGGGTTTTCTCATCTAGTCTGTTGTCTGTTGCTTGAGTAGGTGGATGCACTTGCCCTATGTAATATATATACACACAAAGATGGTATTAGTCACTTAACTATGCATAGAGTGTTTTCACTTTATCAATTGCTTGTATTAATATAAACTTGAGGCACCATCTTCAACACATTCCATAAAAGCTACCACTTCCTTGTACAACAACGTGGCAGCCATTTATCATAATTTTATACTGTAAGCTTCCAAAATATGCCCTCCGCCCCCCCCCCCCCCCCCCCCCCCCCCCCCCCCCTTTTGTCATTACTTTGAGGCAAAAGTGGGTAAGGGGTATTTGCTTAAATATTCACTTAGTCTTGTACTTGTATTCTCAAATGATCACATCACATGAAAAGGCTCAATAGCAGGGATAAATTATACTTCAAGGCTGTGCGCATATAGATTGGTTTTCAGTGCTGAGATTGGGTACAGGCTGAATTGGGTGTGCAATGCCCTGGAAAAGGGGGTCAATGCGCTAAAGCTTAACTGGTGAGGTGCAGGCTTCATGTTGCTTAAGGTAGGAAATCTCCAAATCATGTGGATGCCTAAATGGACAAAGTTAAAGTGTACACAAAAAGTTTGCACCAAACTGCTCCCCCTGCCTGAAAAATGTCTAAAAACTCCATTTTTAGTCCCTCAGCTAAAAATTGCACCTTCTCCAAGGCTCCACCCACAGCCTGACCACAGGGGGTGTAGGACAAGCTCAGATACCACATGACTAGTAGGCTACTAATTGCATTCCTGAGTCAATTAAGTGCATTTATCTGCTTCCACATTGATTTTTGCTTGGGATCAATCTGGGTTCAATTTCTATTTTGATCGCTTTCAAATTTGTATTTTGTGCACGTAAGCTTGTCCTACCCTCCCCCCCTTGTCTGACCTTATCATCAACACTCACACAAAACAAGTGAAAACTTTATCATGGAACCACTTCAATTCCAATCTAAAGGCCAAAACCCACATTTGACCTCAAAAACTGCATTTGGCTATGTTGGCTTTCAAGAAAAATGTTGACCCCCCCCCCCCAAATAAAACCAACTAAAACTGAGACCGATTTCAGAACCTATAACTCATCCCCTATGAAACTATGCACGAATTTTTCTGCTCACCTCTAGGCCAGGGAGCTATGTCCACAGACCTTCTTCCTGTTATTGCCTCTAGACTGGAACCAAGTTAAACACATTCCCACTGGCACATAAACGGGCAGAGCTGACAAGGCCGAAAAGTCACCTGTCTACAGTACCTTTGCCAGACAACACCTGTCTTTCAGGATGGCTCTCAGCCTTTCCAGCACACTTACAAACATTCAAGCCCACTCAGGGAAGCTTTATACACAAACCCGAATGGCCAAGCATCACATTCAACAAGCTGGAAAAACTTTATTTATTTTTCTTAAGTGTTGGAAGAGTTCTTCAAAGTTCCGCACGGCCACATGAACATGCTGCCAGGCCACTACAAAGGGTCGCATGCCACATGAAAGGGACACACACCCTTGTTGATTCTGGTTGCAGCCATGAAAAAAACATAACAAGAGGCCAATGAATTTCAATAGTGCCATTATGATATGAATTATTCACTAGTCAGAATTGGGCCAATCAGTTTCCAGTTAGCCCTTCATTATTTTCACTTGGGACTACTTTTGGCATATGCATGCCTTTAACTCACCATATCTCCATTTCTGTCCAAGCTCTGACTGCATGCCTTTAACTCACCATATCTCCATTTCTGTCCAAGCTCTGACTGCATGCCTTTAACTCACCATATCTCCATTTCTGTCCAAGCTCTCACTCCAAAACTGAACCCATGCAAGTCTAGTCTCACATAGCCAGACTCTCGCAGGGAGAGAGAGTCTGGTCAACTGCCAATATAAGACTTATTCCAACACCCACCCCAACTGTGGTGCGTGATAAGTGCCTTCATGGCCACAACATTTATACTATACCACTATAATAGCGATGTGTCAAGTAAACGAAGCCTCACTCACACTAGACAAGCTGCAATTATCGCGAAGCTCTATGGTCTACTTATTGCCTACCTCAGTTGGGTTGGGTGTTGGAACAAGTCTTATACGGGCAGTTGACCAGACTCTCCCTCCCTGTGAGAGTCTGGGTACACGAGACTAACCCAAGTCCACTTCCAGCCATAAGAAGCAGACTCGTGACCTTAACCATGCCCACTCATTAACGAGCATGCAACGGTCAGCACCCTCGGTTGTCATACACCCGCTCAGAGCCCAAGCAGCCTTCCTTGCCAGAAATCAGCCCTGTACAAGGTAAAAGTAGTGTTTTCTAAGCCTGTCCATGCAGCCAGGGCGAGAATTGGCCCACCCTGTCCCAACCATGGCCCTTTGACAGCCAGCCACAACGGCCACCATGTGCATGTCACCCTGTGGATGACCCCACCCACCTCCCCATGTTCCACCCTCTCTGCTGACGCAGAAACCCGCGTGCAAGCGCGCAGTGAGCACGCAGAGACTATCTTTTCTGCGCAGTGCGCAGTGTGATGTAACCAAAAGTGCACTATAGGGATTAAAGGGTTAACTTAATTAACTTACAACAGTGACATGATCACAGTTGGTTTGAAAGTTGTTAGTTTACCTGCATGTTCAGCTGTATCTGGTAGTGGAGGTGCCACAACAACGTCTGGGTGGCCAGCTCCAGTAGCATCTGTAGCAGGCACAGGTGGTACTTCTGAATAGAGCCGTGAATCTTCAGACTCTACATTTGCACTGAATGGCTGCATATGGTTAAACACAACATAAAGGATCTCTCTAGCACTAATATAACAACTACTATGTACTATGGTTGCAATACTGTTTGTGTCTCCTAGCAGGGCTACCGAGAGGATTGTGGGGGCCCAGGGCAAATACAGAAAGTGGGGCCCATATTGTGTGAGGGGAGTCTGGGGGCATGCCCCCAGAAAATTTAGAGATTTTACATACTCTGAAGTGTGTTCTGGGGCCTTTGAGGTTCCTTTTCGTGCATGCATACAGTACATACCTACCTGCCAGTTGCCGTCTTTGTTTAGCGGTTTCAGATCGAAAAGTACGACGTACGGAACCCTAGCCAGCGGCTGCACAGAAGTCACATAAGATCATAGTAAAGTGTACATTAATTTGAAGTTGGCATCAGCAGCGTAAGCGCAAAGCAAAAAAGCAGGCTGACTTGAAATCCAGCGAAACGAACCTCTTAAAGAAGCTAGACTGGGATGTGAATGATGAACAGGATCTTATTTGAAAGAGTTCAGCACTGTTTGGGGCCCCCATCACACTGGGGACCTGGGGGAAACTGCCCCTGTTGCCCCCCCTCCCTGTCGGCGGCACTGTCTCGTAGTACTTAAAGCATACATCATTGACCGTTCTTTCCAGGGAAAGGGCCAGGGTGTGTGAATTCAGAGGAGGTCGGACACGGTTGAACTCTACTAAAAAGGCCGGGTCATCACTAATTGATTTTTCGTATCTCAACAGACTAGCTCTCAGGACTTTTACCGATAGGGGCCCCAGTTTTAAATCAAGATTCATAGCTTGGTCCAGTCATACAAAAAGCTAGAAAACTTTCTAAATTGCAATATCCAACATCAATTAGTGATGACCTGGCCTTTTTAATTAGTAAAGATCAACCGTGTCTGACCTCCTCTGGTATACGAATTAGTGTTGTTTTAGTAAAGGGTTTATGCTTTTTTGTTTGAATTAGTTTTTAGGTTTTGGATTTAGTACACAATTCCAGGCTCTCCCCGCGCGCGAACGAAAAATCGAAAGGAAAGGGGAGAGCCTGGTAAAATTTATCACGTGAGAAACGTCATGGGTAGAGAGAACTTAATCTACATGTGGGCGAACGAATGAACTCGCCCACACTGTATGGACAGAATACATTTGCTATAGCTTTATGGCCGACAGAATGGGACTAGACAGCACTAACGCTACATTACCTGGCAGTATGGAAAGCTATGGTGAGCGTACACAGACCTGTATAGCTACCAATGGTTACCCGAAAAGAGTTTTTGTCTGGCTGAAATAGCTATAGTGCTGAAACTCACTCAATATACACTTTGTGAAAGTTTCGCCCAAATCTGTGAGGTCACCAATTCTTTTTGTTGATTTGACATGTAACGACCCTAAAAGAACACTGGTATAACTAATATCAGACCAATAGTGGCCAGAAAATCTAACAAGCAAGCTGTTGCCCAGTGGATTATTGTCATGATCAGATGACACGAGTAGACTCTATGTTGAGAGATTTCACACAGGTATGGCTAAAATACGTGCATTAAGCATAAGTATACTAAGCCAGTATAGCCTCGTTCCCAGGCCTACCCTGTTAAACGCAAACCGAAGAACAAAAAACGGGATAGGCCTGGGAACGAGGCTAACATCATACAGACTCTTCCACGTGCGTATACCAGTTTAGTCGAGTCTAGCACGCTAGGTTACGTACCGATTGCATCATCTTACTCGCTGAACCTTTAGTAGTATGGCGAACGAGGAGGGGGATTGTACACAATATCCGTAGGTCGAGTGCCTGTTCAGTTGCAGAAGACAGTGTTTTGGTCAGTCAACAGAACTAACTAACGATCTCTACGTAAAGTGGTAAGTTAAAAAGCATAACAGTGCAATGTCAGCATGATTCAGCATGATTCAGCATGATTCAACATCAATATTCTTTCTCTGTCACATGACTTTCGCCGCAGGGCTGCTCACCAGACCAGAACCTACTCTTACTTCTCCGTAAGATCCTGTCAGAACAGTCAGGTATGTGTGGCTATAGGCCTATAGCTAATTGGAGGGTGTGATTGGTCAGAAGCAACTATTAACATTATGTTGTTGGCCCTGTCTGCTAACAATATAGAAAGCCCACCCTTACATCTGTCACACACTAGAGTGCATCTGCAGGGTTAAAAAGATGTAGGAATGGGGCTTTGTATGTCTCTCTTCACATTTATGTCATCCCTACCTTGTTTGAATACTTTTTGACATGCTGCCCGTAGTTTCTTATGCACCAGACCAGAACCTACTCTTACTTGAGAAAATTGAGTCGCACTGTGATGCTTGGCAGCAGTAGTTGCGTTTGTCCTCCTAGATACTAGCTGATTTACTACAGTGTAGGAAGCAGCAAGAGTTTATTACTGTAATAAACAAGTACTGTATTAAAAGTGCAGAGTAAGGCAAGCTGTGTTTTAGGTCTAGTGTTGCTGGCAATTCAAAGCTCTGTGAGATCATGAACGTCGGTTCCAACACAACTTGTACAAGAGGTGTGCACGCTCCGGCTGTTCTTTCTAGCTGCTTCGTGTTATCTTTCACCTAGCTTTCGTTGCTGCCAGAGTCGTACGAAAATCTTGCTTATGTCCGCATGCGGCCCACGGCTCCCACGTTAAATTACAGCGTCAAAAACATACGGAACAACATAGGAACGAAATAATATTTTACGAAAAATCTCAATTCAACTCACTAGTGTGGGGCCGCTCACGCTCGCCCCAGTAATAATAACAAATGCACACGCTGAGATCTCCCTAGCTTTTTTTGTACATCATGCCCAGTTTGGCTGTGCCACTGCCTTCCTTCTACATTAAGTGACTTGCAGCACCAAATCGAGGAGCACTACTACAAGTAATCAAGGCCTGCATGGGAAGAAGCATAGTCATATCAGTACAGACATTGACACCCACTGTGAACAGCATGAATTTAATAAATGAAGAGGAAGGTTATCCTTTACCAACTTGAGCTCAGAAAATAGCTTGCCAACGTTTTGACTGAATGCTTCAGTCGTCATCATCAGGGTGAAAGTGTAATGACTGGAGCATTCAGTCGAAACATTGGCAAGTTATTTTCCGAGCTCAAGTTGGTAAAGGATAACCTTCCTCTTCATGTATGCAGGAGCCAACTGAGAAGCCACTGAATGACTTTAATAACACATGCTACATATATAGTGTCCAGACAGCAGTGAGTCAGGGTCACTACTGCAAGCTCATTTGTGGAAGATGAAGGCTGTGTACATTCTGACAACATGCTGTAATCTTCAGAACATGCTGTATGCTTTGTATTAAGCACTGACAAAGCACGGGCTGTGTTCTAGTGTATGCAGCACAATGATCACTTATACGTCCACCAGTAACCAAGGAGGAAAAAAAAACCATTTACTGACTAACGTTATGTTATAGCTCTGTGTTTAGAAAGATTGTATGCCTTGCTGTCCTAGTGATGTCATTGTGAAGCCTCACAGTCAGCTAAGTATATGTGTTATGTAAACCTACGTTGTGAAGCAACTTGTGAACCCGGGTGTCTCTAATCGCTGGAATGGAATATGGAATGGAACGGTGGAATGGAAAATGGAATGGAACGGTGAATGTATGTAGTTACAGCTAACTCATGTAACTGGCGCTGTTCTTCAAGGTTGAGCTAGCTACTATGTGTCTAGGGCTCTTATCTCACCACAGAGGCTATATGAGCAAGTTCAATGCATGTTGCCAGCATTCTTCCTTGTCTGGTATCATGATGTCACAGTCAGAACTCGGGGTCCTCGAAGACTAGCTACAGTACCATGCATAGGAGCCACACTTACTACTGTCAAGGAATATTGCTACTAAGGTTGTGAGACCTAGGAGTGACCGAGGATCAAGTTGCACAGACGAAGACCGAAGCGAAGAGACTGAGGATCGAACGCTAATTTCTGCCATCACATTCAAGTTTGTCCAAGAAGACTATAAATATACTGCTATAGTCTTGCAAAGCCAGACCCTTGTCTTTCGTTCGAGAGTCTGGCTGTGCAAGACTGCAATAACAAAGCATCTGATGATGAGCCAGCAACGGTACCATACTTGGATATAGAAGCATGACGGTGGGCAATGCCGTACTTGCTCATAAAGCTTCTGCGGTGAGATAACAGCCCTATAGATACACTATGTAGTTCAACCTAGACTGAGCAGTGCCAGTTACACGAGTTAGCTATAACTGTGTATGTTCACTGTTCCATTCCATTTTCCATTCCATCGTTCCATTCCATATTCCAGTCCAGCGATTAGAGACACCCTTGTGAACCCACATTAAAAAAGCAAAACTGTATCCTATTTTCATAATCATCTGAAACTGAGCTGTGTGCTGTACACTTCCTAATATAATACACACTAATTTTAACAATAAGTGGAGGTACTGGGTAATTTTGTTCCAACACAATGGGAAGTACAAAGTGATGTTTAGTTTGTGCTCTACTCAGCATAATGTCACCAACCTTGAACTAATTGTAAGTTTTGTTCGGGTGGCATTACAATTGGGATGAATGTGGAACAAGTGCATATGTATATGTAGCAGTACCAGGTAGAAATCGAACATTATTCAGTTGCGCAATTCAACCGCGGTACCATGTTTGAAGCGCTGTAACACAATACTTCCATTAAGGACGGGGCTCATACGCACAGTGAAGATGCATGAATACCTGATAAGTCTATGTAGCGCGTATGAGCCCCGCCCTTAATGGAAGTTTTGCACTACAGCGCTTCGAACGTGGTAATGAGGTTGAATTGCGCAATGGAATAATGTTCAATTTCCACCCGGAACTGCCACATATGGTTGCTAACATAACTATTCATTGTCGGTGTGGCTGAGTCATTTCTTTTATGAAAGCACTAAAAGTTGCTAAGTAGACATTAAGCACTTTCATTAACAATATAAACTATTTTAAACAAATCACAAAGTGTGAAACCAGTAACAAAATCATCAGCACCATTGATTTGAAAGTTAATCATGTGAGCAACTTTTGGGAGGTTCTTGACTGTTAGAAAGGTCCAGCGTTAAGATGTTGGTTTCTTTGATACTTTTACAGCAAATGTCTCAGCCAAGTTGCACGTTGCCGTCTGCACTTTCAACTATTGAGAAGTTCTCTCATGAAAGTGATCAAGAGAAGTTGAGACTGCTTGCAACTGCTGTACTTCCTTATGGACAAATTGAAGATTTGAAGGGAGTACCTGAGTTGTTTCGGCGTCTCAAGCAATGTGAGTTTTCTGAAAATGCTGTTAAACTCTTGCAACGAATGCTGTTAAAGGCTGGGTTCAAGTCTGAGCATGTGTCACTGCTGAATGAGCATGCTGCAGCCAACTCCCAACAGCTTCCAGACATGTTCTTTCAAGAGCTGCTCATCTCAGTGGCTGATGAGCTTGGTGATGGTGAATATCTGCGGAAGCTTGTATACATCATTCCTGAAGAAAAGATTGGGATGGCACCTAGTAACGTCAAGTCAGCTGTCCACTTGTTTCACCGTCTACTACATGAGCAGACCATCAGTGCAGAAGATCTGAGTACACTGCATGATCTTGCACAGTGGTTACAAGATATTGGTCGGAAAGATATTGCTAAGAAGTTAAGTGGTTTTGGAACAGCAGTACAGGAGCAAGGTTAGCCACATGTGAAACAGTACGCATACTCCTGTTTCTAAATGGGTTTGTGGCATTGTGATTTGTATAGCATGCAAGTGATATTGATTGTAACCAGGAAGTAACTGTAATGTTGTTGGTATGTGTTTATGTTTTGGTATGTACATGTGATCTGTGTAGGTGGATTGTCCCATGAAGTGCAGTGTGAAAGTTCATTACTGCCACTTCCTCAGCAAGAAGAGGAGCCACTGCGGGAGAGTGGAGCGCCACAGCAGGAGAGTGGATGCAACGGCCAAGGTGTTTCAGAACAACACACTCCTTTTGGTATGTGTATCACTGTAGCTGCTAACTGTGACCTCTTCACACTTCTCTGTCTCCGTTATCTTTTATATGATATTGATGTCAGAATTAGTCTCGTACCCAGACCACCCTCCAACTTACTGAAGCCCAGCAAGCGACTTCAAAGGCTTAGCTTTTAGCGGAATCCATAGCAGCAGCTAGCAGGATGTACTATATTCACCAGACCCTCCTTTCCTCTTTGAAGGGTTGTCTGGGTTTGAGACTATGTCGAAATAAGCCACTGTCAAAATAAGGAGTCGGTGTAGTAGGCATTATAGTTGTTGTTCTATATGGTTTCAGTCCCAGAGTTATTTTGTTTTAGAATTGCATTCATACTATACCATTGGCAATGGTAGTATTGGTACTTTACTATGTGGCTAGCTAGTCGTGTATGTCTCGTGCAACTATAAGTTTCTTTCGTGGATCGATTAACTCGTAAGAAGCAACTGGAGTGGTGTGATTGATCCAAGGATGGGTTGATAGGGAATCTTGACACAGTAGTTGTTTGTACTGTTGGTTAGCTTTATGCGTACATCATTCAGTTCCATGCGTATTCATTTTCATTTTCATTTTCATTGCTGATTTTTAAGTCTGGGCGAACTTTTATGTTGAAGAGATACAGAATTAATAAGCACAACTCGTGCAGCAGGGTTCCATCCAAGAATTTCTTCGTATGTTCTATATAGATTGGGTGGTCACATAACAAGTGCCATGCATGCATGTAGATCAGTTCGAACAAGTATACTTTGTTAACCATGTGCCTACATTAGGAGTGAACTCACAAATGTGTTGCTGATGGATGTAGTCACTAAGAGTCTATAATGTTGTTGTGTAAATGGGGGACCTCCAACACCAACTGACTCATCATTGTTTCTATTTTTTTCTACATACATTCACAGACTACTTTGTGGGTAGCTAAATTGGATGGGATATTTATAGCTATATGGACAGGGTAGTTATGGCCTGAATGGGTTAGGGCAGTTGTATAGATAAATGGGTTTATTAGTTATAGCTATGGGGCATTTGTAGCTAAATGGGTAGGGTAGTTTCAACTATGAGGCGGGACATTAGTATCAATTGAACACTAGTCTTCAGGGGCCGGAGTTTCCTTTTCGATGATCACATGATTAAGTGTTTTGGTTCCTTTAAACTTCCAACTTGTGGGTTAGCAGCAGTTAACAATCATGGAATCCAGTGCGAACCAAAAGACCATTTTGCTAAGTTGGCCACTGTCATTCCTGTCTGACTATGATGGCACCCATGGAACATTTGGCAGCCACTGTGATTCATGTGCACCCAGGGTAAGTAATTACCCATCCTTTAACGTGGTTAGCATTCTTGTTGATTTTGGTATCTGTCAGTCCAGCATTTGTACCAACTCCTTTGAACTGGGAAAGGTTACATGCGCATATGGAAATGGGTCTTCCCAAAGTGTATTTTGGGACATTATGTGGTCCGTTTCATGAGTTTCTTTTTCCTCTCATGACCTTTTATGGGACTTTATCAACTCTCTGTTGGTATTGTAATATTATCTGCTGTAGCTGGTGTGACAACTTGGAATGTGAGTAAGGTTGTATGCCTTCCTTTGCTATAGCCCCTGCCTGCCAGTGTAAACAAGGTACACCATTAGTGTGGACAATTTAGTAGCTAATAGTTGCTGGGAAACAAATTATACAAGAGTTTTTGATCGAAGAAATGTGCTGCTAATAAGACTGAATTTTCTCTCTTCCCACTTTGCAGGACAACAGCAGCAACACCTTGTTGGAACAGGCACTTCTGCAAGGCTTGTTTCCCAGAGCAGCTCGCCCGTAGTGAAGGACATTGGTTACCATGGTGGTTCTTGGCGTGGTGTACAAACAGCAGGAGGTGCTGCATATAGCTAGATTATTACATGCATCTTTCTTTAGTGTAATACTACATCACTGTTGATCCCTACTCATGGCTTTAGGTGTGGAAACAGGACAGACCCACATGGAGGACCCAGTGCAGCCATTCCCAGGGGACAACAATCAAATCAACTGTAAGCAGAAGCTGACAACACATGCATCAAAGCAGACAACAACTACCTAATCAGATAGTTTGGGTAATGATATAAATATACATTAGATACTCAACATCGTGTTTATTTCTGTCCTTGGTAGCTGCTGATGACCTTGAACATGAGGATACAGTGCCCTGTGTTTCAGAAGAAGCTGCGTTATTGCAGCACAAGGCGGACAAACCTAAAACAAGCTCGGACATGGCAACCACAAGTGAGTGACTTAGTTGAAGGTAGCTGACTGTAGTAGTCACTGTGTATGCTTTACTTTCCTTAGGTCAGCACTTCACTACTGCAACACTCGGAAAGATTATATGTTGCGTAATTGTAGTGGTCTTTGCATTTCTATGCTTTTGTCAGTCTGCTGCAGTCGCCATCCTCTTCGGCACTCATTTAAATCCAGCTTCTGTACAGCACCTTGGCTATGAAGGTGACACCATTGTTTGTGATCAGACAGATGGACCATGGTACATTGAATGGACAGTGTCAGAAATCCTGATGCAAGGTGACTATAATTACGATGTTCAGGTGTGTGTAGTAGACCAAACTCAGCTTGTGGTTTACAAAAATACAGTAACATTGTGGAACAAGAACCTTTCTTGGCCAACAAGCATGCTCAACCTTCCACCTGACTTGGACAGAATGCCTTACTTATTAAGAAACTCTAAAATTGTCATGAGTATATGCCTACAAAGTTCAAGTGCTACAACTACACCTGCAAATGTCCTTATATTTGACAGTGAAGCCCTTAATCAGGAATTCCTCAAATCTGGGATCAATCATTCTGTGTACTCAAAGAATGTGCTGGTGGGTAACAGTGGCCAAGTGAAATGTTCCAATGTGTCGTACGTTGTTGAAAATCCAGGCTACCACTACATTACGTTGGTGAAACAAGGAAACGTCACCATAGCCGAGAACATCACCATGCAAGTTAACTATGTCAACATGTCAGACTGTGAAGGCAGGAAGAAGTATACGGTCACAACCTCAGAGTCTGCTAGCATCCCTGTGCCGTCCTATCCAGCTACCCTACTCTGCCATATCCCAGAATCACCTGTACATGATCCAACCCCGTACACCACACACATAGATGTCATTCGCAGCACAACTAAAATAGTTATTGTAGTAGCTGTTGAGTCTGTCATAGGAGCAGTTAGTCTCATCCTGGTTTTAGGAATGTGTTGCTGTTTTGTGGTTAAGATTCAGCGACTCAGAGGTGGTGGTTCGACCTATGAATCTTCTTAGTGCTGTTTTTATATAATAAAATATTATATATTGTGTGGAATGTACTGTTATCTTATCATATCATGGCGTTTGGGATTCCCCTCTGGGTACTCCCCTTGTTTTGTACATATTGTTTTTTGACCTGAACGCGAGTTCTCAGCACGATGGCAAGTCAGACATCAGAATATCCCAACGAGTACTATACACCATGTACAGTGTTCCTGCGGCTGCAGTGCCCCAACGCAATCGGGCCTGTTTGCAAAGAAACTCTATCGCAACTATTGACTGACATCTCAACGGTAAGTTGCATGGATGCATGCATACTTCTGCATCTTAGCATACCTGTAAGTAGAAGTAAGCTCGCTGCATGACTGTATGGACTAGATCAGATGGGAGTCGTATGGCGGCCTATCTGTTAAGTCAGATCTGCCAAGGCTTTCGTCGTATAGACTATATATTGGCCATCCCGCTACCGTGTGCCATTTTGCCAACATATGTGACGTCATAGCATGTATACGTACGTGTACAGATGATTGCCACACCTGTGGTAGGACTCTTCTGAGAATGTAGCTATCTCTTCTGAGGAACTTCATGCAGTGTACACACTCTAAACTGGGATATGGAAGGGCCAGGGCAAAACTGGTGCAACTGAATTCCAGTCTTATCCATGCACTGTGTATAGCTGATATGCATTATGTCCAATTTGATTGGAAATTAGCTTCCATTTCCATACCCATCACTTGCAGTATTGTAATGCAGGCCATACTGCAAGCATAACAGCTACAAGCTCAAACTCATGTCTCCGCTTGCGCATGCTCTGTTGTTTTTTTTTCCATTTGCAAACCATACTGTAGCACCATTGTTCATACGTGCACTGCGACACACTTGTGTACCAAGACTATTTCCAAATATACCCACACATGTCAATGCGCTTCACATGACAGTGATGCTGTCTGAATTTGTTATGGTGATATGGGTATAGCCATAAAATATTGTAAGTTGTTGGTACCCTTTGACAATGTATACAGCTCTCATGTTTCCCTGCATGGCTCCAGTTTTTGCACACTACAGGCAATCAAAACTTGGAGCTGAGGAAAGCCTAGAAACAAGGCTATGGAATTAATGTGTGTTGAAATACTGTTTTGATTGCTACAGGATGATGGACCAAACTGCCAACCAGGTGTCATGAAAACTATCCAGTGGACACTTGGTGCAAGTATCTCTGGGAAAACCATTTTGTCAACTTCCGGATCCACCACTGTGGAACCAACTGAGCTGATTGTTCCTGATGGTGAAGAATACTTTTGTGTGACCCAACCATGCACACCACCTGGTGGAGAATCACTTGACCCTAAAAAGTTTGTCACCAAAAAGAACACACCAACAATCTTGGTAGAAATGTGGCACAACATACCCACACGTGCAACATATTTTGAGGATCTTGTGGGTCGGATTCAGTATCATGTCCAACACAGGCTAACATCTTATTGTACTGACACTTGGTATGTTTGACAGGGTTAGCCATGGCTACACTAGTTACACATAACCTAAAGACATGTATCTATGTTATGTAAAGTTTATGATGAGGGCCTGGCTGGGAATAGCACCTCACACATGCAATGACAAGGTGCCTACAAAGTGTAGTCAGCAGCAGCAAAATTTGCCCACATGACCTGATTATAAACTCCAAACCTCAGTTTTCCTGTATCTTATTTACTGTGTGTTTCCCAAGATAGCTACTTTGCCCAAATGTTTCCTTTTTAATTAATAATATATTATCCCTTTAGCTAGAGCCAAAAATATCGTAACAATTTACTGAACGTGCAACGGCTGCTGAGAAACTTGCTGAAACTGCATGTAGCAACTTTTACCATGCCCTCCAGCAATAGTTTACAGCTTTCATGAACCTTGGGGGTAAGCCCCGAAAGTTATTTGAATTTCTTACGCAAAACTAGCTCTTATGTTGCACACGAATCACAAGACATGGACAAGTAAAAGACCTGCTTTTGCTACCTAGGTAAGTGTACAGCTGGCTTTTCCTGGAATTATGTGCATATCTTGTCAAACTCTGCACCCAATGAAGGCTGCACCAAGTTAGGTAAGTGTGTAGCTGGTTTTTCCTGTACAGAACTTGCTGAACTATGAAGACAGTGAGAGGAGGCGGAGGTTGGCTTCAGTCATTATCTTACATTAAATTGGATCAGCACAAATAATTTAAGACTCCTGCTTATGTAGAATAGATTCATGATAAATTCCTGGAAGTGAATTTCTTGCGTTAAATTGGATCATACATAGTATTAGAATAATGACGGTACGTTGTGCATGCTTCATCCCACTGCTTCATAGTATGCACTAATTATGTAAACAGAGGACTCAAAACTCGAGTGTAGCTAAATGCTTTCCACAGCAATAATTAACATACCCAACTTATTGGTAAGCTTTTGTCACAGTGGCTAATCATAACTCCATCAGCCACTGGCCCCTCTCACAAAAATTCTGGATTAGCCCCTGTGGAGGTCTAATTTTTCTGTAACACCCTTCTGAAGGAGCAGGGGCTATTAGTAATAGTGGAACACTTTAGGCACTCTAAGAAATGGGGTTGTGTAATGAATGAACTAGCTACACCGAAGTGTACTTTCAGAAAAGCAATGTGGACATTTCCATTCACCCATAGCTACCTTGCACTGATAGTAATAGCCTCATACCCAAGCCATTCATGAGGCTAAGATACTGTAAATGAGTTTCACAATATGCAGCCTTGAACACTTACAGTTGTACAGGGTTGGTTCTTTTTAATTCTCCCCTATTCCTTCCATAAGGAAGAGTATTCTGAGCATCAATTAACTTCTTGATATTTTCTTACACAGGGTTTATATCATGAGGTACACTTTGGCATCCAGTGGCAGTTGTAGCCAGAGTACTTGCACAGGATTTAAAAGTTGTCAATGACAGTCTGTTTCACTGCACACATAGAAGCTGCATTCACTATTATAATGTGTACTGGAACTCAGTGTGTGTTTAATAAGGATTTTTCAATCATTTGCACCAATTGCAGTTCGTGCCATGCAACAGGTAGCCTTGTTTCCAGGCTATCCGACACGATGCAGATATGATGCGGGATACACTTCACGCGTCACACCAAATGACACATAGCTGTAGCCTCGTTCCCAGGCCTTCCCCGGTTCCAGTTTTTGATCGCTTTGCGTTTTTGCAAAGGTTCCTGTTAGGTACAGGCCGAATGCCGCATCCGGTGGGTGGAGCTATGGGCGTGACCTTATGTCATGATGATATGTGAAGGGGATACACCCGGTTTGAAACGGTTACATCATCTCATTAAATATTCATAACCCTTCGCGCTGCATGACTGTTGTACTTTGACCTCGACTGCTGACTTTTGCTTGCTTGGCAAGGCACACAGCCAACTGTTCTACAGCTCTTCCTAAGGTATTCAGTAGAGATTTACAAGTGTAAGGTAAGGGGCCCTAATTTGGGACGGGTCCTAATTCGGGACACTTCCAATTTCTCACCGATTTTCCAAGCGGCTCTCAGCTGTAGTTGAACAATGTTTAGTACAAGTATAGAGTATGTCCTACAGCAGCTTCGCATCGATTTTCGGAACGCTAGCTCCACCTATTACATAAAAATTACGTACTAATTACCCCGTGTTGAATAATTTGGAGGCTTTTCGCGCAAATATCACATATCTAGTCGGTGAAATAGCAACCAAGGCTATCGAGTCAGTACAGTCGAAACAGCAAAGAGCAGCAGTGTCCCAGAAAGCTGTGGAAACCAAGCAGTTGAGCCCTAGGTTGGCAGGAGAGTGGTTTGGCATACTCAATACTACTGTCTATCGGCATGTAGTTAAGAAGTATGCTAAATTTGGAGCAGATAGACCTGCTGTCGGTGCAGTGCTTGGTGAAGGAGGGCAGAAAATCATTGCACGGTCTTGTCAGTTGCTTCCTCAGCAGGCTTCAGGGCTTCAACATGCATACTTATGCATAATTTTAACCGTTCTCACTGAATTCTTATTTTGTACACATTTATATACTTGACTGCGTCTTCAAAACCTTCCATGAGTGCTAGAAAACGTTTTTAAACCCCTCTGGACCTCAGAACAGGCAGTCCTCTGTGGAATCAGTCAATTTACGGAAGTGTCCCGAATTAGGCACCACCCCCCTAAAATTTGCTATGTGAACCACGCGAACAAAGTCGCTCCGTTCCCGGGTATCCTGCGGACTTTGGACTTCAAACTTGGAATGCAAAAAGTACGATGCCTGAAGTATACGTACAGGTCTATTGTGCTACTCACCTAGCGACGTGCCGGTAATTGGTAAGCAAAAGCTGAAAAAGTGTCCCAAATTAGGGCCCCTTACCTTACCAATGCATCAGAACTCATAAGTTGACATAAAACTCAGCAGGAGTCCATTTGGGTTGCATAAATTATGGCCTACTCTGGTTACATGTACACACAGCTACTGAAGTTCTTGAGACTCTCCATCCTGGGGCGACAGGCCTGTGTTTCATGATAAAGGTTTGGTTGGTGACATTGATAGGATTAACTAATTCACTTAGTACTTCCAACTTCTCAGAGATGATAAAAAAAAACCTGCATGCAGTCCCCATCTCCCGGTCACCCCAGCGCAGCTGATGAGGCCTGGTATTGGCCGAAACACGTCCTGCGCAGTGGGTGACTTTGCATAACATCTAGGCCTGTTTTATAAGGGAGATGTGGTTCGTTGATTGTTCATGCATGTATTCCTGGTCAAGGCAGTAAATGGTCTTATGTCGAATAATGGAGAAATTCTCATTCTTACTAGTTTTTATATCTATGTGTATTATTAAATCAAAGTGCTCATGTGCATGTTTGGTCTGCATAAAATTGCTCAGGCCTAAACCTGACCTGCCTGACTGCTTGTTATGGCCACGTAAGGCCCCAATTCGTTGATTATTAGTTTCTCATCAGCCGCCCGCATGGATTTCTGAGATAGAATTTATTTTTATTTTCGTATAAGATACTAATGACGTAGGAACGAACCGGATAAGTGTAGTGATGAATGCAACGCCAACAAACATATCTCTCTACTGCACAGCATCCAAAAGAACCCTTCTACAACAGCGTATAATGAGCGTTGATCCTCCTGACATCATGTTTGTTGAGTTCTTCTGTGAGAAACACCTGTCGGCTATGGATGAATACACAATGGTCGCCCACCCGGATTGGGTGCAGATAAAACACCTGATGAGAAACTCAAAATTAACAAATTGGGACCTAATGTTTGCATCATAACAACCATGTGACTGTGCGTTTCTTAGAGCTATTGCAGAGAAATGGGTATGATTTACAGTTGTCACTGAAAGCAGAAGGCTTGAGCATCAATTTCAGCAATGTGGCTACAAGTAGTGATGTCAGTCCCCAGATTTACGCTTATCCACAATCTCTGATGTCTGGTGGTGTGATTCAATATTATTGTCACTATATAGGATGCTTCCCAACTGGAATATCGGATGGCCAACAAAATCAAAGAGTCAATAGTGACAAACAGTGAACTGTATGCATCAGTGCTCCATTCTTATTTGCTGGACATACTTTCTTGACAAGGAATTTGAGTCAAGCCACCAGACATTCTTCGTTGGGGGGCCTGGATGGCTCGACGTAATGCGCCTATCAATATTACCCCCCGTACGGGCAGATAGCGGGCAATATAGGGGCTTTGACCGAAGGAGGCTGCCCCTATAGTCGGGGCATTTGATTACCTCTGAAGACATCTTGAATACGGCAATGGTCTCCGTATACTGCACAGTTACACTGAGTGTGTCAAATCCCCAGTAATCCCCCACCTTCTGCAAGGGGATTTGATTATAGGGTATGTCCCGTATATTGGGGCAATTGATATTTAAATTAGTCAAATCCCCACCTTGCCCCACTATAGCCCGTACAGGGGGTAGTGGGGTGTAACATTGATAGGCGAATAACACTATTTACTGCCTTGACCAGAAATACATGCATGAACAATCAACGAACCACATCTCCCTTATAAAAACAGGCCTAGATGTTATGCAAAGTCATGCATGTTTTTTATCATCTCTGAGAAGTTGGAAGTACTAAGTGAATTAGTTAATCCTATCAATGTCACCAACCAAACCTTTATCATGAAACACAGGCCTGTCGCCCCAGGATGGAGAGTCTCAAGAATTTCAGTAGCTGTGTGTACATGTAACCAGAGTAGGCCATAATTTATGCAACCCAAATGGACTCCTGCTGAGTTTTATGTCAACTTATGAGTTCTGATGCATTGGTACACTTGTAAATCTCTACTGAATACCTTAGGAAGAGCTGTAGAACAGTTGGCTGTGTGCCTTGCAAGGGGTAGTCACTTATATGTCCCGTGTAGAAGCGTTTGCAACCGGGATCAAAACTGAATCAAGCGATCAAAGCCCTTTCGGGGGGCCGATCAAGGGATCAAGGTGACCTCCGAACTGCTAAAAATCAACAATCAAGAGCGCGCGGCCGCAATTTGACCTTTGACCCTTGAAAATCAAGCGATCAAGAGCCTCTGGGGGGGACGATCAAGCGATCAAGCGCACTTTTTGCCGATCAAAAAATTTGATCGCGGTCGCAAACGCTTCTACAGGCGACATATAAGTGACTACCCCTTGCCTTGCCAAGCAAGCAAAAGTCAGCAGTCGAGGTCAAAGTACAACAGTCATGCAAAAGCCAGCGCGAAGGGTTATGAATATTTAATGAGATGATGTAACCGTTTCAAACCGGGTGTAGCCCCTTCACATATCATCATGACATAAGGTCACGCCCATAGCTCCACCCACCGGATGCGGCATTCGGCCTGTACCTAACAGGAACCTTTAACATCCACAGGGATATATAAGCCATGCAGCATACTATACCGTTTTGACATACACTAGCATAACATCTGCCGATCTACCTGTGATACAACAGGTATAAAGTGTGGAGGTGGGGCGGAGGTGACGTGCCGATTAGGGGGGCCTACACGGCTTGTTAATAATATGATTGACAACTTTATTACCTGCTTGATGTGCTGTGTAGGTCCCCTTCACTATCTAGCTCAAAGAGGTACACTTGGGTCACTCTACTAACTCTACAACAGCCCTGTTAGTAGATACACACCCACGTCCGGAAACAAAAACAAAACAACGACACCTCCGCACCTGTCACACCAGGACATCCAGGATGACCCAGTGGAGAAGAAGATGAACAACATGGGCCCTGCGGCCCCCAAGATAATGGGATGGGAGGGTGGGGCTGATGAACACTGCTTGGCACCAGCACGAGGCCACGAGGCTAACTGACGCTGTAGCGCATGTGCACTACTAACAGCCCCGCCTTCTGTAAACTTAATAATTCCAAGCGCGGGTAAGACCCCGTTCCTGTTAACTGCGTTTAACTGATACCAGTTAAACTTCATTTAACATCCACAGGGATATATAAGCCATGCAGCATACTATACCGTTTTGACATACACTAGCATAACATCTGCCGATCTACCTGTGATACAACAGGTATAAAGTGTGGAGGTGGGGCGGAGGTGACGTGCCGATTAGGGGGGCCTACACGGCTTGTTAATAATATGATTGACAACTTTATTACCTGCTTGATGTGCTGTGTAGGTCCCCTTCACTATCTAGCTCAAAGAGGTACACTTGGGTCACTCTACTAACTCTACAACAGCCCTGTTAGTAGATACACACCCAAAGTAATCACCCAAGTGAACCCCTAACCTAGCTCTTCAACTCCACTCCCCCTCAGGACAAGCTCATTAATAACTGCATTAACTCTTTGCACGCGAAGTGCAGATTTATATGCATACGTGATTAATTTAGCCTACGCGAAGTGCACATAAATCTGCACGGGATCTTAGGAAAAGCAGAACCGCGCAATAGTAAAGCCAAACAAGAAGTTAGGGTAAATCCCTGTCTATTGAGTAGTAATAAGTCTAGACTACACCTTTTGCACTTACGTTGATCTCATAAAAGGCAGGAAGGGGCGGTGCTAGTTCGCGAGTGATCGTGAATTTGACCAAGGGCTGTTAAACACGAAGCTTTCTCTTCAACACGGGGAGCAAACGGCCTCCAGTTTTCACTCAAGGTTGGAGTACTACCTTTAGATAACTTGGAAATCGGCTGAATCTGTCAAGGCTGTAGGTGACAAGTGAGAAAATCGGCGCCGTTTCGAATCGCTGGTCAGCTACGATGTAAAGCCGCAGATAATGGCTTCAAACAAGTACAAATTGCTTACCTAGCACTGATCAGCTATTTAGATAAACTAGTCCAGCCTAGTTACACGCTGTCTATGCAAATCAGCCCACTGGGACTGCCCAGGGCCGTGCTAGGCAACGCTTGCCACTTTGACCTCAGACTGATAACATTAATTTCCGCGTTAATAAACGGTAATGTACAAACCATTTCCGCGTGCAAAGAGTTAATACAATACAAGCAAAGAAAGAGGCTAGCCATGACAGTATGCTCTTAGACAACTTAGTATCCTTACTTGTCCTCCGACACCAAAGTGGTTGAAAACTTGGCAAGGTGGTCCCTGGGAGTCTTTATATACAATGCATATGCAGAGCTTTTCCACCTTCCCAGCATTTTGATTGTGGAGTCACTGATTCCTTTCTGGGCAGCTGTCGTCGCGGCCCCTATTCTGAAGCTATGCCCTGAATAGTCATTGTAGTTCAGACCTGCTAAGCTCATCGCCTCATGTACTTTAGCAACAAATCTGTCACGAGTCAGGAACCGCCCATCGCTAAAAATAAAGAGTGGGCCCTCGCCATAGCCTCTCACAGCAATGTATGATAGTAATGCAGCAACTGGGCAGAGACGATCTGTTGTCTTGCCAACAAAAATATCTACTCCCTGCCGGAAAGGATCTGTCTTTGAAGCTTTGAGGTGTAGTTTTACCATCCCAGGATTAGATTTGCTATCCATCGACACGTCTTTAACACTTAAATGAGTTGATGCGTCATAGGCAGTGTCTGACGGGACTGTGATTTCCCCCGCTCTCATAAAGCCGAAAAAGCAAATACACGATGCTGCCCATAGCATGATACGGTCTTTATCTGTTGGACGCGAGTCCCACACTTTCCGTAGTTTTAATAGGATTGTAGGGGTGATAGGGAGACGTGGCTTCGACTGAGAGCCTTGCTTGGCCTGTAGTGACTTAACACCACGCAGAACATGCTCAAGCCTTGCCATGTTGCACAGACCAGGATCCGGTAGCTTCTCTTCCAAGTGAAGATGCCTGACTGCAGATAGGTAGCACTTGATGGTTTTGTGTTTTAGACCAACGTCAGCCATGTGTGAGACGAACTGGTACAGTTGGTGTTCCGAAGCGGGAACGGGAAGAAAACCAGCATCCGAGCAGAAGTCCACATAACGTTTCTTTGCTGAATTATAGGAACGACGAGAGGACTCTGCTAGACCGTGGCGAAAATAGTGCTCCACAGCTCTGTCCAAGCTGCTGATGTCCAGTCGGGCTTGGACAGGACAAGAAGGTCCAGCAATTCTGGCGGGATGCGGGTTGGGGTAGCATGAGCCTGCGGGTAGAGTTGACAGAAGAGAGAGATATTATTTCTGGAAAGCGCATCAGCCAACACATTCTCCCGGCCTTCAACATGAGTAGCAACCAGGTTAAAGTTGAACTCTGCACCAATAAAGGAAAGACACCGCAGCAGATGCATACATTCCTGTTCTTTGCAGTTGCCCTTATTGATCATTGCTACCACTGCAGCATTATCACATTTTGCTAATACAGTGCCACCAGCCCAGGATTTACCCCAGATTGCCGCAGCCACCACAATTGGCACCAGCTCCTTTACAGTAATAAAGGACTCGGCTACAGGACCGCCCCATGCGATCTGGAACCATTGGGACAGGTAGAAGGCCCCGCAGCCCCAGCTACCAGAAGCGTCTGATGTGATCAATGCCACCGGATTGCTTCTGTCAACTACTGTCATCATTGCGGTACCATTCCATTTACTAGCGAAGCGAAACCACCACTCTATATCTGACCTCGCTGATCCGTTGAGTCTGATATAATGATCCAAATGCTTCACCACCATCGACAAGTCGATGAGGCGTCTAAGGAATGCTCTCCCTGGCCTCACAGCTTTACTCGCGTGGGACAAGACCCCTACTAGAGAGAGTAGCTCACGTTTTCTACAGGCTTTCTTGCCCCTCCAAGCAGACAGCATCTCCATCAGGCGTGCAAGCTTATCTGATGGGAGCCTGACTACCATCTCATTGGTGTCAAGTTCCAGCCCCAGAAAACCTATTACTGTAGCTGGGCCCTCAAGCTTCTCTGGCTCCACTGGAGAACCAGTGTCTGCGCAGGTGTGCTTCATGACCTCTAAATTGGCGCTGCACTGTGGGGATCGCCCCTTGCCGACGGTCAAAAAATCATCCAGGTAGTGAAACACATTATCGGCACCACGCTGCTCCATTATCCACTGCAGGCAGTCCGCCAGCGCTGAGAATATCAGAGGAGCCGACCGCAGTCCGAATGGGAGCGCCTTATCAACGAAGACGTCTCCCTGCCACTCCATTCCAAGTAGCAGGCGATCTTGCGGGTGGACGGGAACATTTCGATAAGCTTGCTTTAGATCCATTTTTGCTAGTAGCGACCCCTTCCCCTGTTTTAATATGCACGCTACTACCTCGTCAACTGAGGTATAAGCTAAGCTGCAGAGCTCCTTAGCAATGCCGTCATTGACGCTTGAGCCTTCAGGCGCTGACAGATCTATGATCAGCCTCCACTTACCCGGCTTATGCTTTTTTGGTATCACCCCAAATGGGCTACAGTGCACCCCGAGTTTTAACGCCTCGGAGCTTGACAGCTTGACGACCCTACCCAGCTCCAGCTCCTCTTTGAGGTAATTCTCTACTACGTTAGGGGCTTGCCTGGTTGATAACATATTCCCCCCTTTTATTCGCAGAGCAAGAGCTCCATGGTTAAACCCCACGCGAAAGCCATTTTTTATTCCGCTAAGGATATATGCCACTAGCTGCTGGTCCGGGTGATGTGCCAGTTCTCTTTCCCACGCTTGGATGCACAGAGGGGTGGTCACTTCACACAAAGCATGCGGTAGCTCCACAGGTACACAAGGCCTGCATGCATCAAGGGCCAGTAGTTGGGGGGTGTAGGGATAACTGCTGTGTCTTGCCACGGTACTCTTCACGCACTCTGTGGAGATAAAGAGCGGCTTCATAGTGTGCTGTTTTTGTGCATGCCGGCAGGAGACAACAGATGACAAAAAGAATAGAATATGAGGGTAGGAGAATGAGAGAGGACAGAGGAGTATAGGCGGAGAACTTTAGAGAAGAACAAGAGGTGGAAACATGCTGCCCTGCACTTGCTCAACTCAGCTAGCAGCCTGCATCAAATTTACTAATTAGACCAAATGATTATAATAGACAGTGACAATGAAAGCAGATGAGCGGTAATTAGAAACAGCGGTGAGAGTAAAGTGATGACATACATGAACAGTCTGATATCAGCACAACACTAGTAAGTAGTTTTTGGGAACATGCCCTCTGAATGATACTCAGTTCACTTTGAAACGGTTGGCTCTGCATTTCGCACCCGATCACACCTGCTGACAGGGTGTGGCCCTTTGCATGCACTGCAGACGTGCGGAAAACGACAGGCTTTCCCAAACTTGCAGTCACCTTTGAAACGTTTAAACTTAATGCAGTAGTCATCGGGGTACGCCATCTGAACTCGCTTTTGTGGGGGAGGAACTAGTGCCGCTCCTGGCCGTCTTTGACTCTTAATCCTGCCTTGCAAGCCTGCTTCCATGCTGTTCGGATAAGCTGGAACTAGCGGGCAGCGTTCAGAGGTGTGCTCTATTGACTGGCAGTGCTTGCACCACCCTTCCGACCCAATTGCCATGTCTGTGAAACATTGAGCGTAGATTCCTGGGTCGACCCTGGCCCACTCGGAGTTCCCGCAGCTGGCAGCTTCCTGCCGGAAGTTTTGGTCGTATACCACCCAGGATGGCCATAAGAACTTTTGGCTAGCCTTTGCGATTATTGACATGTAGGCAAGGAGGTCTGGGAGGCGGGACGGCTGTTTAGAGGCAATTACTGCTGCATAGATGGCGAAGCACTGCAGCCATGTTGCCAGGTCAGGAATCACCCGGCGAGATTGCAGGAGGTCCACTGCTTGCACTACTAGCACCTGGCCTTCCACCGCTGGTAAAATAGATCGGGATTTTCCCCTCGCCGGCGGGAGCTCAGTGAAATCAATATATTCGCCTGCCTCAATTTTGTCCACGAGTTTCTTGTGCAGGGCAGGCAGGCCTACCCCTAGCATTACCATGGTGGACGTGGACTGCTTTGTAGCTGCTAACACTGCCTTTGGTTGATTGTTCATGCCGGCCTTTTCCCGCTCCTGCTGAGCTGGCACCGCTGGCTGGTCTTGAAACTCTTGAAGTTCTTCCAGCTGCTCAGGTGTGGGCAGCTTTCCCAAAAGTGCACCTGCATGATAACAGCCAAGAAGGGAGTTTAAACTGCTTGGTACTCCCCTAGCTGGTTGCCTTGCCCTGTTCACTGGCCTTGCTTAACCAGTGTGCCTACTCGCCATTGCCAGTGCACACTATTCTTGCTTATTTGGCTCACTTGCAACACGCGCCCCGCCTTGCACGGCCACCCTCCCTCCCTAGCACATTGCGTGTCACACTTCCTTGGGGAAGTGGAGTAGCCACGGGAGGAGAGAGCATTGCCTGGCATGCCGGCTGTTTTTACTTACCACTTGAGCCTAAGGAGGGTCCTGAAGTTCCTGGCTGCTGTTGCTTTTGGAGCGCTTCCAGCACTTTGGCCACGATGGTGTCCACAGTGGAAGGGGGGTCAGCTGGAGTCTCCTGTCGCTCTATGACGGGCTCTTCGGTGGTTCGCGAGGTAGAAGGGGGTGGTTGAGACATGTTAGGAGCGGATGACAAAGGATACGGACTATGGCGAACACTGCTGATGAACACTGCTTGGCACCAGCACGAGGCCACGAGGCTAACTGACGCTGTAGCGCATGTGCACTACTAACAGCCCCGCCTTCTGTAAACTTAATAATTCCAAGCGCGGGTAAGACCCCGTTCCTGTTAACTGCGTTTAACTGATACCAGTTAAACTTCATTTTGCAAACTTGCAGCTGATCATGTGATTAATACCGGGATCACCAAGAGAGAGAAGTTGATGAAAAGGGAGGACTTACGAGGAGGGCCAAGTATTGAACAGGTGGGATTTAGATTTGTAACTTGACTTCGTTTTGCTTCCGTAGCTCTTATGAGCATCTTGGGGTGTGGTTAATATGCTCGATTTATAGACTGAATTTATAGGCAAATTGCCATTACTTGCCCCGGCGGAGACAGCCGAGTCTCAGATCCAAACCACCCAACAAACTAGAAAGGCTGGGTATGGTCAATAAATATGCTGGAGTAGAGATGTATACTCCACCTGAATGCAGGCACACTTTTGATTGGCTACTAGGCTCTGTTTTTTAATTCTTACATGTGTGTTTATTTATGAAACCAAATGTTATTTATACAAAGAGCAAATGGCCACGAAAACTCCAAGGAGTTAACAAAGTAATCCCAGTTATGCTCAAGTACAGGGCTGGGCAGCAGGATCTGCTGGAAATAAAAGATGAAGTTGGTACAGAGAAACAGTCTACAGTTCTCCATAGCCACTTTGTGACACCCATTTGTCAAGGATCTGGTTTCAAGTGTGTCGGATCGAGGAAGGCATCAGAACCCGAGAACATCATATGGACAGCTTTTCAGTGTTTTGCACTTTCTTGATGAGCTGAGATTAGGACAGTGCAGGTGTTGCAACTAATGAAGGTTTAGTTCATCATCGCTTACAAATATACAGCTTTTGTTCTTATTGGAGACCTTCCGTAAGCCAACAACACACTCGGTGACAGCATAGAACACATTCAAACTTAGGAGGCAAAAAAAGGAAACAGTTTCATGGGGAATGGGAAACAAGAATGGAAAACAGGAATGATAAACAGGAATGGGAATTTCCGTAAACGTTGCATGGTCAGATATAACTCGGAACTCCTAGTTATCTCGTTCGTGAATAGAACCATGGTGACTACTCAGGTGTGTTAAGGCACAGGTGGGAAACAAAAGTGTGAGGTTTCCATAACTTCCTTTCTGCTTAACATACATTATCCAACTGTAGAGAGTAAATATCTCATTGATAATTGCAACGCTCACTTTGGTAATCACGTCGGACCAATTATGATATTACTGCTAGCTAGCTACTTCCATAAAGGTACTAAAATACATTGCCAAAATACCATTTCTTTTCCTTTAGACGTTGAAAATGGTGTGAGGCAGAAGTGAATGGTTGATATTACCAATATCCTGGGGTGGGAAACCAAACCATGTACATGTACTACAGAATAAATGAAAGGCACTGAAGTGCCAAACCCTCGGCGCAGCAGTGCATGTGATTGTACTTGTGTGTTGACTAGAACCGATCACTGTCTCGTGAACAATAGAAGCTGTCATGCTTGCCAGATGTGTTTGGTTCTGTTCTTACCTGTGCAAAGTCTGCTCACGTGTTTCAGAAGCTCTCTTACTCGTTTTGCGGACTTTGTCTCCCTCTTTCCCCACTAATAACCCTTCCTCAGACAGTAAGGCTTTTCTACGTTTCATTGCGTTCTCAGGCTTCCCAACAGCAATACACTGCTTTCCTTTCTTCGATGCAAAGGCATGGCCACAGTCACAAACTGATCTCTTCACGTGCACTACGGTATTACACTGTGCGCATACCTTTCTCAGACGCATAGACCTATTGCACTCCATTGCATGCACTACGGTATTACACTGCGGTATTACACTGTGAGCAACCTTTCTGAACCTCTCGTAAAAGACAGTCACAAACGTTCGACGGAAAACACTCCAAGTCACGTGATCACACATTACCACTATGTACGTGTTACAGAGAGGTATACGGAACATTGCACGTGAAGAAAATGGCTGACTTAGTCGCTGTAAGTTTATAAGTTAACGCTTCTAACTTTTGAACCAAGCAGTTTTAGAGAAAACGGCTTTTTAATTTTACTGCATTTTCCGCGCTGTAGCCGCTGATACCTCTCGTTGAACGCCTAAAAGCGAGAGAAGGCAGAATAGAGAAAACTGACACACACACAGACACACAGGACAACTACTGTAACCCTCGCGCATGCGCGCCGAGGGTTAATTATAGCCAGAAATATGTCATTGTGATGGTGTGCACTAATTAGAAAGTCACTTTTCTCCAAAAGTGAATGGATTCATATTTTCCCATCCAAGATTCTTTGTGAAGAGGATATGCTTTATCACATAAGCAGAAAGAATTTTCGAAATTTGATGGCTAAGGTGGTAAAAATGTTTTTGGCTGAAAGTGGTAATTGGCCATCACTGGCTCCAATATAAAAGTCATGTGATCACCATAGTGGCCGTTGCCTCGTACAAAAGAGTTGCTTCTTAAGGAACAGAAAACTATAGTCGTTCGCCTTCCCTGTGTCTCCAGATTGAGCAGATGAACTGCGATATAATGGCAACCGTCCAATTGGAGCTTCTAGGATATTGTGGGCAGTGACTACATCTAGTATGTGCAATGATCTGTTGCTAGTGTGAGGTAGCTACATGTAGTGCAATCTTTGAGACAGTAAATCTACAGTTCGTTTGAACTTTTGAAAGCTACCATTTAGTTTATCCTTAAAAATGGGTCGTATCTAATCACTGGACTGGATTGTGGACTGGATTGCTGGACTGGACTGATGGACTGGATTATTGGACTTAATTTGTTGATATCACATGATTTTCATCCAATAAATTTGTTTACAGTAACTGCCTTACTATAAGCTGCACTTCATCTTCCCACTGCATGTTAGGGAGTGTACATGAGTGCACAATGCACAACTACATGGACGAATGTGCATCATGAATCTGTGTACACGCAGTGAGCTCAAAGCACCCTCTGACTATAGCAAGCACAAAAGAGCATCAAAAGTACTGACAAAGGCCTCTTTACTACAAACAATGTACTGCCGGAGTATCATGGAGAACGCTGCTGTCAAATGCTATACTGGTTAGTGGTTACCAGGCTATGTAAATACCCAGCCATGTAAAAACTATGCTTGGTCAGCGAGAGGCCTTGGAATAGATTATAGTGCCAATTGGCCTACCAAGCTGCTCCATCTGCTGTAGTATATGCATACCTTTCAAGGTCTCTTAGGCACAAAACTCCCACAGTTGCTGCATGCCGCATCCTTTGTTTCTCGGGAATCTATTAGCCGCTAAGCATCGAACATGTGACCCAATTCAGCACATCTGATTGGGTGGAGGTCATGTAATTTTAGTTCAAAGGTCAGTCCAGTAATCCAGTCCAGCAGTCCAGTCCAGTGATCCAGTCCACAATCCAGTCCAGCGATTAGAGACGACCTTAAAAATGGCATGGTATAAGGCCATTGTTGTTAGTGCCCGAGAATAGCCATACGCTAAATGTAAATATATACCTTACTTCCCAGAACGATGTCGCAACAAAGTCGTCCATTGCAGTCAGTACTTGTCAACATTGACAATTTCAGCACTCAAGACAAGCTAGAGAAACTAAAGCTGCTGGCCATTGCTGTGGTCCCCTTTGGTCAAATAGAAAATGTTCAGAGTGTACCACAGATATTTCGGGTTTTTAATCAGTGTGGATTCCATGGTAAAGCTGTCCCACTTTTGAAAAGAATGCTCTTAAAAGCTGGATACCATCAGCGTACATCACAGCTGGATGAACATATTTCTCCATCTGAAGAGTCACAAACTCTTCCAGTTCTATACTTTCATGAGCTACTTATTGAGGTGGCTGATGAAGTTGGGAATGGAGACTACCTGAGAAAACTTGTGGAGATCATTCCTGAAGCGAAGATTGGAGTTGCTGCAGAAAGCATCAAGTCAGCAGTACAGTTGTTTCAGCGTCTACTGCATGAGCAGACAATCTGTCCTGAAGACCCAAATACACTCTATGAACTTGCACAATGGTTGCGTGATATTGGACGAAACGATGTAGCTGGAAAAGTACAACGTTTTGGGACGCAAGTACAAGTGCACGGTTAGCTACATTTCAATGTCTTTGTGTGTCCGATTTGGTAGCCTCGTCCCCAGACCCCAAGGCTAGTCCAGTTGTACATTTTGAGGTACTTTGATCTATTTTTAATAATGAGTATACTGTCACAATGTGTGCTGGGAGAAGTATATGTCTGAAATGGTAGCTATAGCTGTATGATTATCCTACACAGGTGGATTAGCCCAAGCAGTGCAACGTGAAAGGGAAAATGTAGGACAGGAGAATGGCAGTGTGGTTGCAGTACAGTGTACATCTATAGGTAAACAGTTTGTAGTATGTGCTGGTATCGTAGTATGTTTAGCCATTTCAAATTATTTGGTAGTTTTTCGGTTCATTTCCAACCACATGCGTTGAATATCCAAATTGTTACTACACAATGCAGTATAGAACCTTGACACATTGCAAAGGTGATATGTTTCTTTTTTGTTTACTTTGCAAATTCAATTAGTGGTAAGCACCTCATAGCTTTGTGGTTTTCACAGTGAGTAGTAGCCTCGTTCCCAGGCTCTCCCCGCCCGCGAACATAAAATCGAAAGGAAAGGGGAGAGCCTGGTAAAATTTATCACGTGAGAAACGTCATAGGTAGAGAGAACTTAATTACAAGTGGGCGAACGAATGAACTCGCCCACGCTTTATGGACAGAATATACTCGTTCCGTAGCGAAAGCTTTATGGCTGACAGAACGGGACTAGGCAGCACTACGCTACATTACCTGGGAGTACGGCAAGCTATGGTGAGCGTACACAGACCCATACATTCGAAAATCACCCTAACTTACTCGCTTACCTTGGCAAACTGACCACTGTACACCTTGGCTTTCAAGGTGCTATTAAACGCCAAGGCGGCCCTTTCCTAAGCTTTGCTCAAGTCTTCTCTGCGCTTGCTGTTCGAAAAAACTGCCAGAACGGGCTCTTACTAAAGTACGGCTACGTGTACTGTCGATTATCGATCGATACGCATTTACATGCGTGGGAACATCGACGATCCGCCTACGCTCAATTAAGTCCTCTCTACCTTCTCTCTACCCCCTACGTCACTCACGTGATAAATTATTCCAGGCCCTCTACCGCTTTTCCGTACTACAAGCGACAGAAAGCTGGGCGGGGCCTGGGAACGAGGCTAAGTGAGTAGGATGATTGAGGCGAGCCTGAACTATCCTCTTGAGTCACACAGCAGATTTCTCTACTTCTTTCATGCGTTATTTAAATGCCCCATGGTGAACATCTTCTAGAATATATCTCATGTGTCCTAAAGTTTTCTGGTGAGGCTTAGCTAACATTTATTATTTATTCACTAGTTGCAGACTAATGCCTAGATTTTTACCAATTGCAGTACAAACGTTGCCATTCTGCAGGTCAGCAAGAGCAGTGTGTGACGCAAGAGCCATCACATCTGTTGGAGATCCATGATGAAGTTAACACTGATCATGGTGTTGTAACATCAAGAGGTGCTGTGAACACAAAGCCTTGATCTTTGCTGACACCTTAAGTACCTAACATATTTATTGTGATCTTACTGTAGGTGTGGAAAGAGGAAATGCACAATTGGGAGATCCACGGACAACTGTACAGCCATTTTCATCAGAGCTTGATGGGCAAACCACATGTAAGCAAAACAACAGATGCATGGCTGGCAATCAAAGCATGTAGCTATGTAAACAGACACTACCATGCATATTCTTGATAGAGATCTTCTGTGATGAGTCCTGGTAATACTGAGAGTACACAGTGTGATGAGTCCCGGTAATACTGAGAGTACACAGTGTGACGAGTCCCGGTAATACTGAGAGTACACAGTGTGACGAGTCCCGGTAATACTGAGAGTACACAGTGTGACGAGTCCCGGTAATACTGAGAGTACACAGTGTGACGAGTCCCGGTAATACTGAGAGTACACAGTGTGACGAGTCCCGGTAATACTGAGAGTACACAGTGTGACGAGTCCCGGTAATACTGAGAGTACACAGTGTGACGAGTCCCGGTAATACTGAGAGTACACAGTGTGACGAGTCCCGGTAATACTGAGAGTACACAGTGTGACGAGTCCCGGTAATACTGAGAGTACACAGTGTGACGAGTCCCGGTAATACTGAGAGTACACAGTGTGACGAGTCCCGGTAATACTGAGAGTACACAGTGTGACGAGTCCCGGTAATACTGAGAGTACACAGTGTGACGAGTCCCGGTAATACTGAGAGTACACAGTGTGACGAGTCCCGGTAATACTGAGAGTACACAGTGTGACGAGTCCCGGTAATACTGAGAGTACACAGTGTGACGAGTCCCGGTAATACTGAGAGTACACAGTGTGACGAGTCCCGGTAATACTGAGAGTACACAGTGTGACGAGTCCCGGTAATACTGAGAGTACACAGTGTGACGAGTCCCGGTAATACTGAGAGTACACAGTGTGACGAGTCCCGGTAATACTGAGAGTACACAGTGTGACGAGTCCCGGTAATACTGAGAGTACACAGTGTGACGAGTCCCGGTAATACTGAGAGTACACAGTGTGACGAGTCCCGGTAATACTGAGAGTACACAGTGTGACGAGTCCCGGTAATACTGAGAGTACACAGTGTGACGAGTCCCGGTAATACTGAGAGTACACAGTGTGACGAGTCCCGGTAATACTGAGAGTACACAGTGTGACGAGTCCCGGTAATACTGAGAGTACACAGTGTGACGAGTCCCGGTAATACTGAGAGTACACAGTGTGACGAGTCCCGGTAATACTGAGAGTACACAGTGTGACGAGTCCCGGTAATACTGAGAGTACACAGTGTGACGAGTCCCGGTAATACTGAGAGTACACAGTGTGACGAGTCCCGGTAATACTGAGAGTACACAATGTGGGTCTTTATCAATGGCCATTTCCAGGCTTTTGGAGACTATGCCGTATTGGGATGAGGCAACAAGGGAAATCGATAATGGTGTTTTGCTTCTAATACTATAGCTACTAGGTGAATGTAGGACATTGTGGGAGCTAGCATTGAACTGCTATATGCAAAGGCTGTAGATTGGATCAGAGTACACATTGTTTGGTTGCTCCAATGAGATTCTTTTAGATCCAAGCGCTGTTCAGGAAGGTGCTTGATATGCTTGAGCTAAGAAAAGTCTGAGGTGGAGCATGCACACTGCAGTTTTTAACTACGAAACCACACCTATGGGGTGTGACTGGGATTATTCCTTTAAAGCACACTTGTAAGGATCGTAACATTTGTCATTTGAGCATATTAGTTAGCTGTTTGAACAAGCAAAACTGGCCAAGCACAGTTGATATATGGAAGACTGAACCTTCTGAAATTTAATGCATTGTTGTCAAGTTAAATAGCCAAAATAAATATTGCGATAAAAGCCATTGGAGTTTCTGCTCTGGTCTCTCTGGTTTGACCATACTTCACCATGGAGAAAAAATCACATAACCTCCATGTCAACATTGTAGATACTGTGCATAAAAACTATCAATCTTGCTCCAGTGTGTTAGTGGACTAGCTTTAGTTCTTAGGTAGGTTTCAGTACTTGCCACTAACTTAAATACTTTCTCATTTTGTTTTCATATAGCTATTAATGATGACAGTGAGTTGGAAGGTTCCAGGTTGTTGGAAGGCGGAGCCGAGACCGAAGTTGAACCTGAACCAGAAGAACATACAGTCGACAACACCTGGTTCAGTAAGTGGGTTGATTGTAAAAGGGCTTGCTCACCATACCTGGAGACCGAGTTTATAGTAGCCTTGTTCCCAAATGGAACTGAAGAGAGAAGAGGAGAGGTGCGCGATGAAAAGAATGGCTTGAGGCCTTTTGTTTTAGTTCATGTCCAAGTGCTAGAGTTCTGAACATCCGCAAACTGGAAAACATACCACTTCTTTGGGGACAAAAAGTGGGTATGAAAAACGTTTTCAATCGGGGACCCCTCCTCACTTTCTCTTTATTCTGTGTACCTAAGGAGACATGACATCATTCACACGATAAAAATTTTCCCTTGAGTGGCTTCATAACTCAAGTACATGCTAAATGAAGCCATGCTGTGCACTAACTAGCCCACAAGTTGCATTAAGTGCACAATGCTATGCTTGATACGAGATTCTTGTGGGTCAAGTTTATTCTAGTGAGAAATGATATGCTGTATTGTTGGCTGCATTTCTCCAACACCCATCAGTATTATGACATCAGGTAACACATATGGATAATTGTATATGCCTTGTCAGCAAGAGAACCAGTATTGGTTAGCCCCACCCAGTGACATTTTGGTATCAAAAATTCAACACCTAAACATTGCTGATGATGGTCTTTTTGAAAGAGATTGACGTTTTATGTATCCACTGGGTAGACAAGCTTAACTCGGGTACATACCTAACTGAACTTGGGCCACTCAGCATGTAGCTTCTCCTGTTCTTAGTGATCTTTAACATCAAAAATCTATGTGGTGAACTAACAAGGATATTAGGAGGCACAACTCCTTACTTACTTGGGAAGTATGAGCATAAGCAAATTCTCATTGTCTTTGTGTGGTCAATTCTGGCTAATTGTCACATGACGTTTTGTATCCCACCTTGGGTGGAGCCAAAGTTTGAACTTTGCCCTGGACTCTTGTAGTCAGCTGGATACTGTGGGTGAGTGAGAGAGGATGCAACACAATTGATTTAATAAGCAAATGTGTCATATGTACCCTAGCTGTAACAGGATACTTTTCATCCTGTGAGACATACCAATCTCACATGGCAATCACACATAGATGCAGCATGCACAACAGTCATTGGGGCTAGCCTGAGCAAGCCCCACACTGGTCGGACTACATTGCACATGTGTGTATATGTTTGCTTGCTTGCGGCCGTATAGAATACCATAAATTTTAAATGAGCACGAAAATATTTTTACGAAGATTGAGCTCGTGCACTCGGTAAGTGAATGGTAGTCTAGGACCAAGACCCTCGAACGTGAAGTCGAAAAGGAGGGTCTGGTAAATGGGCTGGGGTGAAAGTGTATGCCTGGTATGGAGGTGCACTTCCGTTGCCGATCGTAATTGCTTTGTAGAACAAAACCGATCCAGATCCTAAGTTGCAGTACTGCGTCTAATTCGCTTTGATCAGCATTCTGCTGTGTGTTTATTGGAAATGTTAACGACATGATGTGCGTTTATTGGAAATGCTAACCACATGATGTGCGTTTATTGGAAATGTTAACGACATGATGTGCGTTTATTGGAAATGTTAACCACATGATGTGCGTTTATTGGAAATGTTAACGACATGATGTGCATTTATTGGAAATGTTAACCACATGAGAGCCGTATTCGTGTATTGCTTCGTTTTGGAAAGCTGTGAACACCAAACGGGAAAGATCAGAATGCTTTTGTGAGTGTCTGATTCAGCCGAAAGTTGTACTAGCTACGGAAGGTTCAACAATTACGGTGTGTACACTTCCACCCCACCCAATTTACCAGACCCTCGACTCCTTTCTGTTTTTCTGGGAGGGTCTGGGAATGACTAGGTGAAGGGCTATTGCCAGAGTGCAGTGTCGGCAACCTGGAGCGGAGACAACTGAAGTTGAAGCATGCATGGCAACTTACTTCTGGTTTGTGCTGCTATGGATCATCAACGGCAGGCTGTTCATGGGCAGCACAAATTTCAGTCATGACGGTGGTTGAGATTGCTTCAGGTAAGGGCCATGCATAAACAGCACTCATGAACGCCAAAAATTCAGCTCATAATTTCAGTGTAAATCTCAGTCCATGCACGTGTAGCCACAGTAGCTGCCCTGGCTGTTGGCATACCATGGTATATGATACCTAGCTATCTCTGGTCTGACTTATCTAATTGTGTGTCATCAAGTTTGGCTTATTACACTCATGTAACAGTTACCAATCCTGCTGTGTGCCATGACAATTTATATTGTAAATCAGCAGTTTGCTGCTCGCTCAGACTCACCCCATGAGGATGAATCATCTCACTAGTTGGTTTCACATGCTGAATTAAGCCGACCCAGGCCTTAAGTGCACTGAGTAGTGGTGCCTTAGCATGTTACTTATAAGGCTTCACTCCTCTGGCTAGCCAGACATGAATTCACTTACCATTTATATCGTGAATAACAGGACATGAGTTACCTACTGTCAAGATACATTTAAGTGGCCCTTTTGTACATACCGTATAGCTAGAAATTTTCGAGGACTAAAATTTTCACGGTTTCCGCGGATTCGCACATCAAACCTCGAAAAGTTTACCCTCGAAAATTACCCTCGGACGGGGCAAACCATACATACGTACGCCATCCTCGAAAAATAAATTGCGAAAAGTTTGTCGAAGGGCTATCTGCGAAAATTTTAATCCTCGAAAATTTCTAGCTATACGGTAGTATGTCAAGACGTACAGCATTTATATAGACAAATGGAGATTAAGATAATCTAAGCAAGGAATTCTATCAAAAGTCATCGTGAAGGGTGAGGGTTGTGCAGCTTGTGAAAGTAAGGCTTGTTTGCAAATGATGCTTTCACTGGTTAGTTGTACCATGACATGTATGTAGATTCGATGTACATTGCTTCCGGAGGCCTTCCTAAGTTCACAAGTAAGCTTTTCTCCAGGCAGTGTAATTTCTGCTAGCCCATCTTTAGCTAACTTTCTGTTTGTGTGCACTTAAGCTTCTCTTGTTTGCTCATTTGATAGGTCAGCACTTCACAAAAGCAAATATCAGGAAGGCTTTATGTTGGGCCATTTCGGTACTGTTGATCATGCTCCTGTGCTTAGCTGTTGCTTTTGCCACCCTTTTCGGCATCCACTTCATTCCAACTTCTCTGCAACACCTTGGCTATGAAGGTGACACCATTGTTTGTGATCAGACAGATGGGCCGTGGTACACTGAATGGACAGTGTCAGAAAAGCTAATGCAAGGTGACTATAATTACGATGTTCAGGTGTGTGTAGTAGACGAAAGTCAGCTTGAAGTTTACCACCATACTAAAACATTGTGGAATGCTAACCTTTCCTGGCCAAAGAACAAGCTCAACCTTCCACCTAACTTGCCCCGAATGCCTTATGAACTGAAAGGCTCCGAAATCAAGATGATGATCTGCTTACAAAGTTCAAGTGCTACAACTACACCTGCTAATGTACTCATCTTTGATAGTGATGTCCATAATCAAGAATTCCTCAAATCTGGGATCAATCATTCTGTGTACTCAAAGAATGTGCCGGTGGGTAACAGAGGCCAAGTGGAATGTTCCAATGTGTCGTACGTTGTTGAAAATCCAGGCTACCACTACATTACGTTGGTGAAACAAGGAAATGTCACCATAGCCGAGAACATCACCATCCAAGTTAACTATGCCAACATATCGGACTGTGAAGGCAGGAAGAAGTATACAGTCACAACCTCAGAATCTGCTACCATCCCTGTGCCGTCCTATCCAGCTATCCTACTCTGCCATATCCCAGAATCACCTGTATATGATCCAACCCCGTACACCACACACATAGATGTCATTCGCAATGGAAATAGAATCATGGTAGCCATTGTGTCCACCATAGGAGCAGTTACTCTCACTTTTCTAGTTATTAGTATTTACTGTGTAGTTAGGAAACCAGTGTGTAGAGATGGTGGCAGCCACTCTGAGTCACGATATGGATCTATAGATTAAACTCATGTCGGTATATAGTTATTCCTTTTGTGGATTATGTCAAAGATGTGCTTAAATTGCCCAAACAACCTTATAGTTAGCTGACTTGTGTATGTTTGGTGTCAGCAGCCTATTTTACTTTTTGTGTCCTTTCTGTAAACCCGCTGTGTCTGAGTGTACGTTTGCAGCAGCTTTATAACAGCATCAGAAACTGTATCTTTCTCTGAGTGCAGTGCTCTTGAGCCCCACCTCTGAAGAGAAGATGAATGGTAAACCAATAGTTGGTAGATAAGTGCATAACTGTTCTTAAAGGCAAAAGTCATAATTTATGAATTAGGAGTGTATGTTGCCTGTCCTGTGACTGTTCTTAGAACCGGAGTTATTATAGCTACTGATTGTCAACTTCCTGTTACAACATGATGACATTGTTTGCATCATGTTGAATAGCCTCATTCCCATGCAGCCTGGGAATGAGGCTATGTGTTGAAATACCAACTGTTTTGATTGCTACAGGATGGTGGGCCAAGAAACTTTGAGAACCTGCAACTGATGCTAGTGCTGCTTGACACAAGCCAATTTTGCAAGACCTATGTGCTTGCAACTGTATTTTGTTGTGCAGAAAAGTAGCTAAATTATTTTACTGTTTATGGACTGTTGTAATTATAATTATATTATAAGTTTGTGCAACTCTTTTGTAGTACTTCATTGCATTTATCTTTGTTACTAAAAGAAACTGTACAATTTTTTTGTCAAAAGATTGCACTGATCATAATTATATCATGAATTGCATTCAGGCCAAAATTAGCTCTTGGGGAAGCTCCTAGTAATCTTATTAGTTATTTATTAGTAGCTGCTAGTTACATTTAACTGGGGGAATGAGATTATGCATATAGGATTCCTTATGTTAGCCTTGTTCCACTCGAGGCTCCTGCCCAGCTACATACTGGGCAGGAGCCTCAGAACCAAGCTATCTGTATGCATGTGCTGCATTGATCATGCATACAGGTGTGTCATACATGTCTACATAGCTATAATATTTAGTAATTGCATATAGCACCCACACTGTAGAGACTGTCACTAAAAATTTTGTGCATATTGGTTGGGCCTCTTCATTAATTTTTCAGGCATTCTTTATGGCCTCATTCCCAGGCCTTTCTACCATCCAGCTTATATACTGTATATATGCTACTCACATGACACGTACTATTATACTGAGTCTTCACTGATGTTTAACAAACCCTGAGTCGGCTACATTCAAAGGAAACTATCAGCAATTTACTGTAACCTAATTCCTTGCATACTCTGCAGTCAATCCAAAATTAAACTGGATCTGGATGGTGGGACAGCATGGGAACAAGGCAAGCCAGCCCTTCTCCACTTGCCATGCATAGTGTGGTGATTAAACTCAGAGAAATTATCGTTCTTTAAGAGTGATGTGGGACCTGTGAAACATGATGCTGAAAATGATACATAACCAAAAGAAATTAGTTGTTGATGCTTACATAATTGTGTTTTCCCCCTGCTCTCGCACAAACACAACAGCACAAACAAAAGTAAATATTGCATGTGATGAGCCATGCTACAATGCTTAATCCAAGGAAAGTGATTGTGAGCGAATTCCAAAGATTCCATTGCACATCTATAGCTAAATAAATGGGTGACGCATAGTCTGTATGCGGTGCTGCATAGCCAAGAATACAGGTTTGTGGGGGATTAATTGCGCCACTTGGGAGCAAGGATAGTGAGCAAATGTTAGTATTGCCTAAGGTACAGCTGGGAGGAGTGTAGTCTGAATTGTTGTAGAAGAGTTGAAGGTATTCATAGGAGTATTGGAATGTTAATGCAGCTGATGTATTCAGTCCAAGGAAGTAGTAGCTTGTTTTAGGGATGGTGAAGAACACTTGGGTTGTCACAGGACTGTCACCTGCAGTTCTCACAATTTCATGTAAAACAGTGTCTGATTTTTCCGTGTTTTCTTCCTTAAAAGGATAGTACTTTGAAACATCATCAAAGATGTAAAGTTCAACACAAATAGCTGGTGAAGAAACATTGAGGACCGTTATGGTGATATTTACAACTGAGTTGGCTACAAAGTAGGTTGGCTCAACAATGATAACATTCTCAGTAGCACGTCGAGTTGTTGGTTTGAAGTGAAAAGACTGTTGGTGAACTACTAGTTTGTTGCAGAGTACAGAGTACAACTGGATCAAATGGTCATCTTCTGCATAGTCATTTGCTTTGTGTATGACAACTTCATTGTACCAAAAGGTATTCACAGAAGAAAGCAGGACAGTGTCACTGTCGTACACGGGGGTGGTGAGCTGTTTATTTCCAGGTTTAATCTCCAGAACCAGGTATGTGCATGTGAGACAAAATGAAATCCCTGCCATAAGAAATAATCCAAGTATCAAACAGTGCTTCCTTTTTACACCCTTCCAACGAGTAGACGCTAAGGGCGAGAAAATAATAACAAATAGAGTAGGCCATACAATAGTAAGACAGGTAAATATATGTTTGTACGTACCTTCCTTGTAATTCACATGAGTCTCTGATTGATGTCTGTTATCTTTATAGACTCCTGGGCGGTCTGCATGAGGTCAAACATACAATGTACCATAGTCTCACAAAAGAGTGCCCTTGGGAGGAGCACCTTTACAAGCCTGCTAAAGTGGGAGGTGGATGCCCTTCAAGTGTTTCTGCTTTTAACCAATTGAAAGAATACCCATGCATGCTTACAGCTCTTGAATACGCTAAGTATTGGATGAACGATAACATGAAATTGGCTACCAGCTCAAGTCCTGATGGCACACACACTCTGAACCGCAACATGCCACTGTAGCTAGAAAGCGTGACTATTACCTACGTCATTCTATGCAATGCCACCTTGCAATAAACTTCGGTAAAGTGTAATGCAAAGTTTCTTACTTCAGATATGCACAGTGCTCGAGGCTGTGCTTTTCAATACTCCGCAAGTGTGCTCCATTAGCCACACAAAGCTCACTCCAAGGTGGACACTCATTAAAGTAAAAACTTTGATCCTATACAGGAAAGTGGGTCAAAAGTAGGGGATGAGCACTCTCTCAAGAGTGGGTGCTCTTTTGTGAGACTATGGTAACAGACTTCAACTTTGACAAACTATAAAGTTTTTAAAACAAAGAATAGTGCTTTTTCCTTTCAAACGTGCACTGTGCCCTGTCATGTGCCCTAGCTGTCATACTATAACAGATAATAACACTTAATGCTTTCTCAGCTGCACACCACAACAATGGACTTGAATGTAGCTGGTCACATGTGTAGTACTTGCTGTACATATTACAACAGTACACTTGATTGTTTATGCCAACAGTACACTTGATTGTTTGTGCCATGCATCCTGTACAGTAAGCAGACACTACTCTAAGTGTGACCATGTAACTTCATTTCCAGCCTCCCCATTCAGCCATACTGCTATCAACAAAAGTGGCCACACTAATGAGATGCAGCAACCACCCACATTGCACTATATTAGTGCATGCTCACACAACAGTGAGGTCAAATATTCAGCGATATCAGAGGGGTGATTCTTGAGCTTTTATCTTACATAGCATAAACTTCAACAACATTGCAGGGCAATTTGGTTAAGTAGCCCTTTTTAAGCTGCACAAATGATACAACTAACCTACACTTGCAATGGTGTGCTATAAATAGAGAAAATACAGGATTAAAAAATATTCAGCTTACTGCATAATTAACTATTTGTTTCTGCTGCAAAACAATATTTTATTGTGTTACATACTTGACTTCATAAATTAATGTCATATAATGCTGGGTTCCCATCTAGCTGCACTGGCTACTGTTATAGCTATAGGGAAGTTCCCATGGGATCTGACAATCGAACTCTCCTTTTATGGTATAAACCAGTAACTTCCTAAGGGCATTCATTATTTGTAAAAGGAAGTACACATTGATACAACATTCCATAGATCATAGCAGCAGACACTTTTTGTGGCCTCCTCAAAATATTATTACTGCAACACCAAACCTGTAGGCTCTATCTTCATTCGTACACATTTCTCTTGGAATGACTACTGTTCTTTTACATGCACACACAACATATTTTATCCCAGGCATTCTGGCAACAACAGGCAGTTAAAATTTCACTCTATGTTACACACGAGTAGCCATTACAAGAAACGTTACATACCATTAGCTATTACATAAAAAAGCAACAGCTCTCGGATTCAATGCAACACAAAATACATTTGTTCACTTACAGGAAGAAATTATGGAATCAATCCCAGTGCTTGGAAGCCCTCCCTCCCCTGTGAACACTGGCAGCGCTTTCTCCAAGTTGACATCTTCTGCTTGCACTGGCTGACTTGTCACAGCTGTAATAGCACCAGCAAAAGGCATCTGCTGACTAGAGCTTTAAACCACTGTACAGGGTTCTACATATTTGTTATTGAAACTGAAGCTCTTTTATAATTAGCACATCTTTACTACTTACCCTTGAACTGGAGAACTAAGTTCAGTTAAAACAGCAGACAACTAGATACTATCCCCTAGAATTGCTTATTAGTAAAAATGCACCAAGTTTGATAAACCACACACAAACTAATTACTGTAACACTGTTACTCAGTACCAGCATTGACCTTTTACCTGGAGAGTTTCTGCAAGGGTCGTTGCTGCCATCATTAGTAGATCCATAAGAAAAAGTAGCTCCTCCAACCAGCATTGCTGATCGCTTGGTTTGTCCACTGACAGGCAGTGTATGAACACCGAATCTCAGAAGGCGATCCGATTCTTCTGTCATGTTGATCTGCCAGATCATTGACATACAATTTCTTTGTGACAGCTTACTTTCACTTTCATATAATTATCTTATTTCATCAGTAACCAACAACACATCTGTGATTTTGCCCTGACTTTACATGAAGCCATGCACAAAGTTCAAGGTGTACATATGTGTCCAAATTAGCAGGTTCTCAGCTACAATGAGCTACAGGCCATTTCTCCATTGGAACATACTATTCCACTCAGTGAACTACTGTCTCCTTCTGCCTTGCCATAAAGCTAGGGTTCTGGCCTGTAGTTGATTCTGTAGCTACAGCATCCAGTGTGATTTTTGTGCAAGAGAGCTAAGGGATGTATTCAGGTTTGTGTTTTAAACATACATTACCATATCAGCCACATGCATTCCCATAACAAGGCTGTATAGGGGGCACTACTAGCGTTTGACGCTGACAAGAAGATTGCAAGGATAAATCAAGGTTCAAGGTGTCAACACAGGCTTCTTACTGATTGAACAGTTGTGGTAGGTTGGTGAATTTTAACCTGACCATCACATTTTCCAGGCAAGTCAATAGTGTCAGTCCCCATTTTCAGCATCCAGCTGGTTTGAGAAGCCACCAGTACCAGTCTTAGAAGAGGTAATTTTCTAAATTTTTCTGGTGGGGGGAATGTCTTTCTGGTTTGTGGTACACCTTACATGCCATCCCTTCAAAACTTGGCCAGGCACCTTTTTTCTTGAGTTCCATATATCACCCTGCATAAGCTATCTAAGCAAGGACTAGCTAGATTGGACAAAATGGACCAAGCCAAATGACTGTATGCTTGTGTAGATCCTAAGACATAATTCTACAAACCAATGAACACATGAAACAAATTCATTATGTGAACTTGAAATTCTTGATTGTGTACGAATGGTCTAGGAATGCCAGTTGTATGTTTACTGTTGCTAAGATTTGTCCTTATAATGTCTGACGGTGGAAATGTATTTGGTTACGTCTGATAATCAATGGAAGGTTGTCTTGTTATCCTGGTATTGATGAGTTGTACTAGTAGTTTGTCCCACTGGTACTCTTGCCATCAATATCCTTGGAACAGCTAGCTGTAAGCCATGGTGGATCAATAGTTGGAAACCCAGGAAAGGAAAGGACAAAGGTATGATATGCCATCCTGCCTACCAAATTGCTGAATGCAATAACACCAGAGTCAAAAATGGAATGTGCATTGGACAATCAATTTTATGTCCACAGTTCACTCTTGCATAGTCTCAGATTCATTCTCAAACTGTTACACTCCCAACTCTTGTTCCCAGACTTCATTTTGTGAGCCCAAAGGACAAATGGGTCTTGTAAATTGCCTTTTACCATGTTAAACATGTGAAGATTACATTCCACCTTGCATGCCAACGATCAGCTAGCAACATTAATGTTGAGTGCCTCTACGCATGACACCCTATCACCTGACACTGACCGTCTCGTTGATTCACGAATAGCTGTTTGTGACTCTCTTAGAGTGAGGGTATAGTGACAGTCTATGTTCTTTCCCTCCTTCAACTATGTCTCACTCTTTACCTTCGCAGTAGCTGACTTTGCATAACATTCAGGCCTACTTTTAGGGAGATATGACACGTTCATTGTTCATGCACACACACACTATTACAATGCGGGCGGTGCGGACGATGTGCATGTTCACAACAAATATACGTTGTCCGCAAATAGTGCAACAATTGGGCTGAAGATGCAATTCCTATGAAACAGATTGATTGTCCAAGTTTGTTTGGCCTAAAAGAGGCTGTTGGGAAAGGACGTTTTATGGTGATTTTGGAACCAAAACAGTGAAGGTAGTTCACCACCGTCTTCCCACTCAGAGACAAGCAGTTTGTGTATGAGATTTCCCCCCCTTCCCTTCTACTCCCACACACAGAAACATACACGTAAATCACTGTATTTCTTTTTAAAGTCGAACCATCACGCCGGGCTAGCTACTGTCAGTTGTACTGTCATCTATCAGTCTAAGCCTGGGTCGTAGTATAGTAGATCATAGTGTGACAGTGTGTCTAACAATATAGTTGCTACGTACATTAAATCTATATACCTGATTGTGAACTCTAGTTTGTGCGGAAGACGGTCCAAACCGAGCCTTGAGACGAAGTTGAGTCTTGTCGACAATGAGACGCCGCGCCCCTATGAAAGGCGGGGTAGAAAATTAAGTGCAGTCCCGGGCCAAAATTGGAGACATCAATTTTGGGTCCCGGCGCGGCCAGTCATATGACTGGCTGTTGACTCAGCAAACTACTAGCTTTTTTGAAAGCTGAGACCGAAGTGGGGCTACAGACGGTACAGTCACCTCAATACTACTGGATTTCCTCCCATTAGCATCTCTCCGGTACGTGTCATCATCATGTTAATTAGCTACACACCGTCCGACACCGTCAGCGATCCCGCCGCGCAGGCGGCGTAGATTTTTTAGCTACGCCATTTTCAAACTGAAATTATACGACGGTAAACTATAAAGCTTACCAGGCCTGTATTAAAATGATACCTGTGGTAGTCACAACGGATAATTTGCACAACTGTTTAACTCAAGAAATGAATTTCATTAAAATGGGTTTTAAGGTGGCAGGTAACCCTGTTACTTTGAAGGTTGACAAACCTGGAATCCAAGCTGATAGATTTCTTTGTCTTGCTAAACTTTTAGCGCGTAATCAGTTTTGGGAGTCTCAAACCGTTCACTGTCCGTAAAATTGGGGATTTTCCCCATTTCCTGTCGGCATTGGCATCCAATAATCAGTTTATAATTATGTTAGTTAAGATGTAGCCTGGCGGTACCCTTCATGTGGTGGTCGGAACTTTGAAGATAAGCTTAGATCGACTTAAAAAATAAAAAAAAAATAAAAAATAAAAAAAGAAGGAGTTTAGTAGAGTGCTGTAGTGTCAGTAGCTGTGAGTAGTACGTAGTGCCTGCTTGTGAAAGCAAGCTTGTGTCTAGAAGCAGCAGAAAGGCCACAGTGGCCAAGACTGTACTCATTGGGCAGGCCCAGGTCTTGCGATCGTATGCCTAGCCTAGTTGGTGACCGTGGCCAGGTGCTTCGAGTGCTGGGCTGGGCTTTAACTAGAATACGCAATTTATCGTTGGTGCTACACTCTGGTACCCAAGGGAGCTGAACGGTGGTTGTGTGTGGAACAGAGCCGTGAGTTGTTTAGCGACATAAAGGGGAGAGGTGGGGCTAGTAATGCTTGCTTGCACTCGTGAATGAGCCCCTCCCGTAGACAAGCTGTGAATTTTTTGAAATGTGCATTCATTTTGGTGCAGTCAAAGTTGTCCATTCCAAGAGTAGTGACAAACATGAGTCTAGCCTGACTTTGGGAGTAGCTCTGAACAAAAGCTGGCACAGACTGATTTGAGATACATTGGTGGTTAGGACGCTACCTACAGTGAGCGTGTAGATGCGTCCATCGAGTGGCAATTTTGGGTCATGAATATATTAATGAGCTACTAAAACCCTTTTTTAAAATTAGGCAAAGCAAGATTGCCCTAAACCAAACCCTAACCCTGAAAACTAGGAGTAACACTGGTCCTGACTGTAACCCAGGTTTATGTTTTCATTAACCTCCGCCGAGAGACTTCCACCGCCACCTTAACTAAGTGTCTTGTGTCTTGCAGTGAAGTGTGAAAAAGGGATGACGTATTCGACCGGATGTTATAACTGCATTCTTCTTTCGTTCTGCAATCTGATTGGAGCTGCAATAATTATATTTGCAGCGGGGACAGGTCAGGTATAGGAATTAGACCAGACTAGGGCGTAATAGGGGAATTGAGCAGGGCAATTATCTAATTCCCTTCTACAGGGGCAGCCTCTTTCATCAATTCAGTACTACACAAATGTGCGAATATACAGTAACAATTCTCCATGTAAGGCAAATGCCCCTCCCAATCGGCATGCTGCTGTGGTCAAATCACCTTCATAATCCCCACCCACCACCAACCTGGGAGGGTGGGGCATAACTGTGATATAGGTGCTCCCACGAAATCAACCCCCACGAGGTCAACTCCCACGAAATCAACCCCCACAAGGTCAACTCCCACCAGATCAACTTCCCACGAGATCAACCCCCGGGAGGTCAACTCCTACCAGATCAACTCCCAATAAAAGTTGTTAATGAAATGTGACAGTCAATGTGGGGTCAAGAGGTGTACCACTTCATTGAAGTGTCCCACTTCAAAGAATTGTCCACTTCAAAGACACTTCAAACATAACTTAGTAATCATTACTGTCACATCTACATTATTAAAGTAGAACTGGTTTACAATTTTTTTCAGTCAGTAGCATCAAGCTAGTATGGCACAGTTCATTGAAACTCATCGTGGTAGAAAAGCTCTGCTTTATGAGGGCTATAAGTACCTTAAGATTCGTGATGGCAAGGATCACATGTTTTGGAGATGCGAATGACACAGAAGCCAATGTCCAGCAAAAGTGACTACTCATGAGACCACTGTGCAGTCTTGCACAATCACCCACCTGATGTTGCTGCCAATCAAGTAGTAGCAACAATAAGCAAGATGAGAAAGAGAGCTCGTGAAGAGTCAGCAACAATTCCGCAGATATACGATGAGGCTTTACAGGATCTCTCACAGTGTGGGAATAAAGAGAGTGTTGCAGCAAACATGCCCACCTTATCACTTTAGCTGGTGATTGGGCCAATACACTCGGAGGTGAGCCATTCATTCTTGCAGAAGAAGGAGAAGATGATAAAATCATTCTACTCAGCACCCAGTCAAACCTTCACCATCTTGCAGAAGCTGAGTGTCTGTACATGGATGGAACATTCCAAACTTGCCCACGTCTCTTCTATCAAATCTTCTCGATCCACATCATAAAATATGGCCAGACATTCCCTATGGTTTATGCCGTCCTCCCTAACAAGCAGCAGGCAACCTATAACCGCACGTTCATGATGGTGAAAGGGGCAGCCCTGAATCTTGGTCTAGAGCTGACTCCTTCGTTAGTTCTTCAGACTTTGAGCAGGCACTGATGAACTCAATTAGATTGAATTTTCCTACAGCACAACATAGAGGGTGCTACTATCACTACTCTCAAGCCTATCTGGCAAAAGGTACAGGCTTTTAGGGCTGCAAGAGGAGTACAAAGCTGAAGATGAAATTCTAAAATCCTTTGTACAGAAGACATCAGCCATTTGCTTTATTCCCCAGCCTATGTTCGTGTAGCGTGGCAAAGTCTGTAACATGAGGCTCCTGATATTGACAGAATACACGATTTTGTTGACTATTTCGATCGCACTTGGGTCAATGGTCAATACAGAATTAGTCAGTGGAACTACTATGACTACCATGGGCCAAGGACCAACAAATTAGCATGTGGAAGGCTGGCATTCACGACTGAAAAAAATAGTGGGAAAATCTCATCCCAAAATTTTTGAGATCATCGATGTGATGCGTAAGGAGCAAGCTACCATGGAGATGAAATTCAACCAGTTTGAAGCCGGTGCTATGCAGCCATCTCGAAAAAGGAGATATGTGCAGAGAGATGTCAGATTAAGCACGCTGTTTGAGAGATTTCAGAATGGAGAGTGCAGCAACTTAGCTGACTATTTAGCAGCTGTTCGACATCAAACTGGACTTTAGAGACAATAATTAGCTACTGGTGAATTTGTGTGTGCATTTTAAACTCTGTATTGTGTTATATTTATATATTTTAAAAAGTTGATTTCGTGGGAGTTGACCTCATGGGAGTTGACCTCATGGGAGTTGACTTCGTGGGAGTTAACCTCGTGGGAGTTGATCTCATGGGAGGACACCATTAAAGGGAACACCTTCCTAAGATTGTGATAATAACTTGTGACTACCTCCTGCTCTCCCTTCCTCCCTGTTCATAATGTCGTCATTTCACATGTTCTGCTGTAACATCGTTTATTACTGCCTCAATAATTTTACCATATTAAGTAGTCACATGTTACTGAGATCAACATGGAATCAAGCAGTCAATGTCCACTTTGAAAATTTAATCAAGGAATCAAAGTGAGTTATGAATAACAAAATCAATGGTATGCGCTTAGGAGGCATAGCTACCACTTTGTCCTTTGAACCACTGCAAAACCAGCAATCAATGAAGAGCTTCAAAGGGAATGATCAAGGGTTGTGATTACTTCAACAGGCAAACAATAAGTGACTACCCCTTTGTTATTTGCAACAAAATGTTTGGAGATGCCCCTTAATGCATTCTGATGTGTTGTGTAGGGTATACATTGACAGAAAATGGAAGGCATGGCCGGAGCACTTCATCATCAGGGTAAGCATAATTGTATTAAATGTGCATGTTCTTTTATTGAATAACTGTATACAGACACACAAGTTAATTTATTCTCAGACTGACATATCACATAATCCCAGTACCAAAAAGAACTGGCTTATATTGTATATTCCTGGAATTTAATTTTATATGTAAGATGGATAGTATACATAGCTAGTAGTATTCAAGTAATGATGGTAATGTTGTTACTAATTTTGATGTCTGAGTTGCTGGGCAATTGTTATTCTCAGAGCACAATATTTCACTTGGTCAACAGCTTCATAGAATATCCCACATGGTACATATTACCATACATGGACCTAATGTTACAGTGCGTGCACCCTTCAGTCTTGTGGTGTACATACAAGCATAACAGTGTTTGGCACAGAAATACCATTACATCATTGTGTGATAATTACAAGCCTGGATACAGCCAGATTTAAGCGGCATCTTGTCTGGAAACTTAAGCATTCCACCAATCAGCTTACACCCCCTGCACCCCCTTTCCTTTACTTATAGTCTTCCTGACACTTGCATCACATTCATATCTACTACGTATGTGACCAACTGCTGTATGTAATTACCCCTGTGAACCAATTCACAGTTTGCATTCAGATCCTTCAACGACTAATGACTGAAACAGAACCTCCCATGTGTAAAGTTTGAGCAGCGTGATGTCACTATAGGAGATAGGTTCTGTGCAGGGGTAGATCTAGGTATATAAGAAGAAACAAGCTGGCATGTTGGAGTAGGATCAGTAGCATGTTCAATGACTGAACCTGTGCCTCATGCCTAAAAGTTCCAAAGCCAAATACCAACCCAAAATTTCCCGCTATATGTTAGAAGGAGCTAACATTTTCTGTCCCAACCTGGGCCTGCTGAATTGTTTGTGAAAGTGTACCAACTGGTGTGCTAAATAAAAGTTGTCTTTTTTTTTGTAGTGAATCCTCAGGAAGCTACTGAACTTCCAGGCAATTCAGAGGAGTTGGAGGCTGGAGTAGTCCCACTGAAGCACCAAGATAACACCGAGACCAGGGATCATCGTTATCATGTGGAACTTACTCTACCTTCACCAGGTAATTTTGACTGTGTATTTTTGAAACCCTTATTAGTAATGCTCCTGGTTAGTCACACCAGATAATTTGACTATGAATACCATTCACCCAGTGGCTACAGGGAAAAGTAGTTGTACCTGGTCAAAAGCAACACTACTGTACCAAAGAGTGGTGCATATGTCAACAGTCAACTTTGAAGTTAAATGTTGTTTGTTTGTGCACCTGAAGGTCTTGTGGGTCGAGAAAGAGTGCGGTCTTTTATACAATGTACTGGTGAGTAACAGTACAAACAAAAGATAGTCTGGATTGTACATATTCGTGTCAATTCTTTTCCTGTTTATTCCAACAGACAGCTTGATGACTGATGATCAACACGCTGCAGTATATTCAACAGCAACTGACAAAAACTTTGAAACAGGAAGTAAGATTTAGTGTTTATCCCTGTGGAGTATTTTACATTTGTATGTATTCAACATTACACAGATCATTACACCAACATCTTCCAGTTTCCAGTCACATCCGACAATAGTTATTATTGGAGCTGTCCAGTTTTCCTACAACTACACTTGCATTAACATTAATAGCTAGTAATCCATTTTGCATGGCTGTAAATAGTGTACCCATAGAGAAAATGTGTTTTACTCCAGATTTATATAGGACTTCTGTACATGGCTACTGTTTGTTCTTCTGCGAAGTAAAATGTTGTCACAGCTATTTTGTAACTACGTTAGACTAGAAGCAAAATTAGGAAAGAAGCTTAATGTGGGAACAGATCAGCACAACTTTAAACTTCTGTTTCTACTAGTTTGAGAAACAACCAGTTGATGAATGTTCAATATTACTGCTACTTATCTGTGATAACTGATTTGGGCAATTTGTTGGAGTTTAGTACATGCGCATGCACCTAGTGCAATTGAGAGCATTTTGTCTGTAATACTGAGATTTTGCGCTAAATGTTTCCTGCAATCATTTCCGAATATTCATCTATATTATTAGTATCAATGGTGGGAACCCTGCAATCTGTAACTTGTAGTATTTTCACTATGTTCAGGGTCTTTGTGTGTGTCATCAAACACTTTTCAACGGGAGGCTGAAGAGTTTCAGCAAGGTTGGTATATGTGATGATTGGCACACCTATTTAATTTTACAATAATTATGGCTTTAGTGTAGCATTAGTCTTGCTCCCTGGCTCCCCCTGCTAAGTGGCAAGAGCCTGGGAACGAGAGTAAAAGTCAACGTGATTAGCACTATTCACAGAGCACTATGCATCTCTTTTATTGCCTCATATGCATGCAGCTAAGCATCGACTGGAAGAGTTATTTCAAAAATTCTCATCTCTTCTTGGGCTGGTGATACTCGTTGTCTGCCTTGATGCTCCTGAAGAGAGTCTAAAACATCTCGTGGGGGTGGAACAGGGAACCAATATCATGGAGGATGCCTTCAAGTGGTTGGGCTATGCCACTCTTCGCCTTTCAACCAATGCTACTGGACGGCAGCTGAGAGCAATGATAAGAGCAGCATCGGAAGTGGAGTACCCTGATTCGTATACTAGGATCTTCTTCCACTTTATTGGCCATGGAGTGGAAGGTGCTGTGTACACAAAGGACGACTGTGTACCACTCAGCGATATTGTGCAACCCTTCGAGCGTATTCCTCAGATCCCTAAAGTGTTCATATTTGATTGCTGCCGTCGGTTTGCAAATTTCCTCTCTTCATTTACACCTGAGAACACCTTGATCATTTACCCAACAAAGCCTGGACGTGACGCTTATGCCTCTGCTGATGTAGGTCCATTAATGACTGAGAAACTGGCACTTTTATTTCGCAGTGAAAAAACCTCCATCAGAAACATTTTAACTAAGCTCTCCAATGAGCTTAAAGAACTTCAAGTGTGTTCTGCGACACTGCTCCAACTCAACCAGACAATCTCACTTTTGGAGGAGCAGGAAAGCGCAAGTATGCTATTATGCATGGTCTAGCTTCCATGTACATTACTGTTCGTTGAAGACTAATGTATGTACAAGTATATGCAGTAGTTGTGACTACCAGTGGCGTAGCTAGGGTGTATATATTGGTATGGTTTAAGAAAGCATGTGATTGTAGAGGGGGCTGGGGACAAATCTACATGCTCTGAGATCATTTCTGGTGGCTTCTGAGACCAATTCTTCAGAACATAAATTTTCTGCTACTGTGAAGTTCATGTGTTTTATAGTCAAATAAGGTGTACATTGTTGCAAGACAGACGGACGGACTCCAGAACTAAAGCTTCCTGTAGGCTGTCTAAAGCAACGTCAAAGCTATTACATCACATGCAACCAGCCCTTCTCACATGCCGCTTTTAGTTAATTAGGCAAGGTTGAACCCAAGGTCAGCAGACTTATTGGTATGGCTTCAGCCATACTCTCTTAGTCTCATTCCCAAACTGTCAGTACATACACATGGGGTCTGGGAATGAGACTAGTCACCCCTTGCCTGGTGACTAGCCAACTTGAGGTAGGCTCCCTAAAAAACTCAGTATCATGTAAATGCTGGGAGCTAATTGGTCAGGGAATGCAGCAAGTACTTAAAAATCGATTAAGTCATGTGAAGACAATTAGGCATAAAAATGAAACGCGGTTGGGATGCCAATTCCTCAGGTGTTGAAAGTGTACTTTATACTGTCTACAAAGCTTTGCTGGGCCACCCTAAAAAGTTATGCATGTAGAGTGTTTTCCTGGCATCTAATGATGCAATCATGTGTTGAGATTACTGAAGCATTGATCTATCAACTGTGTTACCTAAAACTTGTTTCCACTTCTACATACACTTTATTCTAGTGCGTCCAACAAATGTACAACTTCAAAATGGAAATCTTTCTTGGGATCTTCCAGCACTAGGAGACTATTTTCATTTGATCAACTTCACTGCTGTATGGAAAGAGTCTTCAGACTCAGAGGCATGGAAACATCTTGATAATGTAGATCCCCACCAAAAGCATTTCAGCATCAATACCTCACAGTTCTCTTCAGCATCTGGTAGATACGTTTATGTGGCAGTGCAAGCAAATTATCAAGGAAAGTGCGTTACCAGCAAGGAGTGTAGGCTCGACTTACGTAGAGGTAACCTATCTACCCCATAATAATTATGATCATGCATGGGTAGTGGATCTATATATGTAAGTGGTTCAAGTAAAATTTGAACCTCTCAAGTTACATGACTCAAGTTTTGAGGTTTATAGCAAATTGAATGCATGCAGGCTATTAAAGTTCACCTACAAATGTGCAGGTATCTTACTATCTAGTATATATATTTCCAGTGGGTGGCAGCCACACCCACCTTTGTTGGCATGTGAAGCTATGAGTATCATTAAATTTTGAATTTTACTTGAACCTTCACATAATATATGACATTGTATTAAGAGCACATCAAACCATATGGAGATGTGCTTGCAGCTTTTACCATGTTCACTATACAGAGGTATAACTGCAAAGCGCAAATTAAACAAGTGTTGCCTCTGCTGTAATGTATACTGTGAACTGCCACTTACTATAAATTCAACTACTATTTCTCAGGTAAAAATCTGGATTGCCGATGCTCTAAACCTTGGTGGATCGGTTTTGGTATGCCTTCGGGTCTGCTCATTCTGTTGCTTCTGGCAAGTATCGTTGGCATCAGTGTTTGCATACACTTTGGATCATTCTCAAACAAAGTGCTCGGTTATAATGGTGACACAGTTGAATGTAATCAACTTAGTCCAGTGTGCAGTAGTGCTATCGAGGTGTCTGAATGTGGAGACTACAATGGTTATCATGTTGCTGTTTACAAAGCTGAAGGAGAATTAAAGACATACAAATGGATTACGAGAATGTACGATACTAATCAATCTGCAAGTGTTGGCCGATTTGGTATACCTATAAATGTAGACAGAGTTCCATACCTGTTTGAGGGCTCCACGATTACAATGTTGATATGCCTCCAAAGCATGAACATCACAACTGTACCAGTTGGACTGTTTATTTTTGACGACTTGGACAAAAGAAGCAGATTCATTGAGAAGAAAAGTGATGGCAAAACATCAGTTCACCAGTGGCAACTACCTGTTGGAAGTCAAGGACAAATGCACTGTTCTAACATAACTTATGATATACAATATGGAGGTTACTATTGTCTCGCATTAGACTCGCCAAACAATGTGATATTTAAGGAGAACCTCACAGAGAATGTAATTAGTGTCAATACTAGTGAATACCAAGTTGATTGTACTGTCGCTGAGTCAGATCCATGCATCATAAACATACGGTTTGGCTTGTCACCCTCAGTACATATTCTCTGTCACATTCCTGAATACGATCCACATGCTCCTGCTCCCTCAAGCACCTACTTGTGTTATTCCCGACAACCACGGTTAAAATTGTACATTGCCAGTGGTATACTAGTATTTTTAATTTTAATTTTATCTTTAGTTGGTTTGTGCTTTTCTCGGAAATGTCGGAGATGTCAGCATGAATACCAACGTCTGTCACAAACATGAAATTAATACTTTTACCAGTCTTCATGTAGTTTGTATAATGTCATTTACTTGCTTTTACTTTTGTACTTCATCTTAATAATTATTTGTGCCTACATGTACTTGTTTTAGACAGTTTTATCCATCAGTGTATATAGTGTGCATTATCATTACATTTCACCCTTTTTTGTTCACCAGTGGCAACTACCTGTTGGAAGTCAAGGACAAATGCACTGTTCTAACATAACTTATGATATACAATATGGAGGTTACTATTGTCTCGCATTAGACTCGCCAAACAATGTGATATTTAAGGAGAACCTCACAGAGAATGTAATTAGTGTCAATACTAGTGAATACCAAGTTGATTGTACTGTCGCTGAGTCAGATCCATGCATCATAAACATACGGTTTGGCTTGTCACCCTCAGTACATATTCTCTGTCACATTCCTGAATACGATCCACATGCTCCTGCTCCCTCAAGCACCTACTTGTGTTATTCCCGACAACCACGGTTAAAATTGTACATTGCCAGTGGTATACTAGTATTTTTAATTTTAATTTTATCTTTAGTTGGTTTGTGCTTTTCTCGGAAATGTCGGAGATGTCAGCATGAATACCAACGTCTGTCACAAACATGAAATTAATACTTTTACCAGTCTTCATGTAGTTTGTATAATGTCATTTACTTGCTTTTACTTTTGTACTTCATCTTAATAATTATTTGTGCCTACATGTACTTGTTTTAGACAGTTTTATCCATCAATGTATAATTATAGTGTGCATTATCATTACATTTCACCCTTTTTTGTTTCCTTTGCATACACTAGTTCAATTTGAACCCCAGGTGCTGTGATGCTCCACCCGCTTATTGTTTTGCATGTGTGCACACAGAGAAGGTGTGGGCTGTCAATGATACGTACATAAACTGTCAATTCAAGTGAACACTTTATTCAGTGTATATAGATTCAAGTTATATTGGGAGCCTGAGGTTAGACTTCTGGTTTATAGTTGTATATTAGGCTTCTGGATAGCTACCAACATGCATGTATGTAGGTATAAGTAGTACTTATTGAAGTGTTCAAATGGAGCTGAAACTGATTATGTAGCTGAAACTGATTATGTAGCTACTTGTGTGCAGTAATAATAATTCAGAGACCATGTGACTAGCCTGCAGTGTTTCCAACTAGCTCTGAAACATTTCCTTGCATAATGGTGTTAACAACCATGCAGTGACATCCACTATAGACCCTTAGCCTCGTTCCCAGGCCCCACCCAGCTTTCCGTCGCTGGGAACGAAGCTAGCTACCACTCAGGTGTGGGAGTCAAAATAAGGACTGGGTCCCTCATTAAGATATGTGAAAATGGAGTTTGTAAACTCCACTTTAGTGCCCCAGATGAGCTATTTCATGTTGCTTAGCTGGTCCCCATTTAGCCCCACACACTTCTGGAATCATGTGATCTATTGTGTTCGAAATTGGTCACTAGCCGCTAAACAGGTTTGCTGAAATGCGGTAATAATGTATACAGGCAAGTGATGGCTTTTGTATGAAGAAGAGAATTCATGGTGAACTATATTTCTGTGGAAGTGATTTCATATAGCCTCATACCCGAAGCCTGGGTATAAGGCTAGATTTCATACTACTGTCTCTGAGAAAACGCGTAATTCTAATTAATGATGATGATGATGGTGAAACTTTATTTTCACAGGGTAGCTCCTTCAGCATAACTTAATGGCCTACCAGTATCGAATACAAAGCTCACATGATGAACAGCATATTTGCTCATAGCTCAGAAATGGTGGTACAAAATAACTGCCACAGCTATGATAGCTTACCTAGTTTTTGAGTACATGCATTTGAACACTTTAAATAACCCCCTTTTGAGTTTCTTGCTCCAGACATCCATTGGTGAGGAAGCCTTATCCCAGCAGTTGGACTGTTTATTTTTGAGGGTAAGCAGGGTAGCTCCGTCAGCTTAACTTGCTGATCTATCAGTATCAAGGCCCTGAGTACAATGCTCATAGCTCAGAAGTGGTGGTACAAATAACTTCAACAGCTGTGAGCCTGTGACATGTTACCTAGGCTTACCTAGTTGGAAAAATGCAGTACAATTGAGCAGTGTAAATAACCCCCTTTGAGTTCTTTGCTCCCAGATATCCATTGGTGAGGAAGCCTTACCAGCAGCAAGGTAGATGTGGTCAAAATTTTACCACATAAAGAGAAGAGGTGTGGTAATATAACAAAACATCTTCAATTTTTTCAGCAACTTTGAACATTATCCAAATTTTGCACAAAAATATCTGCAAACTCTGGTCCCAATCCTTAATTCACCTGAGTGATTAGTAGCTAAAGGCACTGGCAATTGTAGGGTGAAGAAGCCAGGGAGGGGCCAGGGGCTCAACCTACCTTAGGCATATGCCTTAGGGTGGTCCAGGGGCGTGCTCCCCTGGAAAATTTTGGTTTTTGGATGTGCAAAGAGTGATCTGAGGCAATTTTCAAATGTGTTAAGTAAATGATCATGCTTTGACATGACCATAGTAACATAAATGGCCTTCACTAGTTATTAGCATTAGCAAGAGTTTATTACATACAGCACACCAGCCTTGATCTGGTGGATGATTGTGTTCATTGCATGTGACATCAACAGCCTTGAGCTCACCAACAGATGTAGCCCTTCCTTTGCACCCAGCCTTGTGAAACTCACACACTTTACCTCCTTCCCTTCAAGAATCGTGTAATATTTGTACCCGTTGTAAAGCATTCCCTTTCCTCCTCTGTGAATTTCAATGAACTCTGCCACGGTTTGCAATGAATGCTGTAGCCACACAGCAGGCTTCCTTATTTATCATTTGTCAGGTACACATTTGTTGAGGTATGCCAGTGGTATGCTGGTTTTGTACTGATTGATTTGAGTTCAACAAGATAAAAATATTTCAACAAGATGAAAAATATTTCAACAAGGTCAAAAACATTTTGTTAAGTGACTTTTTTCAAGCAAAAAATTGAGTTGATCTTCTGGCAAGTTGATCTCATGAGAGTTGATCTGGTGGCAATTAATCTTGTGAGAATTGGCAGTGGCGGATTTAGGGGGAATAAGGGGGGTGCAAATGCACCCCCCTTTGGTGGCTAGTAATGTATTTTTGCGTACATAACTGCACTCAGGGCAGTTAAGGACTGGAACTTTTTTGCCCGCGCACACCACTTATCAAAAGGGTCTCATTACTTTCACGCCGTTTCATGTCCCCTGTCACATGACCCAGGTGCAGGGTGAAAGCCGCATTACGTCGCACTTACACCACATTGCCACAAGTGGCATCGCACAAGGTGTTTGTCACTTTTTAAAGCAGAAAAAAAAAAAGAAGGAATAAAAACCCATTTCCTGGCCCTAGTCCTAACCCTAACCCTAACCTGTATACTGAGCCCTAACCATTACACCACAAGCAATTTCGAAGGACCATGCACACTTTTCCGTCTAATGTGTACCGCTCAACCACCATACAAGTGCCATACTACACTACACATGCGCAATGCACGCTCCACCCACACGTATCACGTGAGGGGGCATGAAACGACGTGAAAGTATTGAGACCCCTTATCAAAACTGTCATGAGATTATTCACAGCTGCAAGTAATTATTCACAGTTGTGCTTATGTTAGCATTGATATGATAGTCACAAGAGAGGAATGCAAATTCTTTCTGCTTAGTATATAGGCCTCCATTAGCCATGGTATAAGCATTCAAACCAGCAAACAGCATAACAGTAAGTCATGAAGATGTTAAAGGATTAGTCATTGATTGATAAACTTGACAGATAATCTACAGTAAAGGTCAGAGATTGTCATCCAGGGTTTCAGTTCTACAGCATCACTCTGGGGCTCTTTCAACACCAGTGAGACTGAATGCAACTTCAACACCTATTCCAAACGGTAACAAGGGCATCGTATGACAGCTTGACTGGCTGTGATTTATATATGCACTAAATAATAAATAACAAACTCCAGCTACTGCACAATCTACTACACAAAGGTTCCAAGTTGATGCTGAAAACCCTGACACCCACTAGTAAGTCTAACAGCTATACAGCTCATGAGTTGCTTTGCATGTGCAATTCACTTCTACTAGACTTCGTCGGGCTACAGAGACTCTTAGCCGTGAGTATGCGCAACTACTACCCTTCCTATACCCGAGATCACAATCAGCAGTCATGCATGCCAGCAAACGGGGGTCTGGCTTACATCTCACTGGCTAGTTGTGCATCCAAGCTAGCTACATCATCAGCAAGCCGAAGTACCAACTCACTTCTTATACCTTGGCTCCACTGCCCATTCACGCGCGAATCATGTGACAAGAATGTACACTGACTTTCTGGTGAGATGCGAGGAGTTTAGGTGGGAGAGGCAGGACTTGTTAGAGAAAATAAGGCAGATGGAAGGAATGCAAGAGTGGATAGATGAGTATGGAAGGGTGGGGGATGAGGGAAAGATGGCACTGCTGTTGGGGATGAGGGAAAGATGGCACTGCTGTTGGGGATGAGTGTAAAGAGTTTGGAGAGGGAAGTGGGAGATAGAGTGGATGAGCGCGTTATGGAGGAAGTGAGGAAGTGGTGGCAAAGGAGGAAGGAACTGGTTTACAGTGGAAGTCCCCATGAACCTGGACCCCTATAACCCCCAAACTCAGCCCCCCCTTAACCATGTCATGTATTCATTTCTATAAATTATCCAGTTTGTATCTAGTGCTGTATCTGTACTATATCTGTGCTGTACTAGTATAGCTACTACCATGCTCATGTACCTGTGATGGCCCAAACGGGCTCAACTATTCCAATTAAATTATTATGCCTCTTCGCAGTGAAATGGCCGGCTGGGAGAAGACAAAACCGGAAGCAAACCCAGGCGGAATTTTTCCACCTGTCGGATGTAGGTCTTGTCAAAGGTGAGATACTTGCCCTGTTGACTTGTACTTGTATTCGAGTTGGCAAGAGTCACCCACCTAACGTCACCGAGATATCGTCGCTAATGGCGACCGGATGTAGCTGTTTTTGACAGGAAGTTAGGGCTTTACAACCGTTGCACTCGTTTTCCAACTGGTGTACTAAGAGTACCAACCGAGTATGTTATGCCCCACCTCCCCCCCACCAGAGGGGGTTTGGATAAGGGTGGGGATTTGACCACTTTTTCATCTAATTCCCCACCCCTGGGGTTAAGCTCTTAGGTCAAATAGCCCCTGGTACGCCAGTAAAGGAATACGAATACCGTGGAATATAGTATACGGAAAGATCAAATGCCCCATGGGTGGGGTCAGAGTTACCAGTCAAATCCCCGCCCTTATCCCACCTCGCTCTGGTGGGGGGAGGTGGGGCATAACATTGATAGGTGCATTACCACGACGATGAGAAGCTCAGCATTCATCCGCGGGAAAAATTCCGGATTTAAGCGTTTATATTGCTGAACCAGGTGGGCGTTGGCCGCCACATCATGTAAACAACGAAGTGGGCGGGGCTAATTATCTTGTTGTGTAATGTACAAAGGTAAACAACTTTAATTATGAATAGAAGCAAGAGTTTGTGATTCACATCTAAGTTACAATAGCAGTTGAAATCCTGCATCATTTTTGCTGTTTTCATGTGGACCCAGTCCTTAACTCCCCTGAGCACGAGTCCATCAAATGATTACGCAGCAGTGGCATGCAGCAACAACAACCAGGCACAGTTACACACTCACGTATCAGTTAAGGTGGCGGGGGGGTACCATCCTGGGGATTCACTTTGTTCACCGATTCTGAGGTCAGGCACGTGCGCTGTGATTACGTAATGCATTACTCTGTAATTGTAAGAGGCGTGTCCGAAACACAGAAAAGCAAGGTGAGGGCGAAATTTATGTAAAGCTAGTCTAAAATGCCTTTGCAAAGTGATAGCCTGATAGTTGAGGTAGAAATATGGGATCTGTGCCTGCCAGTGGCACACATGTATGTACAATGATTTATATAAGTGACGTGTGCCACTGGCAGGCTACATACTCTTGATGACACCCCAGCTTGAAGTGCTCAAGCATCTTGGCCATGCAAACTTTGATGACAGCAGATCAGCAGAATTGAAGCGATTTTTCCATTTATTGCTGCTTGGGATGATGTTTAGATGAAGTATGACTTTAGTTTAGATCAGAAGAAGCTACATGGAAGCTACCAAATTGTTTTACATCAACAATACAGAGTTGTTGGGATTGCAATTTTCTCCCCAAGAAGCTGGAATAACTCCATGGTGGGTGTCATTAACTTTATGCTTTGGCTGATGATCACGTAAGCCAGACCAAACCAACCACAGCACAGATTGTGTTCAGTGTCATGCACAGGGAAGGGTCAGGTGGCTTCTCAGAGGGTTTGTGTGTTTGTGGAATGCACTCAGAGGAGAAGCTGATTACTAGCTTTTGATAGAGAACTCAAGTTTAAAATTGGTACCTACTTACTCTTTAGTTAAACCCCACCCTTTCACCAAAAAGTGTCTGCTCCCTGCTGGAAAAACTACGCAAGAAACATGCATGTTTCATGCATGTCACAGCAAATTTCATGCGTGCTTCACCATGCCTGTTTCATGCATGTCCCACATACAATGTACATGCATGTTTCATGTTCCATGCATGGAACATGCATGGAACATGTGAGAAATTGGGACGTTTTTCATGCATGTGACATGCATGAACCATGCATGCTACATGAATGCCATTACCATGAATGTTCCATGCATGAGCCATGCATGCATGGTCTGGCCGTAGTCTCGTCCCCAGACCTCATCCAGCGCTGGGGTTGGTTTGGGGTCTGGGACCGAGACTAGGTCTGGCTGGCATTCTGCTGTGTTCAAGTTTCTTGTATAGAAGCCTGCATGTGAGTAGCACAAGTTGAAAATTATACTAGGTATAGCCAGCAAATCCACAGTGCTACGCATACACAATAGCTACTAGGTAGCCAGTAAATTCATTAGCTGTGCTACAACAGTAGCTGGCTAGCTAAGCTATAGCCAGTGAATCCACAGCACTATACATGCTACATAAGCACTAGTTAGCCAGCAAATCGACAGCGCTACACAAAACCAGCTAGCTAGCAAAATCATAGTGCTATGTATACACACTGTACTAGCTACCCTGTAGCCTAGCTAAATTCAACTTCAGAACTAGAAAAAAAACTCTACTGTCTACAGCTAAGTAGCCTAAGATTAGCTTCCTTTTCAGTGAAGGTGTAGCATTAAACTACAAGTGTCTATAGTTACATGCAGCTACCTGAAAAGACTACAACTGAAAAGCTTGGACTCACCATATCTCTGGCTGTATAGGCAGCTATATATAACCCTCAGGTATGTTAATAGCTATAGCTTGACTTGGGGCCAGCAGCAAATTAAGCTAAGTTGGACCAACTCAACAGTTATAGCCACAGAGCTACTCTTCCATGCAAACTTCACAGAAAGTTGAAAAGATTTGAGCAGCTGTACGTTGCAGCTGCTTAGAATTTTTGGAGCCAAAATTGTTGTTTACAGTATCAGGGGTCCCTTCCATGCATGTATCATGCATGGAAAGGAGAACCATGCATGCTTCATGCATGGAAGGGAGAACCATGCATGCTTCATGCATGGAAGGGGCAGGCTCATGCATGTATCATGCATGGAAGGGAGAACCATGCACGCTCCATGCATGGAATGGTAGACTTGTGCATGTACCATGCATGGATCATGCATGACACATGCATCCATGCATGGAATACGTTGAAACATGCATGTTTCATGTACAGAATTTCCAACAGGGCTGACACAAGCCAAATACCTAATTGGGCTTACTCCAGATTTTTAGTCAGTAATATAATGTAGTCTCGCAGGACCGACCCACTTCCGCAAAAGAAGGGAAGGGTCTGGTGAACTGCGTATACAAGCCATGTCCCACTGGAATGCAATTAGCTGGATGATGTAACGGCCAGATATCAAATAATGTACTCTTGAATTTACCTGTTGTGGAGTAAGCACGCTCCCCGAGAGGTATAGTCGAAGTGTTTTTACAGCTTCTGTAATAGCGGAAAAGATGCCCTAGCTCTCTTTCACCATTTTCAAGACTGCTATTGCTACTCAAACAGTCATGTAATGCATCATGTGACAAAATACTGCATGTACCGCACTGTACAGTGTAGTGGGACACGGCTTGTATACGCAGTTCACCAGATCCTTCCATTTTCGTGGAAGTGGGTCTGGCTTGTGAGACTAAAGATAATGCAGGAGCAAGTAAAAGTACTTCAACTGTGCTGCTAAAAACTTGCGATTCTTTAACACAAAGCATTTATTTATTCTTCATCTAAAATTACAAAGCTTCAGCACAAGGATTCTGGCTTTTGTCACAAGACCCTTTCTCTGTTGGTTGGGTTTGGGCACAAGACTGGTAGACATCAAAATTATGTAGCTGAGTGATTTACAGCCATCTGTCTGATTGGCCGCACTCAACACACGAAAGCTCATCAAGTCACCAAAGTCACCAGACCCTTATCTGTGAACATGAGGGAGACATGACGTCACATCATAGTGGCAGTTAATGTGCTGTGATGACATTCCAAGGGCAAGAATTGTGAATTAGTGCTACAACAAGTGTGGTTCTATGAATGAAGTCATGATGAGTGCATTCAGTTTTCAACTGTGCTGAAGCCATCTGACAGGCTAGACCTGTACATTGCTAGTTTAATGGTCAGTTGTTCATGGGAAGCAATTTTGACTAGCCAGACGGCTTCAGTTTTGTTGAAAAATCCATGTGCCCACATTGACTTCATCCATAGAGCACTAGTTGTAGCTTGTATTCATGGTTGTTGCTCTTGGAATATCGTACAGCACATTGTCAATGACACATGATCCCCATGGACCAGTGTGGCAGTGCGTATTATGTCATTGCTGAATGCTAGGGATTTCATTCTCATTAATCCATTAATTTGATGTTTACTATTCCCATTGTTCTCTTTAGATGTAAAACACAAAGATCCAAGTTTCCAAGACTGTCACAGATCTCTACCAAATTTCCAGACACAGTAGCACCTTGCTTGTGTCACTGTTCTCATGCATCTTCAGCTAGATATGCATCTAAAATTTTGCATGATTTCAATCTTGTGTATATTTTACTTTATCAGAGAGTTTAGTACTTTTCTTCTACATTGGCTGTGATTTCCATTTGTTTCAGCTTGCATGAAGACTTCATTCTGCAAAGCCAAACCCTACATATTGGCATGTGTAACCTGTACACTGCCAGCCGGCTTAAGTACAGTTCGGCGCGCGCATCAGCATTTCTGTCACGTGGTAATCATGTGCCTTCTGTCCTCAGAGTCGGTGAACAAAGTAAATCCCTACCGTCCTGTGCGTACGGCGCGCGCGTAGCAATAAATTAAGATACCGTAATTCCTAATTGAACGTATTATGCGCATGTGCTATTCACTTTGAACTTTGAACTCAGCCGTTACGGTGCTAGTTATCGAACTTTTTTGTAACCAAAAATAAAGTCGTGGAGACTGATTTACAACTAGCGAAGACGGTGAAACTACGTAAAAATACCGTGCGAAGGGCGACTCGAAGCAGTTTTTGCGATATCGCCTTCCTTTGCAACGTTACGTCCCGTTGTTTCAAGGAAATTTGGTAAGACAGTAAGTTTTTCCTTTCTATTTCGAGTACCATTTACCGTAGCGGCAAAAACGTTTCGAGCCGCCCTAGAGCTTATTAATGCGCATCTCCAACAGCGAGGTTAAGTCGCTAGCGTACTTCGTACTGTAGATTTTTGGTGAATAGTTTGCGGGGACACTCGTGTACTTACTGTGGCTACAACGTGAGATACTTCAACGATTTTTCCTGTACACATTCACTACCCTCCCTAGTAGGTTTTGTAGTGCTGGGATGAATTCTCTACGGGATATTTTGTGTTGATATATTTCATAAACCACGCCCACCGGGACTACCTTAAACTACAAGTAAAAGTAACTTGCGTCTATTGTACAGCAGTTTTGGATTTGTTCCGGGCATCATTTTTAGTCTCCAGTGATAGACAAGTCACCTTGTCTAACTTCAATACTCAGGTCAGACAATAATTACGAATGCATTCACGTGACCGGAAGTGGGCGTGGCAACCCCAAAATTTTCGGGTGCACTTTGCGTGCCAGTGGCTGAATCCCCCTTTCTAAATAATTATTTCTAAATCCACCACTGATTGATCTCGTGAAAGGAAGCCCAGAGAATGTGATAAGCTGTGAAAACACATCAGTAAAAGGCGGGCTTTTGTTGTACACTTATAGCATCTAGAAAGGCCGGCTTCATGCTAAGTACCATAATCACAGCTGATTGCCTATGTCATACTGTCTAGATGGCAGTACAGGTATAGAAACTCTATGGGAGTTGCGCACTTACTGTAATAAACTCTTGTTATTAGCCATGCTTTTACACGAACAGTCTACAGTCATGCATCCTAACAACCTATCAGATAGCAAGAAGGTAAATGACCAAACATGACTTATCACTGTACCCAAGATCAGTTCCTGGCACTGAGTTGCTGTAGCTTCAGCTAGTCAATTTAGTTGAAGCATTACCACTCAATAGGTACTTAAGAAAGGCAGTTCAGGAGCTTCATTTTCAGAATTTATTTTTGCTTATTTGGATACAGTTCTAGCATCTTTACATAACCATGCAACTAAGGCACTCCTCTTGTGCCAGATGTGCAGATGAGAGCAACAGAAACTTCTTCCAGAAAGCTGATCATAGGTCTTCTGGAAGAAGAGACTAAAGTTTAACTAAAAGCAGAAGCTACTCAACTATTTGGAAGCATCCATTGAACTTCATGGTCAGGGCTGTGGGAAGACTTTTAGAGGTGGGGTGGGTAAGAGTAAATAAGCTTGCGTTTGGCCGCGAAGCAGCCGAAAATTTTATCCGCGCTTCGCTCGGAACCCCCCTGAAACATGATCGTGCATTTACGTACATGGAAAGTATGGCGGCATGAATCAAGCATGCTCACGATAACGCCGTTCAGTGAGAAATAAATGAGTAAAAGTAATTATTCAAGGTTCAAAGTTCAAATTTCAAAAGCTTACGGAAAAAGGCCGCCCCAAATGCCCCACTTCCGACAGCCCTGATGGTGTGTCATGCACACTACTAGCATCCAACTGAGATGAATGTGAAGTAACTCAAGTACTTTTGCCGTAACTAGTACGTTGTGGGCGTGAGCCATATGCACTACCAGAGTCACTGGATACTAAAGCATACTTAGTACATACCAGCATTTTGCCATGCAGCTCTTAGCATACATTCAAAGTGATGGAGCAAGAGGAGCTGAATACACCTCTCAAGACGTAGAACTGCATGGACGCTTTGTTACGGTGACCTCCAGAAGAAGTTGTCTCGTACCCAGGCCGCGTGGGAGGAGAGAAACATCCTGGTAGCGCACGCGCCAGAACAATCTGGATATCCGTTTACGTTTGGAAATTGTCGGTAAAATCAATACGTATATGTCCGATATACCGAATAGTAGTCTGGCCTGCGAGACTAATCATCGAAAGCCAGTTGAATTACCTTCAACTCCATGAAAGTAGAGGATAATCGCCGTATATACGAAGGCGAAGATGCTTTCTTGCGGCTACCAACTAGTTTCGGTAAGTCAGTATCAGGCGCTATGAGGCGCTGTCATTTGCGTGCTTGACTGTATAAAACCAAGCGAGTTGGGTACAGGGCGGGGTAGCTACGCCGTTATCTTGTTAGTCTCACCGTTGGGGTCACTTGTGATTGCCAAATGTATCGGCCTGAGTGAGCGTAGTCTTGCGTAGCCAGACACGCGAGACTAGAGTGGTCGCTTTGTTGTGGCTCTTTTTTCAGCTTTGTAAGTATACTATTTTCGATTACTTGTCCGTATATTATCACGTGGCAAGCTAGCGGAACCGATCGCGCATGCGCAAGTAGTCGATGCCAAGCCGTTTCTCTCCTCCCACGCGGGCTGGGTACGTATAGACCGGAAGTGTGCTTCTGAAACAATGTTACGGTATAGGGTTGGGCAGGGATTTCATTTCAGAAACAGTGCGGAGGAGGCTAGAGGTCAAGGTACACCTATTTCTCTGACTTAGAGGCTAGAACGAGGCTACCTCCAGAAAGTATATGCAGCGTAGCATTCCAATAGCAGAAGACCAGCTACTTCCAACCAACAGCCAACAAAACTGCATCGGGAGGAGTCTTGGAATGAGGCTTTGTGGTCGTGTACTTCACACTACTTTTAAATTAGCATACATTCTCCTAATCAATGCATGTAGTTTATATAATGATGAATTGCTGCATGCTTGAAAAAATAGTCTACCATTTCTACTTCCCATAGTATTACTATGTATGAGCTAAAGCTACACTAATACTGTAGTAATTAGAGTTAATGAGATTTATAACCCCACTTTTTATAATAACTCCAGGGTGGAAGTTAGAGGACTGTGATTAGTTATGCTGCGATACTTGACCATTGTATCGTCACCTTTTAGATCCTTCTCAAACTCAGATGGCACACTAAAATCAATTGCTTTAACTTCTGATAGATGGAATTGAGGTGGATTTGCATGACGTAGCAGAATGAAATCAATGCGTGGCAGTGAACATCTTAGTTTGGCACGTGAATATTGGTGAATATCATATCTCCCTGGTGAGAGAAATTGTGTGAGGGGTGGTGTGCAGCTGATATCTTGATTAAAGTCACCAGCAATCAGAACAGGAATGTTTATGTTCAACACAGATAGTTTCTCTAGGAAATCAAAGAACAAGCAGTTAAATCGTTCCTGACTGGTCTTTCCTGATTTTGTACCACCATAGCTGTGGATTGAAATCGCAAGGAGTAAAATGTCACGTGAAGTGGTGGAAGCAGGGGAAATGGGTTTCTTTCGAAGGAGAGTCATTGCAACTCTTCGTTCTAGTAGTGTCTGTGGCGATTTTGTCTCTGTCTCCTTTGGTGCTTTGTAGCGACTCAGAATTAAGCTCATCAAATTCTGCAACATAACTACATTGAGCACATTCTTCAATGCACTAGTTTACAGCTATTTTCTGTTTAGTGCAGATGTCATCCAGGTCTCCTGCAACCTTCAGTTCTGCCAGCGTCCTCTTCTTCCAATCACAATCAAGCTTCCCTTTTATGGCTTTTGTCTTCATTTTGCGCCCACCATGATTAATCGCTTCATATGTTTTTCGCCATCAGTAAGAAAGTTTTCAGCACCCTCTCGGTGTCCAATATGTCTTTTTTGTATAAAACTGTATTGTACTTATTAGAACCACGTTCTTTGCACACTTTATATCCATAGTCAGAGGAGCTAACTGGTACATACTTTGTAAATGTCTTCCCTGGACACTCCACTGGCACCTCTTGCAGACAAATGAGGTCAGCTTGAAGACCTAACTGATGATCCTTAAAGTTGTAGGAAACAACCTTCTTCCTATGATCTGCACATGCTTCTCCCATGATATTCCAGCAGGCTACAGTGATGATTCCTTCTGCTGTATCTTTAACAGTCAGTTTTCTCTGCAAGTCCTCAGTGGTTTCATCATCACTGCTAGCTCCACCAGTAGCCATTCTGACTTCTCAGAAGTTTAATACTAGTTTCTGTGTGTTCTATATCCGTAGAAATGTTGACATGTGTCCTTGATTATCAGGAGACACACAATAAATGTGTGGCATGAAACTTTCTACCTCATATGTAACTCTGTAAACTATTATCATGTAGCTACCCTTCTTCATGCAAAATCAGATAGCCAACTTCCTAGTTCCCCAGGATTTTGCTTCTGTCACAGAACAGTCAGGGCTCCTACTAGCAACTACTTGCACAATATAATTCTGTATGAAAGGCTCAGGACCATATATGGAATGAACAATTTGTTTCTTACTGTGGTATTACATTTCATGTACTCTGCAAGAACAAGTTGGTTGTTTTAGCCACAGAGTGGTTACCTTGGTAGCATACAAGCCACAGAGACAGTGGTTATGTGAGGTTTACTTTGGTATGGAAGACTAATTGCATAAGGCAACCCGAGAGGCAGCTGCCCAGTTCCTCTAATATACACTGACAACCCTCAGAACATCTGTGGATTCAATTGCACTATAAGATTAACTGGGCAGCTGCATGCCTCTCAGGATGCCTTTTGCAAAATTAATAGTCTTTAATATCCCTCTCATAACCACCCTCTCTCAAGATAGTCTGCAACCAGGGTAACCACTCTGTGGTTAAAACAGCTAAAATTGTTTTTACAGTGATATGATATGAGTGTCAGTATAGACTACCTTTGGAATTTAGATCCAACACACTACTCATCTCTGCTGAAAAGTCACAGTCTCGTCTACTCATAGATGTCTTCAGGGAATGTTGTAATCTAGTGTATACTGGCTGTGTATAGAAGAAGTTCCATACCTGTTTGAGGGCTCCACAATTACAATGTTGATATGTCTCCAAGGCATGAACATCATAACTATACCAGTTGGACTGTTTATTTTTGATCACTTGGACAAAAGAAGCAAAACATCAGTTCACCAGTGGCAACTACCTGCTGGAGGTCAAGGACAAATGCACTGTTCTAACATAATTTATGATGTACAATATGGAGGTTACTATTGCTTTGCATACCAGTTGGATTGTTTATTTTTTGATGACCTGCAGAAGAGAAACAGCTTCATTGAAGAAGCTAGCTGATGGCACAACAACAGTTATAAGCAGCAACTTTCAGTTGAAAGTGAAGGACAAATACACTGTTCCAATGTAAGGTGGTATATGACCATAAACAGTGACTTGTTGTAACAAAGAGAATACAGCGGAAAGTACTGTAAGTGAACTTTTAGGATGCATGGTTGATGGGATAAAATCTCAAAGGATTTGTAACAAACTAGCATTTCTGTTCAATCTGTTCTTGAGACAAGGTTCTGATACTTTATCACTTTCCTTTCAGCTGCTGCTCTAATCTCAATGTAAATTGAAACTGTCACCTCAGCTTGGATGAGCTGCTTCTTCACAGAACATAAAAACAGCTCATCTTAATTGAACTGACAGTCTCCTTCGAGACATTTTTATAGCAGGAGTAGCCTTGTTCCCATGCACGAGAGCCTGGAAAAAAAGCTCTATAGCTATATGGTAGTGGTTAAGGACAAAGGAGAAAAATAATATGCACTACTTGTTTGTATGAATTATAATGAAGGTGCGTATGTTAACACCTGGAGAAGACAACATTGGCCGAAACATTGTGTACATCTAGTAGTTTGAAATTTTGCCCCAAGATATGTGTGGCAAGTTCAGACTACAACTCCCTACTATATGTTCTGCTGAATAAACATATAGTTCAGAACCAAGCAAGCCAGTTATTGTAGGACTCCCTCCACCCTCTTTCGAAGGTGTTACATGGACAGAAATATGAAGAATAGTTGGAGTTCAGCTGAAGCCCTTATACTCCTATGTATATGATGTGAATCAGCTGTTGGTATGTTTTCAGCAAAGGTCTTGGGCTTAAGAAGTATTCCATAAATTTGAATTTAGACTTTAGAAATAAGAGCACATATATAATTATTACGTGCTCTTGGTTGGACTACAGCTGCAGTGACTCAATTCCTCAAATGCCTGCAGTGAACACCTGGGGTACCATTTCTGTGATGGTCAATGAAACCTGTCTTTGTCACAATTCAGTTTCTTCCACTTAGTTCAGCATGTCACTCAATTCTGCAGGATACAAGTTGAGGTTAGTGGCAACATGACTATTACTTGAAAGAGGCCTATTCTGTATTACTGCAACAAAGCGATTCGAAATTTTATTTTCTTGCCGTCTGAATTAATTATATAATTAATCTAACAATAGTGTGGAATGAGTAACAGTACCAAAGGATACTAATGAATGTGCATGGTATAGTGTTGTAATATATAGTATACATTTTGAACAGTGACGTTTATACCTGTACTGCTGCGAGTATGTGAGTATCTTTGTATGTACATGCACTTTAACATTGTGGTGGGATCGCAGTTTTACACTTGGGAACCTCTTAACAGCAGGTTAATTGACTATACAAATAAAACACTTCTCATCATTAAGGAGTGCTGTGAGGAAGTATAAATAGCATGTAAACAAACTTCATAATAATGACATCCATGGCAGCTTATGCCAAGCCGTGAGAAGGTATACCTTATAAAATCCTATTTTCATGGAAACTTCAAATTACTCATGAATGTCACTTGCATGTTATTGTGAGGGATATTATATAGGATGTTGATGACAAGCTTGCAGGATAGAAATTTACTAGCTAAGGGTGTTCCCCAAATTACATGCATGAACTTAGCCCAGATGTGCCAGGTTAACAGATAGCCAACAGGCTAATACTAACATGTAGGGTTCTGATATCAAGCTTTCAATATAGGGAATTTTTAGGGTGTTCCCCCAACGTATATGCCATGAACTTTGCCCCAGTTGTGCCTGGCATGCATTAATGACTCATTGTGACGTCAGAGAAATGAATAATACATCAACAGTACCAGTGACAGCAGCGTACAAGTATATAACAAGACTGGTATTACATGTTTACAGGGCTATATCTCTATGGTAATCACATTATCACAATGATGACATAATATGCTTTTGCAGATTATACCTAGCAGTGGGATGATTTAAAACGGCTTGTGCGTGGACGGTAGCAGTGCCCAAGCACCATGCAGTGCTTAGCTGTCATTATGACATCACACAAGCTGTTGATATTATTAGCAGTCAACAGCTCCCTTTAAAAACAAACCAGTGCTTGGATCTGCAGAACCACGTTATTTGGTTGCTGTTTTTGATCTATTAGTCTACTTTTGATCATGCGGCGGCAAAGTGTTTCACCACTGCTGAGTGTGCTTGTCCTGAGCTGCGTGACTGCAGCTGTTTATGCCCAGAGTAAGTTGCATGATATTAATATATAAGTTAACTGCATGGAAAATGAAAGTTCGAGCTCGAAGCTATTGACACTGATCGATACTCGCCATGGCGAAGCCTGAAGTGGTCATTGACACCGATCAACCAGGCCATGCAGGAGCCGAGTTATATTAGTTCCCTGTTCACCGCTCGCACTGATTCTCGAGGGCCCCCGATATTTCGCATTACACATTAACGTTGATTGCTGCAATAGCTAGTTGTTGTAACAAGAGCACTGTATCGTTGAACAACTCAGCATGCACTTGAATCACTGATACACTCAGTGCATGCTTAGATCTAATATCTTAAGTTCAGTGGTTCGATCATTACTAACTCTTGCACCTTCCTAGGTTATTGCCTTGACAGTAACGGAAATCTTAGGAATGAAGACTGCCTAGTAGGTGGTGGGAGCTGCAGCCAAGAAGAGAATGGCAATATCCAATATGTGTAAGTTGTATAAGAATATCAACCAAGAATGCACCGTCTCACAATTAGTACACTGCATGCTTGCTCGCAAACTTTTTTGTTTTTTTATTACATCAGCTCAAAGAATATACATGACTTTTGTGGCAGGCCAAATTCTCACACACTGTTCCCACCTCGAGATGCTATAGATGCATGTTACAACAAAATATTTTTAATGTAAAATTCAAGTAATAAAAACACTTTGGCATACAGCACGCCACTGTGATAATACCTATCATAATCAGTGATGAACGGAGACAAGTGGAAACAGCTAGCAGCAAGGTAAATTGCTTGATAACTGATCCCTCATAATTGCTTTGAGATGGAGAGCTTGTCTAGGAGTTGCAGGCACTGATGTGAAACTATAGTTTAACTGGCCTAACAAGATTGTACAGCCCCAGTGTCATAAGCAAGAAACAGTTAGTGAGGGGCCAGGGAAAGGGGGGAGGCATAGGTGTGACTCTCCCCCTCTGGTGCGAATTGCAGAATTAAGATCAGAAAATGTACCTTAATTATTTGAGAGACCCAAAATGATTTGCTGAGGGAAGTACCCTGCAAAAGCCTTGTATGCAGTGCCAGCACATGCATGGCCGCCAATCAAAAAGATAACTGCATTTGAGTGAAGGTTGTTGCTCATCAACGCATGCTTTTTGTTGGAAATGTAGATGCTAAGAAACCAACTAAGAAATCACTTGATGCTGTGGTATGACATAGTGTCACTATGCATTCCCACCTACTAGTATTGACTCCAGTGTCAGTCCACATAACAGACTCAGTGCTGATAAACAACTGAGGGGGTGTCCTTGGGGATTTCCCTTGGTTGCATAACCCAATGGAATTTCCAACCTGTCACTGCTGTTGCATATTAGCATATTCATCACCAGGTGATATGGGAAGGGAATTAGTGTTTACATCATGCATGTCCTATGATTATTTGTTAATTTAACTTCAATGCAATATTTACACATGCACCTACTCTCACTGTACAGGCTTGGTCTGGCTATTGGAATACCAGCTGGTGTGATTGGGTTGGTGATTGGGTTGGTGGTTTTTATCTGCTGCTGCTGTTGCTGTTGCGGCTAATAGTTAACTGTGTTGTTTATTTTGTATGTGTTCAACTTTGATACAGATAGCTACAAGGCTGGTTACACCCAATTCCAGATATGCATGCATATTTATCTGTAACACAGTATATCTTCTGTTGGAAAATTCCACATTGCAATTTTTCTGCCCTAAAGCTAGAGCTGTGAAGCACCGTGAACCTAAGCCAATGTAAGATGATTGTTGCATGAGAACGGTTTTGTCTATAATACTTGTTTCAGGGATGAAATTGTTAGTACCACATAGTCTGATAGAAAGTGTGCCTGCAATGCAGCATGGTGTTTGAGAAGCCTGGAAATAGACTGGTGACAGTAGTTCCAGCAGGCTTATCAAGCCATTTCATGGATGAAGATTGTAACCTTACATTCAGTTGTTTTTCACATGTATCAAAGCAGTAATAGCTATGTGACTGGTCAGCTAGCATCAGATGGGCAGAATGATGGACGCAACCACACATACTTGCAGATGCTCAATGAAGAATGTATGTGATCATTGTCTGCCAGACACTAATAGCTAGTGTGGAGCAGAAGGACAAAGCCAGCAAGACAGAATGGTGTTCTTATAAAAAAAAAGAATAATTCGGGAATAATGGGGTTAAATTTGCCCAATCACGGTTCAAAGTTCGAACTAACGGCCACCTGCAGACAAACCTGGCTGAGCTGAGCATAGTGAGCAATGTAAGGGCACGAATCTCACGACAGCATGGACACCTTGGACGATGTAGGAGACAGCAATAGTTGAATACTACGTGTATGTATTAATTGCTGCCACACCAGATGGTTCAATATAACAAATGTGGACTCCAATATTTGCATACTGTGTTCTTGTATGAGAAAGTTTCAGAAAGAAAAGAATAATTACAAGAATATTAGGGGATTATTTTGGGAATTAGAGAATAGAATAATGGGAAGAAAAAAAAATGTGCTGAGGCCTACCTACCTCTTGTCTACCCTTGACGTCACGCACGTGATTTTCGAAAAATGAAAAAAAAAAAAAAAAAAAAAAAAAAAAAGGTTACTGTGCGATCTGAGATCAGTACCTGGCGGGTACTGCTGGCAGTTACTTTTGGGACATTATTAAATTATATGAAGAGAAAAAAATTTGGATTGTGAGCCCTAAAGTATATACATTGCTACCAACCCGCACCATCATGGTCGTAGGAGAGTTATTCCCCGCCGGGGGGGGGGGGGGGGGGGGGGGGGTTACTTCCGCCTTAGGCGTCAATGACCTGGGAGTCACTCACGCCTCTGACATCAGCCCACGCTTTTTAAGCGATCAAAAACTGGACGGCGGCGAAGGCTTAGGAACGAGACAAAAATGGCAATCACAGCCAGCGCAAGTTTTTCAGAGTTGCAGCCGTTTGTCCTTGAAAACGCTAAGTACACCGGTGGGAAGATTGGGTCGGGTGCGTACGGAACTATACTGGAGGTGGAAGCAAATGGAATTATATACGCTGGGAAGAAAATCCACGATTCCCTTGCCAATCCCCGTAATTCTGGGGTGCACAACATCGTGGAGAGATACGTGAAAGAATGCCACCTCTTGAACAGCCTGCGTCATCCCAACATTGTGCAGTTTATGGGTGTGTGTCTCTTTTCGGAAGAGAGCCCGCCCGTATTGGTAATGGAGTACCTTCCGAGCGATCTTGATGATACTTTGGAGAAATATAACGACATTCCCTTGTTCGTCAAGAGATCTATTTTGCACGACGTAACTCGAGGCTTGGTGTATTTGCACACCCAAAACCCTCCCATCATCCATCGCGACCTAACAGCTAGGAATGTCCTTCTCAATTGTGCCATGGTAGCCAAGATTGCCGATTTTGGTGTTTCAAGGCGAATTCTTGGTGAACACAATGCCTTCCCATCTACCACTCTAACACGAGTTCCTGGCAGTGATACCTACATCCCTCCTGAAGCATTTGACAAAAATCCAACCTATGATGCTAAACTCAACATGTTCTCATTTGGCCATCTTACTCTTTATACTCTTACTCAAGCTGTCCCTTTGCTACTTCACCCAAAAGCTGTTTCACTCAAAGCTACCAACTTTGAAGTTGAGCGCCGCAAACCAATTCTGTCTTCTCTGTCTGACCAGCTTGGGCAAGACCATCCTCTACTCACTATAGCCACCCGTTGCCTAAGCGACAATCCTGGAGCTCGCCCCACATCTATGGAGGTGCTACGGTTGTTTGATGAATTGGTTAAGAGTGATAGATCCTCAGAAGGTAGCAATGTGCAAATCGATGTGCTGAGGATGTTGAGTGAGCTGCAGACAAAAGAGACGAGTATTCAAGTTCTGGAGGCTCGAATTCAGAGACTGGTAGCTGCCGGAGACAGTACCTCAAACAAGATGCCACAGGTATGAAGTGTTTTTACCCCTTGCGTGCATGTGTGAAGGGGTTAAGCAATCTCTTTTGTTCATCTGTCTGTCTGTCTATCTGTGCAGTGAAAACTTTGAAATCAGCACATTTGCTGCATGGGTTAAACAGTTGCTGTATGTGACGATAACATGGCAATCTAACGTATGTGTACCTGATGGTAGAGACCAAAGCATTTCAATCCTCCACATTTCCAGCACTTTTCTATTTAAAATTAGTACTGTCCACCATTTTGATGCAGTCAACAAGTTGGATATGGTGGAGACAAGTCACATGCGCATGAACTACAAGCATGCGGAGAATTTATCTTGGCATTTGCATGCTAATAGAAAAACATGATGTACACTGCATACCACAGCAGTTATTGTTCCACACACGGACACTTAGGTAACATTGTCAAACAGTTTAGTTCGCTATATCGTTGAAATAGCGCGCAGTCAGGACATGTCTTTTTGTAGTTTATGATCTCTTTGTGTTGTGATTTTATTCAGGCTGAGTCATCCACAAGCTGCAGTGAAGAGGTATGTATGTATGCTACACAGCAAAAACATACCATCATCAAGTAGCTATAGGTTATATCAGGAGGTTACTGGCTCTTAATGAAGCAGTTGCAAACTTCCTAATATGGATCTGAAGTTTTAGCATGGTAAAACATTTGACAACTCATGGAACCATGTATAATGTATGGTAGTTTGACACTCCATCATGCTGCTTCATGGTGCTCATAAGCTCCTGGTTATGTATACCTGACAAGTAGATCCCCCTGTGTGTAAGGGATTGTGTTTATGCTGTTATATGTGCTGCAAATGTGTAGTATTATATTTCTTTTGTGGGACCATCATTTTCATGCTATATCACTGTAAAAAATTGGAGGTTGATTGAAACCCAACAAATGTCCTCTCAGTTGCAGTCTGGATTCATTCAGGTCTAGGCAGTGGCCCACCTCCTTTTGTCATGGTTTTGCCATGGTTTAGGCTTACATCTTTTGTCCAGTCAAGGTTTCTAGCAAAGCATTAATTTGCTTGCAAATGAAATTCATTTCGTATTTGCATATTTGTGCCAAAGAGGGGGTGGAACTCAGACTATATCATGATGAACTCTGAATATTATTCGTGTACTTTTACACAAGTATTCGTGCCTTATTGGAACTGTGAGTACACAAAGGCTATAACCCTACACTGTGGTAAATGTGGGAGGTGGTATGGACCAAGATCCTGCAACTGAGGTGACCCATCTTGGGTTAAATCAACCTCCAGTGTATTAGGTAGTGACTGTATATAATCACTGACACAATAGTTGCTTTGGTAGTGATTAATGTTTACTTTCATGAATCTCTAAGGACTATGGACTTGGTCGTGGTTTCTTCTCTCCTCAAAAGTCAAAACGCAAGCCCAGAATCAAAAGTATGATAATTGAGGTATGTGTATATGAAGTGTGATGTCATATATTAGATTCAGGGTTATCACATCAGATTGATGTCACTATTACTGTTACTGATTGGTTTTATTTTCAGACATCACCTCCAAAGAGTCCTATACTGAAGAAGAGGCCTTCCATTACCTTGAGTCCATCACTATCAAAGCGGGTATGTTCATTTTATCCTGAAGAGAAATAGGCAATAGTGTAAAATTTCTATGGTAGGAATATCACCGGAAAAAATCAGAGGTTGATTTAACCCATGACAGATTTCTCGGTTGCAGCTCGGCTTCAGACTCATTTTCTCTGTTTTTACATTATGAAAAATGAAAATTTACCTCACTGGTGTAGATCTTGCTAAACCCAGACCTCCAGGCACAAGACCAGGGGAATTCTAGATCTTCAGCACTAAGTATATGTATATCTATCATATGTTGTAAAAAGATAACACAGAAATGCTTTGCAAACCCAGGCAGTTCATTCGAAACTTTTATGCTCAAACATCTGAACATTTAAATGTCTGTGAGGCATGCCTACATGTGAATTTTGTTACTGACTTGATTCAGAAAACATTCACCTGAACATGTATATAAGTGTAAACTGCCTGTGCATGGTATAATAAGCATTCATTTCTTACTATTGAATTAGGTATACCATAGTAAATTATTGGGACTTCTGTTACTCATACCTGGTTACTAGTATAGGATACCTGTGCATGCAACAAATTCCCAATAAAATTACTATGATATGAATTCCATAGTGAGAACAAATAGTTATAACCTATACTAGAAATCCCAGAGGCTTCCTACATCTCCAGGCACATGTCTTGTTCTGATGGAGGCTCCAACATGCAGGACCTTAGCTCAAGTTTCTACAACTCTAGCATACATTAACTACAGCAGTCATTGAATAGATTGAGCATGCACTTTTTTATACAGGATAGACCATTCTGGTTCTTAACCCTTCATATATGTAATGAGTGCACTTATGGACATGAATATCACATGTACATGCGGCAAGAGTGCATAAGAATGGGCAGCTAGAGTAAGAGCGTGTAACTACGTAAATTTGAAACCAGTTGGAATTATTGAACCATACTAAAAATAGTAACACGTACTGTGCAGCTGCACATAGACATAAGCCGTTGTTGCTAAGCATGTGCCGAGTGTTCTATTTTTAGTAACAGTTCAATAATTTTGACCGGACTATGGGCTTCCATTGGAGTTACACGCTCTTACTAGCCGCCTGTTCTTATGCGCTCTTGATGCAGTTTAGGTCCACCCAAGTAGATTAGCAACCTGTAGTACATTTAAAAGGTAGGAAGAAGGTGGGCCAAGCCTATGCCAAGCTGTAACTCAACCAACTTGCCTTGGGTTAAATCAACCTCTGCATGATGCATAGAAATGATACATGAGTCTAGCTAGCATAATTATTATCAGTTTTGTAATGGTATTTGCTATGATGCTTCTACTGTAACCTTTATCAGTCTTTCTCCAGCTTTCTCTGGAAGGACCTCCGCTCCTGTCCCCCTTGCAACATAGTGAACAAGCAAGCAGTGGTCCTGGATGGAAGCATCTATGTCAGTGGCAAGGACAAATTACAGCAAGACACTGTCTTAGTGTGCAATCCTGAGCAGAGCACGAGACCATTCTGGCAAACATTACCCAGTTGCCCAGCTAACTGGTTTGCAATGGCTGTCCTCAACCGTCAACTGGTGCTGGTTGGGGGACAAAACAAAGTGGCAGTTTGGAATAACCAGTCAAAAACATGGGACTACCCTTATCCCAATATGCCTACTGCACGAAGGGGTGCTGCTGTTATCAGTTACGGTACGTAGTACTACGTACATGGCTAGTGGTGGCAGGGGGGGATATCGCAACACACAAACCGACAGCAGTAGTTGAAGTTCTAGATTCCATCAACAAGAAGTGGTACACCACCAGCTCGCTCCCCAAGGCATGTTACGACATTGCAAACTTCAAGGGATGCTTCCAAATTGAATCAAAGTGTAGTTGAGAAGCTTCTCCATTTGTTAAATTAGGATATTCGTGCAGAAGGCCTATAAATCACATTTCTGGTAAGGGTTGGATCTTACACATCTGCCCCTGGAGGAGTTCCTTGGTTGCATGGTTATGGCAGAAATGCCAGAAGTGTAGCCAAGTAACTAGGCTTTCTGCAAGAAGACCTATAATTTAACAAAAGGGAGAAGCTTTTCAACTACACTTAAGCTTTGATTCAATTTGGAAGCATCCCTTGAAGTTTGTAACGTGTCACGTACACAACAGGCATGCAACTGAGATGACTGGTTGAAGTAACCCAAATGTTCTTACAGTGTAGGTGTTCAATGTGACACCGAAATATGATCTGATTGTGGGGGGTCTTCACTCCATCATTCATACTGGAGCCTATACCTACCTGATATTTTGGGGGTATTTTAGACTTCCATTTGCCCCAGACTACTCAATGAGTACAAGACTTGTGTCCCAGTGTTTCCACAGAAAGACAAGAATACAAGAGCACACTGTGGGGGTTGTAAATGCATTAGCAGCATGCCGAATGTGTGCTGTGCAGGCCATCATTGATTCAGCCATAAATTTGATAATGATAATTACTTCCTGTTCTCCAGCAGAGTGTGCCTGAAAGAGCAATTGAGTATATTCACCACACAGGCCATGTTGGAGTTACCAAAAGTTGCCAGAAGTTACCATGGTAACTCTTTTATGACTGAGCTCTCTAGCTGGAATTCTGCTCAATCATTATTGTCGTCTCACTGCAACCTGTGTTCACCTGTTTACTGTTGATTTGTATCCAATTACATGTAAAGCTGATATATCAACCGAAATGAGTCATGTGTGAATTTGACAGATCGAACAATGTAATGCACGTACACCATAAAAGCAGTATTTGATAACTATGTTTTTGGAACATGTGCTGGACTGTTATGCCACAGTGGACACTGATTTTTATGGTCTAGTTTTATGAAATATACCCAGTCAGATTACAGCACGCCTTTGGAATAGTTCCAGCAGGTGGCTACGGCAAATGTTCCAGCTTTGTTTGCACAGACCCGAAACATCAGTCTGCAGCTGCAGTATCTTTGCTCCTAAAGCTCAAATAAGTCATACGTAAACTTGCTACACATGAAGGCCTACTTATGCATTGCATGTCCTTCCATTTTCATGCTATTTCTGTATTGGCTTTCTGAGTTACACCAGTTAAAAAATTTTCATGCAGCTTCCGTGCATCTTCGCGCACCTCCGTATATTATTGCGCACGTACGCACGCCCCGCTGCAAATAAATTTGTATGGGCAAGTATTGACATTACGTACGCTGGCGATTGGCTCTCAACAAAAGGATCAAGATTTTCTGAGCCTCGACCCATATGAGACCACACATCACGAGCAGTGTAGTGACCATAAATTACACCAAGGTACGGGGATAACATGCCGTAATTTCGGGAACCAGAGATTTGGCTTAGCGGCTAATTTTCACTAGTGTCTATCTCCGATTATAAACAAGTTACAACCCAGAATTTAGGCTAGGCCTCTACATCCAGGAGGTAGCAAAAATGGATTCATACGCTACACGTTGGTGCCAACTTGGTGGGCGGGGGATCGATCGATGCTGATTGTATCAGCAAATTCACTTCTGTTTGCGCGGTACTAGTACTAACTGGAGCCTTGCTTCGTGAGGAGCCTATTTTTGTATGGGTGCTTGTAAACGCGATGTGGTGATTGTAATCAAAATGGGTGCCTACGTTCATGGTGTGCTTATTTTCTATGGGTGCCTATTATCTCGATTTTACGGTATATTCATAGCTGAATTCAGCCATGTTGCACATGCGTACAGAGTTCCGCCCCTTTCAGGACTCAATCAGGAGTAAAATATGGCAATCAAAACCTGCACAAGTTTTTTTGATCCGGAATTGCAGCCATTTGTCCTTACCAACGTAAAGCACACCGGCAAGGAGATTGGGTCGGGCGCGTACGGCATCGTACTGGAAGTGGAAGCGGATGGAGTCATTTATGCTGGGAAGAGAATCCACGATTCCCTTGCTGATTCCTATAACATTGGAGCGCACAATATAGTGCAGAGATACGTGGAAGAATGCCACCTCTTGAGCAGCCTGCGTCATCCCAACATTGTGCAGTTTATGGGGGTGTGTCTCTTTTCGGAAGAGAGCCCGCCCGTATTGGTAATGGAGTACCTTCCGAGCGATCTTCACCGTACCTTGGCGAAATATAGTGACATTCCGTTGTTCGTCAAGAGATCTATTTTGCACGACGTAACTCGAGGCTTGGTGTATTTGCACGCCCAAAACCCTCCCATCATCCATCGCGACCTAACAGCTAGGAATGTCCTTCTCAATTGTGCCATGGTAGCCAAGATTTCCGATTTTGGTGTTTCAAGGCGAATCGTTGGTGAACACATTACCTTTCAATCTGCAACTCTAACGCGGGTCCCTGGCTGTGATACCTACATGCCTCCTGAAGCATTTGACGAAAATCCAACCTATGATGCTAAACTCGACATGTTTTCATTTGGCCATCTTACTCTTTATACTCTTACTCAAGCTGTCCCTGTGCTACTTCACCCAAAAGCTGCTTCACCCAAAAGTACCAACTTTGAAGTTGAGCGCCGCAAACCAATTCTGTCTCTTCTGTCTGACCAGCTTGGGGAAGATCATCCTCTACTCACTATAGCCATCCGTTGCCTAAGCGACAATCCTGGAGCTCGCCCTACATCCATGGAGGTGCTTCAGTTGTTTGATAAACTGGTTAAGGTGGATGCATCCTCAGAAGGTACCAATCTGCAAATTGATGTGCTGAGGATGTTAAGCGAGCTGCAGGCAAAAGAAGTGAGGATTCAAGTTCTGGAGGCTCGAATTCAGAAACTGGAAGCTGCTGGAGACAATACCTCAAGCAAGATGCCACTGGTACGAGAAGTATTTGTTATGGTTTGTTTTGTGTTGTGACAATTTTGTTTTATGCAGGTTGAGACATCCCCCCTTCGCTTCTATTCATGCTCCACAAGTCTGAGTGAAGAGGTATTTTAATGATACTATTATTAATTGAGCCATACACTAAGATGCCAGATATCTATTATCCCATGTATATACTACATGAACTGAGATCTATAACCAAGGGGATTGTCCTGTGTGTAGCTACTAAATTTTGGAGCTTGTGTTTGTTTGCCTTTTTATATGTGCTGCAAATACCTTTTCTAATTACAGTGGCCTAGTGAGGAGAATTTTAAGTGTCACTGTTAATTCTAGTACTGTAACAGTAGAACCTCCCTTATCCGGCCTTCGAACTTACGGGCACCTCCTTCTACTGGGCACTATCTTTGGCCACACAAAATTAATTTCCTGTTCCTAGTCAGCTGCGCGTGCTGGTCAGTGGTGTGTGGCACGCTGTTCGTAACAAAACCCAAATTGCTTATGGTAACCACGTAAGCTTACAAGGTCACCACGACGTCTTTGTAAGACAAGAAGAAAAAATGTAAGACAAGAAAAAAATGTAAGACAAGAATAAAAAAAAAGGAGTGCATTCCCTGGCCCTATCCCTAACCCTAACCCGCCTAGCCCTAACCCTTTCCCTTAACCATTTGACCAACAAGCTACTTCGGACGAATAGCCCACTGTACGCTCTAATGTATTGTAGCGTGACGGACGATGAAAGCTTAGCTTACGTGGTGACATTGTAAGCTTACGTGGTGACCTTGTAAGCTTACGTGGTTACCATAAGCAATTCAGGTTTTGTTACGAACGGCGGCGTGCATGGTCATTAAATGTGCACATGCAGAAGTAAACATTGATTACTGACAAAGATAAACTGTTGTTTCAGTTACTAAAGTTGTGCTATTTTTTACATAATAATCAAGTTTAATTTCCTGTTTGTGGTCCTAGAAATGATTAAAAATGACCAGGCAATCCAAGTGTAAAAAAAAAATAGCGTCCCAAACCCAGTTGTACTAGCAAAAAGTAGACACTAAGCATCCTTAGAGAAGCCAGAAGGAGGTGAAGCCACTGGCTGTAAACACTGTGGTTGCATGCTGAATACTGAGTTTACACAAGTCACTCGCCCCTAAGGTACTTAGTGGTGGTTTCTCTTCCCCTCAATAGTCAAAACAGAGACCCAGAACCCAAACTGCAGTACATGAGGTATGTGTATGGGAATGTTAATACTAACTAGTAGCAAGACAATGTTTCAGTTAAGAATATCAATGACATGCGTGTTTTCAGTGAGTCTTAAGTCGGTGTCGGCTGTTGTACAATATGTGTAGATCTCACTCAAATTATTATTATGGGAAGTTAGCCATCATAGCATACTCAAAGTTATAATATAACAACAGATTGGTATGGATGTCACTGTCACTATTGTAACTGATTTGGTTCGTTTTCAGAAATTACCTCCAAAGAGTCCTACACTGAAGAAGCCTTCCTTTAGCTTGGGTCCAACGACATCAAAGCGGGTATTTATTCTACTGTAAATAGTAACAGTAGGAACGATCACTGGAAAAATCAGAAGTTGATCCTTTAATAATGTGCTACAGGTAGTTGATCTCTTTCGTGGTCCTAGACTTGATATTCATGTGCCGAAATGCATTCATTATACATAATACATACATACATACATGCATACATACATGCATACGTACATACATACATACATACATACATACATACGTACATACATGCATACATACATACATACATACATACATATTTACATACATACATACATATTTGTGTCATATGTCTGAGCGGTGGAGTGGATGAAGGGGTCAGTTGAAAAAGGAGATACCGTATTTATTTGAATAAAACGCATGCAAATTAAACAATTTGAGTGGGCATGCGTTAAGTTAGATCCACCCATAAATTCCAGGAATTGAATTTCTTGAGTTAGATTAGATCATGTGTTGCAATAGATTCAAACCGGTAAAATTTTTGATCACACAGAGATGCAAGAGTTCCTGGCCTTCAGTTCTCCAGAAATGAGGTTCTTGGTAGACAGTAGCAGCTCCACAACAAAACATCTCACAAGCGCCAAAGTAGAACATTTATGGGATATCTCTTTTTCCTGGAAATTGTTCTTGACTGCCCTTTATTGCCACAAAATAAACTGAGGCTGGGACAACTGAGAGGCTTCATTCCTGGTATTGCGCTAAATTGGATCAACCCAAAATTTATTAGTGGCAGCTTGCCTAAGTTGGATCCACCCATGAATTGAATTTCTTGCGCTAGATTGGATCATGCGTTTTATTTGAAAAATATTGTTTTCAACAACCCCAAAAGGGCAAAGGTGAGCAAAATGTTTTCATTGCCCAGATATCAAGGCTCAATTTGAACTGTTCATGATTTCAACTGATAAAATTACTGAGTAGTATGCTTTGTTGACCTTTGACCTTTTGGAGCTAATGAAAACACTTATCCCCTTTTTCGACTGACTATCATCAAATATTGGAATTTGGCCATGCTCATGTATTGCTGATGCTACCAGGGGGAATGTAGAACATTGTGGGGCGAACCTGGGAAATCAACCTCTGATTTTACAGTAAGAATGAAACTAACAACTACCTAGCATAGGAAGTTATTAGTATTGTACTAAATTAGCTATGATGCTTTTACAATAACCTTAGTCTTTCTCCAGCTTTCTCTGGAAGGACCTCTACTCAAGTCCCCCTTGCAACATAGTGAACAAGCAAGCAGTGGTCCTGGATGGAAGCATTTATGTCAGTGGCAAGGACAAATTACAGCAAGACACTGTCTTAGTGTGCGATCCTGAGCAGAGCATGAGACCATTCTGGCAAACATTACCCAGTTGCCCAGCTAACTGGTTTGCAATGGCTGTCCTCAATCATCAACTGGTGCTGGTTGGGGGTCAAAACAAAGTAGCAGTTTGGAATAACCAATCAAAAACATGGGACTACCCTTACCCCAATATGCCCACTGCACGACGAGGTGCTGCTGCTATCAGTTACGGTACATGGCTAGTGGTGGCAGGGGGGGATATCGCAACACACAAACCGATAGCAGTAGTCGAAGTTCTAGATTCCATCAACAAGAAGTGGTACACCACCAGCTCGCTCCCCAAGGCATGTTACGACATGACATCAGCTTTGCTGAATGACACATGGTACTTGATTGGAGGAACAACCATCAATTTTGGCACAGATAACGCATACTATGTGTCACTTCCTGAGCTCATACTCCAGACCACATCATCACCAACATCAACAACAATTTGGCATCAGCTTCCGGGGAGAGTACCTAACCAATACTCAACTGTGGTCTCTTTTCAGGGTTCTCTGCTTGTTGTAGCCGGAAGGGAAGAAAGCAGGTTTGACGCACACTGCAGCAAGGATATTTACATCTACAACTTTGGTGTGGAAAGGTGGCAAAAATTTGGACAGTTACCTTCACCTTTGTCAGAATGCACTTGTGCAGCTCTACCAAGTGGGAAACTAGTTGTTTTAGGAGGATACAACCAAAGTAGCAAGGTGTCCTCAAAAGCAAGTGTCGGTAGTCTTGTAAATTTTACATAACTGTTCCACTGTACTTTGTTGTATTTGTATGCTGCTCTATACAAAATGCAGAAAAAGAAACAATTAACAGCCATAGCCTCATTCCGAGGCTACAACAGCCATAACTTCATGTACAGCGAAACCAAGCTATTGGCTAATCAATGTGAATGTTGTAACCTGATGCTGTAGATAGCAACAACAAAGAATTAGATAATAGATGCAGTGTTTAATGTTTATGCACTACATCCATGGTCTATAGTAGAGGTCATACTATTCATGATAGGTAGAACTATTCACTCCTAGCTTTTTTAAAGGGAAATCATGAAGATGAATAAATTCAGGTTAGTGGGAGCATGCTGTGGTGCAGTAACATGTTAGTACTCTGTGCGTGCATGCACAAGTTGCCCTGGTTTACAACTGCAGGTTTTCGGCTACTACATGCAGCACCTGTCTGACTAAGCTGGCCTATACACATGGCATTGCATGGACATGATATCATGAAGGACAAAGGACTTCAGTGAGAAGACACAAATCATTTTATCCTCACTACAATTGGTCTTCAATGATATATCCTGAGTATGGTGCCCAGCACAACTGATCAGGCCTGTTCACTGAGCGGCTGAAAGGTGTCCTGTGCAGTATTTGGGTAATTCTACATAATTATCACTTGTGGGTCTGCCTGTTGACAAAGGGGTGTGTAGTTCATTGACAGTTTATGGCTATAAATATTGCTGCTAAAAATATTAACTATCATTAGAGAGGTCGTGTTGGGACTTTGTAACATACCATACCAAAGACAAATGCTGTTATGAAAGGAAAGATAAAAGGCTGTAAGTTGCCAGGAATCAAATTCTTTTTGTCTGGAAACAACCTGTGGTTCCTCTTATAGAAATAAAGACATACATGTCAGGGTTGGGGTTAGGGCTAATTAGAGCAGCTTTTTCTTGGGTGCAAGTTAGATAGTCAAGCCATCCTGACTGAAAACTGGTCTACAGTTCCAGAAATGAGCCCTACAAGGTGAGAGAAGTGCTTTCTAAGGCCACCTGGCCACTTGTGTGAAGATAAAATGGCCTTCCCAGTGCTGACCAGGCCATATTTCTGCAGCCCAACATAGATAGCAGCTTCCAATGTACATTTGTTGTGTATAATAATTCTGCATGAGATTACATGTCAGGGATACATACAATAGCATACATGTCGCTAATACATGGTATGTACCCATCTAATATTACACAGTTAAAGTATATTTAAAATAGAATTTTTAAAAGAGTTATAATTTGCCAGAGCCACATCAGATGGTAGTAAATTCCAAAGCTGAACGGAGTGAGGAAAAAAAGAGTACTTAAAGCTGTCTGTCTTTGCAGTAAATCCTGACAATGTATGGGGGGCTAAGCTTCGTAGATTGAAAGGGTTGTCTCTTGCAGAGATGGGAACATTTGGGAAGTCAGCAAGACCATGTACAATTTTGTACATTACACTGAGTTTCATCTGCTTTCTCCTGGCAGCGAGAGTCGGGAGATTTAGGCTACTGCACAACATAGAATAACTAGCATCCCACTGTTTTGAACAGACTCGCAAGGCAAACTTCTGAACTGATTCTAGCATATCTAGATCTTTCTGTAGGTAAGGGTCCCAAACTTGACAGGCATATTCAAGATGGGGTCTGATGTTAGAGACATAGAGTTGCTTTAGGGTGGTAGTATCTGCATCTTGGTAAAATTGCCTATAGAGCATTCCAACCAGCCTTCTTGCTTTGGTGCATATCATATTTATGTGGGCAGTCCAGGATAGATCAGCAGTAATAAGAACGGCTAAATATTTAACATTTACTACCATATGATATGACCCTGACTTGCACCAAGTGCCACCCAAAACATTTCTTTAGCCATATGCAAACACAGTAGCTAGCAATATGTACACCAATTTGCTTTTCACTCAGTGTGCCCACCTCCCCCTGTCCCAGCCTCTCTGCTCTGAGTGCAGAGCGTATAGCTCCCAAGTGCAGGGAAAAACATTAAGTTACAATCCACCTATTTCTAAAGAAGTTGTTAGTGTTTAAGAATGTTTAAGAAGAAGGGGAAGTGGCTTTCTTTTGCAAGAGAGTCATTACAACTTGTCACTGTAGAGGTTTTGACCCTCTCTTCATTGGCACTTAGTAGGCTGGACTCACTTCGGTTGCCACATGCAGTTAGTAGGCTGGACTCACTTCGGTTGCCACATGCAGTTAGTAGGCTGGACTCACTTCGGTTGCCACATGCAGTTAGTAGGCTGGACTCACTTCGGTTGCCACATGCAGTTAGTAGGCTGGACTCACTTCGGTTGCCACATGCAGTTAGTAGGCTGGACTCACTTCGGTTGCCACATGCAGTTAGTAGGCTAGACTCACTTCGGTTGCCACATGCAGTTTTCTACCTCTTGTAGATTCCAAACAGCAAACAACTTGATTACACTTTCCAGAATATTAGTAAATGTCATGGGAAAACACACCTTGCTAAAGAAATTGTTCCATTATGTGCCTCTCAATGGTATGCCCCACCTGGCATACCTGGGGCAGATGCTGGAGAAAGGAGGGGGGTTTGCTGTCGAAATCTTCCCTGAGGGGTTGGTACTTAGTTGGGATTGTCCCAATACACTCAAATTGCATCTACATTCTCTTTTGTTGTGTTAAATGTCTTTGGAAAATTCTTTGTGAATTTCACTGACAGATACCCATAGCACCCTGTCACACACTGTGCACAACAGGGAGATATGGGGTATATTTGTAAGGGATTTGTAAGGGATTTGTAGGGGGATGGTATGCCCCAGGTATGGGGGCTTGTTCCATTTGGATATGTCAATTCCCCCCATCTACCCCCTATCAAGCCCCAGGTGTTGTAGGTAGGGCGTAACACTGATAGGTGCAGTTAATGTTATGAATCCACCAACCTGCATGTCCATAGTGTAAATGTTGGTAGTGTTGGCTCTAGACTGCCATACTATGCCACTTCTAAACACTTTTTTTTTTACTGGGTACACCATACTCTGCCATGACCAGCCATCAGTATACTCAGCTAAACAGAGTTCTTCCAAACCCCAGGTATGCAAAGCCTCCCTGAAGCATAGTTGACAGTTCAGGCTCCAATCGAGGGACACTTAAATACCTCATGCAAATGGGATGACACATGGTCCGTGCACCCTCAGGGGGGATAGAAGTAATGCTTTTCAGTACTCTGGCCTTTTCACCAGGTTTTTCACACTCCAACATTATTCCAAAATGACAGGCTTTGATGGTAAAAGGATTGTTGTCATGAATGAGTTAGCTAATTTCTAATCATGCAGAAAATATCTGGCTTACTTCAATCATCTTAGTTGCATGACACATCAATGACACAATGCATGGATAGCTAGTTCGAAATTGATCTGCAACTTTAAATTGTAAAGTATACTTGAGAAGCTTCTCCTTCACAGTCTTCTTCAGAAGACTTGCATTGTTGTACTCTTTGTAGGACTTGTAACATTTGTGGAATTTTAGAGACCCAGCGTCGGTGGAACTATAAACTAGCATTAAAATTCTTAGAGCATTGCATAGTTGTACTCTAGCACCTCTGACCCTTAACAATTGTCTTGGTGGTATGATTAAAGGAACGTAGCCTATAGAATACAAGTAACAAAGTGTACTCGAAACATTGCAAAACGGATGAAGTTCTTTGCCAGCCATGTGCAGTCTAACAACCGTTCAATAATACACAGTAAGAACAGAATTGTCATTTTGACCATCAATTTGTCATGTTCGTTGCAGATGAGTGAACCAATCTGATGCATGGACACAGTTAATTGCCAAGATGGTATGATAATGCGGAGGAAAGTTGGCTGAGAATGAGGAAAAGATTGTCATGTAGTTCTCCTCCACATAGTAATGAATTGTGTTCACTCATCTGAATCTGAAATAACAAACTGTCAGTCATTATGACAAATCCTTTTTTACAGTGTATAAGTTGCTTTAACCACATTTTTAGGTCGTCTCAGTTGCATCAGTGCAACCAAGAAATGCTACCAAATAGGTTTTCTTGAAAGTTCATTGAGGAGCTTTTCTTTAGTTACATTAGCTAGTCTCTTTTTTCAGAAGTCCTATTTGGCTACATTCCCGGCATTTCTAACCACAGCCATGCAACCAAGGAGCTCCTCCAGGAGCAGATGTGTAAGATCAAAGAAACAACAAACCTCACCAGAAATGCTGGCTTAAGCTAGCTATAGGCTTTCTGATAGGAGATACTAATGTAACAAAAGAGGGAAGCTTCTTAACTGCACTCTGGTTCAAATTCCAAGCATTCCTTAAACTTTATGTGTCACGCACACAAAAGGAATCCAACTGAGGTAACCAAAACATGGTTAAAGTAATCTTTTACAGTGATATATAAAAAGGTTTAGAGAGAAGCTAATCAGTGAACTTCATTAACAATTTCAGAAACAGTACTGGGATTATAACTCGACTACTTTTTATTATTACATAAGCAGAACAATGATTAAATATATGATGAACATTATACACTCAGTATAAATGTACTCATAAAATGTAAACTCTGCCTTCTCTTACAAAGTCACCTACATATACAAAGCCATCATCATCAATTACAATACCTGCAGGGCAACTGAACTGACCAAATGAGGTCACAAACTCTCCACTTGTCTTAAACACTGACACACACTTGTTCTCCTTCTCACATACATAAACAAACTGATCAGAACTGACATAGATGCCACGAGGATAGTTTAGTTTGGATGCAGCGCCCTTTCTACAGAAGGCATACAAAAACTGTCCCTTGTAGTCAAAGACTTGCACACGGTGATTATGACTATCAGTCACATACATCTTTCCTGCTTTGTCCCTGGCAATGCCAGTTGGCCTTTTGAACTGACCATCTCCATCACCATGGCAACCAAAACTATTTACGTACTCAAGTTTTGTGTTCAAAATTTGAATTCTGTTATTCCCACGATCACACACATACAGTTGATCATTGATGGCCTCCATTAAACCAATATCATTGAACTCTCCTGCATGTTTCCCTGGTTGTTCCAATGCTTGCATAAGTTTCCATTCTTTGTTAAACTTGAAAAGTGAGTTCCCATCAGACACATAGATATTGTCATCTTTGTCCACAGTTAGTCCATCAGGGCACGAACACTTCTCACTTGTGATTGTTTGTATCTTCTTGCCATCTTTATCAAACACTGTCATCTTCTGCCCATTACACTCAGCTACAACTAACTGCTGCCTGCTGTTGAACGCTATTCCAAATGGGTAATTTATGCCTTTGACAACCCTGACTGGCTTGCCTAGGTGGGTGGGATGGATTTTCACAAACACTTGAAGCGGACTGCCAGCAATTTGGTTATCACTCACCTTAACAATCAGGGTGTGCCTCCCACGAACCTTGGGAGTGTAAGTGACTTCATAAACTCCACTCCCTTTTGAAGTGACTTCTGCATGAATAATGGAATTACTCACGACTGAGTGCACATTTGCCTTGACCAACTGCTTTTCTCTACAAAACTGACCATTTTGGTACACAGTACGGACGGTAAACTTAGCTGACTTCCCAACCTCAGCATACTTTGTCCCAGACCCCTCGGCTGTACATTTCGAGGGATCCACTCTCAAGACTATTACCTCAGCATTCTTTTGACAGAGGTCGGTAATTCCTTCAGCACAGGCCACTCTAACACTAATGTTTGCCACCGGCTCTGCTGGTAAGAGATTGATGTGCTCATGCTTTTCATGTTGCTCTTGGATTTGCTGTTGAATATGCTGCTGTAATGACATAAACTCTTCATCAGTTGCATTTTCAACACAGCTCTCTACAAACTCGACAAGACCTTGAATCTCACTAGTGACCAATGTGAAACCCTTCTTCTGTGCTTCCAGTGCATCTAGCTTGTGCTGCTTCCACCCAGAAGCCCTGTCCAGCAGTTGCTTCTCACGTTTGTGTAGGATTTCATAAAGTTGCTTAAATGACTGCTCAATTGTACCTGTCGTTGCTTTATGATGCTCAGAAATCTCCCTTTCAACCATTTCAATCTCGCTGGTAGCATCTGAGATATTTGCTTGGAGATTTTTAAGTGGAGCCAAATTCTCTTTGACTGTTTTCTTGTACTGAGGAGCAGATTTCTTCACAAACTCAAACACATGACCTGCATGGTCACGAATAACACAATCCCGACAAACGAGGCAATTGCAATCAAAGCAGAAGATCTTTAGCTGCTCATCGTGATCTTTACAGATTGGAGATGGAACTTCTTTCAGCGTGATCTCTTTTCCTCCGCCCTCTTTCAGCTCCTGAAAGGTCACAACTTTATGACTGGCAAATACTTTCATGTGTCTGTGCGATCTCACGCAATCGCTACAGATAAACTCGGCACATTGGCGGCAAAATGCTTCAGCTTTCGCTCTAGAACACATTTCACAAACAGCTTCCACTTTTCCTTGAGCCTTCTTCAATTTGGTACGCAGTTCTTTCATTCGGTTGACAAAAAACGCCGTAGGCAGTTGATCGGGGTCATTTTGCGGCAAAACTGTTTCCTTTCGGCACTCGGGGCACGCAAAGGGGCTACTTGGCTCTGCTCGGACGGCCAGTTGTCGGATACACTCCTTGCAGTAGTAGTGGAGGCAAGGGAGGACTTTAGGGTCGCGGAAGTGCTCTTGACAAACAGGGCAGGTGATCTCCTCCTCCAGCTCCTCCAAGCCTTTCTCAACAGGGTCCGGGACTTCCGCCATCGCAACTGTAACGACTCAAGGGAAAAGAGAGAAACCAGGCACAGATTCTCCAAAATGCGCGCGATAACAGAATTTAGATCATGCACGTATAGCAAATTTCATTTGCTTTGGAGAACTGTTTCGTGACTCCGGGAACTGTTCCGGAAACTTCTCCTAGCCGTGGTCGTCTAGCTACAATGTCATCGTCTGCCCAGACCGGATGCCAATGACCTCTGCGCGTACCGACCGGTGTATATCTGATAATTGTAAAGGCCTAAAAGGGTTGTCCCCACGCGCGCGAAACTACTCACCTTACAGTAGTGGCTAAACCCTGACTGATAAGAACCAATGGAACCAATAAAAACCAACAATTTTTCGGAAAACCACAGATAACCATGCACTAAAAAACACTGAAACCACCAAAACACCAACAACACTACAGTACAGCCAAACTGATGCCACAGATAGCTAACAGTGGCGTGTCTAGAAAAATGAATGCCGACTAGTTTCAATACATGCAAGGCCTTACCATGTAGGGAGGGGGGGGGGAGCTGGGGCATGCTGCCCCGGAAAAACTTCAGTGTTCTAGGGTCTTCTGCTATATACCGGTAAGCGAAAATATATGTATATATGAGTGGGTGGAGTTGTTCTACCCATGAACCTACAATGGGAGCATCAAGCGAGGTGAACAATAGATGCTATATATAAGTTTGCCGCAGTGATTGAACTAGTGTAGTGGTTGACAAAGGAAATTTCTTGATCAATTAACCTCTACGCTATAAAATATTGTTTTATGTGTCAAGGATTCTCTAAGAGTCACTGTAGCTATAGACACAGGCGGGACAATGGTTCCAAATGCTTGACCGTTCAGCTGTTTGACAGCTTTACAGTTTGACCATAGCTTACTGACCCGTGATCCCCCTGAACGTAAGCTTCATTTCCTTGCCAAAGGATAAGCAATGTCAAAAACAAAATAGGCACTAAACAGATCTATCAGTGCTGCATGTGCTTATATATACTCTAAGAAAAGATTGTGTTGTTGTAACCTAAAAATTTTTATTTTAGCAGTCGAATCGCCAGCATACGTAAAGTCGATACTTGCCCGTACAAATTTATTTGCAGCGCGGCGTGCGTACATGTGCAATAATATACGGAGGTGCGCGAAAATGCACGGAAGGTGCATGTAAATTTTAACCGCTGTAACTCAGAAAGCCAATACAGAAACAGCATGAAAATAGAAGGACATGCAATGCATAAGTAGGCCTTCATGTGTAGCAAGTTTATGACTTATTTCAGCTTTAGGAGCAAAGATACTGCAGCTGCAGAGTGATATTCAAGGACTGTGCAAACAAAGCTGGAACATTTGCCGTAGCCACCTGCTGGAACTATTCCAAAGGCATGCTGTAATATAACAAGACCATAAAAATCAGTGTCCAGTGTGGCATAACAGTCTAGCGCATGTTCCAAAAATATAGGTATCAAATACTGCTTTTATGATGTACATGGATACACTGTTCGATCTGTCAAGTTCACACACAACTCATTTCGGTTGATATATCAGCTTTACATGTAATTGGATACAAATCAACAGTAACAGGCGAACAAAGGTTGCAGTGAGACGACAATAATGATTGAGCAGAATTCCGGCTAGAGGGCTCAGTCCAGGGATAAAAGAGTTACCATGGGAACTTCTGGCAACTTTTGGTAACTCCAACATGGCCTGTGTGGTGAATATACTCAACTGCTCTTTCAGGCACACTCTGCTGGAGAACAGGAAGTAATTATCATTATCAAATTTATGGCTGAATCAATGATGGCCTGCACAGCACACATTTGGCATGCTATACTTATGCATTTACAACCCCCACAGTGTCCTGAAACACCTAACATGCGGAATGCTACACAGTGATGGAATGCTCTTCAGCAATAGCTAGATTGCATCAAAATCTAATGTGCTCTTGGTAACAGTTATAACTTGTATTTTTGTCTTTCTGTGGAAACACTGGGACACAAGTATTATACTCGTTGAGTAGTCTAGGGCAAATGGAAGTAAAATATCCCCCAAATATCAGGTAGATAGGCTCCAGTAATGAATGATGGAGTGGAGACCCCACATAATCAAATGTTAGATCACATTTCGGTTTCACATCTGCTGTAGCCTGCACCTACAACATCCAAAATTCATGTGTGCTACCTGCAGTCGCTGTAGTTCTTAGTAGTGCATAGATCGTTTGTGTCCACTATGGAAAGCGAGCATTAAACGTTCCTACATGTGACCACATGCCCCACAATCACCACAGTTTCCTGGACCCTGCTTAACTTTCAACTTGCTTTCAGTACTCATTCCTACATTCTATTATCTGTACTATATACCAGCTGAGCTTACCTCTAGTCAGGATTTCCGCGTACATTTCCAACGTCAGCCTTCCAAACACAGCTGACCCGCTCCAAATAGGTCTAGTGCCTCTTGGATTACGTCATTGCAATTAAAGTGCCTGTTTTTTTTTACGTACGCTGGCGATTCGACTGTTAGTTGCATCATTGAACAGTTGAAATGTGCAGAGTTTATTACTTCTGTGAGTTGTTTAAAATTCTTGTCATTTCTGGGGGACATGTGGTATCAACTGTAAATGAACATTCGTAGTTCATGCTCTTGGGATTTTGCATTTACTAAACATTTGTGCCTTGGGACTTTGGAAGATATACTAAACATTTGTCACTAACTCACGATAGTTATAGCACCTTATTTACTTGCACAACTGAAATAGCATACTTTGGATTATTTACTGTGAACAACCTTGAACTCAGTTTTATTTGACAATGTGCACATTCCATAAAGAAACGAAGAAAAGCCGATTCAAACTCTCCATCAACCAACTTGAAATTACAAAGTATAAAAAACAAAAACAAGAACACATAGATTAAAAGCACATATAAAGCCCATTCTAAGAAGAGACTATGTTAAAACTGGCTTTAAGTGACAAAGGTTGCTTTAATAGTAACATCTCTAAAAGTCCCCCGGAAGCTACAGTGCTCTAGGGAATAGAAGACAACTCACAGAAGTATCTCAACACATTTCAGCTGTTCATTGATGCAACTAAATAACAACATAATCGCGTGTGCGTGCTTTCTGTGTCTACCTTCTTTCTACCTTATGTTACATGACATCACCACACTTGATGAGATCTCCCATCCCACCGCATTTGCATTACAATTAACATCAAATACTGCATGGAGACAATGAAGGTCAGCAATTCCTCTGAGAGTGCCATGTATCTTGCTGACAGAGACCAGTGAAGCAACCACATTATTGTTGGGGGATCAAGCCTACCTTCTGTCTGCCTGATGTTACATGACATCACAACATGTGACAAGATGCCTTCTTCCTCTGTTATGCAAACAGAAAGTGATCAAATACTGGAGGCAGTAGCTACTCGACTGTTTAGTGAATAGTCAGTTTGCACATGAGGCCAGTATGTAAGGACAAAGTCTGAGAGATATTAGCACATGAAAATATCTACCTAGGCAGAAGAGAGCGACGGAAATGAATGGTGCATCATTTGCAAAGCCGAAACATTGCTACTACAACTAAGATAGCCTAGGGGGTACAAGGTTGAGCCAGCCCATTGTGCCACGGTGCTGGCAACAGCTTTTGTAACAAGTTATTGTGCAATGCCACAAGACTACTAGAATGGCAGTAAGGGGTTGATGCTGGTACACTGAACTGTATATACAGAAACCACAATATGCATTACTTACATAAAGTAACACAAAAAATATTAGGCTTTCACAATCTACAACAACACAACAATAGACTTCCTGTGTGCAAGTGATGGACAACATAAAACACATGATAAATCGATTCCAAAATTATACAGTAAGAAATACAAGTAGTATGTGCATAAAATTAATACTAATAATTATGTACAAGACACATTTTGATTAAATTATGTTATGTGGACACAGCCTCCCTGATTGATTGTCATGTTCCATAGGAGGTAAACTGGAAGGTGTCTGACATCACGGAAGCCACTCCTTTCTGAACAGGAGTGTGCGGTGAGTGTGCAGCAAAAGACTCTTCAATGGGAATGTGACTGTAGTGCAGTGAGAACGGCTCAGAGTTACTGCGTTTGATCTTTGGCATGTTGTCCGCCAACGACTCCAAGTCAAGCAAAATCTAGGAGAAAATTATATAACATCATTTTGTGTTAACAGTAACAAGAGGAAGTTTCGTTTGTTGTCAAGTAGAATGTGTGATGCAGTCTCTGATGAACGTGCACCCATGGGTGGTACACTTTACAAATTTGCAAAGGAGGTGGATGGGCACTATTTCAAGCGTTCAACAATACCATGAAAGAGCGTCCAGCTATGAATTGCCCTTGAGCTGATAGCAAGTTATTGCTGTACAAGAATTTGCTACAGAGCAACCTTTAAAGCTCAAGTCCTGACGACACTCAACACTGTGAATGGCAACAAGCATACATGGCGTAGCTAGTGTGGTTAGCCCTTTAAACACTGAATTTTTTTCACTGGAGATTACTTTTAGCCTAAACATGCCTTTAACGCACCGTATCTCCATTTCTGTCAAAGCTCTGACTCCAAAACTGAACCCAACTCCACTTCCAGCTTTAGCAAGCAGACACGTGACCTTAACCACGCCCCCTCATTAACGAGCATGCAATGGTCAGCACTCTCGATTGGCAAACACCCGCTTAGAGCCCAAGAAGCCTTCCCTGCCAGAAATGAACCCCCTGAAAGGTGAGAGTAGCATTTTCTAAGCCTGCTCATGCAGCCAGGCCAAGAGTTGGCCCACCCGGTGCCAACCACGGTCATTTTGCAGCCAAGCCTAGCAGCTGCCATGTGCACAGCACCCTGTGGGTGACCCCACCCACCTCCCCCTGTCCCACCCTTTCTGCTGACGCAGAACCTGCGCGCCAGCGCGCAGAGACTATCTTTTCTGCGCAGTGCGCAGTATGACGTTATCAAAAGTGTACTATAGGGTTTAAAGGGTTAACAGTGAAGTGAGTCAAAACAAAAGGCAGCATTTAATGATATTCATGAGGGCTCTGTTGACCACTACAACCGGACAGTGTCGAGTAAGGGCTTAGAATACTGAGTTGGCCACTGCTGGTCTCTGCAAGGCTGTAATGATATTCATAACCAGTCCCAAGGTGCCAAACTGTAGCCAACTGCTTGTTAATGAGATTCACAGCCCATAATGAGACTAATGGCTCACTTGGAGCGGGTTACAACTCAGGCAGGGTCAGACAAAGGCTTAGGGTTCAAATGCACTTCAGCCACACAAACTATTCCCCCCAGATTTCGGCCTTCACACGGACCATTAGCCCTTTAAACACTGAATTTTTTTCACTGGAGATTACTTTTAGCCTAAACATGCCTTTAACGCACCGTATCTCCATTTCTGTCAAAGCTCTGACTCCAAAACTGAACCCAACTCCACTTCCAGCTTTAGCAAGCAGACACGTGACCTTAACCACGCCCCCTCATTAACGAGCATGCAATGGTCAGCACTCTCGATTGGCAAACACCCGCTTAGAGCCCAAGAAGCCTTCCCTGCCAGAAATGAACCCCCTGAAAGGTGAGAGTAGCATTTTCTAAGCCTGCTCATGCAGCCAGGCCAAGAGTTGGCCCACCCGGTGCCAACCACGGTCATTTTGCAGCCAAGCCTAGCAGCTGCCATGTGCACAGCACCCTGTGGGTGACCCCACCCACCTCCCCCTGTCCCACCCTTTCTGCTGACGCAGAACCTGCGCGCCAGCGCGCAGAGACTATCTTTTCTGCGCAGTGCGCAGTATGACGTTATCAAAAGTGTACTATAGGGTTTAAAGGGTTAAGTATGTACATCTGTCTAAGCAAAGCCATTTGTGATAACCTTCACCTAATACTTAGCCTTAAGGCTAGGCTTTTCACAGCTTCACAAACGTGAGTTCATACCCTTCAACATAACACTTAAGGCCGTGCTTTTCAAAACTCCACAAGTGCACTCAGTTAGGAGAGTTCAAAGGTGGGTGTTTAGTACTTTATATTTACTTCAACCATATTTTGGTTATCTCAGTTGCATGCCTGTAGGGTGTGTGACACATCATGAAGTTCAAGGGATGCTCCTACATGTGTGTAAATAGTTGGATTCAAAGTGTAGCCTTTAGTTAAATTACTTTCCTTCAGAAGACCTATAAATCAGCATTCTTGCACACTTAGTCCTGGACTTGGTTGCTTGGTTATGGTAGAGATGCCAGAAAAGCCAAAAATTTAGCATTTCTATGTTGTAACTTGCTAACAGCGTAGATGAGTAGTAAAAGAGGTCAGCTCAGAAAATGTGATATACAAGATGTACCTCCAGTAAAGCAGCTGTTAGTACTTTTAACAGCTATAGAGATGTCAGCTCAGAAAAGAAGGTGTATCTCCAGTATATTGCCGATGGAACTTTTGTGAACAAACAATGGGTCCTGGAAACAAGTGTAAAACCTAAGCCTCCCCACTGCACTCACAAAACCTGGAATGGAGGAGGGTGTGTACCTGGAAGGAAGGCTACCGCAGTACATAGTGACGTGGTATGCTAACTTACGCCATTATAAAACCCCCAATAGTTGCTAGGAACTAGCCTCGTTCCCAGGCCTACCCCGTTTTTTGTTCTTCGGTTTGCGTTCAGTATAATACACGGAGGCGGAAGAGCGCGAAAAACGGGGAAGGCCTGGGAACACTTATCACGTGAATGACGTCAGGTGGACGCGAGGTGGATGTAGGGGGGGAGGGGTCCGCATTCCAATTCATGAAATAACGTACTAGACTTCATCATCGAGTGCTCCGTCGCTAGGCAAGACCCCAGACATTCACAAGATCGCGATACTCCGCCTAACCGGTAAGAAACCCGCTCTCAGGTTTATTGCGCACGTACTTGTAGTCGGGCACCGCCCCCCCCTACGTCCACCTCACGTCCACCTGACGTCATTCACGTGATAAGTGTTCCAAGGCCTTCCCCGTTTTTCGCGCTCTTCCGCCTCCGTGTATTATACTGAATGCAAACCGAAGAACAAAAAACGGGGTAGGCCTGGGAACGAGGCTAGCTAGGAACAGGGATAGTAGCTAACCTACCAGCACAAAGGTCAGTATGGCTGCTGAGGGTACTGAAGTACAGCAATTTCCTACACAAGTGGACTTGTGAATCTGACATACCTGAGGAAACAGTGGTCTGTCATCTTTTTTGGATTGGCAGCAGCGAACACAGAGCTGTTTGAAGGCCTTAGGTGTGTCCTTTCTAGCGTTAAGAGGTTCTGGTCGGAGGATCCCAAACCCAACCATGAACAGTATCTGAGTGTGTGTGTGTGTGTGTGTGTGTGTGTGTGTGTGTGTGTGTGTGTGTGTGTGTGTGTGTGTGTGTGTGTGTGTGTGTGTGTGTGTGTGTGTGTGTGTGTGTGTGTGTATGCAACAAGTGTGTAGACAGCGAGTTCCTACTTCAAGAGTAACAAAAGCAATGAAGCTATTAAAGTAACAGGGATGCAAGAGGAAAATGGCTACTAAAGCCTTGTCATTACCACAACTAGTGTAGCCTTGTTCTCAGGCCTCACACAGTATTGATCCATCACTGTGGTCTCTGGGAATCTCTAAATAGTACGTATGTTAGCACACCTTTGTTTCAAGCAAAATAGTTATTATGGCATACACATACAGTATACTTTCCCAACCATTTTGCATAAATTTTACACTGGAAGTGACAAATGCTTGCTAGCTAGACAGTAAAAAAAAAAAAAAAATGCTGCTACGTATTACCAAACGTTTCCTATTTCAGTTGTCCAAGTGAATGTTAACGCAAGATGCCACAGTGAATTAGTTACAATTGCTCTTTAGAAGTACGTACCTTCCCAGAACAAGGCACAGATGTTTAGTCAATGCAAATCAATGAAGATGATACTGCAAATATATATATATATACTGGTCACTAGGAACTATACAGTGCTCTAGGCAACACAGAAGTTCCTCACCAACTCTCAGGAGTTTCTCTGCACATTTCAAGTGTTCACTCACTAAAACAATTAACAAACCTTTGATTGTAACATTTCTAAGATTGTGGTGAGGACTGGGAACAAGGCTATACATTTGTTTGCATCATATTGTGTACAGTGTCTTCAGTTGTGTGGTGTACCTGGTCCCTTGCTTGTATGTGTGGGTATGGTAGCTGTCCTGTGATCAGTTCATAAATTACAACTCCAAAGGAGTAGACATCACAGTAGAAGGTGTATGGGTCAGGTTCTTGCATTCGGATCACTTCTGGGGCCTGTGTGTGTGTGTGTGTGTGTGTGTGTGTGTGTGTGTGTGTGTGTGTGTGTGTGTGTGTGTGTGTGTGTGTGTGTGTGTGTGTGTGTGTGTGTGTGTGTGGTGTGTGTGTGTGTGTGTGTGTGTGTGTGTGTGTGTGTGTGTGTGTGTGTGTGTGTGTGTGTGTGTGTGTGTATGTGTGTGTGGGTGTGTGTCAGAAAAAAGAGCAGATTGTATTAATGCATGCATGAAATGTTTCACAATCTGTCCTGGAGAACCCAATAAATCAATACTATAGTAGCTACTCCTGTAATTCATAAACCACCCAGGATGTGGGCAGCAAACTGAGCATGCCTTCTTCAGAGACCAAAGTGATAGATTGATGCTGTTTGAAGCCTGAGTACGAGGCTACAGGTATATGACACAGTAGTGCCAAGGCTCTAGTAAACATTTCCTTCTTGTGACTGTTTTATTTGTGTCCTTTGCTAGGAAACCATCACTGTGACCAACTCACCATCCACAAGATGCTGCCTGTTGGTTGTCTCATCTTCTCGCCGCCACTCCACCTGGTCTTCACTGTCGCAAGACCAAAGTCTCCAATCTTTACCGTCAGGTCGTCATGCAGGAAAATATCTTGAGAACATAAGGTCAAGGAAGATGCTTTACTGCTGTAGTGTAACCTTTTTTGGAGGTAAATGTGCAGTGTTCCTCTACTTGATCACAAATACCCATTTTTAAGGTACTAAATTTCACAGAATCATCAAAAAATTGTTTTTATGGGGTAAATTTTTTGCAATGGCATGTATTAGATGACACGCCCACCAGTGAGTTTGCTACTCCCATAACCTGCTAGCCTCCAGTGTCAAGAGTCGACAAAGAAGCAGCTGATGATGGTCTGTTTGTTTATAGGAGCTTGTATCAGGACAGTACATTAGGTGGTAGCACTATACCATACGTATAGTGCTACATTTTCGCGGGTCTTAAATTTCGCAAATCTCGTGAATTTTTAACTGTTTGTGAAATGAACATTTTTGACAAGCGACACACAGTTTTCACGCCCTGACTGCAAGAGCATCAATGGACAACATCCTGGGGCTAAGCTGCCGAATCCGCAAGGAACTCTCTCCAAAGAGATACAATCAAAGTTGGCATTGCTTTGCTGACAGCTGCAAGCTCAAGCAGACACCAGTGTGACGGTACGTGTTAGATAAACCAGGCTTGTATGTCACGCCCATAGTATATTACATGAGAAGCATGCAGCAAATTATTCCATTGAAATCTTCATAAATTGTTATTCATAAAAAATTTAGACCCTCGAAAATTTAGTGCTATACGGTATGTATGGATACTGTTTGATTTCAGGTCTCTGTGGATGATGTTCTTGGCATGTAGGTAGCTGGGAGATGTAAGGAGGGAGAAGGGGAGGAGGGGAGTGGGTGGGTGGATGGAGTAGAGGGATGGAGTGAGAGGGAGAGAGGAGAGGGAGGGGAAGAGATGGAGGCGGGAGAGGAAGAGGGAGGAGAGAGAGAGGAGGGGAGGGGGAGAGAGAGAGGAGGGAAGGGGGAGAAAGGAGAGGGAGGGGGAGAGAGGAGAGGGAGGGAGAGGACAGGGAGGAGGAGGGTAAGGAGGGGAGGGGGAGGGTAAGGAGGGGAGGGAGGAAAGAAGCAAAAGGGAAAGATTGAGGGGGGGGGGGAGAAGATAAGAGTGGTGGAGTTGGGAAGAGAAGGGAAAGGAGAAAGGAAGACGGCAGTAAGGGACTACAGTAAGAGTACATGTTTAACACATGCTACTCAAATCATACTGTCAGTCATTGATGGTAGAACATTTCCATGCAAGAGCAGCCTGAGGACAATGCTACTGTACTGACACCAATGGTAAAAAGTGCTGGTTCACTTACTCCACCCCTTGTGCTGTCTGCCGTGCAATATCAATGAGCTGGTACATCTCAAACCGTGACTCCATCACATGTAGATGGCGGTACAGTGTGGACCCATCACACCACTGCGTCACAATGGTGATCTCCGGCAGTGCTGTCCAGCCCATGAAGAGGAGAATGTTGGCATGACGCGTTTTTCTGGGAGGGTGAACGTACATAGGAACTCAAAAGAAACACATTGACTTCATTAACTTGTAATAACACATGTATGTGATAACAAAGTACAGTGCCAAATTTTCAAGGCACATGGTTTTTGCGGATTCATCCCGTACCGCGAAAATTAAGCTCCTCAAAACATTTCGGCTAAATTGCTCAGCAGTCTGTGGAAACAAAACAATAGCTATCCCACATTTGCATTATTGCGTGGACATCAAGAGCAACATGGCCCTCTATTGTTTTTTCGCGAACGCTCCCAGATTCCCGGGGGGCGCTTTCATAAGTTCCTTTGACGTCCATTGCGTTTGTCAATGGGGAGGTGTCTCCAGCCTGAGACGCGTAGTTGATGAGCTCGAACGAACAAAACTGAGAAGGCACTAGACGAAGTTTGTCCCTGACCAAAACGCTTGGATTTGAAAGCGAGCAGCCGAGCATGGCATTGTTGCAACTGTGAACACATGCAACTTCCAAAAAATGGGTGTGGCTAATGGGAATCCTCGATCCGCAAAATTTATTTCTGCGAAAACTGAAAATTTTATACATCCAAAATTGGCGCTATACGGTATATAGCTGCACTGGTAGCACACATAGTCGCAAAACATTTAAAGAATTTAGGCTGGGCTGTTATAAGCGCGATTACCTGAAAACCAGCAAACTCATAACAAATGCATACTAGGGGTGTGTGTCATATACAGATATAGATACTGTAGTTCTTCGATCAGACGGTGCTCTCAAACAGTAGCTGCACAATAAGAAGCTCTGAGTGAAAAAAGGCCCCCACAAATAGTAGTCATGGCTAGTATATGCGTGTCACAAACACGTGTACAAATAATCGCCAACAACGGTCACCAAGTTAGTGCTAAGGCTGTTTGTGTTCCACGACTCAATTCTGCGGCTGACAACAGGACTGAGAGGCTGCATGTACCACTGCCAGCATCTATCAGTCGTTGCAATGTGGTTAGCTGCAGAGAAGTTGGGTGTCTGCCCAGTGGCACAAACGGCTTTGTAGCCTTAGACCTAGCTATATTGCCTATATGTACCTTATTCAGCTGTTAATGATAGATCTGTGAGTTTTCCAAAGAATTAAAAAATGATGCCTTCAAATAGTAGCCACACAAAAAATTAACTGTGAAAAAAATATGGTAGCCATGACGTCTGATGGAGGAAATGCGGTGAATGTGTTGCAAACTCAAGTGAAGCTAATTAGCCAACAAAAGAAATTCTGCTGCTACATACTCCGCTAACTCAGCTACACATTGTACTGAAGCAGCACTGCTGGTTGGGCTAGAATCTGGTGTTTTGTTCATTGAACCTGTACCTTAGCCCTGACATTGTACCTGCATACATGACACAAAACTATGTATTTTAGTGTACTGCTTGTTTCCACCACGTACCACACGTAAGCCTACCTTAGCACCCCCACTTCGTTCTTGAAAGCTTGCAACTGTGCTTCTGTCGGGTTTGTCACATTCAGCTTCTTCACAGCCACGGGACCTGTGGCAGGGGCAGTAAGATCATGTGACTAAACTGCTTGTGCAAGCAAACATTGAAAGGAGAAAGAGTATCACCCTTGTCTTAATTTGCTCCCAGGCTCCTTACTATAATCAACAACAGTGGGTGGTGAGTGGTCAGAGCACCGGCAGCTCAAGCTAGGGACCCTCCTGGCAATTGCCAACTTTTCACTTTTCTTTTTTTCTCCCGTAATTGCAATATGTCCGACTCAATGACATTTACAAAACTTACCCCAATGCCATAGATAATCTATATATGTACATATGTACCATTTATGAACAACCAACGAACCACATCTCCCTTAAAAAAAAAACTTAGATGTTATGCAAAGTCACCCGCTGCGCAGGATGCGTTTTAGCCAGGCCTCATCAGCTGCCCTGGGGTGACTGGAAGATGGGGGCTGCTATCTCATGCACAGAATGCAGTCAGGTATCTGGCATTATCAAAAAGGTCGGTAGAAGCTCCTTGAAAGCACCTTCTTTTTGTGCAGCGTATGTATCAGGTTCTTTGTGCCCTCAAATACATGTACATAGACTAACAATACAGTGGGGGTGATATTGTTTGTAGCCGTGCTCTGTGAGGCTCTGCAAGCGCTTACCGTGCCATTTTGCTTTGTAGACTGTCCCAAACGATCCTGATCCAATCTTGGCTCCAATCTCAATATCCATGTAAGGAATCTCCCAGACGTCAGTGCTGTCTCGATGCAGTTTCTGCCAGAAGGAAGGGAAGGAGCGAGGGAGGGGAGAAGGATTAGGTACATACATGAATGATCTCTATTATGTACCAAGATACCCTAAATCAGGAACTTACTGGCTATGAAAACATTTTGACACCAAAAGTTTTAAGTATAAATCGTCATTCGAACACTGTCGTTATATATAAGCACATTATCGGAGGAGCTTATAGTACATGGTGAAGATCAATGCAAATGACATGCAACCATGTTATAGCCAGTAATACGTACCTCTCTTGGTTGGCTCTCCTTCATAAGAAATAACTCATAAACTGAATGCTACGTACATGATAGCCAGGAACTCAACATACTCCAGGGGATTGATCATACATGTTGCAACTTTGACCCAATAAAAAACTTTCATGGATGAAATGTACAGTAACTGCAAAAATTCATGTTCTACTTACTACTCCATTCTTTTCTTTCTTCCTTCCTCCCTTCCCCCTCCTCTCTCTCCTTCTCTCCCCTCTCCTCATCTTCTACCTTCCTTCCCTCCTCCCCCTCACTCCACCTCCTCCCTCCTTATCTCCCCTCCTTCCTCCACCTCCTCCCTCCCTCCTCCCTCCTTCCTTCCTCCCTTCCCCCTCCTCTCATCTTCTACCCTCCTTCCCTCTTCCCTCCCTCCTCCCCTCTTCTTCCCTCCTTCCTCCACCTCCTCCCTCCTCCCCTCCTCCCCCTCCCTCCCTCCTCCCTCCCTCCTCCCTCCCTCCCCTCCTGTCTCCTCACCTTCTTGTTCTTCTCATCTGCATTCTGCCTATTCCTTGGCCTCCTCAGAGGCAGTGTGCTACTGTGATAGCCGTCCTTCTTTCCATTCCCATTAGTCGTGACCTCCAGAAGTGAGGTGACATGCCCGGAGGTCCTAGTGACAATCTGTGCAGGGCTGCTGGCAGGACTTGGACTGAGATTGTCTGGAGTCACAGACAAACGGTCACCAGAAGAACTCCGTCTATAGCGTGTAGGTGAGGACAACAAACGTGTCTGTATTAAGGTTATAGTTATATATAAACTGCAAGTACCGTATTGTCCCAGGCAAGTACCCATGGGCGCTTGCAGCTCAAGCCCCAAATATCGGGGTGGGCCCTTACACAAAGGACCTGCTCAAACGATTAAATTACTTTCTGGCAAGTGCCCACCCCCAACTTCCGGATCTACTTACACGAAGCCATAATGTGCATAATGTGTCGGACCGTTCTGCACAGTCTCCACTGCTTGCACCTTGAAATCAACGGTATAAGATCGTAGCTTTGTACCCGAGTGACTGGTTGGTGAAGCTGCTTCTGCCATTTCAACCATTTGATAAGATGAAGGTCAGCATTTCCATGTGAAAGACAGTAGCATGCACGCACGGGATTACGCAATACCACAAATTGCAAGGTGGGCGGTTAACGAAGGACCTCACAAACCACAGAACTGTCAAAATTGGGGGGTGGGCCCTTGTGCGAGGATGGGCATTTGCCCGGGACAATACAGTATGTGTAGACAGACATATACACATGTACATGTATGTATATGCATTTTTGGAGTTGCTTAGCAACCAAATCTTTGAACTGGAATAACACAAAGTGGAATGGGTGTGGCAGTGGATTGCTAGGGGTAACATGCAACAAATAAGTTACATTCCCCAGACAGAACAACATTTGTCCTTCGGGCTCATGCTGTTCTGCCTGGGGAATGTATAATTGTGTGTACATGTACACCTCTCCCTCACCTTTGCTTCTTCTCTCATCCCCCCCTTCCTCACCTCCTTTCCTTCCCTTCCAATTCCCCTCCACCCCAAACTCACCTCTCCAGTGATGATCTCTTGGTTCTCTCATGAATGGACCGCTGGTCTATGAGGTTGTTCCCTGAGCCCTTCCTCTCCAACCGCTGGTGTTTGTTGTCCATGGAGCTCCTTCGCTCCGGCCGATCATCACTGTTCACTGAGTGCAAGAGGTCCAGACTGCCACTGCTCGCCTGGTGAAACATAGTAAATTAAAAGTATGTGACCCCATCCACCCCAAACACATGCATACACACACACATGCATGCACACATGCACACACACACACGTACACACACACTTACACACACACACACACGTACACACACACACACACACACACACACACACACACACACACACACACACACACACACACTTACACACACACACACGTACACACACACACACACACACACACACACACACACACACACACACACACACACACACACACACACACACACACACACACACACACACTCAGACACACTCACTCTAACAGGTACTTCAAAAGTGCATTATTTGAAATCTAGTTACATCATCTAGCTAATTGTATTCCAGTAGGACAAAGCTTGTATATATAAAGTCACAAAAAAGTTTGCCAAACGCAAACAAGCACATGTAGGGATGAAATCCTCAAAAACCAACCAAACAAGACGGGAACGACACCACAATACTTTTACACCATCCCTACATCTTGTGCCATTTTGCCAAAACTGTGTGTTTGTATTTGTTTTTTAGTTGTGTGTAGAAGAGGGTTGTCTTGTAGATGGAAGGGTGTGGCGTGGGTGTGTTGTGCATAGTGAGTATGTATATGTTATTACATGAGCGGGAGTGCAATATCGTTTATGTTGCACGAGGGATTGATGTTGACACGAGGGCGAAGCCCGAGGGTCAACATCAACCTGAGGGCAACATAAACGATATTGCGCTTCCGGTCATGTAATAACATACTTGTTGCGCATGCGCGACACGGCAGTATATAAAGCGCATCCTAGCTACGAGAGAACGCAATGGAAGACGGTGAATCGGCAAGCAGTTGCAGCCAGAAAGGACGCGTTTTAATGACCACGGAGGCCTAGTTTAGTGAGTTCTAACACAGCAGCGTCGACCTTTCTACTATACTGGTAATTCTCCGGGTTCGAGTACAGAAGGCGCTTCGTTTCCGACGTTCTTTGCACCCAGTCCGCCATCCACTGCCATTCACGCTTCCAGAAATAGGCCGAGAACGCGGGGTAAGAGTGGCACTATAATTTTCCTTCCAAAACAATCCGTCAGAGAGAAGGCCCTACGTCTTCACCGGCTATTCCATCGAGAACGGTCGCGGAAACAGTGTGTGGAAGGCGCCTACGCCCTGTGGTCCGATATGCACTGCAATTCCAGGTTAGTCGCTAATCTCGTACCATTTTGGGGGTAGTTACTCGCCAATTCGCCGTCTTCCATTGCTATCTTTCAGCGCACACCTGGTGTGCAACATGACTTCCGGTGCAACATGACTTCCGGTGCAACATGACATCCGGTGCAACATGAAATTTGTTGCATTAGCAAATTGTATTATGATGTGCAACAAGTTGTGTTGTTGGTGGTTGCTACTGAGTGTAGCAGGTATGGTCCAAGTTGTGTGTAGAAGGTGTGGAGTGAGTGAGGAGTGGTGAGTGTGTGTGTTATGTTGGAATGTGCATTATGTTGTCAAGTTTTATGCCTGTTTAGCATGATAGATATGAGTTGTCTTGTATATACAGGTGGCTGTGAAGTGAGTAGTGGTAATTTTGTAATGCTTTGTGAAGGATGGGTTATTTTGTGAGATAGTTGAATGGAGTGAAGTACTATGTTTGTTTGTGGTTGGTGTGGGCTAATAAGTACAAATGTAGAGGGTTTTGTGTTGTGTACAGGTGGCAAAATGGCACAAGATGTAGGGATGGTGTAAAAGTATTGTGGTGTCGTTCCCGTCTTGTTTGGTTGGTTTTTGAGGATTTCATCCCTACATGTGCTTGTTTGCGTTTGGCAAACTTTTTTGTGACTTGTTTCTGTTGTTTTTTTTTTTTGTTGTTGTGTAACCACACCCCAAGTGAAATGACTTGTTATGTAGTTTATTGTTGATGTTGATGGATTTCTGGAGGATGTTAGCTGTTTGCACTTATCCACTTGACAATGGAATCATGGGTGTAACTGTTGTCTAATTGGGTATGTGCATGTGTGTGTGAGTGGTTGTTCTAAGGCACTGTGGTATATACATGACTGTCTACCTGTTCTGTTGTATGACAGGGTTGTAACACTGTATGTTGTGTGTTGTCCAAGGAACAGTTTCTATAGCTGGTTATACATTGTGGGCAGGTGTGTGTAGGTTGTGTATGGTGGGTGGCAGGTACATAGGTCATAAAGAGGTAAGGCATAACTGTGGTAAAGGAACCCTTGGAGAGTAAGAGTGTTTTTCCGGGTTCTTCCAGTACTTGTTACGGGACGCTTGCCTTTTGCTTTCTTTGTTTCGCAGATAGTTCTGCTTATCCCGCGCCCGTTTCTTGTGGACGTTACGCATACTGCGTTCCTTGTCAAATCCAGCACAAGTACGTCAACTGCTGTATGAAAGTAGCAACATATGCAATCGTTTGGGAATCAATCGATCGTCAAGTTCTCTACGGAAGTAGAATAACCGCAGCTGCATGCCAACTTCACGTGCTGTAGCTGTTGAACTTCTGTTGACGTAATCGCTATGAATATTCTATTCTAACAAAATGGCGTATAGCAGCAAGCATAAGCGTGGGGTTACATGAGAATCGCCGATTAATTCGACTTCTTTCTTTGAGAACGATGAGTGGTGGGTACAATACCCAGTAATTTATGCTGATCTTTCGCGTTTGAATCGTTGTAATAGCTTCAGCCGTTGTCGTGCTATCGTGGTGAGCAAAAGAAGAAGAAGAAGAAGAAGAAGAAGAAGAAGAAGAAGAAGTCAGAAGATAGACGATTTGCCTTTTTTAGCGACTTGACTGTCAGGTACTTAGCGATGCTTTCCAGCAAATTTAACGATCCTGTTGCCCATGGAAGCACTCGATAATGTCTGATATGGCTCATGGAGGCCGTTGACTTATCTAACGCGGACATTTCGAGCGTGTCATTTGTGCACTTTGAATGTGGCCGCCATTTTTTTTCGGGGTCATCCCTACATATGGCGTACTACCGTACGCCATGATATACACAGTTCACCGGATCCTCCCCTAGCTTTTTGTGAAAGTCAGTCTGGCTGGTGAGACTAGTTCAAAACAAGACTATAGTACACAGTAGGTGTTGCAACTTCAAATACTTGTACAAACTACCCAGCTATGTATGGTTATGTGCAATGTTGTGTACACAAGTATATGTTATTACATGAGCGGGAGTGCAATATCGTTTATGTTGCACGAGGGATTGATGTTGACACGAGGGCGAAGCCCGAGGGTCAACATCAACCTGAGGGCAACATAAACGATATTGCGCTTCCGGTCATGTAATAACATACTTGTTGCGCATGCGCGACACGGCAGTATATAAAGCGCATCCTAGCTACGAGAGAACGCAATGGAAGACGGTGAATCGGCAAGCAGTTGCAGCCAGAAAGGACGCGTTTTAATGACCACGGAGGCCTAGTTTAGTGAGTTCTAACACAGCAGCGTCGACCTTTCTACTATACTGGTAATTCTCCGGGTTCGAGTACAGAAGGCGCTTCGTTTCCGACGTTCTTTGCACCCAGTCCGCCATCCACTGCCATTCACGCTTCCAGAAATAGGCCGAGAACGCGGGGTAAGAGTGGCACTATAATTTTCCTTCCAAAACAATCCGTCAGAGAGAAGGCCCTACGTCTTCACCGGTTATTCCATCGAGAACGGTCTCAGAAACAGTGTGTGGAAGGCGCCTACGCCCTGTGGTCCGATATGCACTGCAATTCCAGGTTAGTCGCTAATCTCGTACCATTTTGGGGGTAGCTACTCGCCAATTCGCCGTCTTCCATTGCTATCTTTCAGCGCACACCTGGTGTGCAACATGACTTCCGGTGCAACATGACATCCGGTGCAACATGACATCCGGTGCAACATGAAATTTGTTGCATTAGCAAATTGTATTATGATGTGCAACAACCATAGATAAGCATCTGGTCAGGTGACTCAGGTTGTGTTGGCAAGCTGACTTTGAGGTATATAGCTGAGAGTGTGATGGTCAACTAGCTGATAGAATTTAGTGATTCCACTAAAGAACATGACTGTACCATCTGTGAACAGGTGAGTCTAGTCCCGCCCTCTTTATATCACAAATTGATAGTACAGTAGGAAGTCCCTTATTGTCAATGTTGTTCAGAGTAGAGGCTTATAACAAATTGTTGAACTGAAAAGATCTTCACCAGTTGATGAAACTATGTGTAGGTCTAAAACATTCAAGACAACACAATCTTATTTAATGCAGGTATCAGTACAATGTAGCCATAGCCCAAGGACAATTTGGATACCAGACAGTGCAACTTGTCAAAACAGAACCCCTGGGCACTGGTTCCTATGGAGCTGTTTACAAGGCCATGTGTGATGACCTGCTCTGTGCTGGGAAAATCCTTCACCCCACCCTCTTTCAGTCCAATGACCCTGGAGCAATGACAGTCATGAGACGATTCCAGCAGGAGTGCAGCTTTCTGAGTGAAATAAGGCACCCCAACATTGTCCAATACTTGGGTTCATATCGAGATCCAGAAACTCGACTACCTGTACTCCTGATGGAGTTAATGGATGAGAGTTTAACTCATTTCCTGGAGCAATCCCAAGAGCCACTCCCCTACCACACCCAAGTGAACATTTGCCACGACATAGCCCTGGCCCTTGCTTACCTCCACTCAAATGGTATCATACATCGCGACCTCTCGAGCAACAATGTCCTCCTGATTGGTGCTGGAAACAGGACCAAGGTCACAGATTTTGGAATGGCAAAGCTTTTCAACATGAACTGCACTACAATGACCCCTCAGACCATGTGTCCAGGGACATCCTCATACATGCCCCCTGAGACATTAGATGATCCACCAGTTTACACCAAAAAGTTAGACACTTTCTCGTTTGGTGTACTGGTTGTACAAATCATTACTCGGCTATTCCCCAACCCTGGCCCTCGCACCAAAAAGGTGCAAGACCCACGTAATCCAAGGCGCAGGCTGCAAGAAATGATCCCTGAGACTGAACGTCGCAAGTCACACATTGACCTGATCAACCCTACCCACCCCCTTCTTTCCATTGCCATGAACTGTCTTAGCTACAGTGAGGAAGACAGGCCCTCAGCTCAGGATCTCTGCCATCACCTAGCTGCACTGAAAAAAGTTCCCCTGTATGACGACAGTGTGCAGCAAGCTCAGGAGAGAAGCAGGCCAGTACAAAGTGTTCCAGCTGACAGAGGGAGACAAATTAGGAAGCTGCACAAAGAGGAGGAGTCATCGCAGCAAGAGAGGGAGGAGTCGCAGCGAGAGAAAGAGCAGTTGCGGCGAGAGAGGGAGGAGTCGCAGCGAGAGAAAGAGCAGTTGCGGCGAGAGAGGGAGGAGTCGCAGCGAGAGAAAGAGCAGTTGCGGCAAGAGAGGGAGGAGTCGCAGCGAGAGAAAGAGCAGTTGCGGCGAGAGAAAGAGGAATGTAACAGACAAATTCAACACCTTCAGCAGCAGTTACAAGTTAGTGATGGTCAAGTCCGAGAGAAGGATGTAATACTAGTCACCAAACAAGAAGAGATCCAGGGACTTACACAAGAACGTGAGCAAGCAGCTCATAAAATCGAGATCAGAGAGAGGCAACTTCACGAGCTAAACCAACAGCTGGTGGCTAATGAAGAGGTGACTGCACAGTTTCAGCAAAACCTCCTGAAGAGCGAGAAAATGATCCAGGAGTTGCAGGAAGAGAACCAACAACTACGACAAGAGATAGGCAAAGTTGTGCAACAGCCGATGGTGACACGGAAAACAAAACTAACACTAAATTGGAAGACGTCTAAGGCAGCACCGACTGCAATGTTCAGAGCTTCAACCACTGTATGTGGTAACATGGCATACTTCAGACCAGCAGGTAGTAGCCAAGTACATTCATACAATTCAGATACAGACGAGTGGTCTGCCTTACCTAAGTGCCGTAAGGACCGTTTTGCCCTCACACTTGTTAATAGCCTTGTGACTGCTGTAGGTGGGATGCAGTCTGGTGACTACATCAACACACTCCTCAGTCTCATGGAGGTAGGTGGGAGGTGGAGGTGGCTGGAGCACTTCCCACCTATGCCAACCAAACGTAAGCTCACAGTTGCTCTGTGCAGTGGAAAGGCCCTCGTGGTGGCAGGAGGGGAGGGAGAGGGGCATACTAGGCTGGCTACTGTAGAAGTGATGGACACAGGCACTCTGCAGTGGCTAACAGCCAGCAGCCTACCTAACCCTCTAACAAATGCTACAGCCACAATCTGTGAGGACAAAATCTTTCTAGTAGGGGGGTTCCAAGGAGGACACTGGACAAAGTCAGTCTTTACTTGCTCTCTGAGTGTCCTCCTCCAGTCACAGACCTTCGGAGCAAAGAAGAAGACTTGGCTACAAGCCAGAAAACCTTCAGTATGGCACACGATTGCTGACCTACCTGTGAAAGGTTCCACCTGCGTCACACTAAATGGACAGCTGCTAGCAGTTGGTGGACTAGAAGATAAAGTCACTAACACTATCTACTTATACAACACAGAGACCAGCTCCTGGGAGGTCATCAGCTACATGCCCACCCCTCGATGCTGGTGTCTAGTGACAGTCCTCCCTGGTAACAAACTGATGGTGGTGGGAGGCAAGACTGACAATGGAGACACGGATAAAGTAGAAATTGCCACAGCTCAGTAGATGTTAAAGGGGATCTGTTCTTTTATTTGTTGTACTTAACCACACTGTGTGTCATGTTCCAATGAGAAGTGAAGGTGAAAGAGTATGGGTAACAGTTGCATGAGGCACACAAAAAGTCCAAAACCACTCCCTCATAGACATACACAAAGCCATAAACACACACACAATGTCACACATGCACACATGCACACACCCACACACCCACACACACACACACACACACACACACATACACACACACATACACACACACACACCCACACACACACACACACACACACCCACACACACACACACACACACACACACACCACAAGAAATGTCAACCTCAATGGTCTCTTCAGGTATACACGTACATACCGTACAGCAGGTATATTAAGTAAGGCAAAACAAACTTCCCTGAGCCACAATTGAAAATTTCCATAGCAAGCAAAATAATATACATTGTACATTGTATTTATTGACATTCACCAAGTGAAAAGTATGCTAACTATTTCTACCACAGATGCCTGCAACACAGCCTTTAATCTGTCAACCTGTGTAGTGTAGTTACTGATACTCTCGCTGGTGCTAGACTACTCCTGCAAGCGCAAGTGGGCTCACTTGCGCTAGACTAGGTATTAACAGCATGCAGCAGGCTGAACCAAGAGAGTGGGAGCTCAGAGTTTGGTAGCTATCTTCTGAACTTTTCATGGATCCCACTTGAAAGTGAAAAATGTAAAAATTATACTCCCACAAAAAGTACCTGCTGCACACATATAGTATACACACCTGTCTTCTATGCTTCCTTGAGCTCCTTCCTCCTCCTCCTCCTCCTCCTACGGCTCCTCCTACGGCTCCTACACCCTCCAGTGGGGCGACAATACTACGATCAAGAGCTGAAGAACTAGAAGCATGTCTTGTGGTCATTATTCGTTGCCGATAATCCAGGCTAGTGGCATCAGGAGGCAACTGGGCGGAGTCTGGGCTCATTATGGCACTACTGCAGGAGGTACTGCTGTAAGGGGAAACAGTAGACATTTACCATATGTCTAACTGTGCACATGCAGTCAATGGGGAAGCCTTGTAGCTGCATGCAGTTTATAAAGAGCTGTATTTTTTACTACAAGTCACGCAATAATCTGTATCAGGCACTACAAGTCACGCAATAATCCGTATCAGGCACTACAAGTCACGTGATAATCCGTATCAGTACTACAAGTCACGCGATAATCCATATCAGGTACTACAAGTCATGCGCGCTACGTCTGAACGTGCAATGAAATTTTGTGATAAAATTATTATCACCATATATAGTACCAAGCTATACCGGAAAAATATCACTCGTTTATTGCCGTTGGCATTGTCACTTGTGCTGCGCACTCATAACAATACAGACGGCAACAAACTTGTGATATTTTCCAGTATAGCTTTGTACTATGGTGATACTTATAAAGTATAGTACGTACACTGTACATGCACGAAGCTGCATTGGAAGGTATCACACAAGCGTGTTGCTGTCTACAACTGTCTAGTTTTATCATGATCATATGAACCTCCAATTTCACTGCACATTCAGCATGATGAAGCACATGTGACTTAGAGCAAACCTTGATAAGATTCTCATGTGACTTGTAGTACAACTACATGTATACAATGTATGTTTTCTTCGGAACTGTAAGCACACATGTATCTACAGTGTACAAGGCTTCCCTGTTGACTCTAGTACATTCATGTGAGTTAGATGTATGATAAATTCATATGCATGTAGTACGTATCCCAGCCCTGGTCCAAACATTGTATGCATATGCATGTAGTGTCCCAGCCTCGGTCTCAATGTTGGGAGCTTCAAGTTGTGTGTCTCACCCGAAGCTTGACTGATATGAAGATCAGACAAGGAAGTCAAAAGACACAAGAGACCTGCTCTTGCATCCCTTAGACACATACACAGTGGTTGCTGTGTGCATGTAGAGGTGGATGCAAGGGGGCTAATGGTGTGGCTTGATATTATCAGGCTTGTTTGATGTGGTACAGAGAGGAAGGGGGAAGGAAAGAGAGGGAGGGAGGGAGGGAGGGAGGGAGGGAGGGAGGGAGGGAGGGAGGGAGGGAGGGAGGGAGGGAGGGAGGGAGGGAGGGAGGGAGGGAGGGAGGGAGGGAGGGAGGGAGGGAGAGGGAAAAGGAGGAAAAGAGGGAGAAGGGTGGGAGGAGAGATCTTCTGACCTTGGCGTGTCTAGTACAGAGGTTGGAGTGATAATGCCTGTTGATCGTGAGTGAGGTGACTGACTGCGAGTAAACCGCGACTCCTGTGGTGAAATACGACAATACACCAGCAGTAACACAAACATGTGTCCATCACATGACAAACTTATTGCACGTTAACACATTGTGCACATCTGTGTATGCTTGCTTGCTTGTTTGTTTGGACAGACCACTTTCTGTATATCTCAAATGAACACATTCAAACATTTCACAAAGAACGAATGTCCATGTGTAGCCGAGAGCGAGAGTGAAGGGCTACTACCAGACTGCAGCATTGCAAACCAGAGCAAAGATGACTAAGTTGAAGCACATTACATGTACTTATATTTCTGTAAGCTACACTAACTACAATGTATGTACCAAGATAGACAAGGCAGGCTGTTCGCAAACAGTAAAAACTAACTCATTGACAAATTTATATATGCACAGCGGTTTGACTCACTGCAGGTAAGGACCATGCATGAGCGATGCTCATACGCGGCAGAGATTCAGCTCATTATTTGAGTACCAAGCTTAGCCCATATGCCTGTGTAGCCATAGTGTAGCTGGATGAACAAATGGCTGCACTGTTTGCATGTGCTCGATGTGAGGTCACCTTACATTTACGCTAACGAAAATTATGTGAAATCAGCAGTAAGTATGCTGTTTGCTCAGGTTCGCCCCACGATGATGAAGCATCTCCATAGTAATTTGGGAGGGCTGCCACATGTACAGATGTGTGTGGGAGCATTTCTTTGTGTACAAATAATCAGCATTTTTCCTGGAAAAGCTGTTGCTGGTTAATGTATTGACTTACATTTATACAGTAACAAGGACATACCCCCTCTTATACATGATTGTTCATGTATATGTGCCTACATATACACAGGCTAGGTACTTTACTACAAGTGGGTAATCACTGTAGTAAACACGGCATTCCAATCAATCCACGACGTTACCATACCAACAGCATACAATTGTACATGTAGATCTTGTAAACAACCACATCTCCATAAAAAAAGTAGGCCTATAGATGTTATGCAAAGTCACCCACTGCACAGGACGCGTTTCGGCCAATACCAGGCCTCATCAGCTATACTGGGGTGACCATGAGATGGAGACTGCTATCTCATGCACAAAATGCAGTCAGGTGGCTGGCCTTATCCATAAGGTCAGTAGAAGCTCTTCAAAGGCACTGTCCCTTCATGTAGCTCTTCGTTAACATATGTACATGTACATTGTACACTGTACATGTGTGGCAGCTTGTCCTCAGTAGAAATCGCACATTATTCTGACATGTCCAGTGTATCTTGATCACGTCACTGAACTTCCATTAAGGGTGGGGCTCACATGTGGCTGTGTAGAAGTATCAGGTATCCAAGCATCTATGCAGCACATATAAGCCCCACCTTTAGCAGAAGTACGGTGCTACAGGGCTTTCAATGGGGTAATACAATCAAAATACACGATGGATTAATGTTTGATTCCAACCCGGGACTATCACAAAATTCTGCCATATTTTTGAATGCTATAAACAATGGATCCATCTGCCATACTGTTGATCGCTATATATGTGAATCTACATGTTGCTAAGCATGTGCTGGGTGTTCTATATATTTTTAGTACGATTCAATAATTTTGGCCAGACTACGGGCTTCTATTGGAGTTACACGCTCTTCCTCTAGCTGCCCGTTCTTATGCGCTCTTGATGCTACTGTTATAGGCTCATTCACAGGCTATACCCCTATTTCTGAATACACCACTGCAAAGGAAACTATACGTATTTATCCTGCAGTAAGTCAAGAAGCAGTATAGTGAAAGAGATTGGAGAAATGAAGGCAGGCACCATTTGCTACTGCTGCATAAGCAGGCGCACGACAGGAAAGACATTACTGAATCACTGCATGCTCACATCTGCAGGGCTAGAATATTTGTGTGTGAAGTGGGCCTACATGCATATTTGAGTAGAAATACCATAACTCTTGAAAATATACACACCCACTCCCCCTCACCAAAGCAAAACTGGAATCACTGTATAGCGTAACTTTTATAATTTAGTAACCTTAGACCTCGTTACTGCATGCTCCCCTCTTTCTCTCCATACAGTGATAGAGTCATAAAGCACACGAGTACATCTACATACGTAACACTAGAATAGTTGTGTGTAAGGTGGGCAAATTGAAATATCAGAGCTCTCAAAATTACGCATATGGCCTAGTTTGAGAAGCCATGGCACTCAAGTTCATTGCCCATGTCTTCGAGTATACTCAAGTATATGCACACTTGTTACAAGAGCCAAAAGTGGTTGCAGTTTGTACTTGGTGATTTAATTGATTGATTAATTGATTGATTGAATGATTGATTTGATTGATCGATTGATTTGATCAAGAGCGCATAAGAACGGGCGGCTAGAGTAAGAGCGTGTAACTACGTAAAATTCGAAAACCGGTCGGAATTTACCGCGAGTAATAAAAATAGTATCACGTATGTGTAGCTGCGCGTAGACATGTTGCTAAGCACGTGCCGGGTGTTCTATTTTTAGTGCTGTTCAATAATTTTGACCAGACTACGGGCTTCTATTGGAGTTACACGCTCTTCCTCTAGCCGCCCGTTCTTATGCGCTCTTGATTTGATTGATTGATCAATTGATTGATCAATTAATTGATTGATCGATTGATTGATTGGTTGGTTGATTGATTGATTGATTGGTTGATTGGTTGATTGACTGACTGTTTGATATAGTCAGTGTACAAGTGCACAGTGTAACTTTATCATACCTCGCTATTGCTCCCCTCCTTCTCTCCGGCAGTTGAGTTGTAGAGGACGTTAGGAGTGGAAATGGACCGGTCTCTCATTAGGCCCTTCTTCTTCGGCTGTGGCGGAGCCTCGGGACTGTCTGCACGAGGAGGGGGCTCAATGGGCATCTTGCTGTTGGATTGTGGGGTGATGGGAGGGAAGGGGGAGGAGGGATAGGGGAGCTGGGGGGTCTGCGGGTGGGAGTGTTGGAGAATGGCAGGTGTCGGCTGTCCTGAGAGTAGGCTGGGAGGGGTGAGGGTGTGGTGTGTGAAGTGTATGAATAGTGAGTGAGTACAAGTACAGTGTATATATATATACATTAGCGAGTGTGCAGGTGTGTATGTGCAGGTGTGTGGGGGGGAGGGTGTGTGTGGAGATCAGTGGTATGACAGTATGCAGTTTTCAACTCACTATGCATAGAGAATGTCGTCATCATAGTAGCTGCAGCGAATGGGCACCTTGGGGCTGCATCGCTGATGGTAGCGAAACCCACATGTTTCACACCTGTGGGTGGCAGAGGACAGGAGGTACCATATGAACTCTTGACTGATAGGTGGTGTAAGATCCAGTACATCAACAGCTAGTCTCGCTCCCAGACCCTCCTCAGTACGGTACATGCATGCGAGGGCATGTTGGCATTCCAGTAAAGAGAATTCTAAAGTGGTCTTGCAGGAGAAATTTCTATTGGGGATCTGGGAATGAGACTAATCAACAGCACATAATGACATCATCTTTATCCATCATTGTTACATGCATGTAATACGCTGATTATGCACATGTATTGCAGTTTGCAGTTCCGTTTGAACATCACATGTTCCATGGGTCTTTACAAGAACTGTTCTACAAAGAGGACTCAGCCACTCAAACATGTTTCCATAGTAACAACCAAATCGCAGTATAGCTGTGCAGTTTATGTGAGTCCCTCCCTTATAGAATGTAGCGGCTGAGAATGCACAATGTTCAAACAGAACTGCATCTACGGTACAGCTAGTGTACATGAAATACACTTCACCTGAATCCCTGAAAGAGCAGTTTCTTGCAGATATCACAGAATGCCAGAGTAATAAATGTTTTCCTCACCTGTGCGTATGTGTGTATACACGTGTATAGTAGTAGGAATGCAGTATACATTTGTAACACCATGATCGAGTATAATTCAGTGAACAACAGTAAAGTAAAGTAGTACGTGGCAAAATTTCGTTTCTCTCACATTAATCATCTGGTAGATTACCAAAGATTGAAATGATGAAATAAATTTGCCAACTACATACTGCAGTAGTCGAAGATCTGTACATGTATGCAGGGGTTGCTCCAAGAATAGAGAGCTGGACGTCCAGAAGTGCGCGTGAAAGCAGCTTGAGTAGCCATTTTCAATGCCACATGGCTTGACTGTACCATAACTAGTACACTCTAAATTAACAAAAGATTTGATTTTACTTTTGCATAAACGTGTAAGCAATGCCAATGTGCAGTTTGCTGTTGTATGCCCAGCACTTGGCAGCCAATGTGGACGCCCAGGTAGGTTGTTTCTGAAGTAGTTAGGTAGGCATCCACATTTAGCTGGTGGGCGTCCAGAGACGCCTGGATGCCCTCCAGCGCAAACACTGCATGTAGGAGTGTGATGATAAGAGTGTGACTTACAAAGTTGTGATGGTTGGGAGTGTTCTGTTTGAAATTGAAGTTGGCCTTGTACTCAACAAACACCTGTGGAAAAGATGACAGGGTGTGAGTAAGTGCCAGGCAGGTGGGTTACCACCTACAACCCTTCCTTCATCCACACTCTCTCGGGGTATCATGTGCACATAATATGTTTACAAACAGAAGCGAGCCTTGCTAAAACCTACACTCACTCACACTCACTCACTCAACCACCCACCCACCTACCCACCCACACACACACACACACACAAACCCACACACACATACACACACTCACTTACTCACTCACTCACTCACACACACACACCTCTTGCCCACAAAGCAGCGTGGTATCTGTATTCCAGTCCAGAAACATCTTTGGTTTGTCCTTCTGTGACACAGACACCAGAGACTCTGCTGTGGTGAGGCCTCGATGGTGCATCGCCTTCTTCAGAGCCTGCTTGATGGACACCCCAGCCTTTGCATGAACCTGCAGTGCACAGATTGAAAATAATATAATTACACCATGCACGTACAGGACTTCACAGTCCAAAAGTGATGTTTATATGTGTCTGAGGAGCATATGCTCCGTTCAGGGTAGGGCTCATACGTACATGCCATGTTTCTCTACTTTAATGGGTGATTCTACTTCACTCTACTTGACTCTACTTGACTCTACTTGACTCTACTTGACTCTACTTGATTCTACTTAACTCTACTTGACTCTACTTGACTCTACTTGACTCTACTTGACTCTACTTGACTCTATTTGACTCTACTTAACTCTACCATGACTTTACTTGACCCTGAGAATCAGCAAAAGGGCCATTAATGATGATAGAGACCGAGTGTACCAGCTAGGACAGCTGGGACACTAGTCTAGGTATACATGTACACTGTGTAGCAGACTTAGTTTTGTCTCCAGATCTCATCTGGCATGTATATCGCTTCCAGTATGCCGCACACGATAATGAAAGCAATCTGCACTAGGGTTGATTTGGGGTCTGGGACCAAGACTATATGTAGGAGACTATACCACGCACGTATTTGTGTGCCATTACATGCAGACACAAATCTTGCACAGTAAACTCTTCATATGTACTGGACAAAATCCATGTAAAATTAGTCACTGCAAATTTCCTATATACTACATGTACCAAAAGTGCATAAGAACGGGTGGCTAGAGTAAGAGCATGTAACTCCAATAGAAGCCCGTAGTCCGGGCAAAATTATTTAACTGTTACTAAAAATAGAACACCTGGCACATGCTTAACAACAACGGCTTATGTCTACGCACGGCTGCGCATACGTGTTACTATTTTTAGTAACGGTTCAATAATTCTGACCAGTTTGGAATTTTACGTAGTTACATGCTCTTCCTCTAGCCGCCCATTCTTATGCGCTCTTGGTGTACGTACATGATATTTCGCTTCTGTATATTGTGGCTGGGTAAGGGAAAATCTTACCGTAGTTCTCTGATCCGCAGGTAAGAACACTCTAATTAGTGAGGTCCCAGATCTTGAACTGGGAGTGGGAACAGCAGAGAGGGAGGGATGGAGGGGAGGGTGCTGCTGGTTGGGGGAGGAAGGGGCATAGGAGAGACTGCTGGCAAGGGGAGGGTGGATGGAATGCGGAGGAGGCGTGACAGGGAGGTGGACAGAGTGGCGATTACCCCCTGGACTCCTGTTGAGAAAATGAGAGGGAGAGAGGGGTGGAGGGAGAAGCGAGGAAGGAAGGGAAGGAGGCAAGGAGAGAGAGGAGAGGAAGGCAGGGAAGGAGAAAGAGGGGGAGAGAGGGAAGAAGGGAGGGAGAGAGGTAGGGTGGCAGACAGGGAGGCAGGTAGAGAGGGAAGGATGGAGGAAGGACGGAGAGGAAGAGAAGAGGAGAGAAATCAGTGAAGGAGGTACAGCAGCAGAGATTGAGGTGGATAGCTTAAGCAAATTCCTACATCCACACGTACATGTACTTATACTGTACATTCATTGCAACACATGTATACACATAACTATACTCATACATACGTGGGTGAGAGTGGTTGTGATGGTGAGTTGAGAAAATCTGGAGGGGAGTTGCGGCTTATCACTTCACGATACTCGTCTGCAACTAAATGGGAGGGGTAGAGAGTGCAGGGAAGAGGGAGGGGGGAAAGAGGGAGGGGGGAGAGAGGGAGGGGGAGGAGAGAGGGATGGGGGGAGAGAGGGAGGAGGGAGAGAGAAGGAGGGGGAGAGAGGAGAGGGCAGGGAGGGGGAGGAGAGGGAAAGGAGATGGGGAGAGAGGAAGGAGAGAGAGAACTAATAAGGATACAAGGGTTCTTGAATGTACGTACACTGTATATATATTGTTTACACTTACATGTACATATAAAGTACAGTATACTTGTGACAACAATGCACATACATGTACAGGGACATGTATACATGTGCAAAATATGCAAATGTGCACATGTCAACCTACGTACTTGTGTCATGTGGGGCTTCCCTAGCGATGAGAAACTTCTCCCTCCTATGAAGATCCTCCAGTCGCCTGCATAGCTCAAGTTCTTCCTGTAGTGAGTAAGAAAGGTCACTGACAGAGTTGGCACACACCATCATAAATCAAAGGTAGCTTTGTTCCCAGCTTTCCATCGCTTGCAGTACGGAATACAGGAGAGAGCCTGGTATTTTTCTCACGTGAGTGATCTCAAGATAGAAAGGATGGTAGAAAGGGTTTAATTGTGCGTGGGTGCAGTACAGCTCAGAACAGCAAAAAGGTAATTTACAGCATGTACACATGTATCTAGCTAGCAAGGGGCGACTGTCATATACACCAGTGTGTAGTTGGTTGAACAATACGTGAAACGATGCTGGCCATTTTGCGATATGTCATGCTCACGTGAGAAAAGTTACCAGTCTCTCCCTACATTCATGCACTGCTAGTGATGGCGGGACCTGGAACAAGGCTAAATCAAATGCCTGCATGCAACTACAAATTATTCCTGTGGGAGTGGCGGTTTAGCTATGTCACTAGGTGGAGAGAGCTGCTCGCCCTCGCGCGTGCTGTGAGCGCTTACCAGAGCAGCAAACAGATAGTAGTCTGTACTTCACTTGTCTTATAACTGTTTTACAAATTCATAGCACTATAATACATGTAGTTGGCAATAAAACAGGCAGCAGGTTGCCGATAAATGAACTCGAATAAAAATTGTGTCATTGCCAATAGTTATCGTTGCTGTACTCTAAATAAGTTAGAAGCTTCGTCCAACGGGATCTACGCTCTTTAGAAACACTCGGTCCCATAGTAGCCCCCTGCTACAGCCTCAGGCCCTCGAGTTTCTAAATCGCGTAGATCCCTCAGATTCAGCGTCTAACTATTATGTAGTGTAGCTTGAACACAGATACTTTTTCCAACACTCTATGGCTGGGGCAGCTGAATCTCTTAATGTACATTCCACCAAGCTGCTTACATAATTATGTTTTAAGGCTGCATGAGCTTTTTCATAAAGTGTTATGGAACCCCGCTTAACAGACACCCCTCAACAGCGGACACCCACGATATAACAGACAATTCTGATAAGTCCCGACTGTCCCATTAATTCTTAAGCAACCCCTGAGTAGCAGACACCCCGTTACACCATTGGTAAATGTAGATATAGCCGCATTTTTATTTAAGTAATACAGTGGAACCCCTCTATAGCAGAAACCCTTGGGGACCAACATTTTGTCCCTTATAGCGAGGTGCCCCTAACCCAGGGGCTTCCGGTCTATTTCTGGTAGGCGTGGTACTGCATAATCAGGCTGATGAGCACAATGTGGCTATGTTTCAGAGCTTTCCCTTGCTGTACACTGGCAGAGAAGGCTAAGCAGAGGCTAGTACTATGAGTAACAGCACTAACCTAATGTCAAGTTGTTAACTCCAGCAGCGATGGTGAACAATCTTGCTGAAAAGGTCGACGAGTGTCTGCTAAATCAGGGTCGTTTAGTATTGTTTGCATACTGTTGGGAGTGCGAAAGCTGTCTGTTATACTTTTCGTATACACCGTATCATGTACATGCGGCTATTTTGGTCTATGTTTGGACACACACATACAGTCGGGCTTTACCCTGACCAGTAGCTATAGTAGTAGAGACAGAATTATGTAAGCAAGCATCATAGCTGGGGGTTTTTAAGGATGCCTGTTTCTCAAAATACAAAACACATGCACTTATGCAGGCATCCTAGGGCTTTATAATTTAATAGGTGCTGTTTCTCAAAACAGTGGTGTGGGAACATACAGGGCACTCTTTGCTACATCTCTTATTGAGTGACCTTTGCACTTTTGTCTAGCAGGCATGACACCCTGTGAATTGACTAACTAAAACGAACAATTATTTTTTAGTACAGTGGGACCTGTCTATTTTGGTTATGGCTGCCCTGGGGTCAGCAATTTTAGTCCATGTGCCTCACAGTTAGAGTCCTCACCTCCACCACTAAGGATGGCCGGCTTCTAATGTCTGACAACTCGGGAAACTGTAACTTGAGTTCTGACAGTTGCTGCTGTGTGCTACGGATCACTTCTCGGAGGGCACGTACCTAAACAACATAAAAGAGCACCTGTCAATTTTATTTCTGGGTCAGGTACATTGTACAGGTACATACCAATAGATTGAGAAATGTAATAATAGATTGTGAAATTTTCATTTGTGTGGCAAATTACACAACTACAAGTAAACACGCAAAAATTATAATACATACTCGCGCTAAATATGTCAAGTGAAAAAATACTTTTGATGCAAATTATTTTGAACATAAAAATTTTCTGATTTACAGTACATGATGTGCACAAGTACATACATCAGACATCATGTATAATTATTAATTTTGCTGACCAAGGATTGTCGAATGTCTAGCACGATTTTAAACCCCTTCCAGGACAAGAAAAATATAAGCACACACACAAATGGCACACAGTGGCCTGGGTACGAGGCTAGTATTAATCCTACAATTATCACACATGTACAGCAGAATTATGTATTTCACTTTCATTGAGTACATTTTATGAAGTGCTGCTGACATCTTCAAAACTATTCTTTCCTGAAGCAGTACTGTGAAAATTTATCCACCAAAATTCAAATGTACCGTATATAGAGGTCATTCGAGATCCTACAATGTAATTTATGTAATTGAATCAATCTTTTGTTGTCTTCAAACAATGCGATTATAATGGATTATTGCCCACCTACAGGTATGTGCACATCTAAAGTGACAACCATTACTTACATGCTGAAACATTAAACACTATCTTAGTAAATGAAGTTTGCCACAAAGTGTCTACGTATGCGGTGAAATATGTTAATGTACACAATAGACACTGGATACGCTAATACTGGTGAACACTTATACCCCTGAGTTCAGGCTAATGGGCTCCGATCAAGTTTCAAGTTTTTTTTTTGTTGAGGCTCCTTCAGACCAAACTGACCTAGCCTCACACACAGGGTCTTTGCTATGGAGGGTCTTTCTTCTTGTGTGCATTAAATACGACCTCAGTCGCAGGCCTTCGCCGCAGCTGCTAACATTTTATCCCGTCCAGAAGAGGATGGGGAAGGCCAGGGGGCTAGGTCTCAGTTATGCACTCAGGTAACACCAGGCAGACGGACGGTAGACACACAGGGAGCAGTGCCCAATCACTTAAACTTTGAACAACAAGCTGTATATATACACGTACATATGCTGCCTTACAAATGCTCCAGATTCTAGTCCTTGGATAGACCCTACAGGCCTTGAGATCCTCTGTTGGGGTGCAACCCACCCATGTCTATTTCTTGTCTAATACAAGGCTACAGTGTCCCCTCATACATAGTTTTATACATGAGCATAAGAGGAGGAAGAGTCCCATAAGAAACAGCCTGGGTAATAGGCTATACCCACATGTACGCTGTACACTGTAGCTTGATAGCACAGTAAACACGCTGGTTGATCACTTATCAATTGCACCAATGTAGTTCAGCAAGGTACATACACACAGCAGGTACATGTACATGTATATTCTATCAAGCTGGACCAATTTCCCTCTTACTTGCCAGAAGTCGGAGGAGATCCACGCTCCTAGCTTCTGGCAAGTGAGAGAAATTGGTCTCTAGTCCACTCCAATAAGATGCACTTTCCTGTGCTAGAAATACATGCATTACTTGAGGTGTACGTATCTATTTTACAGATGTACATGTACAGCGGATTTCAGCTGCATTCGAATCTGTAGGGCTCCACAGAAACTACGTTCATGTGAGGGGTAGGACTCACACAAACTACATGACCCTGATAACCCCAAGATTCTGTGACACCAACACTTTGCGTGAGTTCTACCCCACAAGAATGTAACATGTAGCTTCTGTGAAACTCCATGGAATTCTGTACGGTGTGGAAAATTCTAACGCAACTGAAATTCACTGTTACGTACATGTACTTCAGAGCCGGCTAAGCAACATACTGTACAGTATACTTTGCACTCCACTGAGCCACAGGTACACGTATACAGTGCTTTTGGTACCTCCACTGCTTCTCTACACGCATGCGCACGTTTGCACATCAATAACACGTGACCATTACGATCGCTATTATCTTTAAATGAAAGACAGCTGCACAAAGGACAGCTGGAAGAGACGGTGCTTTCAAGGAGCTTCTACCAAGCTTCTTGATGCAGTTACCTGACTGCATTCTGTGTATGAAATAGCAGTCCCCATCTCCCGGTCACCCCAGCGCAGCTAATGACGCCTCGTATTAGCCAAAACGCATCCTGTGCAGCAGTGGTTGAGTTTGCATAACATCTAGGACTATTTTTTTAGGGAGATGTAGTTTGTTGAATGTTCATGCATGTAAAACAGTTGCAAGGATCAATGTCTTATCTCTAGATGGCATGATTGTTACCATATAAGGCTAACACACTAATGAAATTACATGTGTGAACCAATCATGTGTGGAATGCTTTAATCTGTCCATTTCCTAGTTGCTTATCTGGTAATCAATATACAAAGCATGAACAATCAATGAACCACATCTCTGCTGAAAGTAGGCCTACATTTGTAGGTGATAACAAACACACAGCCCCCACAGAACATCCCCCCTTCCTGCATTCAAGCGTGTAGGGTAGTTTTGGGAAGAACTTGATATTACATTGTAAATATAAAGTGGTTGCTCTCTTTCAGATCCTGCTGGAAGAATACAGTTTTGTGTTTTCAAGCTGTACAGTGAAAACTAGTTTGTACAGAATGGGGAGCTTGGGAACGAGGCGAGATCTACAATAGACTTTGTCTATAAAGATCACTGTGAGACCGGCCAGCAATATTTTGGCTGGCCATTAGGGACAGATGAGGTCACTCTGCTCAATATTAGTTAATAGGTACAACTGGAAGCAGGAGTAGTGGCCACAATAAAGAGGCGGCCACCTTTGACAGTGACCACTATAGACAGGTTTCACTGTATAGACATGAAGCAGAGACACTAAGGCCTCAAACCATAATGCATAGCAGGGGTGTAATTTTCGCGTTTTCCGTGGTAGAGTGGAATCAATCTGAGAAAAATAAACCGGTGAAAATTTGTGATTCGTATCCACGTGCGTGAATCTACATGTACAGACAGTTCTGTCCATGAAACACGTCACTGCTACAATAGCCATCCTGCGAAGACGGTTTCAAAACTCCAAGGGCCCACTCTCTTTCTTGGTTTAGCCTGCTGCTATCAGTATGCCTAGTCTCGCGCAAGCCAGCCCACTTCCGCTAGCGATGCTAGTCCGCATGCCGCAAACGAGTGTGTCCATAACCATAATACTGCACAACTTGACAAGGATCTCCATTGCGAGCATCTCTGGTATAAACTATAGCTAGCTTCGCGCTTAGTGAATGTCAATAAATGAATTTCAAAAATTCGCTTCCGCAAAAATAGAACTCACAAAAAAATTTTCTGTAATGCAATAGATCGTGGTTCCGCGAAAATATTGCCCTGCGAAAAATACCCGCTGTATGGTATCCAAGAATTATGTTGGTGAGTAGGGGTCAGCAAAGGTTAATTAGTTGGTGAATTTGTGACCTGGTCTAAGAAAAGGATATGTGGGATTTCCAGGTAGAAATCGCTTGCATTTGCCCCTCGAACCACTGTATGGTATCCAAGAATTATGTTGGTGAGTAGGGGTCAGCAAAGGTTAATTAGCACATACAGTGTACCTGCCACGAAAATGGTTTGTTTACTTAGCAACCAAACAGCCAATTTCCCCCAACTGCACCTGGGGATAGTCCAATCATTATACAGTAACAAATGTCCTATTTGCTGCTATGCAAAGCACTGGAAGGTACAAGTGTCTTCTTATCTCTAGAGCAGATCACACTGACCATACCGTTACACTACCAGCATTGGTGAAAATGTTCCCTGGCAAAATATTCCACTACAGTAACAAAACGACGCATATACAGATTGTATCAGTCAGAGAATTGTGGTAGTCGATGCACTTAATTGCTACCAGCTAACCCACTTGCTTCTGATCTGAAGCACTGTCATTTGTACGAGCTCATTACTTCCCAATGTTTGTACTTTAATAACAGAATGTACCCACATAATATACACATATAACGCAAAGACTAGATACAGAGGCGGTTGTGTTGTATTGGGAGCTAAATGAGTGCGGCAGTTATGACTGAATGTATGGACAGGGCTTCATTCTGGGGGGGGGGGGAGGGGGCAAAGGTGGGCATCCATCCCCCTTTGTCAGAATCTCACCCCCCATTCGAATTTGCTAACACTGTGCAAGGTGTGGGAAAAGCCCTCCAAAACAACTTTCGCCCTCTCTTGACAGTTGGGTATTTTGCAGCCATAAATACATGTATGTGGGGCAGTTACAAGTTACATGTGAACAAGTATTGGGATATGCTAAAAAAACATTGTTCTTCAGGAGAGTACCAAAGCTGTGAGACAAAATCCGGAACGGAAAGCCTGGGTTCGAGGCTACCCTTTCTAACCATCATCTGACCACAGGTCTTTTTAAACTTCCTAACTCGTATTGTACTATATAAATAGGGGAAGGAAGCACTGGAAAACCAACCTGAGTGCATATTGGTTACGTAGTGCCAGTGTAACCCTAACCCTCAAGTCAACAAGTGTGGGAAAGTGGGGCAGATGGCTAGATGGTGAAACCCTCCAGACTTAAACAGTTAACTTAGAGGTTTCTATGGAAGTGAAGGGTGCTTGTAGTAAAGCGGGATCAAGGTAGCCTGAGCCCAGGCCTTACGTTCCACAGCTTCAAGACATAATGGAAAGCTTGGGTTTCCTTGTTAGTCAAGTCAAGGGTATCGTTAACACTAGCAGCAAAGCAGGATTAAGGTAGCTAGCCTCCAACCCAGGACTTTCGGCTTGGAGAATCAGCTTGTGTCGAGGCTTGTGTGGCCACTGACTACCAGTAGTCTAGGCTCCAGGCCACATGGAGTGCCGAGTATGGCATTCTCGCCAGCCAGACTCACAAAGGGGGAGGTCATGTCAAAAGCGGAGGCGGGGGCACAGCATGTTATGACCACGGTAGAGAGGTGGAACCTTTCATAAAGGATATTCTGAACCAAAGAAACCCTCTGCTTTAAAGGTGCTATGGGATGTCCTGACCACATGTTTACGCTGAAGCTATTGACTTCCAGGTCCAACAAGATCAGCCTAACTCTGTGTAGCCAGTTAACAGCACTGTTGAACAAATTGCATTAGGCACCACCACCACCACCTGCATTGTGCATCCCTGTTCCCATGTAGGTCTTCCCAACGGCAGTAGTAGGACAGTGGGAAGGCCTGGGAACGAGGCCACTCTAGCTTACAGTATGTGAAAATCTGATGGAATATTATACAATTGAGTGACATCAATGATGGACAGAGAGGGGGAAGGGTCTGAGCGAGCTTGAGACCTGGGTGCCCAAGTGCTGGAGTTACAAATGCTCACGAAGCAAAAAGCTTACTGCTTGGTGTCCAGGACATAGATTACATGCATGCATAAAATGAGTTCTTGGCATATGGTAACCAATCAATATCTAGACAGTGGGAAACCCAGGAATGAGGCTCAATGCCAGCTGCACAAAGTCAATGACAATCATCAACCAGACAGTGTGCAGTAGGAATTACTTCAAGTGCAATGCAAAACCACATCTTCCTGTATAAAGGTAGGCCTGAATGCTGTATATATAGATCGAGTCATCCACTGCACCAGACAGGTTTAGGGCAATACCACGTCTTAGCAACTGCGCTGGGGTGACTGGGAGACAAAGACTAGCGTCTCATGCAAAAAAAGGCAGTCAAGTGGCTGCATATGTAGTCTCATTCCAAGGTGTTTGAGAACATAGTGGTGTAGTCAAGCAGGTACATAAGCTGTGACCTCTGACCTTAAGGGCCTTTAAAGACACTCCTCCTATAAAGCGTAACATTATTGCTGTACATTTTTCATTTTCATCTTACTAGGTATCTCCCTGTGTATTACCTATATAATTATAGTACAGCCTTAATATTCAATTCTTAAGTTTTCTGTTCACCTGAAAAAGATCTACAGATTAAAATTGTTCGAACTTTGCTATCGAAGTTGTTGTCCCAAACTACAAATTAGCTGAAATAATACCTCATACAGCAATGACAGTTAATTATAGAAGTAGTTCCATACTTGAAAATTAGGGTGACAGAATTACATGTACTATTTCAGAGGCTTGATCTGTTGATGACAGTAGGATCATGATCATCAAGTTATGTTGAGAGAGTGGGAAAAAATCCACAGTCTCTGCCCAGGGGTCAAAGTGGCTTAATGGCAAGAGTGTCCGACTAGTATTCACAATGTCCTGGGTTCAAATCCCAGCTGGATCCAGGAATTTTTTCCATGGACTTACATGTAGTTCTCATACTCTCCGCATAACATCAGGATTAGTAATGTTAATCTAACACGTGACGTACATTCAATCACAAAAGTGTGGATATGCATCCCAAAGTTGAAGTGGAGTGGTTTCACATCCACACATACAGACACAATGGAATTGTCTAATTGAATTGGACAACTTTCTGAAAGCATACGATCTCATGTGACTCATCTACCGTGGCTAAAACCACAGTAACTTCAATCCACTGTGAACACGGTAAGAGCACACACATGTACATACTGCTTTAAACGACACGACTTTCACACACGTGTGCACAATACCTCCAGAGTACAAGTGAAATGGACAGCTGTATAGAGTACTACAGGTTAAGGGAGTCCTCCACTGCCAAAGCACCCCCCCCCCCCAAGTCTGGCATGCCTAGTACCTCCCACACTGTCAGACAAGTGCAAAGCAAACAGCTTTTGACTGTAACTGGCAATATCCAACTAACGTCAAGCCAAGTGTGTTATTACAAGGTATCAAAAGCATGTGGTCCAGTTTGAAGTAGTGTTTATATCAATAAGAGGCCTTGCTTTGATCATCAACACACACAGTGGGTTGCTTAGCAACCAAGATTTATTCATAACAGTGGCTTTGGCCCTGACCAAAAGATTAATGTGCATGTAATTCACCTCCAGCTCGACCACCTCCAGCTCAACCAAGAAGGAGAAAGAATCACAAGAAACAAGGCGGGGAGGAATTTGTGGCTTGCACAGTGTATCGTTGTTTACAGCTAAGTGGGCATGACAAGAGCCACTCGGGTGAAAATGGAGGAAGCTTTGCCGATAACTGCTCAATAGTGCTTCATGTACTGTACAGAACAGACACTTTGCATGAGGCCATCGAATACATGGTGAAGTACATACACTGCATGTAACATCACTCGAGTCACAAGTGTCTACCGCTGCACTCAGCTGTAGCAAAACCGCTACCAATGCAAGTACAGTTCGTTGCATGCCACTGGAGATGGAGAAGACACTATATATAATAAATCTTGTTAAACGGCTCAAACAGAAATCTACCACCACGAATAGCACATGTGCTTTCATATACATGCGCAGCTTAGAACAGAAAGAGCATTTTCTTAAGTACATCTAAGTGAGTATTACATTCCCAAGGACAGTGCAGCCCTCACCACCGGATCCAGAGAAGGTACTAGAATAAAGCTTGTTAAATCACTCAAATAGAAACATATCATCCACTGTGTATCTCTCATGTTCATTCCTCCCATGGAAGTAAACCATCACTGAGCTCCCAGCCCACTGGTAAGCAGCTTAGAGTGTGGTTTCGATGAGAAACAGTGTTTTCTTGAGTACAGTAAAAGCACTTGCAAGCTCCTTAAGTGGTAATGTAACTTCTTCTGCCCTTACCACATTGTTGTACATGCTGTACATGTGTAGTATGAATTCAGTACGAATTTCGTACTGCAAGCGACGAACGTGCGAAGGCCTCGGAATGAGGCTAGCACGTGACAACCAGTTAGAAGAACACAAGCGATGGCTAATCAGTGCATCGCAACTTCAAGCGTATTTTAGGTCACTATTTGTTGCATATTAGTTTCTCATCCCCCGCCCATACACTATTTTGGGACACCCCATTATCGCCATTATTCAATCTTGTACTCTGTATGCGTCGGTAATGCTGAGTTGCACAATTGATTTGGAACTACTGAGGGTACTGCAAACCAGCTAAAAGAAGTCTCCTTCCTGCAAACATCAGAGCACTCATCCCGCAGACACTACATTTCGAGCATCATTCACAGGGGTCATTGCCTCTCGAGTCCAGGGGTCAAACAATTTTTGCAGTCGACAAAAATGTTATAACGGCAATGGCTGCCCACCCACATGAACTTTAGACAAAGTCCCTGATGAGAAAGTAATATTCAACAAATAGTGGCCTTATTGTGCATTCCATAAGATGCGGTATTTATCAAGACTTTGTAGGGGTATCCTGAGTTACTACATTTAAAATATTTCTGTAATATAATAGTACAGGATGGAATTCAATGAGGAGAGGATACATGCACTGGTTGGTGCATTTTTGGGCCCCCAAAACAAACTTACACATTTCTGCATAACGAGGAATGTCACACTGTTTAGCACCATGAGTTTTTGTTGATTGTAAACATTTACATTTGAGTGTACATGTACATGAAGCTGAGAATTAGATCTCACATGTATCCTTCAACATGTAAACAACCACTGGTGTGCATTAAATGGAATAAGTCACATCTCAAAAACAACAACAGCTGGTGTTGGGCAACAGAGGCCCACCCAGTTATTAACCCGAGTGGCATTAATTAGAATAGCATTCCACACCGGTCCCTTGGTATTCAAACCATGTAAATGAACAAGATGCACAGCGAAGCACTTCTTTCCATGGTATGAACACTTAAAGTGCACCTTTAGTCTGTATGAGCACAACACAATGCAGAAATAAAAGCTGCAATATCTGATGTCATGTTTTGACATGTTTGGAATTCTCTCCATGAGAAAGCACTCCCCCCACTATCATTCCATTAAGCTACAAACTATTAAAAAGGTATTGCTATACCGACCATTAACAGACAAGGTGCTCAAATGATGATGATTCAAAGCGCACACACCCCTTCCAAATACGTACACATTCCCGTGCAGCCCTTATCGACAAAGCTATGTCTAAGGGTCTCAGACGCTTGTTACTCAGCTACAGGCATACCTCTTTAGAGGAGGATGGTGGACCCGGGCTCTCTGACATCTCCATAGCCATGCTGTTTGCTGTTGTGCAGTACAACCGCCATCAATCCGAGGATATCCGGACGACACAACGGGACACAACGCCCGAAATTCGAAAATACGTAGACCGTATCTGGAATGACGCTATTTAGAGTATACCGTAAATAGACCAAACAAATGTTAAATAAGGTGGGGGAGGGGCTACTAAACTTGATGACACGTTGGCGGAAAGGGGGAGGATTAGATTTGGGGAGGATGACAGAGAAGAAGGACTCCGGGCCTTGTAAGTGTCGCTTCCCTTAGTCTGGGTTCCCAGGTCCCCTCCAACCCTAGTTGCGCTCCCAGATCTTCATGAGAAAACAAAAATTTATGAGGCCAGGAGCAATGAGGAGGGTCTGCAGTCTCGCGTAGCCAGACTCGTTGCGTTGTGTGAGAGTCTGGCTCCGCGAGACTAGAGGGTCTGGGGGTTGGAAGTGTGGAATATTTGCTTAGATCCTTTTACTGAACCTGACACATGGAGAAGCTTTTCTGCTCAGTGTTCAACTTTCTCTCAAACAAAGCAAATCAGGGTCATTTACAATAAAGATTGGAGTGCTTACCTCCAGATGCTACATTCCAATTTTTTTTTTCACAGCCTGGCGAGCATGGGCATGAGTCTAAGAGCTAAACTTTTTCGCAGTTGATGAATAAGGCCAATTGTGTCCTTAATTAAGAACACAATTTGTTTTCTCATCAGGGACTTCTCTGATGTTCGTGCAGGTGGCAGTGATTACCATTAATTGTCAACTGCAAAAAAGCTCAGCTCTTTGTGGCCATGTTCCCGGTAGAAAAAGGCCTGAAATGTAGCATGCGAGATGTAATGATTTAGGGGGTGTCTTCCCATTTGGTCTACTCCCATGCGAGATGTAATGATTTGGTCTACTCCCAGGAGACATCTTCAAGGTTTTGCAGTACACTGAGTAGTTACTGATCAACATGTAAATAGTTGTTAACATGCAGTAGCAGTACCAACACACACAGAGCACATGATCCGTGAAGTATGCATGTAGCAAACTTGACAGTGCATGTTCAAAACTATTAAGTAGACCACCTTATCTTTTGTTTGGTTACAGGAAGTGTTAGCTACTACAGTTGGAATAACATGCAGCATAGAATCTGTACTTTCAATAATCTCTCCATCCTCCTTCCCTTTTCTCCCTCCTCCCCTTCTCCCATTCTCTCCTCCTCCCCTCTTCCTCCCTTCCTTCTCTCCTCCTCTCCTCCTTCCTTCCTCTCCTCCGGATCCTCCCCATCTCCCCTCCTCCTTTCCTCCTCCCCTTCTCTCCTCCTCCCCTCCTCTCCTCTTCCCCTCCTCCCTTTCTCTCCTCCTCCCCTCTTCCTCTCTTCCTTCTCTCCTCCTCCTCCCCTCCTCTCCTCCTTCCCAGCACCTGAGGAAACCGATTATCTTGATTTGGACCTTGTTGAGTTCCATGATGAAGAACTTCACGACATTGCCACCATTCTCAAACTGAGTGACACTACAAGCGACAAACTTATGTTTACTGTACGTCTCCTTACCAGAGGCTACTTTATTGCATAGTTCTGGACATATAGCAGAGAATGAAGTAACAGTGCAGAACTGCACTTGTGTTCACTAAACAAAAGTTTCAAGAATTACAAGTCTTGAGCAGCCATCACCATGGTAACAGGGTTTTTTCCTCTCATTAATGGAGGGTCTAGGAGCTCATTAGTCAGTTAACAAGGACAGGGATGATGGCTACTAAGTATGTTAGATTTTTTTAATACTCTATACTGTAAAGTATCGTGTGTTATGTTAATAGTCTCCTACCTTATATGCATGACATTTTTGTCACATGCAGATCTTCATGGTGAACATATGTCTTACTGCATTCATAGTGGGATACGTGCCTCAGTACTTCTATCTTTGGCACACACAGGTATATACATGTATGCTTGGCAATTACTTGTAACTGCCTAAATGTACATTGTATGTATGTGTATGTATGTATCGATGGGTTTGTATACTACCCGTCACATCGTCAGCATCAAGTATTAAACTTCTCTCGAGGCGGTCAAAGTGCCCTTGTTATCATGTAACCTCTGAAATATGCCCATGAGTGATGAACTTTAGTGGCACCTCAAAAAGATGGGGGTGGCCTCTTTTGATAATCCACATGAAAATGTACCTATATACTCATCACACACAAATATTTCAACCCCATATAGCAGTAGACATGCAATGTCACAAGGTTGAGAGCCTTGATATTATTTGTTGTTGATGACAGTAGGCTGGGGCTCATGAAGGCTTCGTGCAGCATTGTATAGCTATCTGAGTTGAATATCTGATTGCCAGTTTGTGTTCTGCATGGATGGGGTAATATACACATGTACTGTAGCTAGTAGACACAAGCTAATTGCATGAGTGCATATAAGTACATTCTGACAAATGACACAAGCTGTTAGTGCTGGAGGATGCTGTGTCTCAGAGTGAGACTGCAACAATATTTACAACATTGCAGCAGAATGATGACTTTAGTTTCAGTTCTATCTCTCTGTTCTCACAGAAAGCCATCATTCTTCTCTCCTACCGGTGGTACGCATACAAGAAACTCCGCTGGCACTATTTCCTGTTTGACTTCTGCTACTTCACCAACTTCTTCATCCTCGTTTACCTTTGGCTGCCTCTTGGAGACTCCATCCGTGGACTCCTCTTTCCCATCATCTTTGGCTTCTCAAACGGGCCCGTCCTCAGTGCAATAGTACTCTGGACCAACTCTGTGGTCCCACATTCCCTTGATAAGATGACCTCTCTCTTCATCCACTTGTCTCCTTCACTGGCATTGTGGGGTATCCGGTGGTGAGTGTATGGTGTGTGAATTATACTGCATGTGGGGTATCCGGTGGTGAGTGTATGGTGTGTGAATTATAGTGCATGTGGGGTATCCGGTGGTGAGTGTATGGTGTGTGAATTATATTGCATGTGGGGTATCCGGTGGTGAGTGTATGGTGTGTGAATTATACTGCATGTGGGGTATCCGGTGGTGAGTGTATGGTGTGTGAATTATATTGCATGTGGGGTATCCGGTGGTGAGTGTATGGTGTGTGAATTATATTGCATGTGGGGTATCCGGTGGTGAGTGTATGGTGTGTGAATTATATTGCGTGTGGGGTATCCGGTGGTGAGTGTATGGTGTGTGAATTATATTGCATGTGGGGTATCCGGTGGTGAGTGTATGGTGTGTGAATTATATTGCATGTGGGGTATCCGGTGGTGAGTGTATGGTGTGTGAATTATATTGCGTGTGGGGTATCCAGTGGTATTGCATGTGGGGTATCCGGTGGTGAGTGTATGGTGTGTGAATTATACTGCATGTGGGGTATCCGGTGGTGAGTGTATGGTGTGTGAATTATAGTGCATGTGGGGTATCCGGTGGTGAGTGTATGGTGTGTGAATTATATTGCGTGTGGGGTATCCGGTGGTGAGTGTATGGTGTGTGAATTATACTGCATGTGGGGTATCCGGTGGTGAGTGTATGGTGTGTGAATTATATTGCATGTGGGGTATCCGGTGGTGAGTGTATGGTATGTGAATTATATTGCATGTGGGGTATCCGGTGGTGAGTGTATGGTGTGTGAATTATATTGCATGTGGGGTATCCGGTGGTGAGTGTATGGTGTGTGAATTATATTGCGTGTGGGGTATCCGGTGGTGAGTGTATGGTGTGTGAATTATATTGCATGTGGGGTATCCGGTGGTGAGTGTATGGTGTGTGAATTATATTGCATGTGGGGTATCCGGTGGTGAGTGTATGGTGTGTGAATTATATTGCGTGTGGGGTATCCAGTGGTATTGCATGTGGGGTATCCGGTGGTGAGTGTATGGTGTGTGAATTATATTGCATGTGGGGTATCCGGTGGTGAGTGTATGGTGTGTGAATTATATTGCATGTGGGGTATCCGGTGGTTAGTGTATGGTGTGTAAATTATAGTGCATGTGGGGTATCCGGTGGTGAGTGTATGGTGTATGAATTATGTACATACATATGGGGGTGAGTGGATGCGATTATGTAGTTAGTGCATGTAGAAAACAGGGCCGTAGCTGCCTGTCCGGTTAGTCCAGTTTCAACCAGACCACTTTTTCCATACCCTTGGCTTGCTTGGTGTTGCCAATTAGCACTATGGCTCGGTGGTCACCCACGCAAGCTCCACGCGCTGCATTGGCAGGTCAGAAGCCACACATTGAAACTAGCAAGATAGCTGCGAACTGTGAAAGAGTCTTTTCCAAGTCTTCCTGATGAGCCCCATCCTCCAACTATACTTTCCGTCCTTCAAGCAATCGATTGGAAAGCCGAAACTAGTGACGTGAGGCGCAAAGGGCAGGAAAGGTAGAAGATATTCATGCATGCAAACATCTGTCGTCTGGCTGCCGATTTCAGTTCAGGGGAGGATGCCCCAGATCCTCCCTAGCTGTTGCATGATGAGTTTCTAGTAGTCTATACCTCGAACAACCTGTGTCTCGGGCCGAAGATTGTGTGGGTACATTAGGTGTAGATATTCGTGAGTGAATAATCTGAGCAATCTTCGAATGCACAAAACTTCATCAAACTTTTTGCAACGTTTCAACCCTGAGGGGTCTTCTTCAGGCAATACAAGACTGGAGATACGCTTTACAAAATAGACCTATTCCAGATCCCCCGTAGCTGTTGCATGCCTACACACGTACTAGTAACCTGACCACTTCAAACATTAATTAAAGGGTATAGTCTCATTCTCAGACCCTCATTGAGACCCCCAATTGTGTGTACCATATATACTGAGGGCATGAGATTTGAATGAGACTAACAACTGTATGCATGATTTCCTTTCTTGATTTAGCACACAGTTCAAGAATGATAAAAAAGTTACCAACATGTACACTTTCAGTTATGATACTTTGAACCAACAGTCCACAAGAAGTTTCAGAGTTTGCATGGAATTGTTATCACATAAAAGTGTGTTTAGTTCTGCCTACTGTACATGTATCTCTCTATAATATATGTTTTAGCTGACAGGGCTTGTTTGAATTTCTGTATAACACAAAGGTTTACCTCAGAGGAGCAGGGGTTTCCACTGTGTTACAGCCCCTCCCACTCTGGGCCAGACGGCTGCCAGCATGTGGACATGATGGAGATAGTACTCTACCCAATGCTGCTGTACATTGTCTGGCAGTTGCTGTACATTGGAGTGGTAAGATTATACAGTAGGTCAGGTAGCAGCAACCTAGCCTCTTCCTAGGCTTGCACCACAGCTTTTGTTGCCTGCTGTGTGTTTCTGCTCTTATCGTGCTGTGAACGTTCTGTTCACTAAATGACTCATTATTGCATGACTGTATATCCAACAAAAAGCATGTTTTGTTATTGTGACTGCTTGTGCCTCAACCACCTAGTTGCCATTGGTGTTATTGAGTGTATTGCCATTGAATGTGTGTTGTACACGTAAAACTTTGTCAACTGTCTCAATGCAATCTTTACTTGTGAAACATGTGCTTGCAGTTGTACTGTACTTATGCATGGTTGAGTGCGGAGATGCACCGGGGGACATCTTTAGCAATGTAGATGCCATCAAAGGCTAACCCCGAGGATTGCTTGCAGTATTAAGTGTGTGGCTAAGTTCATTAAATACTCCACTTTGCCTTGTGCATTAAAAATTAGACTTGTTGATTGAAGATACTGTTACAGTAAGGAATTATCTGATTCTGTTTCAGACATAACAGTCATTTTCTGTGGTAATTCCTCTTGCATGCATCTGTACATGTAAGTCAATGATCAAGGCTGTACAATAGATAATACTGCACCATTGGTCTTCAGGTGGAAGTGTGGCGAAAGAAAAGGGTGGAAGAGAGGCAATATGCCACCAGCTACAAGTGGATCGTGGAGCGAGCAAAACAAGGCTTTTTCTTCCGCTTGTTTAGTATCTTTGGTCTCAAACATCGCAAAACCATGTTCATGGTTTGGCAGTTTATCTACACCACTCTCTCCATCTTCCTGGCATACGTCTGCTACCACTAGTAAGAATTGTGTGTGTGTGTGTGTGTGTGTGTGATTCTCTGATTCTCTGCCTTTTGAAAAAGCTCATCTAATATAGTAGTGAAACACCTCTAGTAGTGAATACTGAAACCTGAAACTCCAAAAGCACTAAATAAGACAATGCCTGAATCTCAGGTGCAAACTTCCTGCATGCCAGCTTTACCAATTACACAAATGTGTGTGCACAGGTGTGTTTGCAATGCACATTATTTTTCATTGAAAGAATCACACTATATTGACAACACACCACAATTGTGGCATGTGAGTCATGGCTTAAGTTCAACTATTGGTTGAATGTGTCAGTAGGCAAATGATCTCACTTCCAGGCTCAAATGGAAAAAAAACAGCCTGGGGGTGGGTAGAATTGTAGTCGGAAAGTACAGGCACTCTCCCTTTCATGAGAGGGGGGAAGGAATTTAAAGGGGTGTGCCAATGTATCATTTTCTATGCACCTTCCTCTTCCTCACAGCAAACACTTTCATGTTGTTCTGGTGCTGGTTGTGATGACAGTAGCATGCTACAATGGTGCCTCCTTCTACATTGATGTCTTCAGCCAGAGGTACCATTTTGAGAGAGTGCTGAAGTCAGAGTCTTCTAACAACACCAAAAATGATTGATTCTAGACTTTTATGTAATAACTAGCTTTCTGCACCTTGTAAGAGTGTCTACAGCTACTCACCGTATATGTATATCATATCATAGCTGTCTTTCTTTCCCAAGTATGCCATGAAGTAAATTTATTTCATGTATGCTATATATACAAGTATACCCATTATTGGGTTACTTTCATAGCATTGTTGTATTATGATATATTATACACATGAAGACGACAACATCAGTTGAAATGTTGTGTATATTAAATTCAAAAGATATCTGCGGCAAGTTCAGACTTCAACTTCGTACCTTGTTCTGCTGACTAAACATTAGTCCAGAACCAGGCCAGTTATAGCCTCATTCCCCTTGCCCCGACAAAAAAAAAACAGAGGGGCGAGGGGAGAGCCTGGGAACGAGGCTCCCTCCACCCTCCTCCAAGTTGGGTCTCAATAAAGTATGATGTCAGATCATCACTAATCATATACACTTGGTACGTTAACTGAGTAACAAGTTCCTATAGACCCTCCATGATGACTACCAATATACTGGCAGCACAACTACTGTAGACGTCACAGGATTAGGTATATACTCGAAGGTGTATATGCCATGTGCAGCTGTTCTTGCTGCAGCACATGCATGACTTTGCATAACATCTAGGCCTGTTTTATAAGGGAGATGTGGTTCGTTGATTGTTCATGCATGAGAATCCAAGGAGAAGAGAAGGACCATATCATAGTGTAGTAAATGCTGCATGCATGTACGAAGATGCTCAGTTTTTTTTCCCATTTCATGGTTTATTTACATTTAGTCTATATTGCTTGCCAATACCCAAATTAATTAGCTGGTGGAGCCCTGGAATTTTCTAGAGTAAGGGTGATTTCCTGGAAAGCCCCCCCCCCCCCCCCCCCCCCCCCCCCAGTCTATACACAAAACATTATACTTTACAGCAGATTGCAAAAGTCTTGCAACATTCAAGCAAGATGAACAGTGGAAGACAAAGGGCGGCGGAAGTAGGGGCTACAGGATGGAGGACTGGAAGTCCCTGGTTGCTGGACCACTGTGATGAGGAGGCAGGATCGAGGGAGGAGCAATCCTCACCGACCTTTGACCTCCAATGACGGGTATCCTCAGTAGTGCATGGCTGTAAATAGCACCATTTGTTCACACTTCTTCATTTTCGCCCTAATGACTACTGGAGCATTCAGTCGAAATGTCAGCAAATTATTTTCTGAGCTCGAGTTAATTGGTAACAGATGACCTTCCTCTTCATGTATTACTAGCTAACTTTACATGGATTACCAAATGTAATGGGAATTCATTTTATGGTCATTTTTACAGCAAAAAAATGATTGGCACTCTGGGGAATATGCATTTTTAGCTGCTGTAATTTTGCAACTTCTAGCACAAACGAGTACCAGTAGCTGGAGAAAAACATGCATACACAGCTATGTATGAACTCTGACAACTCATTTCTATGATGTTATACTACATCAACATGCAGTCATGCTGTACTGATAAGAGCTATCGGGCTGCTAAAGGACGTGCACAATTAAATGTTACTACATAGGTGTAGAAAACGGACAGTTGCCCCCACAACATGCAAAAGGGGAGGGGGGGCATTACCCCCACACTATACTAGACTATTAGGTCTATAATATAATTATCCATTCCCTACTTTTTAACTTGCAGCACGGATTTGGCCATTGCCTGAGCAGTGGCATCAAATCCACAATCATTTGATGTACCTTGGTGTACCTGATGTTGCAGTGATATGTGTTTCCCTGGGGAACATGTGCCCCCAAACTCCTGACCCTAGTGATATCTGTTCCCTGAACAGATATCACTAGGGTCAGGAGTTTCCCTTTGCTAAAACATCAGTGATATGCTTCCTCTTCAAAGCTTACACCTCTATGACCTGCAGGATATTGTCAGTGACTGAAGTGCTTAAAGCATGCTTGTTCTTCATCCAAGTACCTCAAGAATGGAAGAGGACCATTACCAAAGCCTTTCTCAACTAGCTATACTTAATACGAAGAAGAAGCATCTGCCAAGTTACAGGAATCAGTAGTTTCTGTTCACATTTTCTTCACCATGCAGGCAAAGGTAACTGGTTCATGTAGAATATATAGCTGTCCTACCTCGATAATGTGGAAACCTCTTACAAGACAGTATGTTGAAGTACCTAGCTACTTCTGGCTCTTGCTGTGTCCTTGCATCTGCATGCATACTTTGCTGTCTTTACGGTTATGGTGGCCTAAGGTGATAATTTCTTCCATTCCATCTCATTTCCATTTCACTTCTACTTCCTTTCCATTGCTACTTCCATTTGCCATAGCTATATGCATAAAAGCAAAGGATGCATGAAATAGCGTACAGCTAATGCTAGCATACATCCTAAATACAATGATACAATTGTAGGGAGTGTTTGAAGGTGCCTAAGGAGCTAATTAACTACAGAATCAGGTGATTTGTTCCACAAACAAATTGTATGGGGGTAAGAAGAATACGTATATTGATTGGTGCAAGCGGTTGGACAAACAAAGGAGAGATCATGTATGTGTCTAGATTGAAAGGTAGTACTCTGTGAATAAGATTAGCAACAGGGGCAATAGACAATTGATTCACATATAGCTGAAGAAGGTACACAATTTGAGTTGTTTTCTATGTGCAGTCAAAGCAGCAATACTGAGAGCCCCAAGCATAGTTCGATAGGCTAAGCTTAAATCCCACCATTTCAAGCACATTCTACAAGCAAATCTTTGAATGTTTTCAAGAGTTTGTTGGTCCTTCAGTAGATACAGATCCCAAACCTGGCTTGCATATTCCAAGTGAGGCCTTACGATAGCAACACTGCAAAAACCAATTGGTTGTTTTAACTACAGCGTGGTTACCATGGGAAGCTGGAGAGACAGTGGTTATTGGAAGGTATGGAAGACTAATTAACCCTCGGCGCGCATGCGCAGCGAGGGTTACAGTACTTGGTCTGTGTGTCTGTTACTCAACATCTCACTTTACACGTGATTATTCGTGCCACAAACGATACTAACCTTCTCAGTGGCGGATGAAGGTCGAAAATTTTAAGCGATTTTCTCTGAAAATGCTTTGTTGCGAAGCTAGGGCGTTTCCTGTTGGTACGGCTACATGCTAAGTCGGCCATTTTTTTACTCCGCGGAAAACGCGCATGCGTGTGAATCTGGACCACGTGGCTAGCGGCCATTTTGTTCTTGGGAGAGACGTTCATTGCGAACAAAGGTATGCCCGCAGTGTAAAGCTGCTGTACCTGTAATTTATCGTTACGGTTTTGGATGCTACGAATGAATTGATATCGAAAGGCATGCCATATCAACTCGAGAGCAAACGTCATGATACTATTGTTCACGAGACAGTGCATTTGTAATGGGCTATTCCATTTAATAAGCATACACCCCCTGTGGATGGACAGTTTGGGTAATATGGCCCCCTAGACATAATTAGTAGCCAATACCCCCCCTGGACAGCTAATCAAATGGGTTGTAATGCCCCCCTGACACAATTAACTGCATGTCCACCCCCCTGGACAGCTAATCAAATGGGTTGTAATGCCCCCCTGACACAATTAACTGCATGTCCACCCCCCTGGACAGCCAATCAAATGGGTTGTAATGCCCCCCCCTGACACAATTAACTGCATGTCCACCCCCCTGGACAGCTAATCAAATGGGTTGTAATGCCCCCCTGACACAATTAACTGCATGTCCACCCCCCTGGACAGCCAATCAAATGGGTTGTAATGCCCCCCCCTGACACAATTAACTGCATGTCCACCCCCCTGGACAGCTAATCAAATGGGTTGTAATGCCCCCCCTGACACAATTAACTGCATGTCCACCCCCCTGGACAGCTAATCAAATGGGTTGTAATGCCCCCCTGACACAATTAACTGCATGTCCACCCCCCTGGACAGCTAATCAAATGGGTTGTAATGCTCCCCTGACACAATTAACTGCATGTCCACCCCAATCAAATGGGTTGTAATGCTCCCCTGACACAATTAACTGTATGTCCACCCCCCTGGACAGCTGATCAGATGGGATGTTGTGCCCCCTGACATGATTAACTGTATGACCACCCCCCTGGACAGCCGATCAGTAATGTCTCCCTGACACAATCAAATGCACAAACAATGCACTGTGTATCCCTGAAATATTTAGTGTCACTAGTTGACTGGTGACTCAAGACTACCTATGCCGAACATATACAGAAGCTTTAGCATCAACTAGGCCACAGAATAATGACACATACTTTTTACAGTTTACAAACTTTGTATATAATATTGAATTTGTGTTCAGTAACTGCCCAAGTTCAAGGAGGACAAATAGGTGAAGTACGCAATGCTGCTAGTTTAAAAAATGCTTTTATATCCACACTTTTGTAAGTTTAACTTCAATATTAGCTTCTTTGTCATCTTGTTTGTTTATGATTTTGTAACTGGGGTGCTTTTCATTAGCTATGCTATCTTGTATCCCTTTAACTTCCATCGAAAAAAAGAAAGATTGGTTATAGTAAACTACATATAAACCCCATGCATGGCTACCAAGCTGTAAGTGCACTGTGTATCCTACTAACCCTTGTATCCTTGGTAATAACCAGTGCATTGCTAAGATCTTCCCAGCTTTACCCTTGTTTCCAAGCAACAGGTGGGGAACAGCCTGAGTAGAGGATCGAAATGATGTTTTCTTTTTCTATAGTAACAGGTGGGGAACAGCCTGAATAGAGGATAGAAATGATGTTCTTGTTTCTATGGTTAAAAGGTGGGAACAGGATAGGAATGATGTTCTTGTTTCTATGGTAACAGGTGGGGAACAGCATGTGTAGAGGGTAGGAATGATGTTCTTGTTTCTATGGTAACAGGTGGGGAACAGCCTGTGTGGAGGTAGGAATGATGTTTCATACAAACCACCTTGTTTACAGTGTAAACTATCTTGTATGAATAACGACAAAGACCAATCCTTGTATATAGCCACATAGCTTGCAAACTTGTTCTCAGCTTTGCCCTTGGACTTGGTGATCCTAAATCCTAAGCTACCATGCAATATTTTTTACAATCAGTAAAATCATTGTTTCGCTACATGTACACAGAAAAGAAATCAAAAACTTACAGCTGTATAAAAAAGGCAATAAGAACCTATGATAAGTGAAGTACACAATGCTTAACTATAACATGGTAGCCATTGGAGTTGTGCAGCAACCCTTGTCCTCAGATTAAAATTACCATACAATAACTTGACCTGATTTGTCCTTGGTGTTATTAGCATACACACAATTGTATTTTGGTCTTTTGATATTGTAAATCTGAATCTAAAATCTTGCAAGACTTGTAAGACTGCAAGTAGCCCCTTGGAAATGTAGCACATGACTGAGATGTAGCCTTTTGCTACAATCCTATACATGCATGGTATAGGGTCATGACCTCTAGTAGCTATAGAAAGAGTACATAAGAATGGCTACATACATCGTACAGAAGCGTGGTGTATATCTGTTGGTTGGGCCTGCACAAAATGTATGTATAGCCAGGTGTATGCTAGACCACTCAAAGGATCCACTAATTGCAAGAAGACTTTCCATGTGGATGATGTTGGTACATCCTTGTTCTGAGGCTTGCGCTATCAATGATGGCATAAAGATCCATTGCCAATCCCACCCTGCTCTGTACATGTTATCCATGATGATACCTACTGCATAGACAAGTAACTTATGCAAGTAGGGCTATATTATCTACACTTAACTTATAGCCACTAGGTGCATGTTTATAAAACAGATATTCTTGATGACATCTAACAGCTCTGTAGCATGCTTTTGTATATCTAGCTACCAGTCACTCCAGAGTACATGTACATGACCCTTTTGTGCAAGCAGATATGCCAAGTATCAGTCAAATCTTGTACAGTGCTACAGGTACATAACCCATGAACTACTACTAAATTAGATTTGTGCTTGTTAGCGTGTAGGCTTGCCTCCCACATGCCATATATAGACCAGTCGGTTTACTTATCTAAGTGGCTTCAATTATCACTATCCACAATACATGCTTAGGCGCTAGCAATCTCTATGTGGCAAGTGGCAACTTTACCCCCTCATTGCAGTAAATGCAAGCAGCAAAATCAAAAATCATCCCAAAAAATTAGAATGAGACAGCAGTAGTAGATGTAGGTGTAATGGGTTAGGGATTGCAAAAAATTACTGTTGTCTCTGTAATGCATGTGATGACAACAACTGGCACATGAAATAATGTGAGCAAGCCTATTACAGGCCATGTTGTTTTGCATGAAGTGCAATGAATACTCAATGAGCTTTGTGCTGTAGGTGTAGAGTGCCGAAGCTGTTACAGTTCTTATACTGTTGGTGCAGTATAATATTATATTGACATTGGCTACCTAAATGACCAAAAACAGTGAATATAAAATTTTTCCACTTCTTTCTTGTTTCTGTAGTATCAGGTAAGTAATGAACTCATAGGAAGTTGTAGATTCGTTATAGTTAGAGATTTATGATCCCAGAGCACAGAAAACATAACTCTACTGGTGTGGCTAACATGCATGCTGTGTAATCAAATTACTCTTATTGATCGTTGTTGTTATTACAAGTTACTGTACAGTAACACAGCTGCTCTTCACAACTGTACTTGTGTTCACTAAGCAAAGATTACAATTACAAGTCTTCAAGCTTTATTCTGTACTTGGAGTGTGCATAGTGTTAAGTTCCATACACCTAATGTGCAATATGCACAGGTAGTGTTAAAATACTCTACTGTAAAGCACCGCTCGGTTGTTGGCAACACAGTTTTGTCCATTATTTGAAATACATATTTACACTAATTTCCGTGCAATGTAAGATACTGCACTCGATGTTATAAACTGAGTGTGTGTCTCGCGCTTTGTGCTCGTCACCCCCCCCCCCCCCCCTGGACAGCCAATCAAATGGGACTTAGAGCCCCCCTGATACAATTAAAGGCATACCTACCCCCTTGGATAGCCAATCAAATGGGATATAGTACCCCCTGACATAATTAACAGCTTTTCCAACCCCCTGGACAGCAAATCAAGTGAGATGTAGTAGCTACCCCCTGACACAATTAACAGAATTAAGGCATCATGTATAACCAAGTAGCTATTTTCTACTTTTTTCAGAAATAGAAACTAGCTACTTGGTTATATATGATTTAGCTATAGATTTTTTTATGAAATTGAGTAATTTTATGTAAGTTCCACAACGCCTGCTCACAAGAGTTAACCAACAGTTGCTGAAAGGCTTTAGCTGTGCAGGATGTCTGCGGAGTTGTATTACAACCCCATGGACATAATTATACTTAAAGAATTTATCCCCCTTGACGCAAGTCACAATTCTGGCAACACACCCCCTGAACTAGCCTCATTCCCAGGCCTCCCCCGTTTTTTGTTCTTCGGTTTGCGTTCAATATATTATACTGAACGCAAACCAAAGAACAGAAAACGGGGGAGGCATGGGAACGAGGCTACCTCTGAACCACTTGTACCCCCCTTAACACTAATCATACCTCCGGCAATACACCCCCCTGGACGTAATTCTAGTTGAAGTTTATCCACTTCAACCCCCCTTGACACAAATCATAATTCTGATATGATACACCCCCTGTACATAATTAAGCTTGAATCACTTGTACCCCCTTGACACTAATCATAATTCTGACAACACTGGCTCCCAGACATAATCCTACTTAAAGTTTACCCCCTTTGACCCAAATATCCCCCCCCCCCCCATACATAATTAAGATTAACCACTTCTACCCCCCTTGACACAAATCACAATTCTGACAATACACCCCCCTTGACATAATTAAAGCTCATCCACTTCTACCCCCCCTTGACACAAATCCATAATTCTGACAGCACTGGCCCCCCAGACACTAATCACACTTCTGACAATACCCCCCCTGTATGTAATTAAGATTAACCACTTTTACCCCCCTTGACACTAATCACAATTCTGACAATACACCCCCCTCAACATAATTAAAGCTCATCCACAGGGGGTGTATGCTTATTAAATGGAATAGCCCAATGACTCCTCAGAGGCGGAGACAGCTACCAAGAAGTGGGGGGGCTCATGTTCTAAATGTTAAGCTGTGGGGTGTGGAAACGAGATGATATTGTATTTCTCTGTACAACTAGTAGAAAAATTGGGGGGGCTGAGCCCCCCCCAATCTGAAAAGTGGGAGGGCCTAAGCCCCCTCTGCCCCCCCTATATCTCCGCCCCTGCTCCTTCACAGACGTTCTGGGGGTTGTCAGTGTATTGTGGTTGTAAGATGAACTGGCCAGCTGCCTCTCTGGTTACCTTAAGCAATGAAAGGCACTGAAGTGCCAAACCCTCGGCGCAGCAGTGCATGTGATTGTACTTGTGTGTTAACTAGAATCGATCACTTCAAAGTTGCAGTAAGGAGGGAATCACAGATGTTATGAGGGTTGTCAGTGTATTGTGGTAGTAAGATGAACTGGGCAGCTGCCCCTTGGGTTGCCTTATGCAATTCTTCAATACCAAAAGTGAACCTCTCATTACCACTGTATCTCCAGTTTGTCTGCAACCATGGTAACTACTCTGTAGTTAAAACAACTATCTTGTTTTTGCAGTAAATGTAGAGCTTACGAACACTGCAAAAAATATAGGTTGTTTTAACCACAGAGTGGTCACCCTGGTTGCAGTCAAGCTGAGGAGACAGTGGTTATGAGAACCTTATTTTGGTACTAGAGGATATAATTGCATAAGCAACCTGAGCCCAAATCATACATTACTTTACACAGAACATCTGTGAGGGAGTCACTACAACCACACTTAAAAGATGATGCTTTTGACAAAAGCTGCATGGTGACTCCCTCACAGATGTTCAGTGGTTACTATTGCAAGATCATGGTTGTTGTTGCATACAAGCAGGTGTAACCACAGATGTTCAGAACTGCAAGATGCTGGTTGTAAGATAGTCTGGGAAGCTTCCTCTCCGGTTGTCTTATGTAATCAGCAAAATATATAGTACATAACCACTGTCTCTTTGGCTTGTCTGCAACCAGAGTAACCACTCTGTGGTTAAAACAACCAATTTGTTTTTGCAGTGAATGATGTCTGTATCTGCATATCTATAAAACTGCCGGAACAGCAGTCCAATGAGCTTTCAGTTTTTCTCCAAAGCTGCGAGACAAAATCTGGAACAGAAAGCCTGGGTTCGAGGCTAATGTTTATATGCTTAGTCCAGTGATGTCCAAGTACTTAACACTGTCAACAAGTTTAGACCAATTTAGTGAAAAGTAGGAAGGCTATATACCACAGCCCTTGTTGCAGCACATGCATGGATTTTTTTGAATCCAAGGAGCACCACATCACAGCATAGTAAATGCTGCAAGTCTGAGTAAGTTGAAGATGATCAATTGTTACAGTTTAATTGCTTGTCAATACCCACATTAATAATTAGCTGGTGGAGTCCTGGAATTCCCCAGGGTAACTCCCTGGGGAGCCCCCAGTCTATGCACAAAAACAAGTACTGTACATGTGTAGCAAATATTACCCTCATTCCGGTCCCATGCATGAACAATCAACAAACCACATCTCCCTAAACAAAAGTATGCCTAGGCAGGCTATGTAGTTGGGAGAAGAGAGCCTAAATCTGTGGGCAACTTGTCGACTTCCAGTTGATTGAATGTGACAGTAGTAGATTGTTGAACAAAACACATATACACTTGGAATCTTGAATATCCTGCAGAAAATTGTCAGTTGTAAAATGTAAGTACTTCAATGGTTGGGGAAGGCATGCAGGTGTGGGATGTGTGGGGAGGGGGAGGCACAGGCCCAAAGAGTCTGCAACCAGAATTCCTGACATTACAAATTGGTATGTATACAATTGTAAATAATATCATAGGGTAAACAGCAAGGTAAAGTAATAGTTTGGTTATAAGGTAGTGTACCGTGTAGCAGGTTTCTTTTGCGGAAAGTTTTCGCAAGTTTTCTCATGCGAAAGAAACCTGCTATACGGTAGAAAGACAAACACAATAACAACTATACCAAAACTATGACAATGATAAGTCTACACGAATGCATGGTCAAACAGGTTTTAGCTATAGATTTGTGGCTAAACACTCAGTAATGGAAAATTCCCTTGGGTGGAGAAATCATCACCATTCAATTAAGAAAATCTCTTTCCTTTGACCACGTACACGAAACCTCGTTCTTCTGAAGCGTTGCTTACATCATGCATGTTATGCCTGAATTCGTGTCCCTGCAATAGCCTTGTCTCTGCGCGGTACATGTTATCTGTTCTAGTGTAGTACATAGTACCGGAGTAGCCTTCCTGTCTGTAATCTTGGAGCCGTTGCTTGGGGTTCTTAGTACTGCCGGCGCGAATTGCTCCGGGTACATCCGCAATTTCGTGCAATTCCTGCTGGGTACATCCGCAATTTCGTGCAATTCCTGCTGAGTGTCGACCCATTCCAACTGAAGTAAGGCAAGAAGAGTACGGCACTATACTTTTTGGGAGTCATCGCTTTTATTATACTACTAGCTCACCTCAAGGTTGCCTCCACGAGCCATTACAGACAGGACTAGCTTGGACGCAACACTGTGACGCGACGAAACACGCGATCGCAGAGCTCAGAATCTCAGGCCAGGACTGCCAATAATTGCCAATAATTGCCAAGCGCATAGCGCGAGCCTCTGAATGAGGGATCTATTCTTATGATGTTACGTAGTACCTGAGCCCAAATCATACCTTACACAATTGACAACCCTCCGACAGATGATGTGTTGCAATCCTATGCAAGGAGGAAGGACGAGCTCAGTGTGCAAGACGGATGTCTCTTGTGGGGGAATAGAGTCATTGTCCCACCACAAGGTCGAAGCAAGGTCATTGATGAGTTGCACGAAGGTCACCCAGGGATGACCAGAATGAAACAACTCGCAAGATCATTCGTCTGGTGGCCTAGCATTGATAAGGATCTGGAAGAGAGGGTAAAGTCATGTGACCAATGTCAACGTACCAGGGGAGCACCTACAGTAGCTCCTTTGCATCCATGGGAGTGGCCAGGAAGGCCATGGACCCGAGTCCATGTTGACCATGCAGGCCCCTTCCTCGGAAAGTTGTTTCTGGTGGTTATAGATGCGCATTCTAAGTGGCTCGAAGTCGTCGTGGTGCCATCCACAACATCTGCAGCCACCACAAAGGCACTCCGAAGTATATTCGCCACACACGGATTGCCAGAGGTTCTTGTCTCTGATAATGGACCAGCATTCACGAGTATTGAGTTTAAGACTTTCCTTAAAGAGAACGGTATTCGTCATATCACAACCGCACCCTACCATCCAGCTGGTAACGGACTAGCCGAAAGAGCAGTCCAGACATTTAAACAGGCATTGAAGAAAGAACCAACCGTGGATCTGGACACTCAGTTATCCAAATTCTTGTTTCGTTACCGTATGACACCTCACGCCACTACAGGAATCCCTCCAGCAGAGCTTCTAATGCAACGCAAGCCGCGTTCGCGTTTGGATCTATTAAAACCCCAATTGGGCACCACTGTGCATTTGAAACAAACCAAGCAAAAGTTTAACCATGACAAATCTACTCCAGTTCGTCAGTTTCAAATTGATGATGCTGTTTATGTTCAAGATCTACCCTCGAGATCAACTTGGTTACCCGGAACAGTTGTTAAGATACGGGGACCGCTGACTTATGATATTGAGCTAGAAGATGGTAGGATTGTTACGCGTCATGTTGACAATCTTCGCAGGCAACACTCTCAATCCTTGTCCAGTCCGATTACTACTGAGGATGATTGTCTTCCTACAGCAATTGCCTGCTCTGACCATTCCTCTGTAACTGAGACAACAGGCTCTGCAGCTGTACCACTACGCCGTTCGACTCGAGTTGCACATCCTCCCGACCGATACATGTAGCTTTTGCTAAGAGGGGGGAAGTGTGATAGCCTGATCTCTGAACTGTACCTATTTTTAGTTACTGTATCTTCTTAGTTTGGGACATTGTTAATGTGTTATGTAAATCGTCTGGTAGGCTAGTTAGCACTAATTATCATTGTATCTTGCTAGAGTGATAAGGTTCATGTTTTCCTGTTTACTTGTAATTCTAGCCTGGTTGCTATGTAGCCTCTAGTTAAGTAAGATGTTTTTATTGTAACACAGCAGTGTGTGTATTGTTGAGTGTACCTAGACTTGAATCAGTTGTGGCTAAGATATTACATTGTTCAAGATACTACACATCCTGTGTGGGAGTCACTACAACTACACTTTAAAAATATGATGTTGCTGTACATGTGATGATTCTCTTACAGATGTTCAGTGGTTTCTATATCTGCAAGATCATGGTTGTATGATGGTCTGGGAAACTTCCTCTCTGGTTTTCTTTAGCTAAATAAACCTCATTTCCAGCAGATTTTATCTCACAGCCCAGATTTTATCTCCCGATGTTTTTCTGCGGCTGCGAGAAGAAATATGGGAGTCGCCCAGGAACAAGTATATCAACTAGCTACAAGATTACATAACAAGCTCAGCCTGGGTACATTTGTAAAAAATGCATGGCACAAAATGTAGGGGTGGTGTAAAATATCGTGTCATTCCTACTTATATATAAGGTGCATGCTTTTGGGGGGTTCCATCACTACATGTGATCACTTTCCTTCGATAACTTGTCTTGCACTGGCTGTTTTATGCATGTATGTAACAATATGCATAGGCAACAGAAGTTTATGTGCCAAAATGTGGGATTTTTGATTTTATATGGGAGATTATATATAAACATACTTTCAACAGATATCCATGAAAGTTGTCCAGCTATTTTATTACTCTATCAATGGTCAATTTCACTGGTGCTTGCTACATTTCATTGTTAGAAGTCACTTAAAACTATCACAAATCTTTTCTATGGGGGAATGTACAATATCACCAAGAATAGTTTCTAAACAGGAGTGGTCCAGACATTTTGGCGCAAAATACACCAAGTGAAATCATCAGTACCATTGGTTTGGGTTGGTCCCAGTTCGTCTAATCCCATTTCGTCTACTCTCATTTCGTCTACTCCCATTTCGTCTAATCTTGTTTCGTCTACCATGCAAATTATGGAGGTTAACATTGATTGACAATTTCTATTATAGTGTCACAGGATTCAAAAATATATGTTGGTGTTGGAAATAAAAATCTAAAATCCTACCCAAAATCTTAAAGCACTAAGATAATTTGCTAGTGTGTAGTCTCCATTGTCAAATTTCTTCTTAATCTTCTTTCTTTGGTTCTTTGTTTGGGTGAAACACTCTTTAATCCTTCTCCAGCCATCAACTGCCTTAAGCCGAGTTCAGTCGAAGCTTATTCAAGCTTGAATAGCTCAACCATCTCAAAAACGTTGAGGTGACTCTTCCCAGCGATCTCCTTGACTTTGTTATGCCATCCCCCCAAGGGACTTCAAAGAATTATATGGTTCTATATATGCTATTACCAGACAAATGTAAGGAAAAAATCAACTAGTCACATCATTGGACGAAACAAGGTTAGACGAAATGGGAGTAGACGATATGAGTATTATACAAAACAGGATTAGATGAACTGGGCCCAATTCATTGGTTTTATAGCAAAGCTTCAAAGTCACTTGACAATTTCAGATGCTTAGCTAGCTATTTAAATTTTTTGAGTCCCAAAAAGTAACTCTGTACACAAACTATTACATGCATACAGTCAGATCAGGCCCGTAGGAGCCACTACGGCCGGTACGGCCATGACCGTACCGGTTTTTGTAAGCATTAATGTGGCCGCCATTTGTTTTCAGGGCCATCCCTACATATGGCGTACTACTGTACGCCATGATAGAAGTGCTGCAATTATATTTGTTGTGTCTGCATAGGCTAATGCCAAACCACACATGAACTACAGTCGGCATGCAGTTTAGCTTATATTGTTTGTCACTACCCACATTAATTACTTTAACTGGTTGACCCCTGGAAGGGTAAGTCCCAGGGAAGCTCCCCACAAAACACTATACATGTACTATACATGTGTTGGTGTGTGTGTGGGGGGGGGCTTTCCCAGGGAATTCCCCTGAACTAGAACATTATGATTAAGCACAGAGAGTGATAATTTGACAGTCCATCCTAAAATATATACCCATTTGTATGAATGAACACTTTGCAGCACTATAAGACGTGCTGCTAAAAATATGTATATATTACTGCTATTGTAACAAAAGATTCATTCAAACATTGGTACGTGGGTATACCCACAACTTAGATGCACTATTAGTGAGTTATCAGCCTCAGAAGTGCAGCACGTCTCCATAGCAAATATTACTGTCATTCCCATGCAGGCTACGTATCTCATCAATGCATGGGGAGTACAGAGCCTAAAATCTGTTACACAAAATACATGCACACATGAAAATCTGTTAGATGTAAAAAAATAATGTAAGTACCTCAAAGGTTGGTGGAAAGGTATGGGATGTGTGAGGAGAGGGAGGCACAGGCCCAGTCTACATGTATAATTGTATACCGTATAGCTAGAAAGTTTCGCGGGGTAAAATTTTCGCGGAAACTCATTCGACGAAGTTTTCGCGATTTTATTTTCGCGGATCCGTATCAGGACTAACCCCGCCCACTTAAATGATCTGCTGCACCGCCTATATAAGGGGTGGAGTCTATCACGTGCTATGCAGGAGCGATTCGAGTAGAAATGGCGGAGTATACCTTCGAAGCAATGGTTCGTAGCTATCACGTTTACCGCGAGATATGGAGCTCCACTGTCGGAGAGAGGTTATCGAAGCCGAAAACCGTCGGGACCCTTTTGCTGTGGCAGTGGAAAGATCTGGAGTAACCGTTGGCCACGTCCCAAGAAGAATATCGTCCATATGTTCTATGTTCTTGAGACGGGGTGGTCGTATAGACTGCGAAATAACCGGAGATAGGTGCTATTCTGAAGACCTTCCCCAAGGAGGACTAGAGATCCCATGCAAGCTGACGCTAATGCGCGCGCGCATGCGAGATCAATGACGTAATATAGATCTAATGTTGTTATTTTTCGCGGATTAAAATTTTCGCGGGCGGAGACAAATCGGCGAAATCCGCGAAAATTTTACCCCGCGAAACTTTCTAGCTATACGGTATTTACAACAACAATTCCTGACCATTAAAAATTTTTCAATCATAAATTTAAATAATAATATTATAGGGTAAACAGCAAGGTGAAGTAGTAGTTTGGTTTTAAAGTAGTGTAGAAACACAACACACTGATAACAACTGCAACAAAGCAAAACCGAAGCTAAGATATACAGTGCATGATTACAATGATAAGACTACACAACTGCATGGTACACATTTTGGTTATACACTTGTGGCTAAACAGTCAGCAATGAAATATTCCCATGGCATGTGGAGAAATCAGCACCATTCAAGAAAATTTCTTTCCTTTGCACACATACACACTCCCTGGTTTACTTGCAGAGTTGCTTACACTCTGTTGGTTATGCAAGCCTTTGTGTTGCTGCAACATCCTTGTCTCTGCGGAGTGCATGTTCTGTGTTGGAGTGTAGTACATGGTACCGGAGTATCCTTGCCCTCTGTAATCTTGGACCCGTTGCTGAGGGTTGGCAGTACTGCCGACGCGAACTGCTCCGGGTTGATGCGCAATATCGCGCAATTTCTGCTGACTGGAGACCTTTTCCAACTAGAGCAAGGAAAGAAGAGTACGGCATGCACTTTTTGGGAGTCATCGCTTTTTTATTATACTAGCTCACCTTAAGGTTGCCTCCTCTCTTTTGCCCACCACTAGCCATTGCAGGACTTTTTAAATTACGTCAGCAGGACGCGAGGTAATATGTGGCAGTCTGTGAATCGTTCCCAGGCACACTGACAATCAGTAACGTGGACTGCGTGTTAAAAGGGATGCTGGAAAACGCGGAACGCTCAGGAACGGAACAGAATTGAAAGTAATTGCATGAATGAGGGATCTATTCTCGGGATGTACGTAAGTACTTGGCGGTCACGCTTAGGAATGTCAATTTGCACTCACACTCAGGAATCGGGCGTCACTGAAACGTGCATTACAGTGTAGTCGGGGTTCACTAAGTTCACCGTACCCAACTCCATGTGGTGACGTCATAACTGTAATGTGCGCATTGCGCGCGCAGAGCGGCGTAGTACTGGATCCAGACGTACATGTAGTCTCGCTAGCCACACCTCTCTGCGAAGGGTAAAGACTTATAGCCTTAGGCTAGCATTTATAAGTCGAATTTGAGTTGCTGGAGGGCATGCAGCAACAAAACACCAGTTGAACAAGACATCAGGTAGTCTGTATTGTGTTCAACGAGATTGTGTAACTTAATTTAGCTAATACTGGACTCGTGTCCCAACCGGTTCAGTCGGCATTTAATATTGAATACTGTGCTCAGGCTCGTCCCTAGCTTGTGAGCTAACCTGTTACCTACTAAGACCAAGAGTTTATTACAGTGTAAGACCAAGGGGTAGCTAGTCACTTACATGCCACCAATATTCAAGCATTTGCGACTGGGATCAAGGCTTTTGATCGGCAAAAAATATGCTTAATTACTTGATTTTCAATGGGTCAAAGGTCATATTGCAGCCGTGTGTCTTGATCCATCAGTTCTTGATCCCTTGATCGGGCCCCAAAAGGGGCTTTGATCACTTGATTCAATTTTGATCCCAGTTGCAAGCGCTTCTACACAAGACATATAAGTGACTACCCCTGGTAAGACTAAAGTCCCAGTTAGACAGGATTCCTCACGTTTTCGTGGGTTACTATGACAAAGTGTAGCCTCCTTCCCAGGCTCTCAGTGTATCCTCACTTAATTTACTGCAAGCCTATTAGAAATGAGTTAGTCTGCAAGCCTAACTCAGGGCATGTATAGTCATGTATGCATCGTTGGCTGTTTGCTGTTTCCAGAGCAGAAACTGCAAGCAGCATATTAGAAGTTGGATAGATACCAGGATAAGTGTCTTAGCATCAGGCTTGTGCTAGTTTGTCTGTGAAGCAATTTGACACACACTGTACCCCAAACGAGAACATAGTCATGGAAACTGGGGGCAGAGAGGCTTTTATGATAGGGAGGAGCAAGGTAAACTTAAAGAAGATGCTAAATGTTCTTCCAGTTTGACTACATTGTAAGTAAACGTGCAAGAGTGCCTCAGATGGAGATTGAGGACAGAGTTCGGATGCAGAGACCAGGAACAGCGTACCACATTTGGGAGTAGTCTCGTGCCCAAACCTTCATGTATGTGTATAAAGAGGGTCTGGTGTTCTGAGTGACATCTTTGTCACTTGGAACGGAGCAACTCTCGAATTTGAGAGCTCCAATCAGATTGCAGAAGGCATAATTTTCTTTGCATGGCATAAGCAACAGATTGTCATATATTGAATCGTAGAGAATGTGTCTAGTAACCTGTTGCCACTGGCCCAATAAAGTTTACGACCTTCTTGATTTTTTGTGAATCATGATGCCTAAGCACTAAACCATTGGCATTTTGAGATCAAGATTTCCATTTGACAAGAAATGTCACTTAGAACATGAGACATTGGTGCTTTTTGAGAGTATGGCAATGTGAATACTTTGGGAGTACACTTCGACAGATTGCACTGTGAATGGTTCAGTTTGCAAGAGCAGTTTTCTCTGAAAATAGTCTATGTACGCTAGAGTTTAGTATTCTTGTTAAAATGTTGCACAACATCTTTGGACACAATACAGACTATGGTGTTTTGTTTTGCTGCATGCCTTCCAGCAACCGTTTTGCATGACTTGCTGAGGGACAAGTTTCTAGCATCTTAAATAATGTGGTCAAGTGAAACCGTACCCCAAGATGTTCACACAAAATTTGTTCTTGTATACACTCAGATTGTAGGTAAACATTTAGTTCATCACATGCAAACTACAACTTACTTGCACATGGCTCACTAGACTGGTGAAGCTAGAACTGAGCGTGAAAGACTAGACTAGTAACTCGCACAGCATGTACATCAACATTTACTCCTATAACCAGGAGTTACAGCTAGCTAGCTGTTGCACTGTAGGTATTTATATTCAGCTCACAAGCTAGAAAAAAGGCATGAAAAAGTACTGAACCTCTTCAGGTCCAGAAATTATGCTGTATTTAGTTCACAGAGTTACTATAAGTATAAAACCATGACCCGTAAAACTATAGCAAGCTGTAAGTGAAAGTTTACCTCACAAGGGACTTTAATGTCTGGATCCAGTTCCATCTTCGATCCGCGCGCGCAATGCGCAAGGAATAAACGTTACAAATTGTGATGTCACCACATGGAGTTGGGTGAACTTAGTGAACCCCCAGTGTAGTCTGGGGGACGGGCCCAAATCTATATGGTTATCGGGACCCGGGATCTCCAAAATTGAGGGTCCTCATATTCATGACACCGGTGTCATAGTATATTTCCTCCGTGTGATATTTTCTCCCCCGGAGCCAGCGGTCTAAGCATACGGCCTCCCCCCCACGCCCGGGGCGTCGGGAGTCGCTAAGTTGACCCAACTCCATGCGGTTACGTCATCTATTGAATATCCATAAGTAACCCGTCGCGCGCGCACTTACGGCGACTGTGGACCCCCCTAAAATTGGTTCCCCCCGGAACGAATTTTTCTGAAATATTTGGACCCACTCTGAAAAATTTGTTCTCACTATAGGCCAGCCACACGAAAGAAAATCAGTGACTACTAAGGACATTAGTGGAGTTCACAGTTGCATATCTAGAAAAATGAATGACTGCTTTTCATGAGCGCCTCAGCGGCCCCACGCAGCGTTCGAAACGTGCGTTCGTTGCAAACTTTGCACAATGTATGCGGAAACTGAGTGTTGCGTGCGGCCGGGAATGAGACTACAGTACATTGCGTGCTGCTGAACTGACTGGCCTGAGTAGTTTCCTAGATATGCCACTGCTCCACGTTTTGCAAGTGAAATATGTTCAGGGTCTATGTTCTTTCATCTGTGGGAGGTGGTCCAAATTTTTCAGAGGGAGTCCATATTTTGCAATAAAATAAGTTCCGGGGGGGTCCTTATTTATCCAAAAATTAGTTCCGGGGGGAACCAATTTTGGGGGGTCCATTTTTACCATGACAAGCCAACGAAGACAGAGGTGTTCACCACACTTATAAACCAGAGGGGAAAAAAAGTACACCTAGTGCATTCCATTGCCCCAGCCCTAACCCTAACCCTTAACCATTTAGCCAACAAGCCACAACAGACAACCAGCGCACTAAGTACCGCCGAGGGGTCCGCCACAGCGCGCGCCTCGGCGTATGAGATTTCGAAATCTACTGGATTTCACGTGGATTTCGGATTTCAGAATGGATTTCTGGATTTCAAAGTGGATTTCTGGATTTCTGGATTTCAAAGTGGATTTCTGGATTTCAAGCGGATTTCTGGATTTCAAAGCGGATTTCTGGATTTCATTTGAACCGCTATTATTCTGAAGATACAGCTAAAATATACTCATGAACAATCATGAACCACATTCTTCTCAGCCTATATGCTATTAACAATACAATGTCACAGGCACTTCACCGCTACATAGCGCATAGGCAGCGTGTTCGTTGATTGTCATACATATACATACGCATGCTGCGTGTTCGTTGATTGTCATACATATTCATACCATAATTATGCAATCATACATATTCATACCATAATTATGCAATCATACATAATACATCTACAATTGCAATTACATCACCCTGGAAGAATGACCTTTGTACCCGACCACGAAGATCGGCTGGGTACAAAGGTCATTCATTGTGGTGACGTTCTATTACGTCATAGAAAAGCGGTGCACGTGCACGTTAGCCTCGTACCCAGTCCTCCACTACAGCTATCGTCGCTTGCAGTACGAATACTGCAAGCGACGATAGCTGTGGTGGAGGACTGGGTACGAGGCTACGTGCACGTCCTTGTAGTGTAATTAATGTAAAGTATACGGATATTTGCGGAGTATTTTAATAGAATCCTGAATTGGATTTCCGGATTTTAGAGTGGATTTCCGGATTTCAGAGTGGATTTCTGGATTTCACAGTGGATTTCTGGATTTCAGTTTGGATTTCTGCCGACGGTGTACGAGATTTCTTTCGTCACGGACCCCTCGAGTACCGCTTTCTGCAGCATGCAGTTGAGCGTTTGCAGTTGTGCGCATGCGTAAGGAGCCAGTGCAAATTAACCTTTGAACCTCTGACGTCACCACATGGAGTTGGGTCAACTTAGCGACTTCCCCGGGGGGACACTCACGCCGGGGAGTCATTCACGCCTCTGACACGGGTTTCGTTCAGTTCCGTTCCTGAGCGTTCCGGGTTTTCAAGCACACTCATATTAACATCCCTTGGATGAACTGGAAAAACCACTTTTACGAGATCATGTATGCATGCTGTGGTGACTGTGAACTCTGGACTCATTACTTCTGATTATTATTTCTGTTTCCTCCTTCTTATGTCAGATTATGTAATCATATATATAAAGATTTAAAAAACATTAAAAATGTGAAAAGATGTAGGGATGGCATGCCAAAAAGTATGCAAACAAGGTAGGGATAATGCATGAAAGCAAAGGTCAACATATTGGCAAAGCCCCATCCCTACATCTTTTTCACACTGCAGTTAGACAGTGCATGGGGGTCTTCCTAAAACGTACCACAAGTACACCCCAACCTTTCATGGCTGTAGCCTCGTTCTCAGGCCACTTCCTACCTCCTCCCACATGGCCTGGGAACGAGGCTACAAGTTTCTCGTTCTCAGACCACTTCCTAGCTCCTCCCACATGGACTGGGAACGAGGCTACAAGTTCACCAACCTTTCTGCTGTAGCCTCGTTCTCAGGCCACTTCCTACCTCCTCCCACATGGCCTGGGAACGAGGTACCTATCAGATAGCTACTAAGTAGCTTTACTGCCATCATACTACTTGTAGTGACAGTGGCACCCTTTCTGATACAACCTAGACACTGAGCTTGAGTGGGCTGCAGACTAGTCATAGTAATCAGTGTGTAAACTCAAGTACTCATGCTAACTGCATGGATGGGTACAGATTCAGCTCTCAAGCACACTGTCTAACTGCAGTGTGAAAAAGATGTAGGGATGGGGCTTTGCCAATATGTTGACCTTTGCTTTCATGCATTATCCCTACCTTGTTTGCATACTTTTTGGCATGCCATCCCTACATCTTTTCACATTTTTAATGTTTTTTAAGTCTTGTTTCTGTACTTTTTTGAGGTTAATCTCAGTTACAGTTAGACCTAAGCCTAAGAAGAATATTTCAAGTGTAACCACAACACCAGAACTTGAAAAGGCGTTGACAGTTTAGTAGTAGTTCCAGGCATGTAATAATAATGTGTAATATAGCCAGCTAGAACCTGATGAAGGGCCAACCGCTCTCCCTACCAAACTGTGTGAAACCAATTTCATGTTCAGTTGTCAGCACAGAAAACTATCATACTGACAACTGACCATCCTAGCTTTACAGTTCACTAAAGCTGTGAGTAGGCTATTTTTAGTGTAGCTACAAGTAGGTAGCGCCTTACCTACGTGGTGTTCATAAGCCTTGCCCAAAGCCACGTGGGGAAAAGACCGTGCCAGCCATGCGTACTGCCCGCTGGCCATTTCGCCTGTGTACTAGTCTCACTTCCAGACCAATGACTGTGGTCTTTGGTCTGGGAACGAGACTTCGTGTGCGCATGCGTACAAAATTATAAAATGGCGTCCTAAGCAACGGACAGCAGCCTCAGAGTGTTGTGAATGGCTTTTGTTGACCAGGGTGAATTTGAAGCTATGAAGACGCTGAGTGGTTGGGAAGCTGCGCGCTGTGATGATCATCCGTTTCGTGCTAAAATCATGGTGAGTGCTTGAACCGTTTTTAAGTTATCGTTGTTTGAACAAAAGTCGTAACGAAGAAAGAAAGAAAGAAGACGAAAAATGGCACTTTTGCTATCGCATACTTTTAGGTTTAGCTGTCTTCCGCGTGGCTTTTGGTCACTTGTATGAGTCTTGCTGATCACAAAGGCACTCAAAGAGGAAGCCTGGGCGCTTAAATAAGCTTTTAGCGCGTTTGTGGTGAAGTTATACGGCTTTTGCTTAAGTATTGCATATATTGCGCGTCGGCGCCATCCCTACATAGAGAGTCTACCGACTCTCTGATATTGCACGCATGTCTATGCTATGCTCAGTCTGTACTACTACTTGGTGTCCTTTTGTAACTGTGCTGTTCAAGACGCGTGCCCACCTTGTCACAACACCACACATGCAACCTCCACCAATCTTCTTCTCCCTGCGAAGGGTGTGGCTTGGGAAGGGTGTGGCTTTGGAGACTGTGGACCAACCGGCTCCTGAGGATGTCGTTGGGTTAGTATACTTTTTGACTGACCTAGCTAGGGAACGAGCTGGAGAAACATGACCACGTTGTTTGCTTTCTGCTTTTGGTCAATTTGCAACATTGTAGCGCTAAATGCACTGCAGCAGCGAGAATTCTCTCTCTCCGCCCGTCCCTACGACATGAAGATGGACAGCGGCGGGCGGGTTTTCCTAGCCACCGCCAATCAGCTGTTCAGGCTGGACGATAACCTTACTGTGGAGGAGAACGTCACCCTGGGCAGCAGTGTGCTGAGGGTGGCCCTTAGTTCTGATGAGAGGAGACTGGCGGTATGTTGGACGGATGCATTTAGGAGCAACCTGACATGCGGTGTCTTCAACGCATCAAATTTCAATGCAGGCCCTGAACGACGTGTGCGAATGTTTTCAGCAACCACGAGCGAAGTGTCTGTTCGAGACATGATGACGTTATTTGCTGCACACCATTCCGGGGATGATTACGGTTTCTATGTGGCATTTTATCAGGACCAAGAGGGTATCATTTGTGCAGGCCAATCAGTGGACCTCGTCTGTGATCAATCACATATAACACAGTTCGGATCTGTTGGTGGAACTAGTTTTATTCGCCAAGGAAAGTATGTGAACTACCGTCAGATAATTCCTTTGGCGGAACACACACACAATCTAACCAGAGAATATTTTTCTCAGAGCCTGTTTAGTGAATACCATGAGCCTTTTGTCGGGGGCTTTGTAGAAGGAAACTATACTTATTGGTTTGCCACAGCAGTATCAAATTTACACCCCCCATGGAGATATATTGTAATGATGCGAGCCTGTCACCGTAATGATGGATGTGGGGCCAATACTGCTAGGTGTCAGTTCCAGGCATTCTACAAGGTGGAACTTCCCTGTGATAACTCGATACTGTTTGATTATCCTTTTAACTCACTCACGACTGTCTGTGGAGTGTCATTACTAAAACAATTTCCAAACAGTGAACCTACTCTTGTGTTATCCCTATGTGGACAGGCGAATAAGATATGCAAATATAATTTCACAGAGCTGAACAAGTATATGGATGCATGGTATGAACATTGTGATGAAAATGTAACTTATGGCCACTCTGTCCCTGTTTATGTGTCACTGGAGCCCCCCCTGCCAGTGTACAGACTGTGCGACTCATTTGTGGTAAGTGTGCTGCATAATGAATAAACATCCACATAACCTATTTATGTATATGTATGCTATACCTTTGGGTGACTATAATAATAGCTTACTTGCAATGTAGAAACAAATCAGCAAACTCTCTGAGACCAACTAGCCATCTATGAAACAATGTTTGAAAGGCAGTGGCTCTGAACTTAGCTAGGATATGAAACTCTGAAGTCTAGATCTATATACAGCTCTTATCACTAAACCATTAAGTTGTGAAACTGGATCCCCATGGGGCCTTCTTAGTGAGATAGATTACTGGTAATTAACAAAGTCATATTGTGATACTACAGTCTCATGTAGTATAACAGCTTTGTTCATAAAAAATATACTGAATCTTAAACTGAAAGATTTACCCTGAGATCTAAGCTAGAAACCAGGTGCCATGAAACTTGTAGAGGCCTGTGTAGCTAGGAGTACGTAGTCATGAATAACATTGATTTGCATGTCCGTACCAGCACAAGACAATTCACATCAAATTCTAATTTGTGGAAGCTGGTGTATTCAGCACGTCTTAAGCCTTCAATTTGTCATTAACCACAAACATAATTATGCTATCTCAGATTGAAATTTCAACTCATTTTAGCCACATGGAAATACCATCTGTGCTTTGCATCAACCACCATCAATAACTTGAGCCTTACTCCTGTCTCAAACTTCAAGAAATATACAGTCTTCACACTGCTGACTTATACAGTACAGGCTAGTAACATGACTAATTTCTGGTAGCAAATTCATGAAGCTTAAACATGGTAGCACGAGAGTATAAATACTGGTTGCACATGGCATGCAATGTGCATGTGATGTTACTCTACACCATGGCAAAGTTTGTTGATGTATATACAACTGGTTAAAGCAATCAAAATTACTACATCAGCTTTTGTAGTAATGAATTTGTCAGTCAGTAAATGAGACCAGGACATTGTTACATACTTAACTGTGCTCATGTTTGTCTGTATTTCCATCTGTGCAGCCACTTGGTGTCTGCGATTTCAAGCAAAATGCAATAATTCAAGGTCGATACCTTTTTGGAACTGCAACCGATTTCCAGGATTACAACATAAAAATAACCACATCCCTGGCTATTACAGCAGAATCAGTGGCACTGGTTTTGGTTGGCTATGAAAGAAATGAATCTCAGTATATCATTGAAACAGTGAGTCATTTCATGTCATGTGCATCTTATAAGAACATTTAAGGTTATGGGTACATGTTCATGAATAAAATTAGTATGTCACAAATTTGCCTGTATAACATTAATTTTCCTACAAAAAAGCTACCAGATTTTTTCAACAACCAGTCACTATAGAGGGCACTCGGCTATAGTTCAGCATAGCACTAACTTCGCTACAGTACACAGTGGAGCAGTTCTTACCACATAATGTGGCTTACTTAGAGTTCTTTGCGTGATGTTCCAGGAGGGGAAATAGTACAAATACGATGTACCATAAATTGAATTTATTACTCTGGGCTTGTTGCTTGGTAAGTCGTTAAGACCTTGGTAGCTTTAAGGACATGACGAATGAAAAGGCTACTACAAGAGGTACAGTGGTACGTGGGCTGTATAACCTTTCTTTTATTCAATTAGGGAAAGTGATGTTTCCAACAGTTTTCAGGTGTTCAATTTTTCAACAAAAAGCCTAGCTAACATCTATCACCTCCTTCATTTTCAGAGAATGGTTGTTCCATAGGTAGACTAACATAAATGAAAGCTTCTTTATGTATAGTCGCCCCAGGGCATTTTGGACAAATGCCAGCCTGACACCCAAGATGCTCAGAAAACACCAGGTGCAAAGTCAAAAGGAGATGTCTGCAAGCATGCACACTGGTATACCTATGTAAGGACAAACTACAAGTGAAAGTAAACATCAGAAGTTTCTATCTGGTAAATGGGTAAACATAATTTTTGTCTTCTACAGTTACATCTTGCCGCTAACACAAGAAACTTTGGCACAAAATATAATGTCACAGCACTTCGGAAAGAAATTCCATCTGGAGCCAGGCAGCTTCAGTGGAAGGATGGGTTTGACACAGTGTATGTAGCAACAGACAGTGGGGTGAGTTCCTACAATTAAGTTATGCATACTGTACATTTCTGCATGGCAACTTGATTGTGTACGGTGGTGTTACTAAGCCAAACTCAGGTCAACCCACACCTGGGCCTGTGCATCAGCATTTTGCATTGGCAACTCTCAATGTGAGGGCTGTTATTTAAACGAGAGAGGATTAAATTTGGAAAATGACGGCATTGGGTATACCGGAACATAGGCGTAGGAAGCAAATTTGAAGTGTAGAGGCCATGTTGTGCCACGCATAGTGTGGCGGTGAATTTTTTCAAAGTGTGCACCTTTAGACTGCAAAATAAAGCCTTTTTTCAACGGTGTATAATATTCTAGCCTCGTTCTCAGACCTTACCAACCCTCCAGTACAATATTCAATTTATGTGGAAAACCTGACTTTGTCGTCGTTCCCGGGAGACCACCCGGCTAGCTTTCGTCGCTTGTAGTAGTCTCTTCGAAAATCTGCATTAGTTTTGTACCGAGCCATCTCACTGCCAAGATTTCGATCACCTTATAGTGTACTTTAATCGGAAATGTACGCATGTAACTACATAATTATGAGACTGATGCAACAAAGACGCTGCTTGACCTTAGCCTCGCTCCCAGAGAATGAGGCTAGCTTGAGCTAACTTATAGCATGCAGGTTATGAATATTAATTTACGGCCTAAAACGTGTAGCGGCCAAAGCCGCTAAGGCTGCTACGGTTCCTACACCACTGCGGAAAAGGACTGCCCACATTGTACAGAAATAGGAACAGTAAGTGACAAATGCGACATGAGGCACATGGCTATGTTTACAATATAGTTAGAAGCACCTGAGACTTGCTTTAATGAGTCATTTATCCTGAAGGGCCTCATGCCTCAGAAGCCATCCAACACAACCTTGCATCTTAGTACATCTTGCCTCAGCCGGAAATAAAAAGATTTTGAGGTCATGAGGCTAAAATAGAGAAGTGAAAAGCTGAAAGTCACTGGAAATCAAACCTCTCTTGAGCCACCAGTGCTCTATTATTTGAGCTATGACAACCTGACAACCAACAACCCTCACAATCACAAGTGGTTCTGAATGCCTAAGTCACACACCTAGCTGCCAGCTTTTCACTTCCCTATTATTGCTTCATAACAACAAAAGTTCTTTAGCTACTTCCAGCTGGGGCAAGATGTTCTAAGCATTTAGAATGAGAAAGCACTCAGCATGATGGAGTTCTGGGGTTGACTGCTGGGTGTTCAACTGAGGTATTCAGTACCACCAGTGCAGGACATATAGAAGATTGTGAAGGTTGAAGGCTGTCTGATTGTCACAGCTCATTGCTAGAACACTGGCAGCTGAAGCTTTGGGTTCAAATTTCTGCCAACTGCTGGCTTTTACCTTCTTCTATTATTGCCTCCTAACCTTGCAGCATCTAAAAAATTCATGCTCCCTGAACTCCTAGTTGACTGGTTGCTCAGGCTTTGGCGTCATCAAATTCTAGCTGTATGTCCGATTATGTAGGTTCTCCAAATCCCTCTGGAGGAGTGTGCTAACTTCAGTGATTGTGAGAGCTGCATCAGTTACAACCACCCACTGTGTGGTTGGTGTACTGTGGAGGACAAGTGTTCCCGGAGGTCCCAGTGTCGAAATGCAGTGGAGCCAGTGAGATGGGTGCAGGAGTCCAGCCAGTGCATCTCAACCACAGTCATGCCCAGACAATTTGTTCCAGATAATCCAAAGATTGTAAGTGTGTTACATACATGGCGTGTTTTGCACTATCTTTATTGTTGTGTGTATTCTACAGCTGAGTATAACAGTCACCCCGGGATTGCCCCCTCTGCTAATAAATGAGAGTTACCAGTGTCAGTTTGCAGACAGAGAAGGAAGGGTGGTAACAGTTGGTGCTGAGGAGGTAACTCCCAATACTACATACCAGTGCAACATTACAGGGAGAACCTCTTCCTTCACTGGTGTATCGATAGGTAAGATAAACTACCACTAAAATCATGCAGTTGTGTTTTTAAATTTAGGTGAGTGTTTGTAATTATTGGTTTTGGGGGTATACTCAAAGGGCACACTAAAAGCCCCAAAGGACATAGTACCCTTTAGAAAAGGCCTGGCAAGAACAATGTCAAGGGCCTAATAACAGGCTTAAGCCGAGCTAAGAGGCTCTAAATTTGCTGCACTAGTATGTACCAGCTACCAACTACTGTGAGCTGAAAATAAAGTTCCGCAACTCTCATGCAACAACTGCTAGACCGTAGACTACAAACTACCTTCTTGCTGTTTGTGATGTACCTGTACTTGTAGGCTCGGAGGAGCCGGTATGGCCGGTAAAGCTAGAACCGTACCATGTTTTACGCTATACACAAATATAAATTAACACTGGGCAACACTAGTTTGGTGCCCAGATGGGGGTGCATGGGACTTGGCACAAGATCGAGACTATAGGGCAGCATGTGGCCGTCCAATAAGTTTTTGACTTGTTCGGTCACCTGGCAGCCTTCTTTTATTGAAAGGCTGTATATTGTTCATTTCTTCCAGTGATGGACATTAGTTTTGTGAGCTCAGATGTCGGTATTCCTTTTGCTACCAATGTGGGGGCCTTGAATGTAATCAGGTGTGAATCACTAGAAAGGTATGCAGACTAGCTTTATATTCAATACTTCTTTCATGCTCATATGAGTGAAACCTTATTTTTGTAGCTGTAGCCAGTGTTTACAGACTCAAAACCTCTGTGGGTGGTGCATCTATGACAAAGTCTGCAGTGGTACTCCTACTCCCTGCACTAATAAAACAAACTGGCTTCAAGTTAGTTGCATAGCACTATAGGCTACTTGTATGCGTATGTGGTCGTGAACATACCTTATTAACATAGCTGAATGGAACCAACACCACCTGTGTGGATGTGTGCCCTCTCTTGGAGCCCTCATCCTCCACACCCACTGGAGACTATGTGCAACCAGTCGGCATTGATAGAGACATCCATCTACAGACCAAAAACCTTCCAGCACCTGTGAGTTTAATCTTTAGCTATTCACAGCTCATCATATAGTACATATAAAGAGTTTTCTTACTTTCTGATTGTGCAGATTAGTGGATTCAGTTATATCTGTCGTTTGAGAGGCACTGTTGATCTTACAGCTATCTACAACAATGACAGCATGATCACATGTATGGTCAACCGAACCCAGGTAATAGAATATGACCTTATATTAGACTAACAATGCAAAGGGGGAAAATGTCACACAAAAGTGAGTATGGTAATTTAATACTTTTGTCCTCTATATACTACCACAGATTTCATTCAGTAGCTTCATTGGCAGAGAGGATATTTCTGTCAGTATTGTGTGGGTAATTGCATCCTCAGGACGCCAACACCTCATTGATCTTCATATTCCAGTCACAAGTGAGTGCATCATTACCAGTTATTATTCATAGTGTTCCATTTATGAATGTATTAACTTATTTCTTACAGTGGTTCTGTACAACTGCTCCTTGTTAGCAGAGGGGTGTTCTTCATGTCTTGGGGTTAACCTGGCAACTGGCTTTGAGTGTGGCTGGTGTAGTGGGGACTCAGATGGCATGTGTCATGTTTCAGTGAATTGCCACGCTCCTACACATTTTGCCACATCTTCAGCAGAATGTCCCACCGCAAAGATTACAAGTGTCTTTCCAGCTTCAGGACCATTACAAGGAGGAACAACTGTTAACATCACTGGCACAGACATGGGAGTGACACTCGATAATGTTGAAAGTATCACAATAGGTTCAAGTCCGTGTATCATACATGAAAATGGCTATATCCCAGGAATGCAAATAATCTGTGTGACAACTTCATTTACCAGTGGTCCAGGTTTAAAAAATGTGACAATTTTCTTGCAGCATGGGGCTAGATCAGTCAAGGTTGTAGGAGCATCACTGTTTACGGTTGTAGCACCCACTGTGATGGGAGTGGATCCAGCTTTTGGTCCAAGGTCTGGGGGAACGTCCATCACCATACGAGGCACTGGGCTTAATATAAGCAACACAAACAACATACAAGTGACTCTGACTGGAGAGAGTGGACCTAATTGCATAATTCAAATACAGTGAGTTACAGTAACAGTATACGGTACCACATCGCATACATATTACAATATCTATAAGTGTATTTGTTGCATCCAATACTTCAGGAACATTTCAGGGACAGAGATCAGGTGTACCTCCACACCCTATACTGGGAACACTTCATCCCTTCCCTCAACGGGTTCTGTTGTCGTGCACATTGACAATGCAAAAGTTACTGGAAACGGAGCAGAGTTCACCTACAGAAGTGACCCCAATTTCACTGCAGTCACTCCAAAGATGACCATTCCTGCGTAAGTTACACTATACTACACTATGTTACAATAATTGTGTTATGATATGATTGTGTTGCATATCTCTGTATTTCTTACAGTGGTGGTGTTAACTTGACCTTCATTGGGACAGACTTGAACTCTGTGCAGCGTCCAACCCTTGTTGTCAATGACCATAGTGCATCACCACAGGTAAATATGAAGCACTGAGTGAAGATTTTTACAAGGTCATCAAAACTAGGTGAAACCAGTGCAAGGGATGAAAAAGTGGAAAAATTAATAAAACTGCTTCGAGTTACTCTGAGGGGTTTGGTGAAATCACAACAGATGCATGGCAATTTGGTAGCCTTATTTCCAGGCCTTTGCTGCCTCCAAAATTTGATTGCTTCCAGCATGCAACATACAGGAAGAAGACCTGAGAGACGTTTTTCATGTACGCGAATGTCAGATAACACCAGGTAGACAGAAGGTAGACAAGCAGGAGGTGGTGCCTAGCCATTATAATTCAAATTTTGCATGCATTCATCAGTCTCGAGTATATGTAGCAAACAACAGGCAAAGTTGATGCTGCCTTGCGAAACCCCCAGCCTCCAGCCCCAGTAACAAGAAAGAACCTTGAGATTTTCATCAGACACCACCCACCTGTGTCCCTGCCAATATCTGTCAAAAATCACATGTGACAAACTCTCCAAGGTTGAATCTCTCCCCTGTATACATTTGCATGCTGGAAGGAATTAAATGTTGGAGACGGCAAAGACTTAGAAATGGGGCTAGAAAAACAAGGCTTTCATCTTACTCAGGAAACAGTGTGTCATCCTAAAAGTGCTGCATCCCTGGTGTGTACTGCTCCAGCGCTTAGTGGTGGTGATCCAATGGACAGCAGCATCAATTACACGATTATAATGGATAGTGCTCCTGCTCCAAGTAATGGTGTTGACCTGAGACTGAGCTTGGTTCCAGATCCTATTATTGTTACTAATGGAAGTGCACTTGTGATTAACGACTTCACTCCTGGAATAAGATCTCCGATTAGGATTCATGTAAGGACTACATATTATAAGCTACCAGTACCTACCATTCATAAGCTGTTGTTTATCTGTGCAACATTTAGGGTGTGAATCTGGATTCAGTTAATGACAGTGAGATAAAAGTGTTTGTTGGTGGAGAAGTGTGCAGTATCCTCCATGTCAGTCAATATAGGGTAGGTTGAAGTGTACATTTGTCTAAGTAATAACATACTAAGATTGAATTGAAGTTCTTGCTGCCTATACATGTAGATTATCTGTTTCCCTCCTGAACAAGCACCTGGAGGTGTGTTTGAAGCAACTGTAATGGTGAGTAGGTATCTTTTCAACACAGACTATAAAATACATATGTTTGCAGGTTGTGTGTACTGACATTGACAGGCTTCTTTCACCACTAGGTCCTTATTGGGGCAAACTTGAATTTCACTGCTGGAACTCTGTCATACACATCCACTACTAATATAACGACACCATCAGTGTCAGCAACAGCCACTGCATTTGCTGTAGTTCTACCCATCACAGTTCTGGCCATTATTGCAGCACTCATTACAGTTGGTATATTTGTGTTTCTGTGCCGGAAAAAAACAGACAAAAAGGTAATTCTTGTACTTCTATCTTGAGCTTGCAGCACATCAAATCAATATTATATTTATAATACAGTATTGTGGAAGAGATACAACTCTCGGGAATTTCTACATTGACTAGAGGTAACATAAACACAAACACTGTGTTAGCTCACGCACAGTGTATCTACACAATTGCTATGTATAGACACAATAGCATGGCAGAGAACACAATGTTAATTGTGTCCTACAGGAACTTCAGACTTTCAAGTCACAGATGAGTTTATTGCACAAGTTCCTCAGCAGCTGATTATTCCCAGTAGCCACTTCCAACTTCATGAAACCATTGGACAAGGTATGTCACACATCTCATCAATCAGTGCATGCCACATTATAGGTGAGTACCTGTGATGAATTTGAATACATTCCAGTTTTTCCTATTCCCCAAAGCATTGTAACCAGAGATCTGGGAACATGTTCCTCCAGAAGAATTTACAATGCTAGGTGTTCTAGGATTGATTCTGGTGCAATTTGGCAGAGGAAACGTGCTATTCTAGTGGATCTCTTCTGAAATATACATTTTATAAGTATAGATTTCAGTCTATCACTTTACACTAAAGTCAATTTCAGGCCTGTTAATTAACACTTGCTGTATGCAATAGGCTTCAGGTAACCACCAAACTCAAATTCTGCTGCTGAACCAGTGGTGTAGCTACACCAGGTACCTAGCCGCCTAGGTAAATAGCATAAGTGCCCGTGTAAAATCATTTGAAAGTGTTAAGGTCAATGATCGCAGTCTCCAATCAAGCACTTAAATCCTCCCCTCACCCATCGGCCAGATGCCTCCAGCTAGACCCCGGCCCTAGATACTTCAGTACTTCACACAGCAACTCTCACAATCGGTGTACCCATGCTGTGCCCATGTATTTTCAGCATCCAGACTACACTACTGAGCTGAATATACTAAACCGAAGTGTTCAAGCTGATATGAAATTGCATTCCACATTTTTATTGATATAAAAAAATGATTATTACTACTAGCCCAAGTGACTCATACAACTAGCCAAAGTAGAAAACCACTAGCTTTTGGACATTACTAGACCCTAAGCTGCCAGTAACCCATACATGCATAGGCATCATGCTATGTTGCGCAGTGAATGTGCTGTCAATATGGGCGTGACATGCTATGCATATAGCTACTGTAGAAACAGTTTGGAATTGTGTTGTTATCATCATTTTTCAATATGTATGCGACATACATGCTATACATGCTGTAGGAGAGTTTGGAGTTGTCTACAGGGCAATATTGTTAAAAAAGCAAGGAATGAACAGACCAGGATTTGTTGCAGCAGTGAAAACAATGCGAGGTACCTAGAACTGTTCTTTTCCATCTGTGCTAGAGAGTATAATGCTTTTTTTCTTCCCTTGAAACACAGGCTTTTTCACCCCAAGGGATGTCCAGAGTATGACGGATGAAGTTCTTAAAATGCAATCCTTCGACCACCCTCATGTGATGACCCTGATTGGAGTTTGTCTGGATGCTGGGCCTGGGCTTGCACTTGTGATGCCCTATATGGCCAATGGGAGCCTTTTGGCCTACGTTAAACAAGAGAGACCCAACCTAGACCTCATAGAAGACGCTGAAATAAATGCAGTTAAGTAAAACTGTGCTTGAGTTACAATGATATTAGGTGTCATTTGATATTTTTGTACTGTTTTAGGTATTATCCGTACGAAAGCTACTTCTTCGCATGTGCCACCAGATAACCCTGGGAATGGAATACCTTGCAGAGCGAAAGTTTGTCCACCGTGACCTTGCTGCAAGAAACTGCATGTAACTATTGGTAGTTTAGTTGCCAAGTAAATATAGCTGAATGGTAGCCACATTATAGTTTTCTTTTTCATGTTCACCCTTCAGGCTGGACAGATATGGAAATGTTAAAGTATCAGACTTTGGGCTGACAGAGGACGTATACACCAGGGGATACTTCAGGCTGAGCAAGAAGAACAATGACAGTGTTTGCCTGCCCTACAAGTGGATACCACCTGAGAGTTTCCAGGATGGAGTGTTCTCAGAGAAAAGTGATGTGGTAGGATACTAAATAGCTACCCAACCATACAGAAATGTACATACAAGTTATGTACTCAAGTGAGGTTTTCTTAAACTCTCACAGTGGGCTTTTGGCGTAACATGTTGGGAGGTATTCACAACTGGCAAGATTCCATACCCTGCTATTGACCCCACTTCACTACTGATGATGCTGGAAAGTGGACAAAGGCTTGAGAAACCATCAAACGCTGCTTGCACTCTAGAAATGTAAGTCCATAAGTTGGCTAATTATAAACATAGCACGTAGTTGATAACCAAGTGTGCAGTGGATAACAATAGCTTCTACCTGTACACACAGGTATGCTATCATGCAGAAGTGTTGGAAAATGAACCCAGCAGAGAGACCAGCATTCAATGAGCTTACTACCATCCTGAAAGGAAATCTGCAGTTTGTCGCTGACTACACAGAGTTCAACATGATCTTACCTGCCAATGAGGTTGACCCAGAGTATGAACATGTTGACACAGCAGATCTTGAGGAAGGTAGGATGTCTTTGGGCAATGTGCTAATGTACTATTACTAAAGTTTGTAGGTAATGCTTACTATATAACTGGAAACTTGTGTACTATTAGGAGAACCGCTGTCAGATGATAGCTCGATGGAAAGTAAATCAATGTATGGTGCATCAGGCATTAACGGAGATTGGAATGCTGTGTGTAAGAGCCACCCACTCTATCAGGATCTCCAGCCAGGCACTAGCACCCAGTCTGCCACTGAAGAAGATGGACAACCAAATGATGACAGGAAGTACTAAAAGTGACTGCTGAGTATGTAAGCATTAACCTATTACACTTTCACAAGCTGTTGTGCCTGTCGTCAGTGCCTAGTTGTGAATGTAGCTAGTTGTTAGCAACTTTACTAGTATAGATTCTTCATACACATTTGAGTGTTTAGTTTGAAAAGAAAACGATTGGTTAGAGGTGGTACATGCACATTTATGTTCATCAGTTATTTTCTTGTAATACTATTTGAGCTGCATATCATGAGTGTTGTTTTTCCAGTTTCCTCTCTAATTATTCATGTGAACACATCTTTAGTCACAACAAGTTTTTAAATAAATAAAACTTTTAAAATAGCAAAAAAACACATGACTAAGGTTCCATTTTTACTTGATGTGTTCACATATACAACAACAGGAGTGGTAGATACCCGAGTGGTAGATACCCGGTAAATTTTCATGATGGAGGGACACATGGGGACAACCACAATGGGAGAACACTGCTAGCTAATCAAAACCAGCCAAAGATCCATACATCCAATCAACAATCTATAGCTCACTCTTATGCAAGTTAGGTAACACACACTATAGTGTTAAACAAGAGCGATTAACAGCATTTTTCAATCATTAATAGCAAGAGCGCACAAGAACGGGTGGCTTGAGTAAGAGCGTAAAATTCCAATTGAAGCCCATAGTCCAGACTATAGCTAGAACTCATTCTGCAACCTGATTGGTCAATTGCTAGTACTCTAAATGACCTAGACACTAGGTGTTCAAAACTTAGAACACTAGCTACCTACTTAGAACACCAGCTAGCAACTTAGAACACTAATTAAACACTAAGTCACTAATATTCAAATTGTCTCCAGTTGTTGATATTGAATTCTTGTCATGATTATCAGGGACCGCCTCACTTGCTGCCAAAGACTTCCCTCACTCCTCTATAATTCAGTGCTGGCAACATCAGGCATCAGCCTCAATATTCTTTAGTGTGGGCAACAACTTTGGCCTTCACTGGCTTGCACCTTCTTAACTTTCTCCTTTCCAGTTGTTGTCTTTGAACTGCCTTGTAATCTTTTGTTTTTCTCCCTTCCATGTGTTGTTTCTGAGCTGCTTTGTATTCTGTTAACAGAGTAGCTCTTCAGTCTCATCTTTGTCGTTGAACAGCTCTGATGGCTTCGTTCAAAACTCCAGAGAAGGTTTAGCCGGTGGCAGCCTTGCCCGGCACCCGGCACCCAGCCCTGTTTGGCTCCTCAGGCCTAGACTTCACCTAAATCTCCAAGTGCAGTACCGAGAGTTGAACGGTGCCATTGCAACAGTAACTAGCCAGTACAGTATGCCATAGTCTAAATTGGTCAGACACCAAAGCCTAGGGATCTACGGGATTTAGAAGCCCGCGCGAAGCCTCATAAAACCAGCGCTCTTCGCACTTGGGTTTGCTTCACTTGGGCTTCTAAATCCCGTAGATCCCTAGGCTTTGGTGTTTAACCTATATATAGAACACCTGGTCATGTGCTTAGCAACAATGGCTTATGTCTACGCAGCATGCACAGTATGTGTCACACTTTTTAGTACTGGCGGTAAATTCTGACCGGTTTCAAGTTCTACGGAGTTGCACGCTCTTATTCTGGCCACTCGTTCTTCTGTGCTCTTGTTAACAGCCATGCATCAGCTAGTGAGATATGTGTACACATATAAGTAGATATCATCAATTAATTTCAGCCAGTAGAAAATTTACTCCTAAAACAGAATGACAATTTGTGTTTGTGGCCCTAGTGTTCACATGGCACAGTTGCTACTTCAGGTCTTCTCCCTTCACTCCCAGATGCATCGTATCCTTAGGAGCATTCTGGACCCACTCTGTCCAAGATCCCTATACAAGGAAATTATTGTATCGTGTGTAACAAAATACAGCACAGACTGCTAGCCTCGTTCCCAGGCCCGCACCCAGCTTCCCGTCGCTTGCAGTACGGTTAAGCGGGAGAGGGCCTGGTACATTTTCTCACGTGAGTGACGTCAAGGGTAGAAAGACGGTAGAAAGACTTTAATTGAACGTGGACGAGCACAACTAAAATGTTGCTGTGTGTCGTCACTGTTTTGCCTTGGTAAAACTCTCTGTCCTCCCAACTGTCTCGTGAAGACCGACATAAAATTGCCTTCGTGCGCTGCCATCTTTCGACTCGGAATAGTCGCGCTCTAGTGCGTGTGTGCGGACAAAGTTGTTTGTGGTTTACGTGACGCCCACATTCACATTCGCATAATTTGCCCTGTACGTGACATCACTCACGTGAGAAAATGTACCAGGCCCTCTCCCGCTTAACCGTACTACAAGCCACGGGAAGCTGGGCACGGGCCTGGGAACGAGGCTAACAGACTGCAGCACAAAGTTAAGCACATAATTACATTCATTATGCAATCCCTTAATAGAGGCAGGAGCTATACTGAAACTTGTTAGCTTGTGGCATAAATGTTAGCAAGAGGTACAAGCTTTTTGTGTTAAACTTCAAGTAGCAACTAGGAATACGCATGCGTATGATGCCTCGCGCCACGCATCGCGCATGCGGGTGGGGCGCACAGAGCAATTGTCAGAAATTTTACACTCCTGGTTTAGTGGGAGCCAAAAGAACAATACCTGGCTTGTGGAGACTCTCCCGTACGTGCTCTTTACTTTTGAACTCTTTCTTGTTCTGTTCTTTATTGCTCTCTTGGCTTCTACGGTGGACTGACCTCTTTGCTTTTTTTCTTTGTCAGAGTCGCTAGCCGTCGGCTGCGTTCAGCACTCGTTTCTGCACTTGACTCCGCCAAATATACGTACGTTGCGAAGAGCCAGCCGCACTGTCCTCCCTGTCCTCCATCGCCAAGAAACGTCCCCCCCAACTCCATCCTCCATCAACGTCCTCATGTAATGCACGTTTCAGTGACACCCGATTCCTGAGCGTGAGCGCAAATTGACATTCCGAGCATGACCTCAAATTGACATTCCTAAGCGATACCGCAAATTGACATTCCTAAGCGTGACCGACACGTATATACGCACATCCTGAGAATAGATCCCAGATTCAGAACCTCACGCTAAGGCGCTTGGCAATAAAGCCATCATCACCTATGAATGGGTGAATATTGTGAACATGCTTAGCTATTAGTTGGTTACCATGGCAACTTACATCATACACTGCAACTTCTTTCCCAAGCAAGTGAGCAGTAAAGGCAACCATCCCAGCCACCATGGCACTCCCACAAGACACAACCAGAGGTTTACTCAAGTCAATACCAGCCTTCTCAAATTCTACAGTGCAAATATTTCTCTCATTAGCAGCAATGTAATGGAACGGGCAAACATCATTAACTAGTGCAAGTTCTTTGTTTCTGCATTAGTGATAGTCTTGGCTAACTATGCAAGCTCTAGTTTGAAGCATTAGTGATAGTCTTGGCTAACTATGCAAGCTCTAGTTTGAAGCACAATGCCTGTAGTTTTAAAGATTCAGTGTAGGTAGCACAAATATAAGTATACATCTATATGACCTTGGTATTTAGCAAGAGTGACATCATAAACCTAGTCTGAATGAAGAGTGTTTGGGCAATGATGTTGAAATACAGTAAATTTGCATGGATATGGGCAAATGGCTGCACATATAAGTTGTTTTTTTTCATTTGAAGCCTTTATCTGGGTGTGTGATCTGCCCATGCTTCAAATGTTTGGAACAGTACCCACCCAGTCTTCTGTTACTATAAATGAGATACACTAAGAAAATTGAAACAGAGGAGAGAATGGCGGAATAGGGCAAGGACTTTTTCGTACCTTGTTGCAATCCAGCTTTATCTTTCAGAGTTTTGGTCTGAGAATCAATCATGTCATAGAAAGGGATGTTAGTAGTACCCAGGACATGACCACTGTGAAGTGTCTTGTCTGGCTCTGGAGCAGTACCATCAAACCTTCCCTTCGGGCGTGAATCCACCCACTGGTTATGTGTGTGCATGTGTACAGGAAAGAGAGAAGTAATACAGCTCACCATATTAATACTGATAACCAATGGCTCTTCTATATACTAATACATAGACCTATTTCCAGGATTTCGGGATGTCAGGCACTGTCTGATTAGCAGACAAGCATCATCAGGTGTAAGTTCACAACTCGGAGTAGTACAGCATTCAATCAGGCTATGTTGAGACCTTCTTATATAACTGGGTGGATATACATACCATTCATGAGCACCTGTACTTGCTTTTTGTTTTAGATAAAAGCTGAGTGGTAATGGACTGGGCTTGAGATTAGGCTTAACACAACATCAAGTACACACGAACAGAAAATGTGAATGAGGGAAGTGCTCACATGCAGTTTTTTAACACAACATCAAATCAGGTACACAAACAGAAAACCTGAATATGAATAGTTGAATGAGATAAGAAATGCTATCATACAAACAAGCACATATTAAACACACTTGTTTATTCTTGGAAGACAAGATACCCGTCATCTGCTCCATGTTGTGCACAAGAGAGGGGTTGTAGTTTGCCCTGAATGAACACGGTGAAACATCACCTTGTGGCCCAGACACAGTAGGAAGACCCTCCGCAATCCACTTTGGTAGACCTCCATCAAGAATAGATACCCTCTCATGTCCAAACACCTACCATTGTAGGAGGGGAGTGAGGGAGGGAGGGGAAGAGGGAGGGAGGGAGGGAGGGAGGGAGGGAGGGAGGGAGGGAGGGAGGGAGGGAGGGAGGGAGGGAGGGAGGGAGGGAGGGAGGGAGGGAGGGAGGGAGGGAGGGAGGGAGGGAGGGAGGGAGGGAAGCCAGAATAGAGGTACAGCAGGAAGAGGATAACTGGGTCAAATTCAGTGATCTCTGAGTGTAATATTACCTTGAACAGCCACCAGGCCCTGCCTGCAGAGTAGAACCCAAATTTAGCATTGTTGTCATATATGACAACATGAGTGTCATTGCTGATACCCATCTGGAAGGAAAAGAGGGTGTACCACAATTACAGTTACTGATTAACAAATAACAAATATTCGAGACTGCCATTAGCACACTGTACTGTCTCTACAGATGCTCACAATGACCGAAATATTGAAGTGTGGTGGGGGTACATCCGCAATGACATTGTGTACAAGCAAGTCTGATATGATACGTGAGTATTCACCTTTCCCACTTGCTCCTCAAACTGGCTAGCTGGGGGCAGCATGTGGGGTAGTGGGTTGCTTTTGTCACGCACCTCCGCAAGATCAAACCTTACGGCACCCTCAATGTGTTGTTCCAGATACTCCTGGTGTGCATCACGCTTCCATTGAGGTAAGTGGAAGGTGCCTGGGAATGAAACATATGCACACACATTTCAGTTTTATAAGAGTACCTGTGAAATTATGTATACTAGTTCACCTGCACTAAAACAACTGACGTCATGTGCTAGCCATGAAGATACCCCCTATAGAAAACGTACGCTGTTAACAGAAGCTGTCCATGTCTCTGTCTCTCTGAACTGTTATAAACTTCAGGCTATTGAGCCTGATGAACTGTTAGCCGTCATGTTTAGAACTGAATACATACACTATATGCACATAGTTTTTGCCATGGAAGTGACAGTGAATGGAATATTTTATGCCTGGCTAATGTATACACATGCCATGCCATGAGAAACATACACAATGCAACCGTAAAGCATGAAAAAATGGTGCTTCTTCTTTCATCATGTATGCTTGGCTGTCTTGTCTGTACACTTAAAAATATCTATAGCTAGTAGAACTGTGAACTTATATAGCTATGAGGATGCAGTTTCTACGCTTGCCAACTTAGCTACAGTTTCTCAGTACGAGTTTCAGGCCGTACCATCTAGCACTCGTATGTCTTGACGCTTTTCATCCAGTTGCTGCTTCAACCATGCACAAGAAACAAGTGATGACACCATCCTAACTTCTTCGTATCCTCTTCTCGATCGATCCACAGGTGGGTTAGAAAAACAACTTGGAAACAAATTTGTAGACCGAGCTTTAAGTACATGTACCTACTGCTGCAACGTGACCTTTGACCTGGGGCACGTACCACGACCTCATTATCAGCCTGTGTCACGTATGTACTCGAAGGGTAGTAACCGCACGTACAGACTCGTATTGTTAAAACGAGATTCATTCTGCAGTTCTAGCCAAGTACGGCATGATAATCCTTCAGTCAACCTTCAAACGGTAGAACGGAAACTGGGTTTCCGTACGCTGGAGATTCAGTTTGTAGTTTATACGGAGACTTGGCGAGTTTCAGTTTGTGTTACCGTAGTAGTAGTCTCGCGAGCCAGCCGTCCTCCCACCGGAAATAAAGGAAAATACGGCTGGCTCGCGAGACTACCGTAGTAGTAGGTCTGACAAAGGTAGAAACGGGGGGGAGGTGGTGCATGATGGTCGTCTCCCTGTGACTGGTACATGTACTAGGATTCTGCAGGCGACCCCGCCATTGGGAGGTGTGGGTGTGGCAAGGCTAGGTGTGTCATCCCAAGTTGAGAGGCTGCTCCGTCCAGGGATGGTGGCCATGGGCATTCTGCACACCATGGTGTGTACTTATTAACCCTCGGCGCGCATGCGCAGCGAGGGTTACAGTACTCGTGTGTTACAACTAGCTTGGCTTACCAGGCGGCTAAATCTCTGAAGTTTGAACACAGATAGGCTTTAAACTAAATGAGGATGTGTTTAAATTGAGCCGGTTTCGCCAAGAACGTTTCGTTCAAGAGTTATGCTGCAGTTCATTTGCCACGGCGACCGCTAGTCGGCCATATTCTGATCTGGGAACGAGTTCACGCGCCCTGGGCTGGGATCCCGGGAGTACTGGTCGCAGCGCAGCCGCAGGCTGCGCGCGCGCCGGCCATTCTATAAAAGGGTTTTCTGCGTCCACGTGGGTCAGTTCCAAAGCGAAGCTTGCAGTCGAATCGCCACCGTACCGGAAGTCCATACGTGGCCATACAAATTTATTTTCGGCACACGATCCAACGCGCGCGCTTTGAATATAACCTTTGACCCCAGTCCACGCAGACCTGAAAATCAGTATATCTTGGGAAATGCATGGGCTATTCCCATGCAACTAATAAGCGGGCTGTGCGGGAAGTAGAAGTACACATTAGCGCAAGTTCCACGTGCGTGCGTAATTCTACGCGGAAGTTACAGCTGTTTGCGGTACCTGCTCAACGGTCTGCACATGACTTGGGGCCATTTCCAGCTTCCTGAAGAGACAGCCAAGACACTGACATAGTTGATTACTACTAACATTATGTTACTCAGAAAAGTTGTTGAAACTTGTGTTTGCTATTTTTCAGGATGTGAAATGAAAGAATTAATTATGCATACAGAAAATGTGTAAAAATACGCGTAGCTGGCATATTAACTAGCATACAAAAGTTTTGAGCAACACAGGTAGTTTAGAGGATGAGGTAATAGGTGATGTGAGTGTCAGAGAGCACTATAGTGGTGACTTTCACCACATGAACTGGCATGACCAGCTCCAGAAAGTTCCATCTTGGTCTGTGTCGGCTATGCCTCTTGCGTCACTGTGAGTCAACCAAGTACAAGGAGTACACTGTAAAGTGAAAAATAAACCCATTAACAAGTGCGTGTGTGTGTACCATGCATGCTCAAGATAAGTAAAGAGAAATTTTACGTTTTATATCATGATGACAGACTAAGCAAAAACCTCCGATCAAAATTAATGCAGTATACACAGCTGTAAAACGTAGCAGGTAGAACTGAAGCTTCTGAAACAATTGGGGAAGTCAACCTTGACACGGATTGTCTCATATGGGGAGAACCTACTTCAGGGCTCATGCAGCTGCTTTTGAGCTTTCTTCCCCCCATTGCCCTCTGTCACCCAATGAACTTAAGTGACACATATGTACTCAAACAGCACAAAAAATTGTTGGGGATAATTAGAAAGACCAATGAGCAAAAAAAAAATGTGCCTTTCAACTGAAGTTCTCAAGCTACAATGGGCACACATTTTTGGATCACTGAAATGTGATACATATCTACATCGAAGGACAGTGGTATGCCAGAGGAGGGAGGACATGACGTCATGTTGTAGTGACAATTTATGGCATTCCAAGGGCAAGAATCATGGATGCAAGCTACAAGGATCGCTCTATGGACTAAGTCATGACGGGCACATAGTGTTTTCAACTAAGCTGAAGCCATCTGGCTAGTCAAAATTGGATATTATGGCTCACCTCGCAGGCTAAGCTTGTAAGTTGCCAGTTTATCGCTAGGCAATTCACAGGAGGCCATATTTTAACTGCCAGACTTGCTCAGTTTTGTCGAAAACCTTTCACGTCCGTTGCGCCCATCACTACTTTCTCCACAGAGTCGTTCGTTTACCTTGTATCCACACTTCCTGATCTTTGAATGTCTATCACGTGATCGCGTCCTCCCTCCTCTGGTGGTATGCCTAGCCTCATTCCCAGGACTCCCCATTTTTTGGTATTTTAGTTCAGTATAACACACGGAAGCAGAAGAGCGGTGAAAAATCATGGGAAAGGCCAGAGAACTCTTATCACGTGCGGTGGACAATGAAATGCTCGATGGTGGAGTCTGGTACGTTATTTCAATGTGGACCCCTCCTCCCCCCTCCAATATGCAATGTCCACCTCGCATCCACCTGCACATGAATGTGTTTCCAGGCGTCCCCCATTCTTCTACATCCGTGTATTAATACTGAAGGTGAACCAAAGAACAAAAACAGGGGAGACCCAGGAATGAGGCCAGTAGTAAGCCAGGTATAGATTGCATAACTGACACACACTCTAATTGACACTTTTGGATGGTCAATACAGGACGGCCAACTTTAAGTTGTAAGGGACACAGGGAGACCCAGAGAAAGGCAAAAGGGAGACTATAACTGTGCCAAAGTGTAGTGAGTGTGTGAATCAGGATTTCAATGCCGCAACTGTCTAAACACACCAACTTACCAGCAGACCAAGAACTTAGATGAGAAGTTCATCATGTAGTAGTTGACAGTCAAGAAGACAACTGAGGAATCCAACAGTGTGGAGGAGAGTGACAACAATGATGGTGAAGTTACTTAGATCACAGGTTTTTGTTTTTGGGATGGAAAGTGGTGTAGAGAAGGATTACTGTTCCCCATACAGCAGTTGAATTAGTCTCTGTTACTTATTTTGTTGTACAAATGCCTCAAACCTCGCTCTAATGGTGTACACAGTACTATACACAATGGGGCCATTTACAGCTTCCTTCAGTTACAGCCTTCCTGACTTCAAGCATAAGACTAGATGCTTCTGCCTACCTCCTGATACCCATATCTCTTGTGTTCCGATACTGTACTCTTCACAAAATGAGCTTAAACATGCACACTAATTCATCGACCCGCCCTCTTGGATGCTTATTTCCTCCTTGTTTTCCTAACTTGCAAATTTATTTCACCTATCTATAAGTTACATACCTTTTTTGACCATAACTGTGTCTCAAACGATCCTTTCCAGGGCGAAAAACCTGCAACTACGCGATCCTGTGAGGGCTGAAGTGCACGCTGTCAAGTGAGCTTCCTCGCCGCCATATTCTACTTCCGGGTTTGCGCACTGCGTAATTAAATTTACAGGAAGTTGCACGCTGGCGATTCGACTGTGCTTGTTTTGGTGATCGACAACGAAGCCAATAGCGAAGAACAAAGCCAATAGCGAAGGACTTAGGTTACAGTACTTCGTTTGTCTGTGTGTCTGTCTGTGTGTTACAACTAGCTTGGCTTACCAGGCAGTGGTTGAATCGTGAAATTGATAGCGAGCAGAGAATGGCTTCAAACAATTAGAAATGGCTTACTTGGCAGTGATAAGCTACTGCGATAAACTAGTCCAGCCTAGTTACACGCTATGTACACAATTCAAACCACTGGCACTGCCCAGGGCTTGCTAGCACGCCTGTCAACTTAGTCTCGTGCCCAGACCCCACCCTCTCACGAGAGGGTGGGGTCGAGAGGGTGGGGTCTGGGCACGAGACTAGTCAACTTTGACCTTCTAACTTGACAATATTGATTGAAACCGGCTTATAAGTCGGAGCTGTGAGTATCCAGTGGTAGAATCGGACCGTTTGAAATTGCTAGTCCGCTACGATGTATAACGAGCAGCGAATGGCAATTAGAAATGGCTTACTTGGCAGTGATAAGCTACTGAGATAAACCAATCCAGCCTAGTTACACGCTATGTACACAATTCAAACCACTGACTGGCACTGCCCAGGGCTTGCTAGCACGCTTGTTAACTTTGACCCGACTTGACAATGCTGATTATGAGCAATTTATACCATTGAGCTGTTTTGTCACTGCTCTGTTGACTTCAGAGATAGCCTGTGATTGTCGTTATAATATGCAATGATTTAAGACTATAATAAGCCTGGAATGCATAAATAGAACTTACCATGAACAAAATTTGTTAAACCTCATCAGATGCAGAGGACGTTGGACACACACATGCTCTGATATAACTTGCGCAGTTACGTACATGTACTGCCCTAATTACATTCTCCATTGCATTCCAGCTTACAATTAGCTGCTGAAATGAACTAGCTCTACATCTATAACCGCTAGCCCCATGTCATCCCCAGCATGAATTGCACCCAGTATCTGCACCGAGGGTTCAGCACTTCAGTGCTTTTCATTAGGGTGTGTGTAGTGGTGCTGGTGCTGCTCGAGATGTGGAAAGAGCAGCTCAGTCCTATACAGACAACCAATTTATCGTTTGAACAAGTACATGGCCATTTTCAGGGGGTAGCTATAGCTAGTTGCTTACTTATCGTTTGTGTAAATTTTTGATAGTGCAATCAGGATCAAGATTTTTTGATTTGCAAAATTTAACTTGGATTTTTGTGGCTTCAAGTTCATCTTGATGTCAAGTTGATTGGCTCCTAAAAAGGATACTTATTGTGATTGCGGTGTAGGAAGCTTCATTCTCTGCTTGCTGCCACTCACTGTTTCTCTGGAGCTCCTGAGGATGGCAAGTTTCATAGCTTGCTGCCACTCACTGTCTCTCTGGATCTCCTGAAGATATAGCAAGTTTCATAGCTTGCTGCCACTCACTGTCTCTCTGGATCTCCTGAAGATAGCAAGTTTCATAGCTTGCTGCCACTCACTGTCTCTCTGGATCTCCTGAGGATGGCAAGTTTCATAGCTTGCTGCCACTCACTGTCTCTCTGGATCTCCTGAAGATAGCAAGTTTCATAGCTTGCTGCCACTCACTGTCTCTCTGATCTCCTGAAGATAGCAAGTTTCATAGCTTGCTGCCACTCGCTGTCTCTCTGATCTCCTGAAGATAGCAAGTTTCATAGCTTGCTGCCACTCACTGTCTCTCTGGATCTCCTGAAGATATATATAGCAAGTTTCATAGCTTGCTACCACTCACTGTCTCTCTGGATCTCCTGAGGATAGGACTCTGTGGACAATTTATTCCCAAGTGACCCATCATGTTTGGATGAAGGCCTGTGAATAAGGCTTCAGCAGTACTCCTGTTCAGAACATGTAGCATGTGGAGTTTATACTGCATGTATCTTCTTTGTTCTTCATGTAGAATCAGATTAAGTGGATAAGGTGCTCTCCACTGTGGATGATTCTCCATTAAGTTGGTCTGGAACTTAGTATTTTTTTTGTGTGTGGAGCAGATTTGGTGATAACGTGGTGACCTGTGGTGAAAGTAGTAGCATGCCCTGCAGTTGGAGACAATGGTGCACTTTCCCTGACCATTGACCATTGTTCAGGTAATAGTTAGTATATACCATTGTGTATGCAGTGTTGTTTTGTCTGAGTGCGTAGATTAGGAGTGCAAGTACATACAGTACTGTAAGTGCTTGTGAATAGCCATGGCATCATATACGATCTATAACCATGCTTCTGGTTAGCCTCGTTCCCAGGCCCGCGCCCAGCAACCGTACTGCAAGCGACAGGAAGCTGGGCGCGGGCCTGGGAACGAGGCTAGCTTCTGGTGACTTTCCACTCATTGTTGAAGCTGCCAAGAGAGGCAATCTGCAGGCTGAAAAGTTTCTTACAGGTGAAGAACACTAAATCCAGCTCAAAAAAAAAAAGCAAGTATGGAATCACTGCTCTTCATGCAGCTGCATGGGAGGCAGTTCAAGTATTTCTTCACCGAGAAAAATTGTAATCCAGCATGTCTAAGCCATCATGGCATAACAGCTATACTGATCACGTTCATATTGAGATGATCAACTGCAAAAACATTTCAGTTACTTCAAACACATTTTCAGGTTGTCTCAGTTGCATCAGTATGACCAAGAAATGCTACCAAATAGCTAGGTTTTCTTGAAGGTTCATTGAGGAGCCTTTTCATTATATAGTTACATTAGCTAATCTGAAGACCTATTAGCTACATTCCTGGCATTTCTACCACAACCATGCAACCAATTAAGGAACTCTCCAGGGGCAGATGTATTAGATCAAAGAAATAACAAACCTCACCAGAAATGCTGATTTATGGGCTTTCTGAAAGGAGAGAAGCTTCTCAACCAGGCCGTTCAGCTTTCTGCGATGATGAATTTTGTCAACCTAAATCGAAGAACGCAAGCAAGAACAAAGAACTGTACATTTTTTGGCCCGAACTAGGCAAAATAGCTTTTTACGCAACTCACATGCATGTACGCTTGACTGAGTTCCTAGGTCGGGTGTTGACAATGTTGCGTGTAGTTCAAGCGTTGCTGCTCTCTGTGAGAGGCTGTAGTCATTCGAAAGTATAGCGCCACCAACAAATTTGCATATGCCTCGATTGAGTGCTGTATGGGGAGTACGCAAGCCGGTTCTTTCCTTTGTCTTGCTGCTTTGTGCATAGATTCTGTGTCCTATAGCTATGCTTCATACATCCTGGACTGTCCATGTACAAGCTATCTACCATTCACACCCAGTTAAAGCACTCTTCACACCTGTTTAAAGCACAGTTCTCAGGCAAGGCGGTATCTTGCAAGTGTGTGCGGCTTCTTTGATCCACCCACGCAAGGTGTGTCTTCACGGTACAGCCATTGGGGGATAAACAGATGTATTTGTTTTTATGTTTGATATTTACCCTAAGAAGCAGCTTTGCAACCACCATGTTTACCTTTGGGACACATTTTTTTATAGCCCAGAAGCTCCAAACTACAGAACGCCCTTGCAGTTATTGTCTCATACAGTTTAGGTTTGAAGTAGTGACAGTAAACTTACAACAAAAATTTACAGTAGTGTAGAATGTATATACTGATTCTGTTGCTTTGTCATGGGGCTTATGAAGTTATTGTAGTTGAAATGGGTCATCAATCTAACGTTTGGGTGTTACTGTATAGAAATGCATCCACAATTATGTATAGAGCCAGTGTATGCAATTATTGTGTCTAATTAACTGTACTTACATCCACTCTACAGCGCAATGCATTCTCCCATCCTGGACATGCTATTGTGAAGGTGATGACCATGACAACTGGAGAACTGGACTATGATAAGATTTTCCACCAACAGGAGGATAGGGAAGAGATTGCTTTACCTCCTGTCTCCTTCATCCTCTGGATGATACTGATGCCAATCCTGTTGAGCAATTTGATGGTGAGTTATAATGTCTGGCAAATTTTTTACCCGGCTGAAGTCTGTTTAAATACTTGTTTATAAAAAAAAACATGGTGTGCCACATGCAGGGATGCCAAATTTTTTACACAGGTACTTGCATTTATAATTTTGCTATAGCTTTGACTAACTTTAAATAGTATGCAAATTTACCTGACATACCAGGAGTGGTATCAGGTATATCTCTCAGAGCCCATGAACTAGCCATTATAACTGAAAAACACTCAATATTTAAAACATGTTCTGTAACCGTCACATATATGGTAGCTATATTGACCTCTGTGGTCCATCTGGAAGGAGATTGAGCAGCTGCAAGTGTTAACTCTAAACTGCCTATCCAAGCAAAATACCATCTGGCTAGTCTATACAAACACTTCAACTTGCATTGAGATTGTACACGGAAAGCCTGATCGTCTGACAGACCATGAGCATCATGCAGTTGATGTTTCTGCATTTTTACAACTTAATTTTAGTGACTCTCCTATGATGTTGCTAGAAAACTGGTGATAAAATGCAAGTTAACCATACGTAGTTCTGTTATGATACTGATATGAATCTGTTATGATTCTTGTGATGACAAGATTTAACATATAAAGTGAATCAAAACTCTACTAGAAAACAGACTGGTATACAAATGTGCTGGCTAAGTGCATTTTTTAACAAGCATTCAAAATGTGGAATTACCAGGTACTAGCTGAATTGCATTGTGGGGTGAGCGTGAGCGAATGCATCTGTACTATGTAACAGTATCTTGCATATGTAACACTTCCATCTCACAGCAGGTTTTCAAGATATGCATGCAGATGACATTGTTAGCTATAGAGGAGGTGGTCTAATAATGTACTCAGGTAGTTTCAGGTGGCATTCCTCTCTCCCAAAGCAAACAATGCATGGAAAATGTACTTTAGTTCTATAGAGCTTACACCTAGCAGGCATGTTAGGTGTATGAACAAGTAGGGCTAGGTGCAAGTCCAATGGTACCAACGCAAAAGGGAGAAGAATGCTGTTCAGAAATACCAGGTGTCAGTTTTGCAATCACCATCCTCTATACGAGTTAGCTATTGACTTTCTATGTGTATAAAGGTTATCATTAAATCGCTGGGTGACTAGGTCAGCTACCTCAAGCTAGTCACATTGCCAAGTCCTGCAGTAAAGCAAAGTCACACTGATGTTTGCTCCAGTAGTTCCCAAGCCCAAGTGGGAAACAGTCCGGTGAACAAAGTCAAATTTCTTAGGCCTGTTATTGAAATGTGGCAAGAACCAATGAAATTGCAAGATCATTAATTAATGCATAGCAGCTCTTACAGCATTAAAATTTAGCAACTCTATTTGGGTATCCCAATATTTTTTGAGCTGGAGTGTCACAAAATGTCTTGAATGAATGCTAATTGCTAGGTTACACTAGTCGCAAAAGCGCACATGTAGTCCAAGAAATTTAACTTGGCTCACAAGCTAGACCATTTTTCCTCATGAGAGGGTAAAGTCTGAGCACAAGACTATACAGTAGCTAAATAGTCACATTACAGCTAGGATACTAAACTATGGGCCTATATAGAACACATCAATAGAGCAATCTCACCTTTAGGCTGCTCAAAATTAACAATCAAGAAAATTATTGTGGTATACATGTAGAAACATAGACCAGTACTTGTTGCAAGGGAGGGGTGACAAATGATTGTAAACCTACAGAGTGGAAAGTTAAAATTTGCCTCCATGTTGTCATAATTAGCTGTTACAAATTAAACTTGTGAGATTATACTTCACCAATGTGCAACCGTGCGCTTCTTAATTTCTGACTACTGCATGGCACTGCATCATCAGATTTAGTTCCTGGGCAGGGAGAAACCTAGCTGTTTCCAGGTTTGCATTGTACATGGGTATAAAAGCTTTAAGCATGAATTACAACTTGACAATGGACTATTGTAATGGGAACTCAGATAGTCCACAAAAAATGATTGGCCCTTCAGGGAATTCACTTCTTTCATTTGCTGCAATTCTGCACCTTCCAACACAAACAAAATTGAAATACCCAGTAGCTTGAGAAAAACATGCATACACAACTGCTTATAGACCAGGTCAACTCATTTTATGATGTCATATACATCAACAGTCAGTATACTCACAAGCAACGCAAAATTAAATGCCACTGTGAAAGAATGTAGAATGTTGAAAGCAGGACACAGTTGCGGTTCTAACTTGCTTTTTAAGCACTTTACATGGACTATCAGATGGTCCTTTTTACGTATAACAAAAAACGATTAGCGCTCCGAGGAATATGCATTTTTAGTTGCTGCAATTTTTGCATCTTCTAGCACAAACAAGTACCAGTAGCTAGAGTAAAATATGCATACACAGCTGTATATGAACTCTGACAACTCGTTTCTATGTCATACAAGAGCTATCGGGCTGTTAAAAGTGGTGAAGGACATGCACAATTAAATGCTACTACATACCGGGGAAGAATGCAGAATGTCAAAAATATAGTTACTGTAGAATTTATGCTCTCTGTCTGCTAGCTATGGCCACGAGTATAGTTGCAAGTTCACAGAGCGTGCATAAATGGCATACATTAGGAACAACTACAAAGCTTGATACCACATGCAAGTTGTGCTGAGAGTGTTTAAATGGTAATGGATCACTCACTGGACCTGTGAATTTGATCCTTGCTCCTGCTGTCTTCTGTATGGATTACATAGCTTTCTGTGATCAGAAGGCAGTCAAGTATACACTGGAGACCCCAGTGTGGATTGCTCTCAGTATCATGCGTGGAGTTAGGGTTACGAGGTCTGGAGACAAGACTGGATTGGTATTGGATCCCATTGTTTTCCTGCTAGCATTTTCCAGTGCACATGCACACTTATTTTAATTGCCATTATCTATATAGACTTGGATATACACAATGTCATAAGCAGCTAGGTATCATCAACATTAAGCAGAACATCTACTCTTAAAACAATTTGTGTTTGTGGCCCTAGTGTTCACATGGCACAGTTGCTACTTCAGGTCTTCTCCCTTCACTCCCAGATGCATCGTCTCTTTAGGAGCATTCTGGACCCACTCTGTCCAAGATCCCTATACAAGGATATTGTATTGTGTATAACAATATACAGCACACACTGCAGTGCAAAACTTGGCAATGTCAAAACTCATTATTAGATTCATTATACAATACAGTGGAACCTCCCTTAACCGACATTCTCTATAGCGGACACCTCATTATACAGGACAAAATGTTGCAGTCCGGAGTGAATTTGAATTACGCGTAATACTTTACAACTCTCCGAAATGTGGACACCTCGCTATTCTGTAAAGCGGACAGATTTTGCGGTCCCACTAGTACCTGAACTGTACAAAATTCACTCGATAATGTGGACACTGGCAGGCCTCTCGCACAAGATTGTCTGGCACCGCTGATTGATTCACCAACTGGACATTATACTAACACTGGTACGCATAGTTCTAGCCTCTGGTTATCCTTTCTTGCCATGGTACAGCAAGGGAGAGCTCTGGATAGGGGTGCGAATATTATGCTGGCATAATTTCGAGCATAATGCCAGCATAATTCGGTTCTTTCTTAGCCTAGTGCATATTGCGCATGCGCAGTTTCCACGTGACTCGATAGGAAAAAATGGCCGAACGCAATGAGCCCAGTTGTAGTACTAGTAGCCTGTCTGATAGCTTAGCTTCTGGCACAAGTTTTACCACAGTCTCGAGCGATGGAGAAGAGGTTGAAGACTCAGGGGAAGATGCCTCCGAGAGTTCGAGCGTAACCTTTCTACATGTTTTGTAACTGTTGTATGTGAAAATGTATTTTTGTGACCTAAAAAAATATTTTGCTTAGAAGCATAATGGCATATTTCTGGAGCATAATGGCTTATTTGCAGAGCATAATTGTGAGCATCAAAGCATAGCATAATTCTCTGATTCAGTTGGAGCATAATATTCTCACCCCTAGCTCTGGAATGCACCTTCGTAGCGTTCAACGGCATGAGTACGCATTGCCACGCCTACTGGAAATATACTGGAGGCCTCCGAACTAGGGACACCTCTTTACTCAGGACACTTTAGATGGTACCAATGGTGTCCGCATTATAGAGGTTCGACTGTACCCAATATAAAGGGAGGAGCTGTATTGAAATCAGCTAGCTCGTAGCATAAATGTTAGTGATACCTGCTATAGAGACAGATTTTGTGTGAAACTTCAAGCCATCATCCTGGCCTATGAATGAGTGAATACTATTATTAGTTAGTTACCATAGCAACTTACATCATATACTGCAACTTCTTTCCCGAGCAAGTGAGCAGTAAAGGCAACCATCACAGCCACCAAGCCACCCCCACAAGACACAACCAGAGGTTTACTCAAGTCAATGCCCGCCTTCTCAAATTCTACAGTGCAGACATTTCTCTCATTAGCAGCAATGTAATGGAACGGGCAAACATCATTAACTAGTGTAAGTAATTTTGTTTTTCCGCATTGGTCTTGGCTATAACTATGCAAGCTCTAGTTTGAACCATGTCTGTGGTTTAAGGGTTCAGTGTACGTAGCACAAATGTAATTATATATGGCCTTGGTATTAATTTTAGCAAAGAGTGGTATCACAAACCTGGTCTGAAGTTTGGGCAATGATGTTGAAATATGCATGGATATGGGCAACTGGCTGCACTTACAACTACTTGCAGTCTTTTGTCTTTATCTGGGCATGTGATTTGTCCATGCTTCAAATGTTTGGAGCAGTACCTAGTCTCACTAGTGTTACTACAAGAAAGATGCTGCATCATCCTGGGGCGAGCCTGAGCGAGTAGCAAAACGCATTTGAAATGTCACACACAGACATGCATGAGCTATTTGTCCAGCCGGACTACTATGGCTACACAGGCAAACCATGAGCTAGCAAGGGAATCCCTGCTATGTATGAGCGGTCATGCCAAGTGCTTACCCGAAGCAAACCTCGGCACCATACATTCTGCCGTCTGTCACTTGCAGCCTGCCTTGCAGGAGTCACGTGATCGTCAGACTCATACCATGCACCATAGTTCAGAAAGTGTGCCGCCAATGCATTCAACTTGAATCGTCTTCACTCTCGCTCTATTTCACGCCGACCCTGCAGTCTGGCAGTAGCCCTTCACGCTCGTTCTCATGGCTTAGCTGAGGTACATGTTGGCATGGACATTCAATCATCGTGAAATATTGAATGCACTCATTTCGGTAAGTGGTCAGTCCAAACAGGCATACACACACACATGCGCAATGCAGTCACGCTAGTGTGGGGCTCACTCAGGCTCGCCCCAATAAGTGACATACACTAACAAATTGAAACAGAGGCTGGGGAAAGAATGGCAGAATTGGGCAAAGACTTTTTCGTACCTTGTTGCAATCCAGCTTTATCTTTTAGGGTTTTGGTCTGAGAATCAATCATGTTGTAGAAAGGGATGTTAGTAGTACCCAGGACATGACCACTGTGAAGTGTCTTGTCTGAATCTGGAGCAGTACCATCAAACATTCCCTTCGGGCGTGCATCCACCCACTGGTTATGTGCATGCATGTGTACAGGAGATAGAGAAGTAATACAGCTCACCATATTAATACTGATATCATAGAACCATTGGTTCTTCCGTATACCAATACATGAACCTATTTCCAGGAGTTCGGGATGTCAGATTAGCAGACAAATTTTATTATCGAATTCACAACACTGAGTAGTAATAGCATTCAATGTTGAAAGCGTTTTATATGTGACAGTCCCGTGTAGAAAACAAAGATTACTCTGTCATGTATTTCAATCACATCGCTGCCTTCAAAGCGTCATACCGCTGAACTTTTGTTAAGGGTGGGGCTCATACGTTTGTAGATGCGTAATATCTAATAAGTTTTCGAAGCATGTGTGAGCCTCGCCCTTAACGGAAGTTCAGTGATACAGCGCTTAGAGTCCAGAGATGCAATCGAAATACGCGATGGAATAATCTTCGATTTCTACACGGGACTGCCACATATATTTTTTTTTGAATGTGAATGAGGAAATTATGTAAGAAATGCTCACATGCAGTTTTATACAAACAAACACATACGTATACACACTTGTTTATTCTTGGAAGACAAGATATCCATCATTTGCGCCATGTTGTGCACAAGAGAGGGGTTGTAGTTTGCCCTGAATGAACACGGTGAAACACCACCTTGTGGCCCAGACACAGTAGGAAGACCCTCTGCAATCCACTTTGGTAGACCTCCATCAAGAATAGACACCCTCTCATGTCCAAACACCTACCATTGTAGGAGGGGAGTGAGGGAGGGAGGGGAAGAGGGAGGGAGGGAGGGAGGGAGGGAGGGAGGGAGGGAGGAAGGAAGGAAGGAAGGAAGGAAGGAAGGAAGGAAGGAAGGAAGGAAGGAAGGAAGGGAGGAAGGGAGGGAGGGAGGGAGGGAGGGAGGGAGGGAGGGAGGGAGGGAGGGAAGCTAGAATGGAGGTACAGCAGGAAGAGGATAACTGGGTCAAACTCAGTTATCTCTGAGTGTAATATTACCTTGAACAGCCACCAGGGCCTGCCTGCAGTGTACAACCCAAATTTAGCATTGTTGTCATATATGACAACATGAGTGTCATTGCTGATACCCATCTGGAAGGAAAAGAGGGTGTACCACAATTACAGTTACTGATTAACAAATAACAAATATTCGAGACTGCCATTAGCACACTGTACTGTCTCTACAGATGCTCACAATGACCGAAATATTGAAGTGTGGTGGGGGTACATCCACAATGACATGGTTTGTGTACAAGCAAGTCTGATATGATACGTGAGTATTCACCTTTCCCACTTGCTCCTCAAACTGGCTAGCTGGGGGCAGCATGTGGGGTAGTGGGTTGCTCTTGTCACGCACCTCCGCAAGATCAAACCTTACTGCACCCTCAATGTGTTGTTCCAGATACTCCTGGTGTGCATCACGCTTCCATTGAGGTAAGTGGAAGGTGCCTGGGAATGAAACATATGCACACACATTTCAGTTTTATAAGAGTACCTGTAAAATTATGTATACTAGTTCACCTGCACTAAAACAACTGACGTCACGTGCTAGCCATGAAGATACCCCCTATAGAAAACGTACACTGTTAACAGAAGCTGTCCATGTTTCTGTCTCTCTGTTATAAACTACAGGCTATTGAGCCTGATGAACTGTTAGCCACCATGTTTAGAACTGAATACACACACTGTATGCACATAGTTTTTGCCATGGAAGTGACAGTGAATGGAATATTTTATGCCTGGCTAATGTAGGCCTATACCATGCCATGCCATGAGATCATGGGAGTAACCGTAAGCATGACCATCATGCATGCTTGGCTGTCTTGTCTGTACACTTTATAATATCAATAGCTAGTAGAACTATGAACTTATATCCAGTTGCTGCTATGAGGATGAAGTTTCTACGCTTGACAACTTAGCTACAGTATCTCAGTATGAGTTTCAGGCCGTACCATCTAGGACTCGTATGTCTTGACGCTTTTCATCCAGTTGCTGCTTCAACCATGCACAGGAAACAAGTGATGACACCATCCTAACTTCTTCGTATCCTCTTCTCGATCGATCCACAGGCGGGTTAGATAAACAACTTCTGCGAGGCACGTACTGGACCAGAGGAGGTTGGAAGCTAGTAATTAGCGACGCGTGCGATCATGCGAAGGTAAGCAATTAGTACTACGTGAATGACGTAATCACACAGGCTGCCATTGAGGCCCATAGTAAAAGGTGAAATCGATTTACACTACGGCGCCCTCGCTTGTTTGAAACAAAACTCGCCCAGTGGATACTGCCAGGTGAGCTCTAGATCGACCACTATAGCTGTTCTTTATACGCGAAGCATTTGAGTGTTTCCTTGGGAATCCCCGTGAAAGATTTTGCGCGTCATAAAATGCCATAGCGGTCGACCTAGAGCTCACCTAGCAGTATCTACTGAGCGAGTTTTGTTTCAAACAAACGAGGGCGCTATAGTGTAAATCGATTTCACCCTTTACTATGGGCCTCGGCTCGTATGATTACGTCATTCTCGCAGCACTAATTGCTACCTAGTACCTAGTACCTCTGCGTGTTCGCGCGCGCCGCTAATTACTAGCTTCCAATCTCCTCTGGTACCGGACCATCACCTCATTATCAGCCTGTGTCACGTACTCGAAGGGTAGTTGTACTACACTGCGTGGGTGGATTAAAGACACCGTGCTGAGTTTATATACTGCAAACCACAAGGAGTATGTACAAGTACCAGTTAGACGCCATCATTTAAGTTCCAATTAATTAAGGCAGTTAGAAGGCAGTGAAGCCATGTTTAGTACAAGCTAGGTATACTACAGGCTAGCGCGGTCACTCGGCAGTTATTCAATTAGAAGCCTCGGCTTCTAATTGAATAACTGCCTCACGTATATCCTGTAAACCGCACTAGCCTGTAGTGGGAGGCTGTCTTTTCACCCAATCCCATGTGGTACCGCCCTAATTTGCCATGTGACTTCCGGTGCAACTTCACGGCCCGACGGTCAAGTCGGGCGAGTGACTGGTTCACACAATCTCTCTTGGCTCCCTCAGTCTCACGGTGGAACCTAGGCTAGGCTCTTACCGCATGGAGCTAGCTAGCTAGATGACTTCTTTCAACATTTGTATGTGACGTTGTAGCTATAGTCTAAATTGTTGTTGTTTGTACTTGTTATGCAGGATTCCCTGGTGGACCAGCCTTCAGGCTGAAGGGACTTTTCCTGTTAAAAATGAAAATTTAACTAACTAACTAACTATGCACTTTACTATATATTGCAGTAGCCTGCATAAAGGGTAAGGCTGCTATGTTACAACGTAACCAGTAAAAGAACTATCTTTTACTGGTTACGTTGTTCAGCTGAAGTTCAACCATGCAAATCAGTGCAAATCAGTATAAAATTTGACCATCCATACTTACAAAAAATAACATCCATCCTGCATTTTTTTTCTGGCAGTATGCCTGAGAAGGACTGATGCTAACAAAAATCGACTACATACAAAAGTGACTACATAACACGGTAGCATTGAGTTCTTGCATGCAAGCATCATATACATGTCATGGGATACGACAAGCAGATCTTGAATGAAGCTTCTGCACTTCTGCAAAGAGAAATATAGAAACAGTTTCCTATTACTCCTGTACACTTGTGATCATAGCAAACCAGTGTATACATACCAAAATAAAATTAGTAAAGTTATGGGCATAGGATTAAGCTATTCCAACTGGGTGGATGTATAATTAGCAACCAAGTACATATATATAGGCCTGATGTTATTCAGAAGGTCTTGGGTTCAAATCCCAGGTGGATCCTGGAATTTTTCTGTGGATTATTTCTTGGTATCTCAGCAAAAACATCAACAGCAACCAAGTACTTAGTAACTATTTATGCCCAAATGAGTCCATGATGAAACAAAAAATCAGGTGGTTTTAATGCACCACAGTGCACTACAGTTTACTAATGCTGTAATACACTATAGTGATTACAGCATTAGTGAGCCTGTTATGATATATTAAGGTACGTACACGTGGTACAGCTAAGCTAGAGTCATTTACATCACTGGGCCTACGCTATACTTCTCTGCAGCTAACCACAATGCAACCACTAATGGACGCTGGCACTGCTTGGCAGTAGTATGGCTATCTTCAGCTGTCAGTGCATGGAGAAAACAAGTCGTGGAATACGAAAAGCCTTAGTGCTATAGCTAGATGACTATTGTCTGCTCCTACACTAGCCATTGAGGACATTTCACTCAGAGCTTCAGATTGTGCAGCTGATGTTTAATTTGAGGGTGGTGTCTGATCAACAGTCGATAGAATGCATGACGTTATGAGGGAAGGGGGGGGGGGGGGGGGATCACAAGTTAACATCAAAATGACATTATTTTAGAAAAAAATACCCGGTAGTTTGTAGACGCCCCCTTTGAAGGGACCTACGCCAAATATGTTTACACTTCTGTCTGCATTTTACTTTCACTGGCTCTTACTACTTTTAAAATCAGCCCCCAGACCCCCCTAGTGGCAACAGTTAATCGCCTCACCAACCAAATATTGCTTCCTACGGGCCTGGATGTGGAGAGAACAGCTCAGTCCTATACAGACAACCAATTCATCATTTGAACAAGTTGCCATTTTCAGGGAGTAGCTAGTTGCTTATCGTTTGTATAATTTTTCGAGCTAAGTAACCGCACCCCAAGATGCTCACAGTAGGTTAGTGCTAGTCTCGGAACCAGACCCTCGAGGTGGAAGTGTACACTTCGGAATGTTAGGAATTTTATTAATTGTTTACCTTCCGTAGCCAGTTATAGAGCTTTCTGCTGAACCAGACACTCGCAAAAGTGTTCTAATCTTCCCGCTTGGTGTTCACAGCTTTCTGAAACGAAGCTAAACGCGAAGACGGCTCTCGTGCGGTTAGCATTTCTAATAAACGCACATCAGAATATGCTCATCAAAAGCCAATCGGAAGTGCGCCTGCATACCGGGCGCAGTGTACACTTCCACGCCAGACCATCCTTTTCGATTTTTCGAGGGTCTGGTTCCGAGACTAGGTTAGTGCTGCAGGTTTACCTCGGCTCAAACACTTTAGAGTTCAGTGCTATACGTAGGTAAAGTCTTTGTTAGTAGGCTTTAGAAAAAAAGTTCACTGCTACTTAGCTACAAGACCTGAAGTAGAAGGCTTATAAAAGACAATAAAGAGATCAGGGTTTTGTGCTGCAAATTTAGCTGAAGTAGGAAGACTTTAGCCTCGTTCCCAGGCTCTCCCCTCGCCCCGACGAAAAATAAAAACGGAGGGGGAGAGCCTGGGACCGATTGGCACGTGATATCGCGGCACGACGACTTTGCACTAACCATTAAATAACCTAAAAGGTCACTCACGTGAAGACCGCTAAGTAGCCGCGAAGTACTCTCAGCTCAGGAGTTTGTTACTACAACTCGCTTATTGTTGTGTAGCTATGTTGGAGCTTTAAAATGTGGTTGTGAGTTTATTTTGTACGCCAGAGTGTAGCGCTAGCCAACTAAAGTCTAAAGCGGAACATGGTAACAGTAAATAGGCAAAGTTTTTCCTACGTACTGGGTACTTCTCCGCCGTCGCTGCTGTTTGACCCGTGCCGAGATCTCACCGACGCAGTCACAGCTCACTTGCTTCAGTAGTATATCGTAGGTGTTCGAGTCAGCCAATCACGTGGCTGCATAATTGCGTCACGACTTTTGTAATTATTGCTGTGACGTCTACGTGCCGCGATATCACGTGCGAATCGGTCCCAGGCTCTCCCCCTCCGTTTTTATTTTTCGTCGGGGCGAAGGGAGAGCCTGGGAACGAGGCTAGGAAGACTTAGAGTTCAGTCAGAGTTTTGTGGCTTCTTAAAGCTTTACCCTCAAGGGAGGAGCCAGACATCAGTTTATCAAATCGTGAGTAGCGAGGCACCCTTCACCTGCTTTGGGGCGCACTTTGTTCACAACAGGAAGTAATAATAGTCATGTGACATTACGCCCTATACATGCGCATGCGCAGTCGCAGCCCCTCCCCCACGCACGCTGTTGCAGCGCTAATCAAGCTGCAAGATCGACACGTGTTCACATTCGCGCGGGAAATTCAATCATATAGCTATGGCCATGGATAAGCCTTGTTTCCTTGCAGCCCAGGGGGGTGTACTTGGAAGGGTTTGTTGATGATGCCACTGCCACTGTGGAAAGGTACAAAGCAGAAACTCTAACCACCTTTGGAACACGTCAAAGCTGTCTCGTGATGATCCAGAACGCTTGGTAAGTCCAGCAAACACGTAGTCGTGCACTCGAGAGCTGCTACCATAATAATGAGCCCCTTATAAGCTTGTTAATAACATGCTTCCTACAGCCTAGTACCAAGGCCACATGTGCCTGGGTACAAGGCTCAGTCTCCCATGCTAAGTTGACACCAACGAGATTCAATTGCAGAATAAAGATGTGCTTTGTTCACTAGTCACTATCCCTTCACATGGTAGGCTAGGGGATTAGCAAATAATAGTGTTGATTGTGCAATTTTCTGTACTTCAGAAACCAGGAAAGTCAACTCCACGTCTCTTTCTCAAGCAGGGATCAGTTTCCTTTGACAACATCCCGTTTTCCCTGGAAGAAGTGAGAATAGTAGACTGTCAGTACGGTGAGCACTATTATAAAAAGAGAGAGAAAGGGAGCAAAACACTACGACTTCAAGGCAGCAGAAAAATTGTCTGTCAGGCCAAGATTAGAATCAAATGCTACACCACATATCCTGACCATGCATCGCCTGACACAACCAACATGACATCACGGCAGGCAAAGCAAACACAACAAAAAGCTCTTCACAAGTTGCGCAAAGCTCTTGAAAGTGGTGAGAAAGTCAACACGGAGACAAAATACTTTGTCTCCTTACCTTCATATGATGCTCATAGTGGTCACCCACTTGGCTACGATGCTTGTGGTTTTGCTCAGCGAATCCATCCACTTGTGACACAAAAGATCACTGAGTTGGTTTCTAGTGGAATAACAGACATAGGGGAAGTAAAACGCCACCTACATTTCTATGTAACCAAAACAGTTCCCAAGGAGCTTGGAATCCATCCAAAACCAAACAATCGTGCATTTCATCCTACTACAGTGTATATAAGAAACCACATATGGACAGCAAAGAAGGCATTGGAGCTTAGCAAAATTGACCAGGAAAATGTGCGATGTAAAATCGAAAATTGGAAACAATCAAACCCCAACTCATCCTTTTTTTTTAGGCCCTACATCAAGAACGAGAGTGCTTCACCCGAAACCATTTGTGAAGGGAAACCCACTTCCTCAAACTCAGGACACTACACAATGGGAATAGTGGGACAGAAGACAATGGTGTCAATATTGCTGGATCAGATGACAACTGCTCTCAGACACTTCTGATAGTTCATCAAGAGAGCTGGCAGAAGGAAATGCTACCAAAATATGGCAACACACTGGCCTTGCTTGACGCCACTTATAAGACAACAAGGTATGACCTTGCTTTGTTTTTCCTGTGTGTACGCACCAATGTTGGTTACTCAGTAGTTGCCGAGTTTGTTACACAATCAGAAACAGCATGCCAAATTGGTGAAGCACTCCGGATCATTAAGATGTGGAATCCAAAATGGAATCCAGCTTTCTTTATGAGTGACTACTCTAGCTGAGGCTGAGCTACTTGCCATTGAACAAGTGTTTCCTGAGAGCAAAACATTCCTATGTGATTTTCACCGTGAGTAAGCATGGGAAAGGTGGACGAAAGATCACAAACATGGTCTCACCAGTGAACAAAGAGAAGAACTTCTCCACTTGCTGAGGGAATGTGCTCATGCTCCTCCAGCAGATCCGGCCTCTGCACTACCTCAGGATGCACTCTACAAGCAGGCAGTACCATCCTCGTAGAAACATTTTTACCTGACATGTACCAGAAATACCTTTTCCAGAACTACGCAATGACAACTGCATACAGGCCATACAATGACAACATACCTGACTTCTTGAGGGACCGTCCACGCAAAGTGGTTCTGCACTGCATGGATCGGATGAGGAAAAGCAGCAAGTTCAAAAATGAAGATATCCAAACAGAACACTCTGATGGAAGATTCAAAGTCGCTAGTGCATCTGGAAAAGTACACAAAGTGGACTTTGGAAAAGAGACAGGGGCACCTTCTTGCACCTGTTTAGATTGGATGCGTTTCCATATCCCATGTAAACACTTCTTCGCCATTTTCAGTAATGAAACAGATTGGTCTTGGTGCTCTCTCCCACCCACATACCTTGCAAGTCCACTGCTCTCTACTGATCAAGAAGCACTATTGGGTGCATTTCCAAATCCAAATGACACAGTCGATGTACGTCCATTTGATCTGTTAGCAGAGACGCAGGAGGAAGTGAGTCAACAATCTTGCAAGCAACCACAAGAGAAGCAGGTAACAAATTCAAGTTAAAGACTTACCCATTTATTTATATTTATCTATCCACTTGCCCTGACTATTACAAAACAACGTTCAGGTAATATAGTTAGTATATACCAATGTGTATGCAGTGTTGTTTTGTCTGAGTGCATATTAGGAGGAGTGCAGGTACATACAGTACTGTAAGTGCTTGTGAATAGCCATGGCATCATATACGATCTATAACCATGACTTTCCACTCATCGTTCAAGCTGCCAAGAGAGGCAATCTGCAGGTTGTCAAGTTTCTTACAGGTGAAGAACTCCAAAATCCAGCTCAATAAACAAGTGTGGAATCACTGCTCTTCATGCAGCTGCATGGGGAGGCAGTTCAAGTGTTTTGTCACCGAGAAAAATTGTAATCCAGCATGTCTATAAGCCATCATGGCATAACACCACTTCATGTGGTTCATTTTGCCACAATCTTGTTATAGCTACAATGCAAAACACTTGGGTTACTTCAACCACATTTTTAGGTTGTCTCAGGAGCTTTTTCATTAGTTACATTAGCTAGTCTCTTTTTTCAGAAGACCTATTCTACATTCCTGGCATTTCTATCACAACCATGCAACCAATTAAGCAGATGTATTAGATCAAAGAAATAACAAACCTCAACTGATATGCTGATTTATAGGCTTTCTGAAAGGAGATACTAATTTCACAAAAGAGGGAAGCTTCTCAACTGCACTCTGGTTCAAATTGTAAGCACTCCTTGAACTTTACGTGTCACACACACAAAAAGGATGCAATTGAGGTGACCAAAATACCGTTGAAGTAACCTAATTCTTCCTTACACAGTTACACCATTCCCTTATGCCTCTAACATTGCAGTGATGAAATAGTTCACCCTTACAATGTACCAAGCAGCAGATAGAACCTCTGTGTCAAATTGAGGATGGAGTAACTCCCTTACACACTAGTTGTAAGAGTGGTTGCCTTAACACTTTTAAGGCCATCTGTAGGTTGTAAAGTTTCTTACAGAGGGGCAGATGTATTAGATCAAAGAAATAACAAACCTGACCAGAAATGCTGATTTATAGGCTTTCTGCAAGATGATCCTAATTTAACAAAAGGGAGAAGCTTCTCAACTACACTTTGATTCAAATTGTAAGCATCCCTTGATGAAGTTCATAGCTAATGTTTCACTTACACAACAGGCATGCAACTGAGATGACCAAAATATGGTTGAAGTAACCCAAATGTTTTTACAGTGTACCAAGCAGCAGATAGAACCTCTGTGTCAAATTGAGGATGGAGTAACTCCCTTACACACTAGTTGTAAGAGTGGTTGCCTTAACACTTTTAAGTTCCTAACTGAGGAGATTGAGAAGTACAAACCAATGAAGGACCTTATGCCTTCTCTGACAACAAAGAACAAGAACACACCTTTACATTTTGCTGCACTCAATGGCCACATAGCAATTCTTTGTCTATGATCTAAAATGTAGTCCAAACATTTCAGGCCAGTATAGCTAGTCATGCTCCTCTTCATATTGCTGCTTATGAGGGTGACCTACACATTGCAAAGTATTTGATTGATAAACAAAGGTGTGACACATCATTTTCGGACGAAGACAAAAGAACACCACTTCACCTTGCTGTGCACAATGGACAGTTAGAGCTTGTAATATCTTACCCAAGACAAAGACTGCAATCCAATGTCTATAAACTCTTCTGGTACCACTCCTGTCTAAGTGGCAGTACACTATGACCAATTTTTCATTGCTGATTGGAACTGTAGTCCAAACATTCCAGACGAACATGGCCATACCTCTCTTCATTTTGCTGCTTGGGCTTGCTGCATATTACTCTGATTGATGAACAAGGGTGTGACTCATCATGCTTGGATAGAAACAAACAATCACCACTTCATCGTGCTGCACACAATGGACAATTAGACATTGTGAAATTCCTCACCTTAAAGAAATGCTACAATCCAAACCAAGAGACATTTGGAAGAACACTCCCCTTCAGACTGCTGTGAAACATGGCCAGTTACAAGTAGTTCAGTTCTTTGTTCAGAACCTAAGCGTCCTCCCAATGTAAGAAGTTAACATAATGCAACACTTCGTCAGTTGGCTGAAGGGCCATCTCAATGTGGCTTTCTATTTATTGGTGTTCAACTGACCAGCTATGATACTGTAAGTTACCCTCAAACATGTATGGTTTGTTATACTGTTCGTTATAATGAATGGTATATTTTTGTGTTATACATCATCAGCACTGCAATACTGTAATATATATATACAGCCAAATTAAGCTGTATTCAGTTCATAAGCCACAAAGAAAATGATAAATCCATACCTAGTCAAGTGTCTTGGCAAAGAGCCACAAAAGTACACAGTCAACTACAGTGGATTTGAGAGTTATCTGTAGAACATGGCCACAATATAGTCTTGTTCCTAGACCACATTTTTCACGCTCACTCAGTGAAACTGGGCATAACACATCCCCAGACCACACTGTTCACTGAGTGGAAAATTTGGTCTAGGAACGAGAATATATTGTGGCTGTGTTCTACAGCTATCTCTCAAATCATATCCCCAGACCACACTGTTCGCTGAGTGGAAAGTTTGGTCTAGGAACGAGAAGATATTGTGGCTGTGTTCTACAGCTAACTCTCAAATCATATCCCCAGACCATACTTTTCACTGAGTGGGTGTAAAAAAATGTGGTCTGCCGCATATGGGACCAGCCACAATACCAATATTTGTTATAGCCATGCAAGTGAGTAGCATATCTATGCCGGAAACCTGGGCAGTGCACAATTTCACTCTCCCTCACAATTTAAGGACAGCACAGAGCCTAAATTCCTGGCGGAAGTTATTTTAAGACTGGGTGAGTTACAGCTAAGGGCAGGAACTGGAGAATCCTAGCCTAATGAATCAACAACCAAGGCCCAATGTAATAAGAATGAGTGGTACACAGTCAGAGCCTGCTCTAAATGAGGACGGGCAGTTGGCCTGTAGGTGAACCAGTTAGAAGTCAAGTCAAGAACCACATAAACTGAATGACTACCTGGAAGCCATACTCATAAAGTTGCTTTCCTCAGAGACATGATTCTCTGCGACCTGCTAGATCCATTTTCAGAACTTTACATGAGCTTCACACCGTTCCAATAACTATTTCCCCTAATCTGAGCTCTGCATACAACTCTTTAAAGTCTCAAGAGGATCCTGTTAAACTTCGGGACGTCTACAAACTCCATTAATGTGACACTATATGTTATGGCTATTAATGCCTAACTCTCTTTCTAATCATAAGCTCTAGTGCTCTTGCAGCAATTATGCATGTGCTCCCATCTTGCAAGATTTCATAGCTGATGGTTATTCCCTCCCAGCTAACCTCTTAGGCTCTGCTGGGGCAACAATACCACTTGCACCGTGGGAACCTGTATCAGTTTGCACCAACAGAACCTGCAAAGAAAATCCTGATAAATGTTTTCAACCAACTCAGCTAGCCCCAATCGTACACCCAGATGATATATCGAAGAAGGTTCCTCCATGATTGTTAAAACTACAATCTTGGACCTTCCCCGCACTTAAACAGGCTTGTACGACCTTCACAGTGGTGAAAACTGCTTTGTCGATCTTTCCTGGCAAGGAAACAGGCTTGCACAAGCTTTGCACGACCTCCACAGTGGTGAAAACTGCTTTGTTGATCATTCCTGGCATTGAAACACACCATCCTTTGAATATAGCCATGTCATCATAATCTTCACTGCACCATGTTGTGGTGCAGTGATGATTATGATGACAAATGTACAACCCTAGCCTAGGACTGAATCAAGATGGTCTGGCTTTAGCTCAATCCAAATGCAAACTAGATAGAACTTGGCTGTAGAATATACCAGAACAAAAGCATTCAACAGTTAAAGTATTTGGTAAAACAGTTGTGTCTATCATTTCCATGCATGTTAGCCAATGCAGTGGAGAGGTTTACATAGTGAACCAAAAATAATTGCCAGCTCTCACTAAAATCTTCACCAGCATTGCATTTAGAGAAATGGCATGAGAAGGACATGCAGTTTCACAACTGTAGTAACCATGTATGAAAATTGCTAGCTATATAGTGTAAAGATCACCCACACATGTGCATATGCAACAGTAGTAAGCACTGGCTGAGTTTCTCAGAGTGCCTACATTGAGGCCGGTTGTCAGTTCAGACGACCCGATGTGTTCTCCAGCATTACTTTAGAGACAGCTAAAATTTTTCTTTTTTCTTTTATATTACCAGAGTGTCACCTACATTATAAAAAGTGTACATTCACATACACGATGATCTCACGGTCACTTCCACAAGGTACAGCAATTTATACCTAGCTTGAATGTAGGTAGCCAGCTAAGTCTATGGCACACAATACCCTACATGCATCCACCATGAAATGTCAAATGATGTGAAAATGCCCATAAAATATGCTCTGCTGCTATCCATAATAAACCCCGAATTCAGCCCAGAAATTTTTGTGTATATGAATTTGTGGAATGTGAAATGAAGTGGAATGGCTGCCTATAATGTGAGAACAGAACATGGAGATTTACTTATGTTAAGGTTTTTTGGAATAAAATATTGCTGGCAGGTGTGAAACATTGGACCGTAGGACTGGATGGTGAAATGAAGGTTTGCTGAGGTTAGAGTGAGTGACTGGATCCCAAAAATAATATGCTATTCATATTGCAGACTAAGTGAATATCCAACATAAAATATTTATTTGCAGAGCACACATCATTTTGTTCACAATGTAACTACAACTGGCTTTATAGTACTATGCACTCATTCACACAACAATGTAAATTTCTGTGTTGCAAATCTTCAGCACCAATCAATTACAACACAAGTGATGCTGTCATCAACACCATTGAAACAAGTAGTCCCATTGCAGCAGATATCCCAAGAGCAGAAGCTGGAGGGGCCAAAAGAAACAAAGTGCTAAGAGTTCAAGTGGAAACTTATATAGCAGTTAAAGACCAGCAGCTGAAACAGAGATGTGTTCAAAACAAAGTAAGTTTGCATGAACATTGTTGATTGTGGTTATAGTGAATGCTAGTAGAGCAAAAATTAACAATCGAATCTTTGCAAGAAATGTTATTGAAAGTGCTAGTATGGCCAAAGTGAACAAACGCTAGCCTTGTACACCTGGGAACGAGGCTAATCAAACGCTTGCAGGTATGTTGTTTGTTTGTGGATATGTTTATATAGTACGGCAAAAGCAAGCAAGTGTAGGTCGGGTTTATGGAAGAGTGATGGTGATCTAAACCATAAATGTAAAAAAAAATCATTAGCAAAGTAATTATGTTGCATTCTAACTGCATGTGTTGTAAAATTACATGCCACTATACCACCTGCTACACATAAGAATAATGATGATTGGATCACATAGAAAACAGCTCCTAGTAATATTGTAGAAATTGGTACACAGAGTAAGCTGGTTGTATCTTTGCAGTATATGTGAAACAATATATGACTGTGCATGTTACTAAGGACAATATAGAATCATAATTAAAATATGATATTATCACTCACTGTAAGCTAGATACTGACAACACTTGAAGCTTCCCTATAGCACATCATGAGAACACTATCTTTACTAGAATTACTATACTCTATTGACTTACAGGTGTCACCAAATGTTGTGTCAAGTATAAAGTTGTTGATGTTATTTAGTCCTTCAACAGACACGAATATGGTGGTATTTGTAAACATTGCAGTCGCCTGCCGCTTCCTTGAGCTGGGGTCTGGAGCGTTGTCCTCAAAATCACTTGGATCCAGGTATGCAGAAGCTGTAGAGTCAGTTTCCAGCCGAACATCGTACAGAGCTGCACTGGGGTTTCTTATTTGGCTGGAAGCGTACATCACGACCCTTCCCTGCTGTACTTGTAGTTGCAAGGTCATCCCTTGCGCTGGGAGTGAAAACTGGAAGAAAGATAGCTCCCCTTCATCTAACAGGCTCTCAATGGTCTGCCCAATTTCCACAGGAGCTGGTACTGTGGGTGCATGTGTGATGATGGCCACAATCATTAGCACACCCACAATTTTGCATGGTGTTATTGTTAATTGCAGCATGTGCTGGTAGCTAAAAAATTTTATCATTAATTTTTATCATTTTATCACTGTAGCAGTTATAACAGTGGTTACCTAGTAAACCAAAGTGCATGATTAGTTGCGTGCAATGTCAGTGATATGGGAATCAGAACGCTAGGAGTTTGTTGTACTGTAGATATAATTTATACCTTATTAGGGTACTATTGTATAAATATGGTGTCCCATTACACTCATGTGACAACCAAACATAACTCCATATATGGACTTGTTTGAGCACCAATTACTATGCATGTACCACTAAAACAGGATGTAGGTTTGTATACTATCACTGTGCATACCTCTGCAAGCTTCCACACTGAGGATCCTCTGTAGGCTCTGAAAGCCCAGGACATCAAAGTCGTTTAAGAGAGAAACAAAGTTTGGCGATGAAGCCATTGCATTTAGTTCATTCATGTTGATCCGGTTTCCAATGCCAACAGCAAAAACAATGATACCAGCTCCTCTCACTGCTTCTGCTTCAGGGATGGTCCGGCTTCTGTTTACATTTGACCTTCCATCTGTCACCACAATTGCTACCCGAGGGATAGCTAACATCTGAGGTCTTGCTCCAGCCTCAGTTGTTAGAACGTCTAATCTGAGGGTTCTCAGAGCATCAGCTGTGTTTGTAGACTCTCCAAAGTAGACAATTTCCCGGATCGCTTGCACAACTGCTGACCTGTTTGTAAAAGAATTCAGTTTGAACGAGATGTTGGCAACGGCACTGAACACAATTGCTCCAACTTGTGTGTCCTGGGGTCCAATTGCAAACGTGTTTGTCACATTCTCCGCAAATGCTTTGGTCGTTTGGAAGTTGTTGAAGCCCACACTGCCAGAGGCATCCAGGACAAAGACGAGGTCCAAACCTCGAGCTGGACATTCTGTAGTAGGATACATCCAAATGGGGCACAGTGGTCAGTATTTCATATAGAATTTATAGCCACATTCCTGGGCCCATGGGAATATGGCTATAATATGATCTATAGAAGGCTTGGTATGTTCCTCCCACTCATGCACTACATTGCAATTGTGCATTGTCATCTCATAACCAGTTTTGCAGTGCATGCACTATACAGAAATCATACGATACTTTCCGCATATTTCTACCTAGTATAGCAACAATTGGTGATGGTGGAACCTCTATAGGGAACCTAGTTAAAAGGGGAACCTTAGAAGGCTAAACAATCACACAGTGGGTTTTGGTGCTACCAAAATGGCATGCAAGTTACACAGTATCAAAACTGGACTGCACGTAGGGTTGTATAGGCTTCAAGAACTCCATAAACTACTGTACGTAGCATTCCACTTTACTGTGCATATAATTGTAAAGGTATGAGTATTACTAAGCTCTGAGAAGTCAAAAAATCTTCAAACACTGCTCCTTGTCAGTGTAGGCTCGTTACTTCAATTCTTGTAATAAGAATATTAGTGAGCTCCGCTGCATATTTTGGTCATTATATATATATACCGCAAAAACAGATTTGTTGTTTTAACCACATGCAGAGTGGTTACCTTGGTTGCAAACTTGCTACACTGATGTGGTGGTTTTGAGAGGTTTATTATTGGTATAAGAGACTAATTGCACAAGGCAACCTGAGAGGTAGCTGCCCAGTTCATCTTACAACCACAACACACTGACAACCCTCAGAACATCTGTGAGGGAATCACCTGCTTGCAATAAGAGCATCTTACTGCAGCTTTGAAGTGCATTTGTAATTCCATACCAAACCAAACCTCTCATCTCCAGCTTGTATGCAACCATGCAATGTAACCACTCTGTGGTTAAAACAATCAACTTGTTTTTGCAGAGATATGTAATAGCTACCAATGGAAGCCCTAAATCCAAGCTAGCAAAAGGTGATTTGAAGGTCTGGAAATTAGGAAACACTCTTTTAACAACATTAGTGTGTACCTTATGCTAGACTGATGTATGATCTAAACATCATGCACCTTTGAAGTTTGAACTGTGGGAAAGTACTCTAGTAGAAGACCCAGTCAGTCTATAACAACTTCCCGATTGCTTCAGTATGCACTTCCTGCCTTGCTTCCGCACTTCCTGTGCTATGCTCTCTATCATGTTACCATAGCAACATATACTTTTAATGCTCTGATATGTCTGTACTGTAATATGGTTAGACACAATTTGTGTCCAGATCGATAGCTGTTGGTTTCATAACACATGCCGCAAGCCATGAAACCTGGCATTGTTTGGTGGGCTGGCTCACTCAAATGTTCTAAGCCATTCAGTTTAAAGGAAACCATGCAGTTAATCAGTCAGGACACCAGTGATGATGATCAGGGCGGTTGCTCACATTCAATCAACTAGTACTCACTAAGGGTATTAGCAATGCGTACCTTCTTCTTCCAACTCAGTAATGCTGTCAATGAACCCTTGCACAGTGTCTGCAGCGTCACTGTTGTAGTTGTCCTTCCAGTATTCTCCTTGTCCTCGCAAGTCGCCTGCAACAGGTATCGGGTCACTCACGGTCGTAAAATACAGACGCGCAGCCAAAGCAGAGAACAGGGGCCTGCGCAGATCTGCCCACGTCGTCGCATTCGGCCAGTCTATTCCAAATGATGCCATCAACTGCGGGTATAGCTGCAAGAGGCCTGGATTGGCTGCTGTGTCTTGGGTCTGGTTGAAAATAGCTTCGTCCACCTGCCATATTCCTCCGTTGTAGCCTGCTCTGAACGTGTTGATGTCCACTCCGTCTCGAGTTTCAGCGTACGCGATCCTTCGCAGCAAGCGGTTGTCGGCGGAAAATATCCCCGACTGGTCGATTCGGCCTATGGATGCTAGAACGACGTCCGTGCCTACCGCTTCCGGCTCAACAGTAAGATCTTGTCCTGGTGTCTGGCCCTGACATGACGTACACATCAAGAATGCTGCCAAGATAGTGGCGAAAAGAGACAACTTGTACTCCATTTTTCAAGATCCGCACTTCTTAGTCTGCTACATGCGAGAGTAGTGTCAACTGACGTGGGTTTGTGTGTGCACTGTTTTATCAGATCATGTATAAACAAACTCTAAGCTATTTATGGAAGCAAATACCTGTCATGCTTATGTCAGCAACCTTTTGATCCTCAGAAGGTAGATTTATGTTTGCTATATACGTTAAGAAACCTGTTTCCTTATTCCAAAGTATGGTTATTATGCCATAACGGAAATATGCTGTAATTCCCAATGCAATAACATCAGTGTACATGTAGTTACAAATTTGGCTAAAGTAATAACAGTCCTTCCTTAACAGAGGAGGATTCTCTTCTTTAGATGTTTCTATATGACATTAAAAGTCTAACTGGCAAGGAAATGTTACCTTTGCAAAGCAGATTAAGTACACTACAAAAGGAGCACCTACAGTGAACTCTATATCAAAAGCTAAGAAATCTGTATAACAGTGTACACAAAGGATATAGCTAGACATCCAGTCTGTAGGTCACAACATAATTGTATACATGCTGACCAACAATTGTAAGTATTGAGCTTTACAAGTCACAATGAGAGAAAGGAGGAAAAGATTTCACCCTTCCAGACTGGCTGTTGTATCATTGCTGTAGCTTTGTGCACTCCAATACTGGTGGAACACAGTGGGAATTGTCAAGTGACAAGAGGTCAAAGTATACAATGTTCAGAGTGAGTAGCAGCCTCAGTCTTGAGGAGTGCCTGAGTCAAAGGGAAGAAAGAGAACTCATTGAAGTGCTACATTCTCCGCTATCATAATCAAGGGCACTTCAGCGGCTCGATACGTCCTTGCTGCTATCTTAATTGTTAAAGAGCACATTGCAGTAACTCATGTAGTTATGGTTACCACTATCTTGATGGTACTGTTTTGAGTTTTAGCTATATTTGGAGAAAGATTGGGTAAAAGTGAGCATTTATGCTTACACTTTTGCTTGAGTATATGATTCTGTATGTGTGTCCTGAAAGGTATATGGTAAAGTAAAAAAACTACTATTAGGCAGCGGTGGCTGAATGATTGCCGACACAGACCTATATAGTGTGCACTTGGTCTACCACTTGCCAGTGACGAAAAGCTGGGTCTGGAAAGGGGCCTACTATGTTAATAAGCTAGGTACTACCCACAGGTATTGTAGCAACGTATAGCATGCATGGCCAATGGTGGTAATAAGTGTAGTTTTGACAGCTGCAGTGACCAAGAGGACTCTTAATTTGTTCTTGTTTTGCTGTAATTCTTTGACAAGTGTTCAAGTGTTTCTGATTGTTTGGCTCCATTCTAGGAAGTGTACTTAGTGGCTTCAGTATGCCTTTCGCTAAATTGGATTAGCATAAATAAATTAAGCCTCCCTCTTATGTTAAAATGGATTCATGATAAATTCCTAGAATTGAATTTCTTACGTTAGATTGGTAGTCACAGTAGTGTAGAACAGTGCTCTCTAAAGTAATTACAAGCAGGCATTTGTGAGTGGGCGAGAGCATTAATCTGGTGTGGCTGAGGACAAAACATCAATGATGGCCTTTAGTTTCCAGCACCTTATAAGGCAAATATGTGTTACAAGCCTAGTTTCTCCGAATACAATACAATAATATAAGAAAGGCGATCTCTTCTTAGTTTATACTGTTAGGATTCACATACTCATCTTACATATCTCATATACGACTTAGTATGCCAAATTGCTAAATATGCCATAAATGTGAAATAGAGAGGAAATAGAAAAGCCAACAGTTTCTGGAAATCAAGCCCCTGGCATATATAATTATAAGCTACCAGTGCTCTGACCACTGAACTATGACCACCAGGCAATCACCAGCCTTGCTTGGGTTAGATTTCATTCTAACAGCTCTGCCTTTAAATGTATTTGAATCCAGCTATATTCGACTATACATGGGTACAGACAAGTCTTCCTCTAGCACTCTGGCCATTCAGAGCAGCTATACTACAACACAATAAAGGAGGGGGGTACTCTGAAGGAGTGGGGGAGTGTTTGCCTGCTGCTGCTTTGTGTAGTCTGTCTGAAATTGTCTCATAACAGTTAACACATGCAGCTATGTCGCATAGTATATAAGACGTACAGGACATGAGAACCTGGGTACAAGGCTAAGGTGAATTGTCAAAATACAGTTAACTTATGGATCAGGTACGAACAACACAATCCATATGTAGACAGTGTAGCGAACAATACATTATGTCCTTATTTGGTCATGCAGTGACAGACATACCAGAATCACCATGACTATCTCCGGTGAACATTGTGAAACATTGTGTTGAATAATTATCTGTATACCTACAGAATCTGATACCCTACCACCTGCATTATTTTTTGAACTTGTGTATATAAGTGTATCATTGCATTTGAGTCCTTCTTCTACAAATCATAAGAGTCACGACAACATGCACTCAACTTATGTACACACCGGCTCAGGATCATTAAGGTTCTGGATTCCATAGGTAAAGGAAGCAATGCCTGTTGAATGCAGACCCTATTCACCTCCATATTTAGGCAGAACACTCTGCATCAGGAGTGATCACAGATTATACAAGACGTACACAGCTATGGTTGAGCAAACAATGGAGTGGAAATGTACACCCAGAATGCTTGTCTCAACATGGCGTACACAGCTATGGTTGAGCAAACTATGGAGCGTACACAGCTATGGTTGAGCAAACAATGGAGTGGAAATGTACACCCAGAATGCTTGTCTCAACATGGCTAATGCAAGACTACTGTACGTAAGTAGGATGTACCATGTATACATGCATTCAAAGGGTAATAGCTATGTGTGGAACTCCCACACACGAGATTGAACATGATATTATTGTGCAAATAAATTTACAAAATTTCCACTGGATGACTGTGTGATTAGTGTATAGAGCTTGAGTAATGGTGAACAGCAAGCTGAAAATAAATTTTGATCAATGATTCAGGTGGTCATTGCTGACGAAGACAACACGAATTTATGACTTCTGTACTAGTTCTCATATGACCTCTGTGTGTGCTCATATCAATGGAGGGGGCTGTCACTGTTTATTTCCTCCACAAAGCTGCTAGAATACATCCCTTCTCCTTTTTGATAATCGCATACCACTACATGCATGTATATGAATTTGTGTTAGCCTCGTTCCCAGGCGCAGGCCGTGGAAAGCCTGGGAACGAGGCTAAACTTAACGATCAAATTTGGCACGGCTACGGCACTTTTGTACATAGAGGACTTCTGGAGTGGCTTACTACGGCTGCATGCATGGCACTCCCCGCTGCGATGCCTATGTGCGAAATGCCATTATGCAGCTACAGTAGCTATACACGGTATAGATTCACTGCGCCGTAGAACTGTAACTGTTAGCTGCTATGCATAAGTAGGCCACTATACACGCAGCCCTCTAGTCCTGATCCTTTGGCTATATAGTTCAATTCTGTTGTGTCATTTATATTGCTAGCTACGCGAGTTCCCGCCATGCGCTGCAAGCCTTTGTCCTTGCTACTCGGCGTGGGAGTGTTGACCATTCTGAGCGCGACCGGTTTGTATTTTGGTCTACTGCTCCGCCGGGGAGAATTGCGTTTCTCCTCATCCCATTTGTCCCTTGGAAGGGCCGGAAGTATTGGCATAATAAGAGGGCAGGTGTCCCTTTGGAAGTTCAGTCAGTGGAGTGAAGAAAATAACCTGACAACAGACCAGCAACAAGGTAGTGATCTCCGAATGCATGAGAAATATGGAGCTGTAGACGTAGTGCTGGATGAAGTAAGGGCTACTGCAACAGAGGATGAGAAAGGAGAAGCACGAAGGAACTTTAATGGCAAAGTTGGCAATACAGCTAGAAGTGAACTGGTGCCAATTTCAGTGACTCACCACCCTAAAGAGGAAGGTGATGAGCGAAGGCTTGCAGTGGATCTTGTGTCGCTGAATGAAGCAGATGTGACCAAGGAGACAGTTGGTGGCAAGACTAACGATGAAACAGCAACCAGTCAAACAGACAGGAAATTGATTCAGAACAAAATTTCTCCAGGGAAAGAGGTTCATTATTTAAATATGTCTGCTGGTTCACATCATTTTACAATTAGACCACCTTTCAGCCTACCAGTACCTCTTGCTACTCTACCTCTGAGCCAAATATTGCGTACTCACTGGCTGCAAGCATTAAAAAACTTTCTAAACTCTTTGAATCCTCATTCAGGACCTGTCACTATAGTCTCATCTGACTATTCATATCGTGAGGTGCTTCTGAACTGGCTTATTTCAGCTCAGGTTCAAGTAGATAGACCGCTCAGCAACGTTCTAGTGCTGTCACTTGATGCATCTCTATACACCCTGTTAAAGGACAGGGGGGTTGCATGCATCCACATTCCACCCCAGTCACTGCTAAGTTCAGCACTGATTGCAAGACTCACAAAACACATTGGTTTCACACAATCACAGGTTTCGAGGCTAACAGTGATGAGGTTTGTGAACCACTGGGGATTTGATGTTGCACTCTATGACACAGACGCAATTATTCTGAAGAATCCAGAGTTGCTGTACTACAAACAGTATGGTGACAGCGATATTATTGGTACATATGGGCACTTTCCTCAGCAGATCATGCAAGAGTGGGGGATAGCTATCTGTATTGGAGTGGCAATGTTCAAGAGCTCAACACACACAGGTAAGAGACATTTCATATGGTTTGGAGGACACAAATTGTTTCATAGTTATCAATCTCAATCTAATGGCATAATTTATTTAGTAGTCACTTGGTGGTGAGTTCAATTATGTTATGAGACATAATCTCAATAGTAGTCACTTGGTGGTGAGTTCAATTATGTTATGAGACATAATCTCAATAGTAGTCACTTGGTGGTGAGTTCAATTATGTTATGAGACATAATCTCAATAGTAGTCACTTGGTGGTGAGTTCAATTATGTTATGAGACATAATCTCAATAGTAGTCACTTGGTGGTGAGTTCAATTATGTTATGAGACATAATGTGGTGTGGTAAGACAATTCAATTACGACATAATGTGCATGATTCTTGTTATCCAGAAGAGGTATGGGAAGGAATGAACCAAATCCTTCGTGATGTTGAAGCCACTAGTGACCAGGCCAGGCTCAACACTGCTCTCAAGGGTATGGACATTAAATGGAATAGTGGATCACAGACTGTACCCATCTTGAAAGAAGCATGGAGAGGCATTGGGAGGAGTGGGTTGACATTAACTGTTCTGCCTTCTGTCATTGTGTGCCGCCAAGACTGTTCAAGACATTTATTGTCATCATACTATGTATGGCACAAAGGTGGAAAACGCAACAGGGATGGTAAGCGAAAGTACGCTGCAGGGGCAGGGCTGTGGTACCTCAGACCAGACTGGATGGCTGTCAGTAACAGGACTACTGATAGTGGTTTACAGTGGTTGAAAGCCATAGCAAACTAATCAACATAGTGCCTCATGTTCAGTATTTATGTAATGTAATTATGTGTGCACTGATAAAGTTTCAGTACCTTGTCTCCGTCATGACATTAGTGCCAGTGTGCATTGTTTAGCCCAGGCTTAGTCTCCATGTCCTGATTACAGAATACTCAACACAGGGATGAAATTAGTAAATGTATGCTAAATCAATGCTGTGACAGAATCAGATCTCTGATGATTGGTCTAGAGTCACACTAGATCTACCTTCTGTTACCTCTTAACAACTGGTAAGTGCTAACCTATATGTACTGTTGCACACATATACCTGTACGCTAGCCTGCATTCAACAGTTCTGAATCCACTTGACTATACTAAAACCATAGATTAGCAAATAATCTATCTAAAACTATAATAACTAGTATGTGTGTATAAGTGTATACATACGGCAGTGCCACACAGGTAGGATATACAAGCCTACAAACCAATGTTTGAAACCCAATGTTTAAAGAATGAAGGGCATCTCTGATGTTGGCAGGATGATAAGTACAATGTTGTGTCTCACCAGACAAGTGCTGGTGTTGGTAGAAATTGTTGCAGTCAGATGTTCTCCATGTGGGGCTATCATCAGCAAAAGGCAAGCAGGTAGCTAGTTTCCTTTCCAGCACCCCAGCCCCCACCTAGCTTTCCATTGCTTGCAGTACTCAATAGAAAGCTGGGCAGGGGCCTAGGAATAAAGTTGCAACAGGTTTGATCCACTCAGATAGAGGTTGGGGGTATTCTCCCTACCCATGGCTTTCTATGTACAACAGAATGAAGCCCAAAATCTAGACCACCAACTGCATGACTGTGAATTAATTCATGCAGTTGGTGATCTAGATTTGAGCTTTATTCTGTATTACATAGGACACAATTTAACTCAATTGAAGCATGACATGCACTATAATTGGGGCGAGTGTGAGCGAGCCCCACACCAGTGACTTTAACGGTAAAAGCCATCTAACTTCACCACAAATACGCTAAAAGCTTATTTAAATGCCCAGGCTTCCTCTTTGAGTGCCTTTGTGATCAGCAAGACTCATATAGTTGCCCAAAAGCCTCGCAGAAGACAGCTAAATGCAAAAGTGTGCAATAACGAAAGTGCCATTTTTCGTACTCTTTCTTTCTTTCTTTCTTTCTTTCTTTCTTTCTTTCTTTCTTTCTTTCTTCCTTCCTTCCTTCCTTCCTTCCTTCCTTCCTTCTTTCTTTCTTTCTTTCTTTCTTTAACCCTTACTTTTCATACCCACTTGCTTCCAAAAGTGACAGTTCTGTGGCAGTGCCTCAAATACAAAGGCTGATTCTGAAGGGAAACAAGAACATCAGGGGCAGCATGGGAGTTCAGATTGCTCAAAGCCAATACCGTAAGGTAGCCTCTTGGACCATGTAGCACATGACTGAAATGTGGCCCTTTGCTACAATCTGCTTGATGACAACCAACAGCTCTAGCATGTTTTTGTAGGTATAGCTACTATAGTCACTACATGTGCAAGCAGGTATGCCAAGTCAGACCGATTTTGTACAGTGCTACATAGTCCATGGGCTACTAGAGTTGTAGTTGTTAGCATGTAAGCTGCCCACATGCCATATATAGACCAGTCAGTTGATCAGGCGCTCACAACCTCTATGTGGCAACCTTTCCCGGTTACTGCAGTAAATGCGAGCAGCAAAAGCAATAATCACCCCCAAAAATTAGAATGAGATAGCAATAGTAGGAGTAGGTGTAATGGGCTTTTAAATATGACTATAAAAAGGTTTTGCAAGCTATGAGCTCAGCAACAGCTGAAGTTGGCAAACTTAGCTGGATAAGGAGAATGGCTCAACAAGCCTCTGCTGCATATATGCATGCCTCTTTCAACACAGTAATTGGCACATGTGCTCAAACTAATCTTATCAACAACTATTATTGTCTCTGTAATGCATGTGATGGCAATAACAAAAAATATTATGTTCAAAACAAGGTTCTTAAACACAGCTGCACTTCAGAACTGTAACTTGTGTTCACTAACCGCGAAGGTGACAAGAATTACAAGCCTTCAACCTTTATTCTATACTCCAAGTGTGCATTGTGTTAAGTTCCATAGAGCTAATGTATACTGGTACAGTGTAGGTGTGCTGTGAATACAGGTTCTACTTGTAAGTTGTTATACATTGTGTACTGTAAACACTGCTCGTCTGTTGGCAAGACAATTTTGTCCATTATTTGAAATACACATTTACTTTGCAATGTAAGATACTGCACTCAACAAAGAGTATTTTCAATCGTCCTTTGGACTCATGAAACTTCATTCCTCTACCCACAAAACTTGTGTAGTAAGATATTATGTAGTCAGAGATTATGGTCAACAACCACCTAACTCTAAGATTAAGTGTGGCTACATAGTATACAGACAAGGTAGTTTATGCCGTTCTATAATGACAAGTGGTTCATATACTTACAAAAAGTTGTAGATTCTGTTTGATATATGTATATACCACAGCAAGTTTAAATAGAAACAAGAATTGGGAAATATATCATACAAGATGATCAACAATGCTCAGAATGCTGAAAAACTTTGTCTCACTGATCATGCAATAACTGCCATTTAGGAAACATCCCTTTCTCAACAGCTACAGGGACAATCACTGGCATCTTTTTATTGAAGGCAACTACTAACAATAATTATATAGGTTGTAGCTAGGTTTGTAGCTGCCAGAAAGCACTTTCAAATTAAAACAAACACTGAATATAAACATCATAATTGCAACATTCAATGTGTGGTTGAAAAAATGGCACACAATGTAGGGATGGTCCAAACGTGTTGTTCCTACTTTGTTTGGTTGCTATTTGGGGATTCCATCCTGACATGTGCTTGGTTTCATTATTGTAAACCTGTAGCTTCTTTTGTTTGGTAAGTTGAATCTTGATATATATAATAAATAATTAATGCATGATAGCCAAGAATTTATGGTCAAAAACCATCCGACTCCAAAGGCAGAGCCTGACGACAAGGGTGTTTATCTCCACTTGTACTAAGAACAACCAGGTAGGAGGAGAATATAACAAAATTATGCTTGGCGGGAGTTGCATTTTTGTTTTTTTGGGGAGGGAGCAGATTTATGCAAAGTAAACAGCAACAGTTGTCATAAATCCTACAACTCCACCCAACTCGTGTCCACTGATATGTACTAGCTAGGCATATTGCAGTAACATGGTTATTTTTCATTGTACTTTCCATCTAGAAACCTGAGAGGTAAGCTTGTTTAATATTGATCTTGAGTTGTGGATTCAGCACATATCTAACGTCTAGGTAAATTATTTGGGATCTGTTCATCTCTGTCCAGAGGGTCATTCACATACTTTGTATCTGTCCAGGGAGTCATTATGCTTTTTCTTTTTTGTCCAGGAGCTCATTATGATTGTCAGGGCTCATTATGATTGTCCAAGGGCTCATTATGATTGTCCAGGGGCTCATTATGATTGTCAGGGGGTTCATTATGATTTTCAGGGAGCTCATTATGATTGTCTAGGAGCTCATTATGATTGTCCAGGGGCTCATTATGATTGTCCGGGGGCTCATTATGATTGTCAGGGGCTCATTATGATTGTGCGGGGGCTCATTATGATTGTCCGGGGGCTCATTATGATTGTCAGGGGGTCATTATGATTGTCTAGGGGCTCATTTAGATTATTTGTATCTGCCAAGAGACACATTTTCAATTTCTATCACTGTCCAGGTTGTCATTACAATTTTTCATTTCTGTCTGGGGGGGTCACTACAATTTTCCATTTCTGTCCAGGGGGTCACCACAATTTTTAATTTCTGTCCAGGGGTGCACCACAATTTTTAATTCCTGTCCAGGGGTGCACTACAATTTTTAATTTCTGTCCAGGGGGTCACTACAATTTTTTATTTTGTGTGGGGGGTCACTGTGGACCATTATATATGTCCAGGGGGAATCTTGCATCATGTCATCTGTACAGGGGGAAGTATCCTCAAAATAATTGTCCAGGTGGTACCTCCTACAAAATTGTACTGTCCATGGGGTTAACATGTTTTGCAAGGATTTGTCACAAGCTGTTCATCTGTGGAGGGGGGGGGGGTATGGACATCAAATGGAATAGCCCAATTGTTGAGCCCCTTTGAACATCAGCACTGCCTTGGACCTGCCTCTTCCAACATCGCATCAGAGCTACCACAAGCATGACAATTATTGCTATGAAGATTATGTTAAGCACCCCCATTGTGACAGCTGCTGCAATAGTGCCAGCTGAAATGTCTGCATTGCAGTCATCTTGTTGCCTTCCTTCACCGGGTGTCATGCTGGGTCTTGAAGTTGGTTCCATGGTCTGAAGGAGAGTGCTGGTAACACTTATTGTAATTGTTGAAAGTACACTACATGGCTGAATCCCTGCATAAGAATAGTGCATGTAAGAAGGGGAGAATATGACAGTCATATGCACTACATGTACATCAGCAATGTATTTCTGCCATGCAAGTAACAGATTGTGGAGAACCTTGTAATTATTGTGGTATAAAGGTACATGATCAAACATGTTGCTGATCACCAACTAGTATTCTTGTTTAGAGTTTGAACCTGATTTCAGGACATCATGCATATACAAACATGTCCTTGAAAGCCTCAGTTGTCTGTATATGGTAGCAAGGTGCCCATCCAGGGAAGGTCCATGGATGAGCATAATAACTGTGGTAACCTTAGACACTCAGACTGAAGGTCATGCAAGGCATTGTGTTAATCCATGGATGGTCAATGGATGCAGTAATGGTAACACCTGACATACCTGAAGCTGTCAAGCTCCACACGAATGCTCACAACCATTTCCAATTTAATACTGGGGCCTTGTGAACATGGTGGCTGCACATACTACAGTTTCCAAACAAAACTCTGCTCCCACCATGGCTGTGTGAATGAATTTTGAACCTTATTTGACCTTTGATGCACACCCATCTCTATAGAGTAAGCTGGTTGCATGTATACTACTCACAGGTGTTACATACCAAATGCTGTGTCAAGTATGAAGTTGCTGATGTTATCCAGTCCTTCAACAGACACGAATATGGTGGTGTTTGTAAACATTGCAGTCGCCTGCCGCTTCTTGGAGCTGGGGTCTGGACCATTGTCCTCAAAATCACTTGGATCCAGGTATGCAGAAGCAGTAGAGTTAGTTTCCAGCTGAACATCGTACAGAGCTGCACTGGGGTTTCTTATTTTGCTGGAAGCATACATCACAACCCTTCCCTGCTGTACTTGTAGTTGGAAGGTCATCCCTTGCGCTGGGAGTGAAAACTGGAAGAAAGATAGCTCTCCTTCATCTAACATGCTCTCAATGGTCTGCCCAATTTCCACAGGAGCTGGTACTGTGAGTGCATGTGTATGTGTGATGATGCATGGCCACAATCATTAGTACACCCACAATCTTGCATGGTGTTATTGTTAAATGTAGCATGTGCTGGTAGCTAAGTTTTATCACTGTGCATGTGCAATGACGGCTAGCTAGCACTTCTCCAATTGTCTTCATTGTTCATGCATGTGCTGGTAGCTAAAATTTATCTACCGTATGGCGGGAAATATTCTCCAGGGTTAAATTTTCGTAAATTTCGCCATTAGCTTGGAATGGCGAAAATTTAACTTGTGAAATTTTTTTCCTGGTTAATTATTTGCCCGGTGAAAATTTTTCCAGCACGTGTGAAGGCAGTTTATACATAGAACAGACTGTTGAAGTGTGTGTCATGGCATTACTACACTATTTCCAAGTAACGCTACATCGGTGGGCTCAGTGGGGATCTTCCTGACCCAGCCGGACTGCTGTCGTTGTTGCTACCTTCATCAGCGATCGAAGTAGCAAATGTAGCTGTTGCCAGCAATGCCGGGCGGCTTCCCAAATCTCCTTCATGATATACATGGTAGCCACGTATGACGCATTCTTTCTCGAAGTTCTCCATGACAAAGTTCTCCCTCTAGTAGCTAGCACCATAGATACTATGCTGGCACTACTCATCACACTTCGCATGCTGACTATACAGTATCATGATTATTTCTGCAATACACATTGGTGCTCGCTTTGGCGAAAATTTTCCCTGGCGAATATTTCCCCAGTATTCAGATTCCACAATCATCTTTCACACAACCCTTGTAGTCCCCATGCAAGATGCTCACAGAATTAACCTTGAGCTTAATGCTTGCTTAGATACCCCATGTGTGCATGCATAAAGGAATATCAAGCAATCAGTTATGGTCCATGCAGCTGTCCATCTGTCCATCTGTCTGTCCGTCCAGTCAAAAATCCGCACATTAAACTTTACGTATGTGCAAACAATAACATGCCAATTTAGAAGGAAAAAGACTGCATGTACTATGATCGCTACGATCTTCGAATGAAAGACAGCTGCACGAAGGACAGCTGCACGAAGGACAGCTGCACGAAGGACAGCTGCACGAAGAGAAGATGCCTTTGAAGAGCTCCTATTGACCTTTTGGATAAGGCCACATAAATGCATTTTGTGCATGAGATAGCAGTCGCCATTTACCGGTCAACTCCGTGCAGCTGATGCATGACAAGGCCTGGTATTGGCCGAAACGCGTCCTGCGCAGTGGGTGACTTTACATAACACCTAGGCGTTTTTTAGGGAGATGTGGTTCGTTGATTGTTCATGTGTACCCGAAGCAGACTGAAGCTGTTCTATTCAATGCATTTCAAGCTCTTTCCTATTTAACATTGGTTGTGTCTAGGCCTTGGTAGATTATCCTCACATTTCTACCCATTATTCTATTCTTTTATTCTCATAAACTTCACCTATTCAATGCACCTATTATTCTCAATTATGCTAACTGGATTTCACACATATGTGCATATAAAAAATGAAGTGGTTACAATTAGGATTCTCGCCTTTCTCAGTGGTTGTGTTCTAGCATTACTGAAAGCTGTATTAGTCCTCTAAAGAAGATTCTTGCTGTAAAACATAAGAAACTTGTTACTAGAAATGAGGCTATACAGTGCACTTGGTCAAAAGAGATTGCAAGTTTGCAATGTTCTGGCCACCTGATCAGGAAAGTGTACCTATTATGCCAGCATAATTCTTGATGCTCAGGAGCACCTATTATTCCCAAAATTATGCTAGCATAATCTACCAAGGCCTAGTTGTGTCCACCATTTTACTACTATGGTGGAGATACTTTATACTTGATGTACACTGCATACCATAGGCGTCGGAAGCAAATTGAGAGTGGGAGGCTATAAGCGTGCGAAAAATTTGAGGTCACACCCCTCAAAAGCGTGTATACAGTGCACTAGCGCGAGGTCCATAAGTACTATGTGCAACCAGCTATACGCGCAAAAACGCAAGTTCAGCAAGCACAAACCAAGTATCCTTCTTCCAAAAATTGCAAGACAGTACAATAATCAATCGATCGATCGACAACCTCTAGCTAGCTAGCTAATTACCCCCACAGCCTTTTGCTAGCTATAGAGTATAGTGCAGCAGTCTAGCACAGTGCACATAATAGCAAAGTGGCACTTGGCATGAGGAAACAACTAAACGCAGGAAACACTAGCCTTGTTCCCAGGCCCCGCCCAGCTTTCCGTCGCTTATTAGGGCTTTTCCGTACTGCAAGCAACGGAAAGCTGGGCGGGGCCTGGGAACGAGGCTAGGAAAACACTATACTACCATCCAGAGTTTTTGCTATCAAGCAGCACTTTCCAAGGCTTGTTGGTGAACAGGAGTTTCATTCCCAATACGGCAATATAACCGTTGATGTCTATTGCTTCCAGTGGGCTAAGAATTAACATGAATCTTTTAATTTGCTTCTTGGGGGATTTTCAGATCAAACCGCTAAGAGATTATTGTGTTTTAAATTATGGATAACAAACATCTTATTAAGACACTATAGTGTCTCATTACACCCATTCAACAATGCAAATAGACCTACATATGGACTTGTTTGAGCACCATATATAACCAAACAGGATGTAGGTTTGTGTATTATGACTGTGCATGCATACCTCTGCAGGCTTCCACACTGAGGATCCTCTGCAGGCTCTGAAAGCCCAGGACATCAAAGTCATTTAAGAGAGAAACAAAATTTGGCGATGAAGCCATTGCATTTAGTTCTGTCATGCTGATCCAGGGTCCAATACCAACCGCAAAAACAGTGATACCAGCTCCTCTCACTGCTTCTGCTTCAGGGATGGTCCGGCTTCTGTTTCTATTTGACCCTCCATCTGTAACCACAATTGCTACTCGAGGGATAGCTAACGTCTGAGGTCTTGCTCCAGCCTCAGTTGTTAGAACGTCTAATCTGAGGGTTCTCAGGGCATCAGCTGTGTTTGTAAAGTCTCCGAAAAAGACAATTTGCCGGATCGCTTGCACAACTGCTGGCCTGTCTGTAAAAGAATCCAGTTGGAAAGAGATTTTGGCAGTGTTACTGAACACAATTGCTCCAACTTGTGTGTCCTGGGGTCCAATCGCAAACGTGTTTGTCACATTCTCTGCAAATGCTTTGGTTGTTTGGAAGTTGTCAAAGCTCATACTGCCAGAGGCATCCAGGACAAAGACAAGGTCCAAACCTCGAGCTGGACATCCTGTAGTGAATACATCCAAATGGGGTGCAGAGTCAGTATCTCATATGCAATCTACAGAAGGCTTGATTTCATCCAACTGAATATTTTGCAAGCACTGCAGAAGTATAGCCAGTTTTTGTAGTGCATGAACTGAGATCATATGTTGTTGTTGTTGTTATAGCTACCTATAGTGTAGCAACATTTTGGTGACCATGGAACCACTTCTAAAGAAACATAGTTAAAAGGCTCAGAACCATGTGCCAGATGGTGTTGGTGCTCCACCACTCGATACACAATTTCATGCTTAAATTCTTGACTGCAATTACTGAAAGGGAAATTCTCAATCAGTATATCCCTGCTGATGTGAAAGCCTGGAAATGAGGCAACACGCTTACAAGAACTAGAAGTATACTTAATACATTTTATAGAAAACAAACACTTCAGTATTCAAGAAAACAAAAGAGCATACAATGGGGCATACAATGCCAATAGAAGAGTATACTTAATAGTAGTTAGACTTGGAGGCCATTGAATCTACAGGATATAGAAGATGCATGACTGGGCCCAGGGATGTAGCATTCCAAGCACAGCAAGGATGCTATACTGGGGGCCATGAGGCCTTCTAAATACCATAGATTTCATTAGCTGATGAATGTAAGCATCACAACAGCAATAAAAAGGACGCAAAGTACAACCGTGAATAGCAAAGTGATGATGGATCTTGGCAACCTGTCCACTGATTGGGCACCTGAATTGTGTGACGTCAACAGCAATGCAGTTGAACGCAGAATGCAACAAAGCTACAGCTGCAGCCGACTGAGTTAGCTCCTCTCAAGCACCCTGTCCACTTTCAAACTACCCCTACTTCACTGCATGTGCTCCACTGTTCCACAGTCAAGTTTACTAAGACCAAAATCAAGGAAGGTGTGGGAAAAGTGGTGTCAACAAGGACAGCAAAATTTCTGACTCCCAACTAACAGATGTACAGCATGGCTGACCTTCTTCATTCTTCATTGCAACCAGATAGCTACACCTCCACCATGCACATTTGCTGCAATATGCCATCTGATGCAATATGGCCAACCTGCTTTTTTTTTTTTAAATCTGCTTAGTTCAGTAATGTATAAACATGTATTATGTAAACAGTACTTTTGTTGTTGCTATACTTGCTAAGCTGTAGTAAACAATACCCATGGATATTGTTTACTCCTACAGTTTATACATGTTGTTATACTGCATTATGTATCTTTTGAACTTCATGCCCGAGACTCATGTGAATCGATTCTAAGTGACCAGTCTGAAATGTCTATGCTGTTGCACCTAGACACAAGTTGTGTCCAGCTGCTTTCATAACATGCATGCCACAAGCCATGAGGCCCTATGTTTTGTGGCTTAGCCGACTAACTGTTTACCATGCAGTTAATCAGGAAACCTAGAACTAGGGCAGGTATCCGCATTAATGATTTGATATAGGAGGGTCAGTAGCTAACGCTGAGGGTATTTCAGTTTAATGCGTACCTTCTTCTTCCAACTCAGTAGTGCTGTCAATGAACCCTTGCACAGTGTCTGCAGCGTCACTGTTGTAGTTGTTCTTCCAGTATTCTCCTTGTCCTCGCAAGTCACCTGCAACAGGTATCGGGTCACTCACGATCGTAAAATACAGACGCGCAGCCAAAGCAGAGAACAGGGGCCTGCGCAGATCTGCCCACGTCGCATTCGGCCAGTCTATTCCAAATGATGCCATCAACTGCGGGTATATCTGCAAGAGGCTTGGATTGGCTGCTGTGTCTTGGGTTTGGTTGAAAATAGTTTCATCCACCTGCCATATTCCTCCGTTGTAGCCTGCTCTGAACGTGTTGATGTCCAATCCGTCTCGAGTTTCAGCGTACGCGATCCTTCGCAGCAAACGGTTGTCGCTGGGAAATACCTCCGACTGGTCGATTCGACCTATGGATGCTAGAACAACGTCTGTGCCTACCGCTTCTAGCCCAAGCGTAAGGTCTTGTCCTGGTGTCTGGCCTTGACACCTACAGACCAAAAATGCTATCAAGATTGTGGCGAAAAGATATAACTTGTACTTCATATTCGAAGGTCCGCACTTATGGTTCCGGTGTCGTATAGATTTAGGGACTCCTAAGATTTAGGGACCCGTCCCTAAATGTACGTGATTTGGGGACCTCGTAGATTTAGGGACCCCGATGCCAATCGGTTATACCGCGATTGAGTGAAGTCTAACATCCCAAGGGTATTAAATTTGTAGGCTGTAGGAAAAATTAATCTCCGAAGGTACATGTAGCAACAGAAGCGTTATAAGCTGAAAGCGAGGGAAAATTCACATATCGCCAGCCAGATCTACGAGTAGTCTCATGCCCAGCCGTCCACGCCCCCCGGCGGAGAACGTCTAGTGGTTTGACTGGTCACTAAACACCTTTCTCATTTGGAATGTGAGATGAGCAATGACATCGCAGAACGCATAATTAAAAGTCGCTACGTCACCAAAGTTCAAAACGGCCGCCTCAATTTTACTCCGAGGCTAGCAATTTTTGTGCGAAAGGGAGAACTCCGTGCATCAGCGCTCAGTTGATTTTCGCGGACAGACCTCCTTCCGCGAAAATAAAAACCGCATAACTAAGCTAAGACGGAAATTGATGACGTCATCAGTGCATACGAACAAGTGCTCATGTGAACGAGACGGTTCTCTACAGTCTGTCTGCGGTTTAAAGTACCGGTACCGGCACTTTAAGATTACGCGAAGTGAATTTTACTAGGTACTAAACAGCTTGCTTATTTACTTATCATTATGTAGCAAAATGAACAACTGCGTAAGTACATATGGAGATTATGTGGTGGGCGCGGGGAACTCCCATGTGTAGTTTTATGACGTAACCTGTTGGAGCTTAGACGACCATTACTCATTATAAATTTGTGCGCAATAAAATCTAACTGCGTCGGAATGTCCGCATTCTGGAGCTGTCAAACGCATTCACACTATTAGCGTTCCACTAAATCGGGCAACGTTGGCGCAGTGCCTGCTTTTACATGAGTCTACTGTACTGCGTACTAGTTCCGAGCGAAGCGAGGCTATACCCGGGTTCAATTGAAATTTTTCGTCGTCGTCGTCAACCGGAAGTTGGCCTAAAAACTTCGATATCTCAACAATGGTCTACGGGATCACTATCAGACTGGCAGGCATGAAAGCTCTATAGCCTCGTTCCCAGGCCGTTCCCGGCTCCAGTTTTGATCGCTTGCAGTATAAAAACGGAGGGGAAGGCCTGGGAGAAAGAGTCACGTGCGTGACGTCAGGTAGACGTGAGGGTAGACGTGAGGGGGGGCCGTGCCCGACGAAGTAACTCACAAACTTTGCGTTGATCAGCCTCGAGTCTACCAAACAACGAGCTGTATTGACGCTGTATTTCGAATGTTACAGTCTCAAGTTCTTGGACAAGATATTACAGGAAGGACCTCCCTGAACAGCCTTACCTGCTATCTCAGTACCAGTATTGTAGCAGATGGAGAAGACCAACACATGGCAAGTAAATCTCGTTCTGTGACTGATATACTCATATAGCTTTCTTCATGACATTTGCTTACTCGTATCAAAGGGGTTAAACGTACTGATTAATTATTCATAAGGTTTCAAACCGGGTGAATTTAGCGTATCCCAGATTTTTCGTCATCGTCGTCGTCGTCAACCGGAAGTTGGCCTAAAAACTTCGATATCTCCAGAATGGTCTACGGGATCACCATCAGACTAGCAGGCATGAAAGCTCTAGCTGTTACTAAACAACAGTGAACAAACTGTGTCGGTAGCCCAAGGGAAACAGATGCAGCAGTGAGATATCCGTAAAACACGGATTTCTCCAGAACGGTAGGCACAACAGCTATTAAACTTACTGGTATGACAGTTCCACCTGTGAGCAACCCACGGCAGACAAATAGCGACTGTACCATAAGACAAACACGCTCTTTGTTGGCAAATTGTTGCAAGCATACAACAGCAGCCATTTTTACATGGTAAGACTGGTCTGGTTCCCAGGCTACATCATACATACATCATACATGGATTGGGAACGTAGAAAACGTAGTTGGGGAATATGAGGGCAAACGCGAACGTCCGCGGAGCGAGGTCTTTTGCACAATGTGTATCCCTAGTAATGCCATAATGGTCAAATGGCGCGGTAGACTCCGGGCGGAGGACGGGAAACTATAGTCTCATTTGTAGAGGTGGGCGATACCAGCAAGAGATGATTCGATACGATACTGAGTATTTGCATGGTATGATACGATACCAAACGATACTAGCTCTTCCCTTCCAAGTAAAATTGAAATCAGTGCACAGTGCCAAAAAAAAATTGATAATACAACAGTTTAGACTCTTAGGTTCTTGAGAATCATATCCACATTCTTGGACGTCACGTGAGCTTCCCTGCCCATACAGGAAGGGTCTAGTCTGGGAACCAAACTGATAAGTATCGGTATCGGTGGTATCGATAATTCTGGTATCGTATCGCCCGTCTCTACTCATTTGGGGTGGCTACAGTAGCTATACACGGACTGCCGCCGCGCCGTAGAACTGTAACTGTTAGCTGCTATGCATAAGTAGGCCACTATACATCCAACCCTCTAGTCTTGATCCTTTGGCTATATAGTTCAATTCTGTTGTGTCATTTTATACACGGAACTTGCTTGCTACGCGAGTTCCCGCCATGCGCTGCAAGCCTTTGCCCCAGTCCTTGCTACTCGGCGTGGGAGTGTTGGCCATTCTGAGCGCGACTGGTTTGTATTTTGGTCTACTGCTCCGCCGGGGAGAATTGCGTTTCTCCTCATCCCACTTGTCCCTTGGAAGGGCCGGAAGTATTGGCATAATAAGAGGGCATGTGTCCCTTTGGAAGTTCAGTCAGTGGAGTGAAGAAAATAACCTGACAACAGACCAGCAACAAGGTAGTGATCTCCGAGTGCATGAGAAATCTAGAAGTGAACTGGTGCCAACTTCTGTGACTCACCACCAAGAGGAAGGTGATGAGCGAAGGCTTGCAATGAATCTTGTGTCGCTGAATGAAGCAGATGTGTCCAAGGAGACAGTTGGTGCCAAGACTAACGATGAAACAGCAACCAGTCAAACAGAGAGAAAATTGATTCTGAGCAAAATTTCTCCAGGGAAAGAGGTTCATTTAAATAAGTCTGCTGGTTCACATCATTTTACAATTAGACCACCTTTCAGCCTACCAGTACCTCTTGCTACTCTACCTCTGAGCCAAATATTGCGTACTCACTGGCTGCAAGCACTAAGAAACTTTTTAGACTCCTTGAATCCTCATTCAGGACCTGTCACTATAGTCACATCTGACTATTCATATCGTGAGGTGCTTCTGAACTGGCTTATTTCAGCTCACGTTCGAGTAGACAGACCGCTCAGCAACGTTCTGGTGCTGTCACTTGATGCATCTCCGAGTATACACCCTGTTAAAGGACAGGGGGGTTGCATGCATCCACATTCCACCTCAGTCACTGCTAAGCTCAGCACTGATTGCAGGACTCACAGAACACATTGGTTTCACACAATCACAGGTTTCGAGGCTAACAGTGATGAGGTTTGTGAACCACTGGGGATTTGATGTTGCACTCTATGACACAGATGCAATTATTCTGAAGAATCCAGAGTTGCTGTACTACAAACAGTATGGTGACAGCGATATTATTGGTACATACGGGCACTTTCCTCAGCAGATCATGCAAGAGTGGGGGATAGCTATCTGTATTGGAGTGGCAATGTTCAAGAGCTCAACACACACAGGTAAAGAGAGATTTCATACAGTTTGGAGGACATGAAATATTATCATTCTCAATCTAATGGCATATTTAGTGAAGTCACTTGGTGGTGAGTTCAATTATGGTATGACGTGATGTGGTGAGGTGACACATGCAGTTCAACACATAGTGCATGATCAGATAGCAGGAAACACACTTGAGTTATTTCAACCACATTTTTAGGTTGTCTCACTTGCATCCATAGGCGCCTGCAGCCTTTCGAATCATTCGTATTCATATCACGAGGACCGGACGCGAAGACACATGGTCTGTGCGTGCTTACGCACGCACAGACGTATGTATAGCGTACAGTGGGTGTAGTGACAAAATACGCTTTCTACAATTGCGCATCAAATGCTGCATAGCCAAGTCTTGCCCGGGTACCCACACAGCTCTGCAGGCGCCTATGCTTGCATCAGTGTGACCAAGGAATGCTACCAAATAGGTCTTCTCGAAAGTTCATTGAGGAGCTGCTAGGTTCTTAAATTTAATTAGTCTCTTTTTTCAGAAGACCTATTTGGTTACATTCCTGGCACTTCTATATACTACTGCAATCATGCAATCACGGAACTACTGCAATCATGCAATCACGGAACTACTGCAATCATGCAATCACGGAACTACTGCAATCATGCAATCACGGAACTACTGCAATCATGCAATCACGGAACTACTGCAATCATGCAATCACGGAACTACTGCAATCATGCAATCACGGAACTCCTGCAAGGGCTGATCAAAGCAAACATGAAACCTCACATGAAATGCCCATTTATAGGCTTTCTGAAAGGATACTAATTTAGCAAAAGGGAGGAGCTTCTCAACTACACTCCGATTTCAATTGTAAGCACTTCTTGAACTTTACATGTCACGCATGTAACAGGAATGCAACTGAGTCGACCAAAATATGGTTGAAGTAACCCAGTGCAGATAGCAGGACTTTTCAATTGAAACTTAACACTTTTTGTTCTTGTTATCCAGAAGAGGTCTGGGAAAGAATGAACCAAGTCCTTCGTGATATTAGAGACCAGGTCAGGCTCAACACTGCTCTCAAGGGTATGGACATTAAATGGAATAATGGATCACAGACTGTACCCATCTCGAAAGAAGCATGGAGAGGCATTGGGAGGAGTGGGTTGACATTAACTGTTCTGCCTTCTGTCATTGTGTGCCGCCAAGACTGTTCAAGACAATTGCTGTCATCATACTATGTATGGCACAGAGGTGGGAAACGCAACAGGGATGGTAAGCAGAAGTACGCTGCAGGGGCAGGGCTGTGGTACCTCAGACCAGACTGGATGGCTGTCACTAATAGGACTGCTGGTAATGGTTTACAGTGGTTGAAAGCCATAGCAAACTGATCAACATAGTGTCTCCAATTTGCTACGTGTTCAGTAATGTATTTATATATGTGTGCACTGATAAAGTTTCAGTACCTTGTCTCCATCATGACATTAGTGCCAGTCCTGATTACAGAGTACTCAACACCGCACAAAACATTTTGAGAGACATCGGTCTGTGTTGTAAAGAAGTGCCATTGCCATCAAAAGCACTGTGGACGCACAGGATGTGCTATAGTGCAGCAAGCCAGTAGCTAAGTGCGCACTTCACTGAAGTATCAGAGTGACTTATAACCTGCTACCAGAAAGTTGTAGCTAATAGATCTAGTTTGCTAACAATGTACCTTATACCAGGTTCCAGAGTTGCAGAAGTCAGGATAAAGTTTTTGTGGTCACTGAAGTGTCAACATTTTTGATCATAACTTAGGTTAGCAGTGGTTTAAAAAAAAATCGATAGCAAATGTAAGTACCTTCATGTTAATAGCTAGTTTGGCCACTGTATATATAGGTCCAATTCATTGATGGCAAATGTTTGGCCCTGTGCAATCGCCGTGGATTAGCTCTCAACCTTAGTGCTTCAGAATTTATGTAATGTAATTATGTGTGCACTGATAAAGTTTCAATACCTTGTCTCCGTCATGACATTAGTCTCCATGTCCTGATTACAGAGTACTCAACACACAAACGAAATTAGTAAATGTATGCTAAATCAATGCTGTTACAGAATCAGATCTCTGACGATTGGTCTAGATGGCCATGGGGTGTTCTCCCTAGCCTCCATTACCCATGACTTTCTATGTACAACAGAATGAAGCCCAAAATCTAGACCACCAACTGCATGACTGTGAATTAATTCATGCAGTTGGTGGTCTAGATTTTGAGCTTTATTCTGTATTACATAGGACACAATTTAACTCAATTGAAGCATGACATGCACTATAATAATTATTATATATATCTACATTATTAGTTCCCAGGACTTCCCACCACCCAGTTTTGATCACTTATAGAATGTTGCATGATGCAAGCAATCAAAAATTGGACAGTGGCCAGAAAGGCCTGCATGGGACATACATCAATCCACATTCATATTTATATGGGTGTTTTCTTGCTTAGGAAAACGTCATAACACTTTCAGACCAGACCTAAAATTGAACAGCTACATACACTGCCATAGATGTACATTCTCAGTAACAGACTATAGATTTAGAAAACCAACTCTAACTCCATGTAGAAAGCAGACAGAGAATTTTGACGCCATTTACCATCCCACAATCGTGCATTAACCCTTTGAACGCGGAAGTAATTTTAACATCATCGTTTAAATAATAATTATCACCACACGCAATACTTTTCAACAGGTGACATAAAAAGAAACTTGCAATAAAATGTGCTTGAATGACATTATAAAAGACTTAAAATGTACCTTGCTACAAACTGTACAATCTAAGTGAAGAAGACATGTAGCAGTGATAGACACTGATCACTGAGTCAGACCATAATCACATCCACTTGGACATGATAGATCTTCACACATTACTTGCTACATTCACTATTTGTTTACACAGTTGTGACAGAAGATGACGCTAGAATGGTGGGGACAACAGGTTTAAGGGCATCCATCCAAGCTTTCTTGTCAAAGTCTCCGTTGGCTTGTAGAGTGTGAGAGTGACGGCTCATTTGAGGGTTTGAGCACATCACCTTGAACAAGTGCTTACCACCTGCAGGGTGCAGATACAGTTCAACACTGATCTAAAAGGCCCAGCAACAGCTCTGTAAGTAAGTGGGAATTACTAAAAGGATACTATGAGTTAACGGCACCTTGCTACATGTAGTCGGTTAGCCTTAAACCCAGGCTTTCCACTGTGGAGTTTTTGCATCACAGCTTTGGAAAAATCAAGTTTCTCCAAAGCTGTGAGGCAAAATCCAGAGCGGTATATAAGTTCGGTAACCCAGGGTTAGAAGGCTGCTTGTCTCAATTTCAAATTGTTCACAAAACAATCTTCCACAAAATTATTCTGCTACATACACACCTGTGCTGCTCCCTGATTTCAGAGCTCCACGGAAGGACCCCCCGATACGGGCATCTCCATCATTCAGGTCTTGTACCACCATTTGCCTCAAGGGGATTGGCTGTATATCAGATTAGAATTACAAGAACAGGTATATAACTAGGTAAGAAATGATCAACATTCTCTCTGTTGGAACGCATGTGTATGTAATATGTTTAGCACTCATTCCTGGGTCCTCACCCAGCTTTCCGTTGCTTGTAGTACAATACTTGTTGCACTATGTACTGATCTGTTAACTCCACTAAAAGCTACCATTTTAGGCCAGAGTCCATTCAGACTAGCTGAGAAGATTTATGCCGAAAATGTCCTGAAACTGGTTGGTGTTTGCTGCTAGCACTGACAGTGAGTAGTCTCAAACCGAGGCTTTCTATTCTAGATACTGTCGTGCAGCTGCTGTGAAACAGACCCCAGAATGAAAAGCCTGAATTCAAGGCTAGTCTACACCCAACTGTACTCTCAAAAGGCTAGGAATGAAAGATATGCTGTCAGCTACAATCAGGCCCAAAGACACAACCAAATACCTGGAGGAAATGGCACCCGGCTACTGTTGTTATCAGTACTGGATCAAGGTTCTCATTTACATCATCCTTAATCTTCCACAAAAGTATACAATTAGAATGCAACTGTGCACTCACAATTATCGTCCTGACATAACTGCTGTGAAGCTCCAACTAATAAACTCTTGTTTCCAGTACATTTGTTCACACCCCTAGCTAGTCTTCTTTTAATGGTAGGAGTACAGTAGTGCTTACTGCTTGCACTGTATGTTATCTATTGTGAATCTGTTTCTTTATCTTATTTGGCATTCATTTCTGTCCTAGTTTCTATATTCACCTGTCTGTAGACCTGGTATGTCAGTGTGGATGTTCTGCTGGTTGGTCGTGTGAGGAGAAACACTTTGTCAAACAAGAACGCATGTAGCTTCTACAATAGGCAAGAATAATACAAAGAGCTAGGTTGTGTACAATGGGTCATAATAAAATAGGTACAAGACAGTATACTAAATAGAGGCTTTCCAAAACCCACCCACTTTTGGGGAGTACCTCTGATTGTCCTGAATTTTAGATATGACTTAGTACTCATTAGGAAGAGACTAAGTTGAAAATTTGAGCTGGATAGCATGTTTAGTTTCTGAGATCTGCACACTCAAAATTTCAGTGTTCCCATACATTTTAATAGCTAGGACCCAATCTGGCCCCAATCTCCATCTAAATATACAGGAAAGTTTCAAACTTGAAGCCTGCATCTGCAGTCATAGAGTACTAACTATGGTAGGTAGATCAAGGTGCTGGGAGAAAATTTAATGGAGGGGGCATGGTTTTGGAAAGCCCCTATTAAAAGTGTTCTTCCGCAATCAGTGTTAATATTTATACCCAAAACTACAAATTGTTTGCACGCATGGATTGTACGTGTGCTGAATATACCAACTGAAGTTGAGGACAGTAGTGATCGTTCTGATCTTTGAAAAATCAATGTATTTGTGCAATATGTTGTGTGTTCTTGACTTACAGAACCATTCTTGTTTCAAGTACACATTGTACCAACCTAAGTTGGACAGTGATGACTGAAATACTTTTTTGCCCTGATCGATGTCCAATAAATCAAGCATGTATGCGATTAAGATGTATGTTATAGCTATGATTGAGTTTTGCGAATCTGTTATGTGCACTGTACATGTACATGTACGTACATATGCATGTTCATGACTCACAGAACCATTCTTGTTTCGAAGTACTCCACTGCATAAGATAAACTGTGACTCCTCGATCTCAGGACATTTCTGTGGGAGAAAGTGGTAGTCACGTACACATTGAGGAGGGAGCCAAATAGCTCCATGTGGATGCACATAAAACACCATCATCATAAGACCTGAATATATGTATGTATGTGACAAGCTACTAAGGTTAATCCATGTAAAGTTCAAAGCAATGCCTTGCACTACTCAGTTCTTGGAAGTCAGTTGTAAGGGTATTGTGTGCTTAGTCAGCAGAATTTTCTCAAGAGAAATTTCTGGGAAGGGGTCATGCTTCAAGTGATAATATGTAGTGACCGATAATAAGCAAAGGTCAGTGTTCCCCTGTCTCTCAACATAAAATAGTGTCTGAAACTCTGAAATAATAATTATCCCTTTGCCGAAAATGCTGTACATGTCAAATTCATGTACATGTACTACTAACCTCTACAAGAGCACATAAGAACGGGCGGCTAGAGTAAGAGCGTGTAACTCCAATAGAAGCCCGTACTCCGGGCAAAATTATTGAACTGTTACTAAAAATAGAACACCCGGTACGCGCTTATAGCTTAGCAACAACGACTTAGTATGTGTTTCTATTTTTAGTAACGGTTCAATAATTCCGCCCGGTTTCAAATTTACGGAGTTACACGCTCTTACTCTAGTCGCCCGTTCTTATGCGCTCTTGCCTCTATTATAAGTATAAATATATAAGGTACTGTATACGTACGTAACATGCACGTTTACCTGATCATCATGGAGGTAGTCCAGCCGGTTGATGATATCGAGGCATTTGGCCATCCCTGTACATCTGTCTATCTCCTTGATCAGTGAGTTGAAGCTGGCAATCTGGGAGGATGAGAATAAGTATCAGAAATGGAGACCCACATTCATTAACAGTCATGTGTGAATCCTCTATGGCTATCACAAGCAGTCATCAGGTACATGTAACTATGTACACATGTACACCTGTAGTTTTTAGCCCACATGTCTGAGAAGAGCCATCGGTACCACAGCTAAATCTAAATCTAAAGCTAATCAGCTGCACTGGATTCACACTATCACAATATTTGAAAATGCTCACTTTACGCTGGACAGCAATATTTATGCTCAATTAATGCCAGCATATTACATGTATGTGGGAGCCTAACAAGTGGCCTCACAAGAAGAAATGAGTTTGGGCACAAGACTATACCACAAGCTGTGTAACGTACTCAGTCATCAGTGTGACTATTGTCTGGTCCACAGCACACACATCCACAGCACACACAAACATTTGAGCTAGCTGAAGCATCAGTGCCCACAGCTGAGTCTACTCTATTATATACATAGTGAGCAGACACTGCTTGCTCGGGCCTAGTAAATGTAATGAAACACTACAGCAGAACGTCTCTAATATAGGTCCTAATTAGCAACTGTGTCCTTAACTCAGGGATATCCTTTAAGAAGGATTTCACTGTTTAAACAACCTGTACATTTTCCTCAACTCTACAATGAGCATCAGTATCAAACTTACCGCTTTGTCGAGTGGTTCATGATCACAGTGTCCCGAGGGTGTCTGGAAACCAAAATGTAGATAACAAGGTGAACGCAATTGTGCAGAGTTGTTCAGTAACTGCCTCCCACAGCAAGCCACAAGGATAAGGAGATCACAATGTACGTACCTTCTTTTTAACTTCCTTCAATAGGATGGGATACTTCATTATTCTACTGCGAGGTGAGTCTGTGGTAGAGAAGTGACAGACAATCTTGTACTTCCATGTCAGCTGACAAAATTCTCATACCCACATGCATGAACAATCAACGAACCACATTCCCCCTAAAAAAATAGGCCTAGATGTTACGCAAAGTCACTAACTGCACAGGACGCATTCTGACGTTTTTTTCGCTAATAAGAACATTTACAATAATAACAGTTCACAGATATATCTTTGAAACATGAGTATGCACACTTCATCATGTGTGCATCTGTAAAATGTACATGATAAGGGAGATGTGGTTCGTTGATTGTACATGTACATACCCAAAAATGTCCACAGTTCAATCTTCCTTGAGAATTCAGAGTCTAAACACCGCTGTGAAAGAGAGAGAGTCGTACGTTTGTGATTAATACCACTATATTGCATACTAGACTCAGAGCAGCATGAAAAAACATACAGTGCATGTGAAGTGTTGCTGGCAGACAAGGTAATATTTTGCATACCTCAGGTTGTGTCAATGTGTACATGTAGGTATTACATACATGCACCTTCACTGTTTGCACTAGCTAGTGCAAGTTGTACAGTTCTTCTAACATATGTATACATATAACCTTACACACACATCACACTCACACACACACACGCAACATACACACACACATGCACACACACACACACACATGCACATGCACACACACACACACACACGTGCACACACACACACACATGCACACACACACACACCTGCAAGAAGTCCTCCACGCCTGGCTCCTGTTTTCTGGCCTCTAGAGTAGATTTTGCCACGACCATGTTTGGGCAGTAATCTGCATAGGGGAGTAGTGTTTCAGACTGCAGAGGAAGGGAGAGAGGGAGGGAGGGAGGGAGGGAGGGAGGGAGGGAGGGAGGGAGGGAGGGAGGGAGGGAGGGAGGGAGGGAGGGAGGGAGGGAGGGAGGGAGGGAGAAGGAAATGATGAATAATTGAGAATGTCATTCACCAATGATTTACAGGTGTACAGTGTACACTATGCTCAACAAAATGTGAAAGAAACGTATGAGCTAGCATGTACAATGTACAACACTGGTATACAGAGTGGTATAAAAACAAGTTCATATCATGAGTTGCTCACCCACTGCAGTAACATGCTCCCAACGGTTTCAATGTATTCTCCACCCGATCTCATCTCTTGGAACTTCAGAACAAGGTCTGCATGAGGGCAAGGGGTCAGAAGTGACTCATAAATCATGCATCATCAGAATGAGCTTACATGCACCCATGAGATGTTTGTTCCTTGGCTAGTCTTGTCCTCAGGCCTCCTTCTTTTTATTAATGATCTCAGAGCTTCCTGATTTTTTGCTGCTCTTTTACTCCCATCAAGAGTGCACAAGAATGGGCGGCTAGAGTAAGAGCATGTAACTCCATAAAATTTGAAACCAGGCGGAATTTACCGCCAGTACTAAAAATAGTAACACATATGCACATGCTGGGTAACAGAAGCCATTGTTGCTATAAGCACATGACTGGGTGTTCTATTTTTAGCACGATTTGAATTTTGCCCGGACTACGGGCTTCTATTGGAGTTACATGCTCTTACTCTAGCCGCCCGTTCTCACTCTTGATCCCATGTACATGTATAAACAAGTTGGGGATCACTCACTGCATGTGCTCTCAGATCCCAGAGTCCCACATACAGTAAACGTACATATAGTTGCAACATGAACACTGGTCTTGAAATAGCATCAACATATAATCATGATATCTAGTGCAGACATTCATGCTCCCATTACTTGCAGTATGAAAGCATGAAAGCTGAAGGTATGAGAGTCTGGGAATGAGGCTATACAGCAACTGTACCGTCATTGAATGTGTAGTTTTGTACAAGTGCATTTACATGTACCTTCATGGAGGGTGAGTATGGTCTGAATGTTGCCAAATATCTTGCAGTGGTCCTCCTCCGATATCAGGTTAAGTCTCAGCATCGGGTGGAAGAAAATCTGCCAGCACACAGGAGAAAAACAATTGCATCATCATGTAGCCTTGTTTCCAAACCCCACCCAGCTGCCTATATCTTGCAGTACGGTTAAATGAGAGTTATGGAAACTGGGCAGAACCTGGGAACAAGGCTGTCATTATGTCCACAGGTAGTACATGTGTACAGTCGGTATGTACTTAGCAAACACTTGTACAGTGGGAAGTCACTTATCCGCAAAAGTTGGGACCAAGCACACTTAAGTGCTGCAGTGTGTAGCTTCGTGATTACTTCTCAAAGCCAGTGTGGGAGAAACGTACATTGATAACCATCTTCAGGTCTTCAACCAGTTCAGTTTCTGTTTTGAAGACGGAGTAAATTGCCTGTGGAGGGGGCAGTAGAGAATGGTAAGGGATGGAACAAGCGTCCTCGACACTGTGGGTAGCTAGTTTGTGAATCTATACCAGGGCTAGTAAATCTATACACCAGTACTACCTGGTACACACATAAGCCGATATAATGTTATTGGCTGAAACACAATTTGCACAGTGAGTGACTTTTTATACAACTCACCTCCTGTCGTTTAATCTCTTCCTTGGAGTACCTCTCTCCCACGTCAGGACCAACTGCCTCCACCCAGGTCTAATGAGGAACAAAAGTGGATACATTAATACTATCACACAACAACAACCTGAGGCATCGCCCATGAAACAGTTGTTTTGTAGTTAGTTGACTGCACGACTGTTCACTACTGCACCTGCATGGTATATACTAGAGCTATATAACAACCTTAATATGCCAATGGTAAATGTGTATGACTAATAATCAGTTGCAGAAGAAGCGGATTTTTTTACAGCAATAGTATACATGCATGTACACCAGGAGCTTGTAAATGCCGGCAGTGTGTACACTAGTCTCGGAACCAGACCCTCGCACGCGTTCGAGGGTCTGGCTCCGAGACTATGTGTATACACCAGTTGTTGTATGCCTGAGGAAGGTCCAGATTGGACCGCAGCATGAGAGTTTGATAAATAACAGCAAAGCATGCGCGCACTGCCCTGGAATCCATGAAAGTGATTTTTTCACGACTATCTGGTACATGTACATATATACATTCACGTCCATGTGGTGCACATTTGCAAACCATCTTTTAACAAATGCACGAACATGTGGTGCATACACACACACGTGTACCTGTGGGAGGTGTGGCTTGGGGTTGGTCTTCTTTCTCTTCCTGATGGTGTACGAGTTTTTGGGAGTGGATGGGAGACGGAATTTGGAGGAAGGGGAGGGGACAGGATCTCGAGAGAAACTAAATGAACGCTGCAAACAAAATGAGGAAGGTGGAGAGTAGGGAGAAAGTACACTGGTCATTTTTCGATCATATTTCAAGAAAATTTCCAGGTGATTCACAAAAAGAATTGTGATAGAAATAGTCCAATCAAGAATTCACTATTGTCAATCAAATTTTCTTTCTTATTTTGCACCCTGATGTTCACATGTACCTTGAGGGAATTTTTGGCTTGACGAAGTGGTGTGTCTTTCACAAGGTTAGCGATGGATGCCACTTTAGATAGAGGTCTGCATGCCTTCTTTGCTGATGGCTCCTATATCATGAAGAATGGGGAACGAATCAACCAAGTTGTCAACACCACTCATGATATGTAAGATGGTATGTAAACAACATCACCACCACATGTACCATATAATATAGTAGTGAGCTGTTACTATATGTATGTTTTACTATTTTTACATGCAGTAGTGGCAGTGAATTCCGACCAGTTTCAAAATTTATGGAGTTACACGCTGTTAGCTACTCAAGCCGCCTGTTCTTATATGCACTCTAGCATAGTATAGCCGTAGAGCTGCAGAACACTAAACTGTTTGTACAAGTATTAATTCTTTCAGTTGGTTTATGTTAATCCCTCATGAGTGAAGGAGAGGGGGAGAGGAGAGGACTCCTCACCCTTCACCTTTCTATGCATGCTCTTGTGAGTGACACCTACCCTGAATGTGATGTCCACACTCTGTGTGTCAAAGTCAGGATGACGCCTCTTGCGTCTTCCACTGCCCCCCTGAGGAAGAGATAAATACATGTGTACGTACATGTACAGCAGTGTCTAAAAAGAGCCTAGCTGTCATAATCTCTCCCCGTTTGAGGGATTACACATTTGTATATGAGATGGTAAGAATCATCAAAACCTAGATGTGCTCTAATTGGAAATTTACTGTGCATGTGTTACTTGGTGTTGACTTACAGGGGTGAAATGGTAAGATCACATAGATAGTCATGAATATAGTGACCTGGTAGGGGCCATGCATGTAGGGTGGAGGGTTGTTATAATGTAAGGATACTGCGAATGTGGAATGGACTGCTGTACCATAAGTTGCAGAATTCCAAATCCTTAATTTCCTCTGCTGGTCGATATACTAGGATATGACCCTTGTGGCAGTTAAATGCACAGGACAAGCAACACCCATAGTTTGATTCACCTCCCCAGCATGTACGACACTCGATCATACATGATTTGTGAATGACATTTCTCCAGTTGTATCGTAAGTACATCTGTCATTGCATGTGGATGCTGTTTGCGACTGTGGCCAAAACTGTCATCAGAAGGCAGTCTGTACTTGGCACTCAACAAAGCAGGAATATGTTAAACAGCCATTCTATCACTGCCATGACTGCTTCACAGATCCCCATAAGGGTTGCTGCTACCAGTGTGTGAAAAAGTGCCATGTCGGTCACAACACTGAATACGCTGGTATCAAAAATGCCTATTGCGACTGTGGACTTGAGTGCTGTCACAGCATCTGTCTCATTCCAGAGCCACAGTGCACTTATGAATCTCGTGGTGAAGATTACCATCTACAATACTGGTATCAATGCTACACCTGTTGGCATGGGGAGGCAAATCGAACTATGGATGCTGTGCATTTAACTGCCACAAGGATCATGACCTAGTGTATCGACCAGGAAGGAGAGTTACTGCTGTTTGTGATTGTGGCTGAAATGATCATCAACTGTCAGTTTGTACTTGGCACTCAACTGGAAAGTTAAACAGCCATTCTATCATTGCAACGACTGCTTCAAAGATCCTCGTGCAAAATGCTGTTACCAGTGCATAAAAACATGCCATGCTCGTCACAATACTACTTGTGTTGGCATCAGGGAAGGATACTGTAAATGTGGAATGAAATGCTGCAGAAAACGTTGTAGAATTCCAAATCCCACATAACATGACAGATACTGCTACTAGGGTGTGTATAATTACCATACACTGTATCAGTGTTAACACTACACTATTATTGGCATATTCTATAACTATGGACTGTACTGATTCATCAAGAATTTAATCACAAGTACATGTACATGCACACAAGCACTGTATTTTAGTGTATTCACTTGTATGTGTCCCTATGGAGTTCATCTGTAAAACTATATAACAACCCTTGTACGTGTATCTCAAATTATATCGCATGTTGTGTTATTAAGTTGTTCTGACCCACACTCAGCCCCTTCTTGAAAGTTTTGCTTTCTGAAGTATGTACTTAGTCTAGCATCAAAACCAACATGCCAAGTGTACTGTAATTAAAATGTTGGATTAAATAAATCTTGTTTCCAATCACTGGTAAAAATTCAACCAAGCATCGTCTGTTTTTTTTTTACCTGGACAATGGAGGAAAGGTCTTCGGTAACTGAAACGCTGGAAGGAAAATTGCTGCGAGGAGAAAAGCAGATGTCAAAGCAAATGTTACATAGTAGTACAGTATCCAACAATTTCTACATTTGAAAAATCACTTTAAGTTAATAAACCACAAAATTGAGTGTACATACAAATACAGATAATGAATCTCACTGACTGCATCAAACTTACGGGGTTCATAAACTGGCCCCTGCCCTAACCTGCATTCCCATAACTGACCATAAAGAAACCACTGACCAATTGGAGTAGTCAGGACCCAAGACCAGGTGACATGGGTCCGAGATCCTGACTACATGTACATGTATATTGCAAAGAGTATTTGCTCAAGCCCCTCAGTACAGTACATAATCAACAAAACCACACAAAAATCCCTATGGACATCGCTTTATAGCAGCTTCTGCCTCCTGCACAACCAAACCTTTATCTAAGCTGCTTACCCACTGTCTCCAGCTGATACTCAAACATTACAAGGAATATTGCAAAGGTATAGAAAGAAGAACCGGGGTAAACTGCTTTTGGGTCATTAACAACTCCACTGAAGTGACTAACACCCTAGAAAAGTTGAGACACGCAAGAGCATTGGATAGCTTTGATTTCAGTACACTCTATACTAACATCCCCCATAGTCAGCTCAAAACACGTATGGAAGAGTTAATTAGAAATGCATACAATACTAGAGATGCCTCCCACATGGCCTTAGGAAAAGATTATGCTTACTGGACTTCCAGACCTGTAGCTAATACCCGTAACTTAATGGTGAACCAGTTAGTTGAGATGTTCAATTTCTTGATAGATAACATATACATCCAGATAGGATCAGCTGTCTACCAACAAACAATTGGCATCCCTATGGGTACTGATTGTGCTCCATTAGTTGCGGATCTATTTCTTTTCTCCTATGAATTTGAGTTTATGAAATCCCTAATCCGGACTGACCTCTCTGTAGCAGCTAAATTTAGTAATACTTGCAGATATATTGATGACTTGCTTACACTTAACAACCCTGATTTTCAAGCATGCATAGGCCAAATTTACCCCCCAGAATTAGAGCTTAAGAAAACTACAGAGAGCCATGACAGCTGTTCCTACCTGGATCTTAACATTAATGTCCTGAATGGTAAGTTTTGCACAGACTTGTATGATAAGAGGGATGCCTTCAACTTTTCAATAGTCAATTTTCCACACATGGATAGCAACATACCCTCAAAACCAGCATACGGAGTAGTAATTTCACAGTTAGTTCGATATTTGAGGATATGTTGTAATTACCAAGATTTTGTTTACAGATCTAAACTACTCACAACCAGATTACTTAGACAGGGATACGTATACCAAAAACTCTGTAGCACCTACAAGACCTTTGTGCATCGCTACCCCAGGACTTTACAGAAGTACGGGAGGTGCCTGAAAAACATTATTACTGAATGCATTGCCATAGCTACTGTTTAACGCAGCCTGAACATGCAGTTTACTTGGCTTGGCACATTTATGCACACACAGCCTTTAAACACGCACTGTTTGCCTTGTGCCTTATTAACAATACTTCCGGTACCTCCAGTGCCTCTGTATGCGCGCGCGTGCACGCACGTGTCGATAACACGTGATCAATTGCTACGTAAGATCTTCGAACGAAAGACAGCTGCACGAAGAGACGGTGCTTTCGAGGAGTCTCTACCGACTTTTGAATAAGGCCAGCCACCTGACTGCATTCTGTGCATGAGATAGCAGTCCCCATCTCCCGGTCACCCCAGCGCAGCTGATGAGGCCTGGTATTGGCCGAAACGCATCCTGCGCAGTGGGTGACTTTGCATAACATCTAGGCCTGTTTTATAAGGGAGATGTGGTTCGTTGATTGTTCATGTACATATCATCTCACAAATCCCAAATGAAAATGGTCGAGGCACATACATTTGCTACAGCCCTAACCAACTTCACTGAGCCGACCACCTCTCACCAACCTCCTATATCTGACCGCAGCATACCTCCCCCGGCTAGATCATGAAGGAGCCAGATTTTCACACATTCACAGTGTTATAACAAATCATGAGATACGATGGCTTCATAGAGAAGGCCCGGTTACAGACATATCAGGGGTGTAAATCTATAGCCACCCTACAAGATCAGACCTGCCTGTTTGACTACCCAGCCTGACATGGCCTGATGTTTACAACTCACCATAGGCTCATCTGATCTAGAGTTCTGAGGGAAGGAGAGGCGGTTTTCTTCTTTTTGGCGGACAGGAGACACACGTTGATGTCCCGCACGTCAATCGGCAGGGAAGGAGAGTCCATTTTCACTTTTCGGACAACCGACCAGCTTTTGAATTTTTCGCGCACCGTTGTTTTGATCGAGTGCGCATGCGTCAATTATTTGAAAATTTCGTATTAACCCCTTTTGTACGATTATGGCAAACTTGTGAAAAAATGGCGTCAGCTTTGTACCTGGAAAACTTTCTGGAAAGTGAGTTGCTTCTGTAGTAGAAAATAGTAAGTAGTTAAAATCTTTATTCATGGAATATTTCATTTTTATAACGATTTTGATTGGTTATGGACTCCCAACTTGATTCAGGGGGGTGTGATCCAAGTTTGATATGAACACTGTAGTCACTTTCAAAGCCTTGGAGCATGGTTTGTGACGGACATGGTGACGGTGTATGATTTGGCATTATTCTCTAACTCCCATGGAATGATGTGAAAGTTGGTTTCTTGTGGGAGCCTGGAGGGGTTAGTGCCATCTCGCCTGTTCCCATTTGCCTACTAAAAATCAAATTGTGCCATCTCGCCTACTCAGCCAAAAATAGTTTTTTTGACACTAAGAGAAGCATCTGAGATTGTTTTTTCTACAACAGAGGTGAAGGGGTGCTTTTTCTCAAGCCCTAAATCGGAGGATATCCACACTTGGCCTTCTTTTATTCATTTCATACACCAGATAGTTGCACTAGCTTTTGTGCCTCTTCGATTTGTACAACTAGCATGGAAGCAGCCAAGGTTACAGCTCCTAATCTGCCCAGAGTTGATGAGTTTTTGTAACATACTTTGAAGGAACATGGTTGGTGGGCAATATGAGTTGTCAGAAAAGCTCATCCCAATGTACATGTATATGAACTGATTGAAATGTTTAAACAGGAACAGGCACACACACAAGTTTTGATTGCTCAGCTTGTAACTGGTTCCCAACCACCATGAAATGTTGTAGTAATTAAAAAGAGGCTCTTTGCTTTACTGTTTTTAGTTGAGTAGGCGAAATGGCAGATTTTGATTTTTAGTAGGCAAAATGGGAGTAGGAAAAATGGTACCAAACCCCTGGAGGGATTGTGTACAATATCCAAATGCAAGGAACAATTAACCATGGCCCTTCCTGTTCAACTCCCCTATCCCTTACATCAAGAGCGCATAAGAACGGGTGGCTAGAGTAAGAGTGTGTAACTCCAATAGAAGCCCGTAGTCTGGTCAAAATTATTGAACTGTTACTAAAAATAGAACACCCGGCACGTGCTTAGCAACAACGGCTTTATGTCTACGCACAGCTGCGCAGTACATGTTACTATTTTTAGTACGGTTCAATAATTCTGACCGGTTTGGAATTTTACGTAGTTACACGCTCTTCCTCTAGCCGCCATTCTTATGCACTCTTGCTTACGTTAATACACAATCCAGCTGCCTAACAGTAACACCTACTATGTTGCAATGACTAAGCTGTCCAGCAATACAAGTGTGTTAGGGAGTCAGATACCCTACTTGATCTTGTGGTACCGAGTTGATGTGTATATGTACTGTATTTACAGGCATAGAGACCCTGCCCCAGGAATTACAGAGAAACTTCACATTAATGAGAGACCTCGATCAACGAGCTGAAGGTAAGAAGTCAAAGAAATGATCCAGACCAGAAACCCTTGGAGAAGATCATTGTTTGTCAGATCAATAGCCAATGTATAGCACCACGTTCCGGCATCCACACAGTTTATTGAGTTGTGTTGTACTATATTCACTCGAAGTTGTCCCTGAAGATGATGTCATAAAGCTACAATTAGAGTGTAGCCATCAGTACTCAATGGTCTATAGATCCAGTGTATGTGCTTTCCGTATTATAGCATCATACGTAGAAGGTTGGACAAGGTCATGTGCACAAACGGCTATTTGTAGAGTTGCTTGCAAAGAGAACTCTCACGATAAATAGAAGCTGATACCAGCAAGCCTGACCCCTGAGTGAAAATCAATGAGCATGGACAGCTATAGTCTCGTTCCAGTACTGTACACACACACGAGAGTCTGGTAACGAGACTAGGACAGCTAGCCTAGCGTGCTTACCGTCATTATTGGAATAGAACGGTAGGAAATTAAATAATTTCAAATCTGGCTTCCGCTAGATTAGATTTCCAGGAACCTAATTTCTTCTGCTGGATTAGATCTACCACTATAATGGAGCACATTTTCCAAGAAAAGCACTAGCCATGCACGAGGCTTCTTCGCCCCAGGTATAGTGTTGCTTGCAGTACTAAATTACCATAGGCTTTCCCAGGTCTGGGTGCTGACTACAACGCCTCTGCAGTGACTTCAGAAGTGTTGTTGTGCACTAAACAGACTCATTCTATCCGTGACTTCGCTGTTTTGAAGAATGCTTCGTGGTGTTTACTGCTACAAGCTAGCCGGCTCTTCCGCTAAATTGGATTCACTCGAAAATAATTAGTGCAGCTACTGTCCGCATAATTGGATTAACAAAAATTGCAAAAATTGAATTTCTTCTGCTAGATTGGATCTACCGTTCTATTCGAATAATGACGGTAGTTGGCTCAGGAATGCAATCAGTGACCTACAAGTCATGTGATACACAAGGCTTGTTCTGACTATAGCATGGTTGAAGTGTGGTGTCTATGTTTGAACTTCAGTCTGTTTGGTCCCCCACAATCCATTGGAAATATCTCTTTCTTCCAGACCTCCGTAGTGAGGTAGAGACGAGTTCTCATGAGTATCGTGATCAGGTGAGAGATCTGAACAAGGAGGAGAGAAAGCAGCGACTGAACAAGATCCAGGAGCTCTTCAAGAAGGCCATGGAGTACAGTGATGACAAGGTCCAGATTGCAATGCAGATGTATGAAATGGTGAGTGGGCTAAACACTAGTCTCATTCCCAGACAGTCAGTAGCCTCGTACCCAGGCTCCTCCCCATGCAGAAAAAAGTTTTCCTGCATGGGGAGGAGCCTGGGTACGAGACTAGACCCTCAGCATGATGCTGGGCATCTAACTGAAGGAATAAGACTAATTTAACAGTTAACACTTGATCATGAATAGGATTGCGTAGTTAAAATTTAAAATTGCTTGTTTTATTGTGTCATGGTTGGTTTCTTCTGTCAGGTTGACAAGCATATTCGTCGTCTGGATGGGGATCTCTCCCGCTTTGAGCAAGAGCTGCAGATGAAGGATCCCGGAGCACGAAGACTCTCAGTAACATCTCCTGTGGACCTGCAATCACCCGCACAATCACGTGAGTCAGACAATTAGACAGTCAATCTGCCAGTCAATCTGTTAGCCAAGTCAGTCAGTCAATTGGTCGGTACTGCTAGCCTTGTTCCCAGGCTCTCCCCTACCAACCCTAACCCCCTCTGTCTTTATTGTTCGTTGTGGTGCAGGGGAGAGCCTGGGAGCAAGGCTATAGTACAGCTGCTTCGATATTTGTCACAAATACATGTACAGTAGATTAAGTTGCATGTGTATTGTCCCTCTCAGGAGAGCACTTCTTTCGTTGCAGTGTTGAAGGTCGATAGGTCTTTCCATTTATGCCCACAAAAGTTTACGTCAAAAACTTCACTGAAGTGTTTTCACACTAGGTTCATGTGTAAATATATACTGTTACTGTTTGCATATTGTTACTGGTGTAGAGCATGTGGTAGTATGGAGAATGGAGATGGGGATGATTCCCAGGCTCTCTTGTTATCTTGGGAATGAAGTTGAGATGAAGCAACTGTACATTGCTGCTGAGTGTCTGCATTGAGTGGTGTGTAGTTATTCATTAGTTAGCCTCATACCAGGCTGCGTGCACAAAAAATGGAAAAACTTCTTTTGTGCACTGCCTGGGTACGAGGCTATGCATTAGTGTGCATCTACACCTGATATTGTAATTGCAGGGACTCGGAAGCGTAGTATCATAGACTCGGGTGCTAGTGGAACCAGGAGGAAGAAGCGAGCATCAATGTCTGGAGATGAGCCTGGGTAAGTATGGCTAAGAGCAGCGTTGGTCCTACAAGTTACATGTACTTTAAGCTACATGTAAGTGTCTCACAAGCCACACCCTTCATAGAGTGAGAAAGGTTTGGTCATGCTGCAGCTGACGAGTTGTTGCCAAGGGACATAATTATCAAACAGTGTGGTTAGATACATGTACATGTAATATGATGCTGACATCTGCTAAACACGTTATGACATAATTGCTATTCCACGATAATTGATCCAATCTAAAAAGAGTATGGATTTTATCAGTCACCGCAACTTTCTGCCGTTGTGACAATCTTTCTTGGAGACAACTTGTCAGTTGCAGCATGACCAGACCCTTCCTCTGTCTGGGAAGGGTGTGGCTTGCGAGAGTAGCTACATTGTACATACATGTATGTTGTAATGTACCGTAGATCTGGAAATTTTCGTTGTAAAAATATTTTCGTGGTTTGCATATACCACGACAATAAAAAACACAAAATATATTTTACAACGGATAATTATTACAGTCAACACATTTTTGTACACACGATTCACAGCACAGCTAGCTAGTTATTTCGCGCGAGACGGCCTCTTCTTCGATACCCACAGGTGACTCATGGCAAACACGTTACAACTTTCCGCTCAGTGTCCGATAAACCGTCTGTCTTTACTACCACAGTACGTGCCTACAGCATTCTTCAGTTCTCTTTCCCACGTGAGTAGTTCGCCAACAGCTGTGTGGCAGCCACGAACGCAGCAAACTGTTCGTACTCCATGTTTTCTCGGCGTGCGTAGTCTTGTTCCAGATCACCAAACCTGGGAACGTAGGATCGTCAAAAAATTTTCGTGGGTATCCTAGACCACAAAAATATTTTTACACGAAAATTTAAAACACGAAAATTTCCAGATCTATGGTATATACAGGTAGAACTCCCTTAACGGACATTCTCTATAGCGGACACCTCATTATACAGGACAAAATGTTGCGGTCCGGGTTGATTTTGCATTACACACAATACTTTACAGCTCTCCGAAATGCGGACACCTCGCTATTCCGTAAAGCGGACAGATTTTGCAGTCCCGCTAGTACCTGGACTGTACAAAATTCACTCGATAATGCGGACGCTGACAGGCCTCTCGCACAAGATTGTCCGGCACTGCCGATTAATTCACCAACTGGACATAATACTAACACTGTTATGCATAGTTCTAGCCTCTGGTTATCCTTTCTTGCCATCATACAGCGAGGGAGAGCTCTGGAACGCGCCTTCATAGCGCTCAGCAGCACGAGTACGCATTGCCACGCCTACCGGAAATATACCGGAAGCCTCCGAAGTAGGGACACCTCTTTACTCAGGACATGGCACCAAAGGTGTCCGCATTATAGAGGTTCCACTGTATAGGTTCATACCCTCATGGAAAGAGTAACTAGTTTCTATACACTTACATGTATGTAGTTACTGTGTCTCTCCCCCCTCCTCCCCCTCCCTCCTGTCTCACTTGATGCAGCCCCTCAGGCCTGGGCACTCCAAAAACAATGTCACTGGGCCCTCCTGGGACCAGTGATGTACTGGACATGCCTGTGGACCCAAATGAACCCACCTACTGCCTCTGTCACCAGGTGAGACCTCCAACCCCATTACAATCACTCTTAGTAACCATTTTCATAAACGAAAAGGTAGCTATTCAAAAATGCTGCTTTCAAGATGCCACTATCCCCTTTTATGGATAAGACCAATTATTTGACTGTTTTTCTTGCATGAGATGGCAGTCCTGATCTCTCAGTCATCCCAGCACAACTGATGATACCTGGTATTGGCTGAAACGCATTGTGTGACTTTACAGGGAAACGTGGTTTATTGATTATTGGAGTGGTACTGTTCATGCATTAATCTGTATTTACAGGTGTCTTTTGGTGAAATGATTGGTTGTGACAACGTTGATGTAAGTGCTAGTAGCAGTTACTGATATACATACACTTACTATACATGTGCAATTGTTACTATAGTCAGTCAGTCAAAACGTTAATGTCCCCTGCAGAAAAAGCAACTGGTCCAAAGCTGGACCTATGACACTGCATGGCTAGCTAGCTAATAGAGTTGGTTAGGGCTCCTGTAGTATGACTTACACATGACAAATTAACCTAGTACAAAATGACAAGCGTACAGTTCTTAAAACATAATATTATTGAAAAAAATTTATCCCAGGTTCTGGTCTGGGTTGCTTTAGCCAGTAATGACCATGCAGCTTATGAGCAGCACTCATATGCTGCTTGCTATAAACATGTACAGTGTACATGTATGTACACATGATCATCCTATCTCTCACATCATGACTGTGTTGTTTACTCCTCCCTATCTCTCGCAGTGTCCGATAGAATGGTTCCACTTTCAGTGTGTTGGTCTCTCTTGCAAGCCAAAGGGAAAATGGTAGGTGATGATATTTTACAACCCTGTTTAATAGGAACTGCTTCCCAAGATGTTCACCTTTATACCTTTAGCTAAAGGTACATGTAATTAACCATTTAACCACCGAAAAGGCGTCGTCAAAATTTGGCCACATGTTATTAGTTGGCGCAATTCATTTTGAAGATAGGTTTTGTGCTAGCAAAAAAGGCGGGAGGTGGGCAGGTTTCAACACGTGGTGCCGTACACATGGCTGCTGCCTTGACTGGCTATAGAATGGCCTTGGTTGGCACCGGCTAAACCATTTCTCACCTTGTAGCACAAATGGGCATAGAAACCACCCCTCTCCCCTTGTAGGGGTGCTATTTGTGGTACTGTAGGCAGTTTTCAGTTGGGAAGAGCGTTTGCTGGTCAGAGAGCCTGACCGTTGAAGCTTGCTAATGAGTGGGTGTGGTCAAGGTCATGACCCCACAGAGAATGAGTCAAAGAAGCTTTGGCTCAAATTTCCAGTGCTAGCTCCAAGCAGAAGTGGAAATGCGACCCAGAAAAGGTATCCATAGCCTAAAAAAGACTTCCAGTAAATAGCCTGCGTGGTTAAAGAGCTAATCAGTGATGCCAATTTGCATCATCAAACTTTCAGCTTGTGATCTCAATCCCAGCACTGTCCTTCAGTGATAGGCTCTGCACCAGCTGAAGGTTGGTTCAGAGGAAGCTGATATTTGATGCTGTCCTATACAAAGTCGCACAATCCCACCAGGCGGTGGCGTTAGAAAGCGTTTACACGTCATTTTGCAGTTTTCTACACTGTAACGGGACATTTTCATGGAAAATCTGCTACCTTTCTTTATATTTTGCATCTAGGTACTGTCCAAAATGTAGTCAAGAACGAGAAAAGATGAAGAAGAAGTACTAGCACCAAGTATTGACTTTTTGTCTGCAATATTATAGTGTCACATTAGTACAAGCAACAACTGTCCAGTGGCTTACATTATTTCTCCAGTAAAGATTGCCTTAAGAAACCTTTTCTTTCTGTGACAGGCTTTGTTACTGGTACAGTATTGTACTTAATTAGTGCTCGAGTTCATTCCATCTTTCTTTGGCACTTGATTGCATGGCTCATACATCCATTGATTACACACCATCACTATCCTCACTTAATACAGTGGAACCTCTATAATGCGGACACCATTGGTGCCATCTAAAGTGTCCTGAGTAAAGAGGTGTCCCTACTTCAGAGGCTTCTGGTATATTTCCGATAGGCATTAGGGGCTACATAGAGGCTAGAACTATGCGTACCAGTGTTAGTATAATGTCCAGTTGGTGAATCAATCAGCGGTGCCGGACAATCTTGTGCGAGAGGCCTGCCAGCGTCCGCATTATCGAGTGAATTTTGTACAGTCCAGGTACTAGCGGGACCGCGATATCTGTCCGCTTTACAGAATAGCGAGGTGTCCGCATTTCGGAGAGCTGTGAAGTATTACACGTAATGCAAAATTCACTCCGGACCGCAACATTTTGTCCAGGTGTCTGCTATAGAGAATGTCCGTTAAGGGAGGTTCCACTGTGTACATCTTGGGATATGTAGCAGCATGATCGTATGACAGAATACACTGCTCAGTTTACCAGGACAAGTCATCAGACCCTGCAATTGCAAGAGGCTTGTTGAAGAGCAAGGAATGGCAGCCATGGCAGATTCTACCTCACTCGACCATCCTCTACAATAATACTACTTTATTCTACCATACTTTAGTATGGCTCTACTTCTGCATTACTCTACACTGGATACATACCTGCCTCTAGCTCCCTCTCTACCATACTCTAATGTTGATTCTCCCTCTAACATATGAAGTGAACCAAGATAGAGTGAAGTAGAGCTGGAACCATGGTAGATTATTGCAGAGCAAGGTAAAATTCATCAGATTCATGGTACGGTAGAACGAGCGGTATAGAGCCATGGTAAATTATAGAAGAGCATGCATAGTAGATTAACAGTAGTTGAGTCTGGTACTCCACCATGGCTCTACTATGACTCAACTTTATTGTGGCTCTACTTGTATCTACCTAACTCTACTTCACTGTACTATTGCTCTACTTGGCTCAACTTCACTCCACTAAGGACCTACTGAACTCTAATTGATTGTACTTTACTATGACTCAACTTGATTCTACTTGAATCGAATAATAGTGTTCTTGTGTATCATACTATTTTATACACAGAAACAGCTGTATAAGTCATCCCAGACTATAAGTCTATATTTGTAAAAAGTTACAACAATCAATCTACAATCAATGTACTAACTATAGCTGAGAATGTGAGAATGACAAGCATCACTTTCAGTCTTGGAGTTATTAGTACTAAGTCACTTGTTTGATTTTAGTGACATAGCAAGCTCAACATAACCAGCTGATGACTCCAATATGTCAGAGATAGTTGACACCAGCTCACTGAAATGAGGACGATCCTCTGGCTCACTCTTCCAACAGCTCTGCATGACTGAATAGCTGCAGTGAAGATGTATATGTAAATAACACCTGAATACATAGCATTAGCTGTCACATAATTCACATTGTTATGCACTGGTAGTCTCAGAAGCAGACCCTCGCCAAATCACAAAGGAGGGTCTGGTAAACATACCAGGAAAGGAATGTACATAGCACCTAGTCTGCAGGCACACTTCCAATTGGTTTTTAATTAGCAATCTGATGTGCATATATTATTGGAAAATGCTAATAGCACAACGATGCTAAAGCATTCTCTTTTCTTTTCTGCTTGGAGTTCACAATTTTCTACAACAAAACAAAATGCGACCGCTTGTGAAGACGATTCTCATGTAATTACAGCTACATTTTGCTTTGCTTTGAGAGAGTTGTGGACTCCAAGCAGAAAGATTAGAACGCTTTTTTGGAGCGTCTGGAGCAGCAGAAAGCTTCTACTTGTATTGGAAGGTAATCTGCAGATACACTTCCACCCAGCCCAATTACCAGACCCTTGTCTCCATTTCTCAGAAGGATCTGGGAATCAGACTAATGAATGGAGAAGGGGAATAACAAAAAGACTTCAGCACTTTCTCTTTATTATGTAACTCACACTTCCTCTGAGCAAGCTGTATTTGAGGGTTTGTTGAGTCTTTTCCCACTCTCCAGTAGTTGGACCATAGTGAGTGGGTCCACTCCACCATAGGGAATCTTGCCAGCAGAGAATACCTCCCAGCATGTCACACCAAAAGACCACTGCAACAATGGAAGGTTAGAGGTCATTCAGACATTGACTCCTGAGGCTAGCATAACAGCTGGCTACAAAAGAACAACTCACATAATTACATGCATGTGACCATCTCTGAGAAAAGAATATCTTTCAGCAGTACTATTCCACAGCAGCAGAATAAAGAATAGCGAACAGAACATATCAAGATTAATTTTATGTTACAGTGGAACCCCTCTATAACGGACACCATTGGGAACCAACATTTTGTCCCTTATAGCGAGGTGTCCCTAACTCAGGGGCTTCCAGTATATTTCCGGTAGGTGTGGTATGCGTAATCGGACTGTGGAGTACAACGTGGCTGTGTTTTCAGAGCTTTCCTTTGCTGTATGCTGGCAGGGTAGGCTAAGCAGAGGCGAGTAACAGCACTATGTAATGTCAAGTTGTTAACTACAGCAGCGATGGTGGATAATCTTGCTGAAAAGGTCAACGAGTGTCCACGAAATCGGGGTCATTGAGTATTGTTTGCGTACAAATGGGACCGCGAAAAGTGTCCAGTAGCAGGGTGTCCACTATTCAGGGGTTGCTTAAGTATAGTCTCGAACCCAGACCCCCTGGAGGAGGGTCTAGGTACGAGACTAGCTTAAGTATTGAAGTGAATGGAAGGACAGTCGGAACCTTCAGAATTGTCCGTTATATTGTGGTTGTCCGCTGTTGAGGGGTGATGGTTCATGCTCTGTTGTTGAGTAAGCAAATCATTTTTGAAGCTGGAAAACGCTTAACCTAAAGGTGTATCCTTTTCTTAGAGCAACTCACATACATACACAGTAAACAGTTTTACCAGCAGAATACACAATTGCATGCATAAACCACACTTTATGCGTGATCAGGCCACAATCCTTTTGTGCCTCGACCTTTACTGTTGGAAATTTGCATATCAACTTTTCCAGGTCATCAAGCAATTGTAATTTACCAGCCAGAAACACGTGCATGCAGCTTACACACCACATCGCTCTTCTCTGAAAACACCCCCTCCTGCAAGCTCTCCAAAGCCATCCACTTGAAAGGCAGTTTGACACTGCCCCCAGACTTGTCCTGTCTGAAGTACCCTGATTTGTATATGTCCTCAGCCAGCCCAAAGTCTGCCACCTTGATGACACAATCACCATCAATCCTGTCAACATGAGAGATGCTGAGTAAGTTACAAAGTGCCTTACAAGCTAGATTGCAATTTGTGAAAGAAAAATTTCAAAAGGTTACGTACATGCAGTTTCTTGCTGCCAGGTCTCGGTGCACAAACTTCTGTGATGCCAGGTAATTCATTCCTTTGGCCACTTGCCAGCACAAGTTGAGGAGAAGCTTCTGTACCGCTCCAATCTGGGGTGGGAATGAGTATGAGTAATTGTTCTTGTATAACACATAATTATGTGAATATTATTATCTAATGGATGCATCAGCATGACGTGTGTGGTAGGTCCTTCATTTAGATCACAAAATTCAATATAAGTTTTTTAAACTGGCTGGCTTAAAGTGATCTCAGCATTGTAGGTAGTAAAATAAAAGCCTGCCCAGCTATATTGTGAGGGGGTCTGGGGGCATGCTTCCCAGGAAAATTTTGAAAAATTATCCCTTCTAATACTGCATGCTTCTGGTGGCTTAATCAAACTAGCTGGATGCCTAAAAAGGGTACCTGACCACTTTGGACTTGCCTTGAAAGGGAGCTTATGAGAGCCACAAAGGAGCGTCAAACTACCATGCATCTTGCGTTGTGGTTGATAAGCTCCTGCCTGGAATAATTCAGGGTCTTAAGAAAATTTACTAACCCATGGCAGTCATTTGATCAATAACAAGTAGTGTGTTTCTTAGTGTTTGAACTTTGAACTTTAATTTAGTCTTGCACGCTTTTTGCGAAAAATACGACAACGCACAAAAGGCTTCTACGGCTTTGAATCTTGTGATATTTTCATGATACATAAAACTGGATGCAGTACTTGTTAGTAAGTGACAGTAGCAGTATGTAGCTCACTGTTTCAAGGTCATGGTCATCATTCATGATGATATTATCCTTGTCTTTCCTAAGATAGCTCAGGAGACTTCCATTTTCCATATAAGGCATGATAATGGCTGGTCCACCTCCAATGCTCACACACACACCAATCAGGGTCATCACATTGGGATGGTCAAAGTGTTTCATCTTCAAAATTTCATCTGTCATGTTGTGTACATCATTTACTGTGAAAAGACCTGTCCAAACCAAAAACCACAAAGTGAACACAATAATTACAGTTGTCATGAACTTATCATCAATGAACCACATCTTCCTGAAGAGGCAAGTCTAGATGTTATGCAATGTCACCCAGTGCGCAGGAGCTATGATACCAGGCCTCATCAGCTGCGCTGGGGAGACCGGGGGAAGGGGAACTGCTCTCTCATACAAGAAAAACATTCAGGAGGCTCACCATATCCATACAGTAGGTAGAATCTTGAACATATGTCATGCAAGTGGACTGTTCACTTTTGTTGCCACTGAGCATTTCAGTATTTGGAGTAACAGGTTAAACACAGTTTCAATCACAGGTAATTAGATCATGATTCCACCCAACTCCAAATAACAACTATCAAACAACTTATAGCTGTATTGTATCTCAAGCAGTGACTTATAGCTGTACATTTTGAATGCATGTGCAAGATACTGAACCTTTCAGTGTCTTACAGTTAGTTTTTAATGCCATATGCATGCAACTCTCATCATAATACATCTGAGCCTCTTGCATATACATGACTCAAATACTATGATACATGTATGCAACTAAAAGTTCTGGTGATACCCTACAAGAGTGCATAAGAATGGGCGGCTAGAGTAAGAGCATGTAACTCCAATAGAAGCCCATAGTCTGGACAAAATTATTGAACCGTACTAAAAATAGAACACCCAGTCACGTGCTTAGCAACAATGCTCACGATAAATTCTGCCCGATTTCGAATTTTACATAGTTACACGCTCTTACTCTAGCCGCCCGTTCTTATGTAATCTTGACCCTAGCATTTGAGACATTGCTGATAGTAACAGCACCTTTCAGTGTCTTTACAGCCACAGCCTTAGGGAGTCCTTCTCCATGCCAGTGGGTCAACTGTGCCTTGTACACAATGCCAAATTCCCCTATATATGAGTATCAAGATTTCAGGCAGTCATGTATGCACATGTACTGTGCCTACATCATAATTATATGAAAATGTAGCTGGAAGTTGGAAATGCTTAACTTTGACGTGTGTGTGTTTGTTAGTGTGAGTGTGTGTATATTTGTGTGCGTGCGTGCGTGCATGCATGCATGCGTACATGTGTGTGTGCATAGTGGAGCTTCCATCAGAAGCTTCTTCTTTAATTAAAGCAGTCTTGTTTTTAGAATACCTATCAATTAGCATTTCTGGAAAAGGCTTGGTTACATAGTTTTGGTAGAAGTGCCAGTAATGCAGCCATCTGAAAGATGAAACTAATCTAACTAAAAAGAAGCTCTTGAATGGAATTTCAAGAAAACAGCATTCCTTGGACTTCTGATAATGATACATCACTCTGGTGCAACTGAGATAACCTACAAATATGGTTAAAGTAACCTAATTTTTTTACAGTGCTAGCATTTCTACCATGACTATGTAACCAAACCTTTTCCAGAAATGCTAATTGATAGGTCTTCTGAAGAGTGATGATACAATTATAATTATGTACATTATTGTAGTACTATGCAAATGCAAGATACCTATGTACCCCAGGCTCACCTTGTCCAATGCTGCCCAAAAGATGGAGTCGATCATTGGGAATGATCAACTCTTTTGGTAACTTGTGTGCCGATTCAGTCAGATGCATATTTCCAGTTACCATACCTGCATAATTGCACAATCATATAATCATGTGACACATGTACCAGCTTAACCCTTTTAATACCGATGACGTGTGTACTTGTCATGCAACTTTGGTCACGTTATCAGTTGGTCGCATGTTATCAGTTGGTGCAGTCTGTTTTGAAGATAGGTTTTGTGCTAGCAAAAAGGGTGGAATCATGCCGTGCCGTGCACATGGCAGCAGTCTTGGCAGTTACTTATTAGTGAATCTTCAGTTGTCAGAGTTCTTAACTCTTTAACTACTGTAGGCTATTAACTGGAAGTATTATTTAGGCTACAGATACCTTCTTTGGTCTGTATTTCCACTTTTGCTTGGAGCTAGCACTGGAAGCTTGAGCCAAAGCTTTATTGACACATTCTCTATGGGTTCATGACCTTAATCACACCCATTCAATGGTCAGGGCTCTCCGACCAGCGAACGCTCCGCCTGACTAAAAACTGCCTACAGATCTGGAAATGGTGCCCCATACAAGGGGAGATGAGTGGTTTCTGCGCCCATTTGTACTAACAAGGTGAGAAATGGTCCAGCCAGTGCCGACCAAGGCTGTTCTATAGCCAGCCAAGGCAGTGCACAGCATGTCTTGAATATGCCTTCCCACCTACCCCTATCCTACCTTTTCTGCTAGCACAAAACCTATATTCAAAACGGATTGCGCCAACTGATAACATGCGGCCAAAATCAGATGACGCCAAAATACGTCATCAGTGGTTGAAGGGTTAAACAGCAAACGCTCATCCAGACTGAAAGCTGCCTACAGTGCCAGAAATAGAGACCCTACAAGGTGAGAGGAGCATTTCAGTCTACACACATTTGTGCTAAGGGAGAGAGAAGTGGCCAATCAAGTGCCTTACCAAGGCCTTTCTACAGCAAAACACAACAGCTGCCATGTGCTATCATTTGGAGGATGACACCCACTCCCCATCCATTGTACCACCTTATCTGGTAGCACAGAAATATGGTACTTCTAAAATACACTGAGCCAAGTGGTATCTTCCCACTTCATCAATTCCCACTTTGTCAATTTCCCATTTTGTCAATTCTCACTTTGTCAATTCCCATTTGGTCAATGTTGACCAAGTAGGAACTGACAAAGTGGGAATTGACGAAGTGGAAATTGATGAAGTGGTAAAACACACTGTGCCAAGTGACATATCACACGCTCAAAGTCAAGTGACACCATAGGTACCACTGGTTGTGTTACTACTATCAGTGTTGGAAATCTACTCACTTTGAGTTAATGGACTGGATGGCTCCTCCACTTCATCTCCCTCCACGTTATGGAGTTTCTGGGAAACATATTCACTGTGAGAGATATACAACGTTAAAAAGAAGTTGGGCAATCAATGAAAGAAAGTGGAAGATGGACAGGGGGGTTAGAGAAAAACTACAATAGTCATACAATATAATATTGCAGAATCATAGACATTGTGACTGCCAACCAAGAACTGGGCTCCTCAAAGCAAGCCTTATTAGGTGGGGAGTGGTCCCACTCTGAAAATAGAACACAGGTCACGTGCTTAGCAACAATGCCTTATGTCTACACACAGCTCCGCAGTACGTGTTACTACTATTTTTTAGTTCTGGCGGTAAATTCCAACCAGTTTTGAATTTTACGTAGTTACACACTCTTACTCTAGCCACCTGTTCTTATGCAGTCTTGCACACAACTATAGAACCTAAAATATCGTAATGATACTACATGCCTTGGTAATGAGCTTATGTAATACATAACTTACTTCAACTCTTGTTCTGTTTTCTTGTGCTTCTTGCGCCTCTTGCGTATCACAACCACTGCCACTATTACAATGATGACAACAAGGGTGATGATACATCCTGCCACCCCAGCTGAAACTGATGCAGCAATGATAACCACGTTATCAGATGCGGGAGGAGGGTTGCTTGGTGAAGGGGATGGGGAAGGACGACGAGTACTAGTAAGAGAGGGAGGAGGGTTGCTTGGTGAAGGGGATGGAGAAGGGCTGCAGTTTTCTGAGGAGATACTCTCATCGGGGTCCACAGGATGACGGAGAAGCTGAATGGAGTAAAAGATACATAGTATATAATGGCACATTGCAATAATAAAGAAGTGCCTACACAGTGGAAGCTCTCTAAGATGGACATAATGCAAAAATTTATGTGCTGTTTATATATAGTGAAGCGCCCCAAACTCAGGAGGAAAACAAGAGACTGGGACTTGCTCTTTTGTCCTGATTAGCAAGATATTCAGAGGCAGTGGCGTATAGCCAAGGTGGGACACGCTGGAGCATGTGCTCCAGCAACTAAGGGCTGTGCCCCACCAGCGCAAGTGTGCCTGTCAATTATCGGCGCTGATTATCAATCGTGACTCAGGCGTTATAAATCCATAAAAGTCTTGAAATCGAACATCATAGTATAGATATGTGTATCTAGAGTAATACGCACTCTCCTACGCTCCCTTCCCCTCGCCGTTTGCAAGTTTGCCGCACATACGGGATTACTTCTGCAGTGTGCCTATGCTGTGCCCTAGTATCATCTGGGACATGGCTACACCACTGTTCGGAGGTGTTCTTTAAAAGGGATTAATCCACTGTATTAGAACACCATAGGTAGGAGAAAGGTACTGCAACTACAGAAATCTTGCAAAGATTCAGAAAAACACTGCCTGTATCCACTTATGGAAGTCAATGTAATGCTTACTGTATGTAATAGTTATATCCCTCCCTGGGGGCGATATAACTATTACATAACTGTTACTAGGCAATATCACTGTAGAAGACAGATATGAGCAATATTCTTAGATGTTGCCTAGGTTATATACAGCTTCAGTGTTCAAAACAGTGCCGAAATCAAGCCATTTTGACTGTTTGAAGCCATGGCAATTTAAGTTAATTAACTTATAGGATCAAAACAAGCCACATATGGTATACCTTACTATGAGGTTTCTTTGACGCACCAACACATCACCAATTTGTGGTTACAAGAACTGACCTCAGGTGTAGTGTAAAGGGCAGGAAATTCTTTCATGGGCGTATCAAAGAAGCAGCAGGAAGCATGGTCACAAATTTCATCACAAAGTTTTATCACTATACTTTGACCTGGTATAAGGAGTACTTTACTCAGATACTGTCAAAAATGCTTCCATGACAACAAGTACACAGCCTCCTTTCATGAAATCAACTCTCATGAAGTTAGATTTTCATGAGGTCAAGTTTGGTGAGGTCAATTTTTCTTCCAAGCTGCATTAACTCAACCTGGTGGATTTGATTCACTATCATGAGATCAAAATTAAATTGGTCGTGTGTTGGAAACGACACAAATTCCTTTAGCACTCAATCAAATATTGGGTTGCTAGCACTGTACAGCACCAATGGTAGTAGAATTTTATGACAGTCTAAGAATGAGAACATCTGGCAGTAACCCTTCAATGTTGCTTGTCCAAACTTAAGTGCATGTGGACGTTTAATATTTGTATTAAATGCGCTAATTAAAATTTTACAGTAAGTGGCCACAAGCAGGTAAGCAAACACACACATGTGTAGAATGCAGTTACGCTAGAATAAGTGTGGGGCTTGCTCAGAATTATTCATATTATCTATCCACTGTGAGTCGCACAATACATGCACAGACAGAGCCTCATTCCTGGGCTCCTGCATAGCTTTTTGTAGTAATGAACCTGAAAAAAGGAAGGCCTAGATGTTCTACAAAGTGTGGGGCATGTATGACTGAAGTTAGAGAAAAAAGGCAGGCCTAGATGTTCTACAAAGTGTGGGGCATGTACGACTGAAGTTAGAGAAAAAAGACAGGCCTAGATGTTCTACAAAGTGTGGGGCATGTACGACTGAAGTTAGAGAGGAGTCCCAGGGAATGAAACTATGCACAAACTAAACATTATACAGTGTTACTTTTAACAATTTGCATGGATGCCAGGGGTATAGCCAAAAATTTAAGAGGTTTTCCCTGTCTACCTAGCCCACAGTAAATTTTTGTATTTTGACTGTTCAGTAAAACTCTCTCTGTGCTCTTTAGAGTACTCAAACCCAATCATAACGGAAGGTCATTCATCGTTAGTAAAAATGGCTACCTTGAATGAAAAACTGTTGGACAAATCTAAAATTCAGTTTGAGTAACCAGTGACAGAAATGTCAGAACTAAGTACAAACACCAGTAGTTTCTTATGGAAATCTTGCTGTAATCTTTTGTGCCTTCTCTGCAGTGGCGTAGCAAAACCTGGGCCCGGGCGTCAGCGTCCGGAAAACAGTTGAACATCGTACTTTGTAGTATAGCTATTTGCAATGATGCAGTTTCCTACGCTCTCTTAACCTCACTGTTCGCACGTTTGGCATTTAATACTGGTGAAGACCTAGCTGTACTGCGCACACGTATGCCGAAGTCATGGGTCAGAACTACTCCCGATTCAGGACCGACAGCATTTCAAAAATAGTCTCAAGAACAATCTGAGTAGCTACCTCTAAGATGCAAAAATTTACTAGGGAAGCATGCCACCAGCCCCCCCCCCCCCCCGACCAAACAAACAAACAAACAAACGCGTCCAGTGCCTGGGCGTCGTCTGTGACCTGGCTATGCCACTGCTTCTCTGAAGGAGTTATTTTCAGAAACTGCTGGAAGCTTCTTTGCTATGCCCCTGCATGCTTGACACTCTTTTTCATCAAGTGTTTACCTGTTGCTCAGTGAGGGCGTACACATAGTCCCCTTCATCGGAAGGCACCAGCTGAGTGACATCATTTCTCTTACCCATGGTTCTAGCAACAAGGCGAACACTCCTCACCAGCTCAGCATAAGTTGAATTCACAAGATCAATCTACACGTGAACAAAAACTTGTCACGGGTTATAATGTAAAACACACTGTACATCATCATTCCATTTAATTCTTTACCTCCACTCAGATACATTCTTTACCTGAAACACTCTTCCATCAGTTGTTCCTAGAAAGAGATAATGTGCCCCACTGTTTAGGTGCCGGGTGTATACCATGGATATAAAGCGTGTCCCTGATGCCAGAGACAACAGAGGATGTGGCACAGTCAGTGAATCATCCACTTGAAGCAAAAGGGATCTTGTCAGGTTGCAGGTGCTCACATCCTGTGTGATGGAAAAAATCACCACTTATACTATGTGGCTCTCAGCTAGGCATTATGTTTGTATATCTCGCTTGGCTTCAGCTAGCTCTTCCCATGCTTCTTTTGTTTTGCACAAGGTTGTGAAGCAAGTTGCGAATAGTATGTGCAAAAATTAGTAGCCAATGTCCTCTTTAAATGAGCTACATGTACATGTGTACTAGACCCTCCACAAGTCTTAATAATCAACGAAGAAAATCTTGTAACCATGGTGATGGCTACTAAAGTAACTTTTAAGCTGTGCAGCTATGAACTAAGACTAGTAACCTATAGCTATATAGTGACGGTAGATTACGTATGGTCAACAATGTAGGTAAACATTTGCAGTGGTAACCAAGGGATGTTCATTTTATCCTCCCAAGCTACAAAATGATAAGTAAATATTAAACATAATCATGTGTATGCAAACATTTTCCTGCCCGGATGTTCCAATTTTATTACAGGTCTAATAATGACACTGAGATTGCTAGTTCGTTCAAAATCATTCTGCATGCACACACTCACTGATGCATTTGGTAGGAGGGTAGAACATGGAACCTCTTCATTTCTTGTGAAACCAGCCTCTCCACTTCCATTGATGCACGTCTCAAGCTTCTGATCCATACGTTCATTGATTTCAGAGAGGTTGAAGGCACAGATGTGAACTGTATTTGAAGTAGGTACTTCAAAGGAAAGAAGAACAGTTTCTACACCAAATGGTTCAGTTGAGTTAACAAAGGTCACTGCAGTGGCTGCCTCAGAACCAGCACACTGAAGCTCCAACTCAAAGTGTGAAGCAAACGAGCTGTTAGGTGATGGTTGGTTCCCATTGTCACTCAGACAGAGTCTGGTGATTGTGGCTTCATTGTCAATGTTTGCTACAAAGTACTGATATCCCTGGCTAGAAAACACAGCTAGAAACTCTCTCTGCACAGTAGGTGGCTCCCTTTGCACTGCATACTCACTGAATGTGTATGGCGGTGAACCAAAAGCATTCAATAGGCTACCTCTGGTGATGGTGGAAGGAATATCTCGGTCTTGTCTTGTACCAAATGTCACTGACAGAGTACCATCATTTACAAGAGAAAATGCAGCCAGGACATTTGTTCTTCCAGGGTTTAGAATACGTCCCTCCCAGACAATATCAGATAACATGTTGACTGGGGACAAGGTGCAGCGAGGTGATCCACAAGCCAACACACCTCCACCAAACATTCCATCTCTACTTCTGTCAGCAACAAGCAGTTGGTTTTGACGGTTTAGCTTCACTGATTCGACCTCCACCAAGTCATGGGAGAGTCTGTAAAGAGCAGATGATGATCCCACAATGACAGTGTCCTCAGTCACCACCACATTCCTCAGAGTCTCCGTGGAATTCTGAGGGCAGAAGGAGAGGCAGGACACAGCTGCTACATGGAGCAATATACAAACTGGTAGTTTTCTCATCTTTGTCATAACATTTCTATAGCTAAGCACTGACAGATTATGGCTATGGACAGGAGTACCACCTAACTCGCACAACTCTAGCAGCTTTTAATAGCTATTCTGCTGGCACACTAGCCCAAGGTCTAATTATGGCGAGGTGCGCCGGTGACAAAGTTCAACACACAACTGCGTGATGCGCTTTAATTACATTGTTGAAGACTCACCTCAATGGAACTGCTTGTAGCTAAGGCTAATTGGTTGACTGGAAACCAAATAAATGCGGTAAGGTAAGGGGCCCTAATTCGGGACGGGTCCTAATTCGGGACACTTCCAATTTCTCACCGTTTTTCCAGGCGGCTCTCAGCTGTAGTTGAACGATGTTTAGTACAAGTATAGAGTATCTCCTACAGCAGCTTCGCATCGATTTTCGGAACGCTGGCTCCACCTATTACATAAAAATTACGTAATAATTACCTGTGTTAAACAATTTGGAGGGCTTTTCGCGCAAGTATCGCTTATCAAGCCGGTGAAATAGCAACCAAGGCTATCGAGTCAGTACAGGCAAAACAGCAAAGAGCAGCAGTGTCCCAGAAAGCGGTGTAAACCAAGCAGTTGAGCCTAGTCTCGCAAGCCCGACCCACTTCTCTAGCGGAAGTGGGTCGGGCTTGCGAGACTAAGTTGAGCCCTAGGTTGGCAGGAGAGTGGTTTGGCATACCCAATGCTACTGTCTGTCTGCATGTAGCAAAGAAATATGCTAAATTTGTAGCAGGTAGACTTGCTGTCGGTGCAGTGCTTGGTGAAGGAGTGCAGAAAATCATTGTACAGTGATGTCAGTTGCTTCCTCAGCAGGCTTTGGGGCTTCAACATGCATACTTATGCTAATTTTAACAGTTCTTACTGGATTCCAGTAGAATTTATTTTATACACATTTATATACCTTCCATGAGTGCTAGAAAATGTTTTTAAACCCCTCTGGACCTCAGAACAGGCAGGAATCAGTCAATTTACGGAAGTGTCCCTAATTAGGTACCATCCCCCCAAATTTTGCTATGTGATAGGATGTCCAACCTGAAATACAAAAGTGTGCGCATTGGTTCCAAAACAGTGGTTTTCATAAGAGCCAACCCAGGTAAGAAAGAAACCACAGACGGATTGGGTTCGCATGTCATTTCTTTTGGGATCGGTGCACTTTTCCAGAAGTGGTAAATTCCGAAAAATGGCACGTGACCAAAAATTTAAGTTCGCCGTAACCATAGATTGTAAACCTACGTAACCGGGATAGGAAACATCTCACGTGATCCCGAATTATGCCGTAGTTAACGCCCGACTGAATCATCGTTTCGGTTTTGGCCTCATTGCGTGTTGCGCGTCGTTTGAGTCTTCGAAACAGGCGAAGGGAACAGCAAGCATTGAAACGTACAAGAGGATCTGTAGAGCACCAAGGTATGATCTACGGACTCTGTACGCGTGTTTGGAGGTATAATTTTGCCGAGCGAGCTAAATAAGTGTGCGTTAAAATTGTATTTTTGGACCGGACTGGTGTTTCGCTTTCTTTGTGTCCCTCTAGCAGCACCTACTTGCGTTATCTCAACTTATAAACGCTTGTTCTGTGAAGGTGGGGGTGTGCTACGTTGCAACGACGGTTTTATTTCAAAATTTTGGTGAAAAGCTCGTTGGTATACGGTCTTTTTGTATGATTTTTGCATACAATAATATGCTAAGTTTGTGTACCTATAAATGACTAACAGGTATTAACATTGACCCCATAGTGGTTTTGAACATTCAGTAGGGCATGGTTTAATGCAAGACACTACTATTTCAACTGTTACTTCATTCATTTATGAGATATAAGTTAATAATAACAACCCACATCACTATGATAACGCCCGGAAGGCAAAAATGAAATTCAATTGTATGTCATGATGGGTGCATTTTTGAGTTGCGACAAAACTCTCTGGGCATTCTTTCAGGTGTTGAGCATTCATTGGAAAGGTTCGCGTAATGAATTGTTGGAGTATAGCTTTCATCTGCATAAGGGAAAAGTATTCCTTGTGGTATGACAATGGGACACAAACAGCCTCGTCCAAAGTTCGAGTATTTCCTTGCGATGGTGGGTGCAGCTGACATAGTATGGTAAGATGAACCACTGGGTAGTAACCAAACACATGTAGTTAGGATTGTTGCTGGCAGCTCGGAGCCATAATGTTCTAAATGAGTCTTTCTGGCGTACAAATTTCCACTGTTGTGAAGAAATTGTTCCCATCAAGCAAAACAGTGGATGAACTCCTGGATGTGGGACAGTTGTGGAGCAGCTACTGTAATAGCTTGTCAAACTAGGCATACAAAGCAGATGGCTAGTACAGCAATTCTTTGAAGGAAGCAGTCGGCATAATTTGTCATCATCCTCTCTGTAGGCAACCTGTAGGCCAAATTTGAAACCTGAGTAAGCCAGAGTGGGGCTATTACGACAGTAATGTGGGAAGCCTAACACTTCATACTGAGCAAGTTTTTATTACTTTATGGCGGCTTAGTTTCTAAATAGAGCCTACCCGCCAAAGGACAGCTGCTCATTTGATTTATTCACAAGGCTCACCTTTCTGCATCAGTGTTTGTGATTGGACCTCAGCCTCATCACGGCTCCGCCAGCTAGCGCTGCCATTTGAGACGATGCTTGAGAGGACTTGTGATAAGCCTCATGTAAACTTCCACCACCGCTCAAACAGGAAGTGTAACTTCCGGTGAAACGATGATCTAATGCGTAAACGAAATGTTTCCTATCCCGGTTACGTAGGTTTACAATCTATGCCGTAACCGTGTTTCGTTCCTAGACCACTGACCACTGCCAGCGAGGCTACTTTAAACATGGCAGTGAGTTATACATTAGGTCTGTGAGGGTAAGTTTTTTGGGAGATAACTAGGCCCATGGCTTGATATTGGTCACGTACCATTTTGCGGGACTTACCACTTCCGGAAAAGTGCACTGTTTCCGAATAAAATTGACATTCGAACCCGATCCTTCTGTGGTTTCTTTCTTACCTGGGTTAGCTCTTATAAAAACCACTGTTTTGGAATCAATGCGCACACTTTCGTATTTCAGGTTGGATACCCTATATGTGAACCACGTGAACAAAGTCGCTCCCTTCTCGGGAATCGTGCGGACTTTGGACTTCAAACTTGGAATGCAAAAAAAGTACGATCCCTAAAGTATGCGCTACTTACCTAGCGATGTGCCGTCAATTGGTAAGCAAAAGCCGAAAAAAGTGTCCCGAATTAGGGCCCCTTACCTTACAGGAAATGAAACCACAAAGTGCGAACTCCCCCAGGGTGCGTAGCTCCCGCACCTGAAAAGGAATAAATTACGGCCGGTGTGGTCTCGCAGGGTGGGCGGCCGTGGGCCATGGGCCTGGGACCATCAATATTGCGGTTCCATGGCCAGTTCCTATTGTAGGTGGCTTGGTTTCATATTTAGTCTTTCAATCCACACCCTTTGCAAAGTACTTGGCGGGGAATCTACATCAGTAACTGACATCATACACAAGCATTTTACCCCATCTATCAAAATGTGGCACAGCACACTATATGTATCACATGAGCTAGCTAGATTGCATTTTCAGTTCAAGTGCATACCTAACTATATAGCAATGTTTGATTAAACATTTCAGCACTGTGCGTGGTTTCCAACAAAACCAAACCTAATAAAATGACACAAAGTTCACCTCCCTCCCCTCTCTCATGCAAACGTATTTCTCATGCACATGCATTCCTCACTCTTCTCCTCTCTGCCATGTGTATACGTACATCACTTCCCTGATTTGTAATTTTCATTCAGGTCCTTCAATACTCATGCATGCCTGCCTTGGGTTGTAATTGGCTGACCACACAGCTTCACAGAGGACAAGTTGGGGGGGGGGGGGGGGGGGGGCAGTGTCAAGTTGCCTTTCAAGTGGATGGCTCTGGAGAGCTTGAGGAGGGAGTGTTTTCAGAGAAAAGCGATGTGGTATGTAAGCTGCATGCATCTGTCCACCAGAATAGCCTTGCTTCTCCCCAATTAGTTGCTATGTAATTATAACGTTGCCACATGAGTATATACAACAGAGCTAGTGCTCCACTCTAGTGCATGAGATAGTACAGCACCTTACAAAACCTATATAGTGACATCATGTCTACTGTAACAGATATGTAACTAGCTAGGTCACCAACAATGATATGGCAATGACAGTACATTGTACAGTATTGACTTGAATAGCCTTAATTGAAAGAAATTTTTGAGATAGTGAAGTGGCTTGATCAGTGAAATATTAATGGATTTGCAGCTGCAATTTCTGTTAAAAGCACAGAATGATTTGGGGTGTTAAGATTAGTGAGGATTGGGATTGTAGTTACTGTATAGTATTATACGATGCAATTTTGATTAGCTTTTTGAAAGCAGACGATGTACTGACTGTGTTTTTTTTTTATGTTGCATGGGTCTAGTATCATACTAGTTTATACACAGGAACAGCTGTATGTCTATAACGTTACAACAAACAATCACAGGTAACAACTACAATCAATGTGCTAACTATAGCTGAGAGTGTGCGAATGACTGATTATCATATAATATGCAAGACTGCTATAGTATAGCACACTTTTGGTCTTGGGGTCATTAGTGTCACTTGTTCGATTTTAGTGACATGGCAAGCTCAACGTATCCAGCTGTTGACTCCAATATGTCAGAGATGGTTGACACCAGCTCACTGAACTGCGGACGATCCTCTGGCTCACTCTTCCAACAGCTCTGCATGACTGAATAGCTGCAGTGAAGATGTAAATAACACCTGAATACATAGCACTAGCTGTCACATAATTCACATTGTTATGCACTGGTAGTCTCGGAAGCAGACCCTCGCCAAATTGAAAAGGAGGGTCTGGTAAACATACCGGGAAAGGAATGTACATAGCACCTGGTATGCAGGCACACTTCCAATTGGTTTTTTAATTAGCATCCTGATGTGCATATATTGGAAAATGCTAATAACACAATGATGCTAAAGTATTCGCTTTTCTTTTCTGCTTGGAGTTCACAACTTTCTACAACAAAACAAAATGCAGCCACTTGCGAAGATGATTCTCATGTAATTACAGTTGCATTTACATTTTGCTTTCTGTATAGAGAGTTATGGACTCCAGGTAGAAAGATTAGAATGCTTGTTTGAGTGTCTGGTGCAGCAGAAAGCTAGCTATTGGTATTGGAGGTAATCTGCCACGTACACTTCCACCCAGCTTGTTTACCAGAGCCTTGTTTCTGTTTTTCAGAAGGATCTGAGAATGAGACTAATGTCTGGAGAAGGGGAACAATTTCTCTTAACTATGTAACTCACATTTCCTCTGAGCAAGCTGTATTTGACGGTTTGTCGAGTCTTCTTCCATTCTCCAGTAGTTGGATCATTGTGAGTGGGTCCACTCCGCCATAGGGAATCTTGCCAGCAGAGAATACCTCCCAGCATGTCACACCAAAAGACCACTGCAACAATGGAAGGTTAGAGGTCACTTAGACATTGACTCTAGTGGCTGGCATAATAGCTGGCTACAAAAGAGCACCTCACATAATGTGACCGTCTCTGAGAAAAGAATACCTTTCAGCTGTACTATTAATACCACATTAGCAGAATAAAGTTAACAAATAAGAGCAAACAGAAGATTTAATTTTTATATTAGATCATTTCCCCAGGAGGTATGGTCCACACTCTCTTGTTGAGTAAGCAAAATTAATGATTAATGAGTTTTGCAGCTAGAAAGTGCTTAACATAAAGGTGCATTCTAGCAACTCATGCATATGTGGTAGCCTCATTCCCAGGCCACTCCCAGAATTTATCTCGCAACTGTGGAGAAAAATTGGTCACCGGTGTCATAGGATATTTGGCATCCCCGGTTTTTTGTATCCCCGTACATAATATCCTAGGATATTACGTACCCCCGCACGAAATATCCTCAGGATATACGGTACTCCCAAATGTATCCCCTAGGAAATTTTGTATCCCGTTGCGGTACGGACCAAACGAAGAAGCTAGCCAATGAGAGTGAGCCTGCTGTACCGTTTTTGAACCTTGACACCTCCGGTAGAAGTTTCTGGAAAGATGCCATCTGTATTTAAGGAGCTGTGTCGCCCGATAAACTCAAATTCAGCTCAGTATCATGAGTCAGCTACCTACCATCATCTCGGAGCCCGCGTCAGCGACATTGACACTCAGGACGGCAAGGACGGAGGAGAGAAGGAAGCCGAAATGAGAATGTTTTTGAGTATCTCACTAAAGGATGCTACCCACAGGGTGCATCAAAAGCAGACAAGAGCGTTCTTAGAAGAATGTCGAAGAAGTTCCAAGTTGTGGATGGAATCCTCCATTACAGTGGAAAAGGACAGCTGAGGCAGGTAAACTGCAGGCTACTAAGCTGGACGGTAGTAGGGTTTAGTTTCAGCGTGGTTGACTTCGTGCATCAGCTAGTAGAGTAGGCCTGTGGAGGCCTTCATGTTCTAGAGAGCATCTTAAAGGGAAGGGCATTAGTTAATGAGATTCTGGCAATGGGGGGTACAAGCCCTGCTTGTTATTGTGTTGCTCAACTTGCTGTGTGTGACAGGTTGTGATGAATTCGGATACAAAATCCAAAATCTTGGAAGCCTGCCACAATGACCGAGTATAGGAGGATGCCACTTCGGACGTGACAAGACTGGGTTCAAAGTCTCACAGAGATACTACTGGAAGAGAATCAATAGTGATGTGGACGACTGGGTATGACACATTTGTGTGTTAACTTTGTATACAAAGTAAGGTGGTGTGTACGGGAGGTACAGACAGAATTTATGTTGGTGTTGCATTGAATAGAAGCTGTTGTGTCATCCCTATGTATACAGGTGAGATGATGTGAGATTTGCCAAAGGAGCAAAAGGAAATTTGACAAGCCTTCTCCCATGCTGCATCCGATACCAGTGTCTGATACATGGAGCAGCAACTACTCCAGGTTTATGGGGCAACAATGCCACATGGAAGCAATGGCCTCCTCATATTGCCAGTGCCAGTCCAGCAACAGCGTGGGGAATGTGATTGTGTCGTGATTGCAACTGCACTTCACATCGCTGCTGGAAACAATATTGAGGAGGTTTCGTTCGACCGGAAAAAGATGCGAAGCCACCTTGTGCAGTGTTTCGAGATGAAAGTCCTCTCACCTTTTCCACAGACAAAAAAGAAAGTCAAGCGAAGTATGCTTGCAAACATTCTCACATAGGCGTAGGAACCGGGGGCATGTGCCCCCCCAAGTTTACATAAATTGTTATATAAATTGCTCACTACTCTATGTATAGTTTGAAACTGTGCCCCCCCCCCCCCCCCCCCCCCCCCAATCAAAAAGTCTTTCCTACGCCACTGTCTCATTCCTGTGTACTGCCACTGTGGTAGACCGGACACTCTAGATGAGATGATTCAATGTGATGCTTGTGATGCATGGTTTCATTTTCAGTGTGCACACATTAAAAGGGCAGAAGTTAATTCTTTGAACGTGGTAACATGCTTGAAATATGCAATGGAATAATGTTTGGTTTCTACCCGGGACTGCCACATATATATTCAGTAAACAGTTTACCAACAACAGATGTCAGGTAGTATAACGCCACAGCTCTTTTAATGTGTGCACACTGACATGCATCACAAGCATCACATTGAATCATCTTATCTAGAGAGTACAGTAACAGCATGTCTACTTGTCTACTATAGTGATTGGTTTTGTTCCACTTGTGCTAAGTAGACATGCTGTTATTGTACTTGTACTAAGTAGACATGCTGTTACTGTACTTGTACTAAGTAGATATTTTTCACATTCTTCAGTCTTTAAACATGGTAATCAACAATGCCACATGGAAACAGTGTAACATGCAATATGGTAATCATTAACATAGAAGGGGTAAAAAATACTAGGATATTTTGCATGGGGATACATAATATACTGAGTGTGAGGGGGATACCAAATATCCTAGGGGGATGCAGTATATCCTAGGATATTTTGCATGGGGATACAATATTTCAGGGGCTACAAAATATCCTGTGACACCGGAAATGGTGGACTTGGTTAGTACGTAACATGGACTCAGTTAATTTTGTAGTGATGGCAACGTGCCCACGCAATATGCGGCCAATACAGCAAGCGATCAAATAGTAAAGCTTGCCTAGGCATTTTGCCAACAGCCATGGACTTCGCAAGTACCAAGTCGTTAACGAAGGATGTGTAGACGTAAGTGGAAGGCGTTATGCGTGTACGTCGACTGAGGAAAGCAGCAGGTTGAGGGCAAGCGCGTCGCTCCGTGTCAAAACAACTCTCTGCACTCGGGCTACCATCCTCAAGGATGAAGAAACAGATGACAAAGCTACTTGTAGGTATGTACAAGTTATCTAAGCCGTTCAGCCATGGCTCTGAGCCTCCTTGAGGATACTGTGGTCCGAGTTCAGACACTTACTTTGACACGGAGCGATGCTGCATTGGCCGCATATTGCGTGGGTACGTTGCCAAACTTGCCATCATTACGAAACCAAGTCCACATTACGTACTAACCGAGTCCACCATGTACCATTTCCGGTGCATGACGTAGTATTGGTACCAGGCCTTCTCCCGATTTTTCTCTAGTCTCGTGCCCCGCCCGCATGCACCTCCCGGCGAGAAACGGTCTGGTGAACGAAGTCGAGTTTCTTGTGGTAATGACCAATGAGATTGCAAGATCGGTAATTATTACGCAGCACTTCCCTTACAACAGTAAAAATTTGTTCATCTCCATTCGAGTATCCATACCTTTTTTGCGTGCTAGGTTACATTGTGCGCTAGCCCAAGAAATTCGACTTGGTTCACCAGACTGTTTCTCCTCGTGAGAGGGTGACTAGATTAATTTTTCTCCATAGCTGCGAGATAAAATCTGGGAGTGGCCTGGGAACAAGACTACTATATGTGGCAGTCCCGAGTAGAAATCAAACATTATTCTGTTGCGTATTTTGATCATGTTACTGCTTTCAAAACACTGTAGTGGAGAACTTCCACTAAGGGTAGGGCTCATATGTGTGACCCGCTGAGCGAAAACCCATCACATCGCGCATTTTATGAAAATCGAGAGAAGACCGGAAATCGGTATGCCAATGTGTAATTGTGCGGCGGGAGAAAAATGGAAGCGATCGGTTGCTTGGTTCTCAAGCTACAGAGCGAAATGTGTAGCAGATGCGGAAAGCAACTTTTCGAGAAAATGCAATGTTTTTACGTTGCTACGGTAAACTTTAATGTCTCCGTATACTATTGTGTCACGTAAATTTACACGTGTTCTTGTAAAAAAGCAGCTTGGAAGTTGGCAAGACAGTTGGGAAAGACAGCGGTTGTGAAAGCGGGGGCTTACATGGACAGAAAGACAACCGTGTACGGACTGGAAGCTGGTAAAGTTGCGTTTTTTGAAAAACGCGTACAAGCTGTCCATAGCAACACATTTCCTTATTTCACGGGCCTGCCTGTGAGTTCGAGCTTATATCGTCGTTGTAGTAGCAGAGCTGGGCTTCATAATTCAGCATGATACAGTGCAAGTCTCCTGTGACACGTTGGTGCAATAATCTGTGTTTAGCTGGGAAACGACCTGTACGGATAAAATCGCCTCTAACTCAAATTCAATATTTGCGTGAAGTGCCGGGTTTTCGCTCAGCGGGTCACATATGTGCTATGTAGGTGTGTTAGGTATTTGTATATCTACGCAGCAGGTATTGGTTCCACAGAAGTTAATTCTTTGAACGTGGTAACATGCTTGAAATATGCAATGGAATAATGTTTGGTTTCTACCCGGGACTGCCACATATATATTCAGTAAACAGTTTACCAACAACAGATGTCAGGTATAATGCCACAGCAGAATACAGAATTGCATGCATAAACCACACTTTATGCGTGATCAGGTAACAATCCTCAACCTTTACTGTTGGAAAATTTGCATATCAACTTTTCCGGGTCATCAAGCAATTGCAATTTACCAGCCAGAAACAGGTGCATGCAGCTTACATACCACATCGCTCTTCTCTGAAAACATCCCCTCCTGCAAGCTCTCCAGAGCCATCCACTTGAAAGGCAGCTTGACACTGCCCCCAGACTTGTCCTGTCTGAAGTACCCTGATTTGTATATGTCCTCAGCCAGCCCAAAGTCAGCCACCTTGATAACACAATCACCGTCAATCCTGTCAGCATGAGAGATGCTAGTTACAAAGCAGTTACCTTACAAGCTAGATTGTAATTTGTGAAAGAACACTTCAACAAAAGTTTACATACATGCAGTTTCTTGCTGCCAGGTCTCGGTGCACAAAATTCTGTGATGCCAGATAGTCCATCCCCTTAGCTACTTGCCAGCACAAGTTGAGGAGGAGCTTCTGTACCGCTCCAATCTGGGGTGGGAATGAGTGTGAGTAATTGTTCTTGTATAACACATTTTTTTTATATATAACGTGATCTAACCACACAAAACGTCATGCTGATGCATCCCTTATATATTTCTAAACCAGCCGGTTTAAAATTAATCTCAGTGCTGTAGGAAGCAAAGAAAAATTGTCCAACTAAATTCTGAGGGGGTCTGGGAGCATGCTTCCCAGGAAAATTCTGCTTCTGGTGGCTTTTCAAACCAGCCGGATGCGTAAAAAGGGCACATGACAACTTTGGACTTGCCCGGAGAAATATGTTGCACTCAGGAATTCACTAACCGATGAACTTTGAATTTTGATTTAGTCTTGCACCCTTTTTTGCGAAAAACATGATAGCTCACAAAAACCAACCATAGTGGCTCCTTGAATCTTGTGATATTTTCATGATACATAAAACTGGATGCAGAATTTGTTAGTAAGTGACAGTAGCAGTATGTAGCTCACTGTGTCAAGGTCTTGGTCATCACTTGTGATGATATTCTTCTTGTCTTTCCTGAGATAGCTCAGGAGACTTCCATTTTCCATATAAGGCATGATAATGGCTGGTCCACCTCCAATGCTCACACACACACCAATCAGGGTCATCACATTGGGATGGTCAAAGTGTTTCATCTTCAAAATTTCATCTGTCATGTTGTGCACATCATTCACTGTGAAAAGACCTGTCCAACCAAAAACCAAAAAGTGAACTTATCATCAATGAACCACATCTCCCTGAAGAGGCAAGCCTAGATGATATGCAATGTCACCCAGTGCGCAGGAGCTAATACCAGGCCTCATCAGCTGAGTTGGAGTGACCAGGGGATGGGAACTGCCCTCTCATACAAGAAAACCACTCATGATCAGGAGTGATTTTTGGTTTGTTCAATTCCAACTCGAATTTTTACATCAATTATCATCAAATGCCAACGTTTTCACTGCATGATCAGGAGGCTCACCATATCCATAGAACCATCTCGAACATAGCATGTAGTGAATCATATGATGTTCAGTAATACCAAGCAAGTGGATTGCTCACTTTTGTTGTTTATTTCAAGTATTTCAAGTAAACACAGTTCAATCACAGGTAATTAGTTGGCACAAGATCATGATTCCACCCAGTTCCAAATAACAAATTAAGTATCAATCAACTCGTAACATTGTATCTCAAGTTGTGATTTATAGCTGTGTGTTTTGAATGCATATGCAAGATACTGAACCTTTCAGTGTCTTATTCTTGCCACATATGCAACTCTCACCATCATACCTATGAATACCTGCATATACTACAATACTTGTATGCAATTCTAAAAACGTTCTAGTGATACCTGCATATACCTAGCATGTTCATAATTACTGATATTGTACCTTTCAGTGTCTTTACAGCCACAGCCTTAGGGAGTCCTTCTCCATGCCAGTGTGTCAACTGTGCCTTGTACACAATGCCAAATTCCCCTGTATTTGAGTAATTAGATTCCAGGCATGCAGTTATGTATGCACATGTACTGTACTTGTGCTTACAACATAATTATGTAGCAGGAAGTTGGAAGTGCTTAAACTTTACGTGAGTGTATGCGTGAGTGCGTGTACATCTGTACATGCGTGTGTGCGAGCATATGTGCGTTTTATCTACAGATTTACCCTACTATACTGTCATTATTCTAATAGAGCAGTAGGATATCAAATCTTGCTTCCACTAGACTAGATTCATGAAAAATTCCAGGAACCAAGTTTCTCTTGCTGGATTAGATCCTTCATTGTAATGGAAGCACATTTACTGCACTAGCCATTCACCTCAGCGTTTGTTACTGCAACTGCTTGCAGTACTAAGACTTTTCCAGAAGTGTGCAGGTGCAGGGAACTACGACTGTTGATCATCTCTTGGCCTGTCAGCCACTTTTGTCCGTAACCACCTCTTTTGATAAGAACACAGTCTGGTCACACAACAATGCCCTCGCCAGAGACTTCGTAAGTGTTATGAATGCTTCCAGGCGTAATAAACACATGCAGCTTCTAGTAGCTCCATCATTTTGTTTTGCTAAGAATTAACTTTTCGTGGTATTTACACGGAATCACTCTAGTGCATCATTCTGCATAATTGGATTAATTAGCAAGCATTCTAAGAATAATTGACCATTTCCACTAGATTGGATATAATATAACCTGTTACCTAGGCAACATATAAGAATGTTGCTCATATCTCTCTTCTACAGAGATGTTGCCTAGGTAACAGGTTATATAATAGTTATATCCCTCCCTGGGGTGTGGTCTTGCACATTTGTGTCGGGCTACACCCAACACAAATGTGTAAAACGACCACCCCCCAGGGCCGGAGGGATATAACTATTACTTAGTCGAAGAGTGATGGTATATATGTATGTAAAATTTACAGAGAACATTATTATTGCAGTACTATACAAGTGCAAGATGCATATCCCATGCTCACCTTGTCCAATGCTGCCCAAAAGATGGAGTCGATCATTGGGAATAATCAACTCTTTTGGTAACTTGTGTGCAGATTCAGTCAGATGCATATTTCCAGTTAGCAAACCTGCATAATTGCACATATCGATACAATCATGTGACACATATGTACTAGCTTAACCCTTTAAACACCGATCAATGACAAGTGTACTGTCATGCAACTTTGGGTGCATGTTATCAGTTGGCGCAATCCATTTTGAAGATAGGTTTTGCACTAGCAAAAAAGGTGGGATAGGGGGAGGTGGGCGGGCATAGTCACGACATGCCGTGCGCATGGCAGCCATCTTGACAGTCAGTAGAAAGGCCTTGGTTGGTACTAGCTAGTCTCATGCCCAGACCCCACCCAGCTCACGCGAAGAGAAGGGGTCTGGGGTCACAAGCCTGAACCCTTGAAGTATTGAAGCCTTGTAATTGTAGTGTAGGATTACAAATTGATTAGTGTGAATAATGAATTTCACAAGATCACTTTGAGTGGTAGGATTGAAGTACTTGTTCACTCTTCCATATTATTCTAATAAATGCTCCTCTGCGATTTCATTGGTCACTTCACGTTTCCTGAGCTAGCCCAAGGATTTGGACTTGTGACACTAGACCTCTTCTCCTTGCGTGTACTGGCTGAGCACAAATAGCAATAGAAACCACTCCTCTGCCCTTGTAAGGGCTCCATTTGGGCACCGTAGGCTGTTTTTAGTCAGAAGGAGCGTTTGCTGGTCGGATAGCCCTGATAATTGAACACTCGCTAATGAATGGGCATGGTGAAGGTCATGACCTCCAACAGAATTGATAAAAAGAACCTTTGGCTGAAGTTTCCAGTGCTAGCTCCCATCATCTACCAAGTTCCATTCTATAGAAGTCTTTTTTAAGCTATGGATACATTCTTTGGTCCGTATTTCTACTTTTGCTAATGGGTTAACCAATGAACTGACCAATTGCTGAAGTTTATTCTCAGCTCTCTATTAGCATGTGGGTCATTTCAACGTACCTTTCCTTAAATTGTACTAGGACTCACTTTGAGTTAATGGACTGAATGGCTCCTCTCCCTCCATTGTATGGAGTTTCTTCTGGGAAACATGTTCACTGTGAGAGATATACAAAAAGAGGTTGGGCAATGAATGAAAGCAACTGGAAGATAATTAAACTGGACAGTTGAGTTAGAGAAACAGTACAATGGTCATACAATATAATGTTGCTGAATCATAGCATGTGTACATCTGTAGGGCTTAAAATATTCTAATGATACTACATGTCTCGATAATGAGCATGTAATATGTAACTTACTTCAGCTTCTGTTTCATTTTCTTGTGCCTTTTGTGTATCACAACCAGTACTACCACTGCAATGTGCACAACAAGGATGATGAGACATCCCACCACCCCAGCTGAAACCGATGAAGCAATGACAACCACATTATTAGATGCAGGAGGAGGAGGGGGAGGGGGGGATGCAGGAGGAGGAGGGGGAGGGGGGGATGAAGGAGGAGGGGGAGAAGGAGGAGGACGGCTTGGTGAAGGGGATGGAGAAGGAGAAGAAGTTGAAGGTTGGCAATTTTCTGGGGAAATACTCTCCTCTGGGTCCACGGGATGACGGATAAGCTGAATTGAGTAAAAGATACATAACATATAATGGCACATTGCAATAATAATAATATTAGTAGAAGTGGCTATACAGTGGAACCTCTCTAAGACGGACATAATGAAGCCATCAAATAATTTATGTTCTGTTTATAGTGCCCCAAACTCTGGAGGAAAACAAGAGACTGGGACTTGCTCTTTTGTTCTGATTAGCAAGGTATTCAGAGGTGTCCTTTAAAGGGGGGTCAACCTACTGTATTAGAATACTATAAGGTAGCAGAAAGATACTGCAAGTACAGAAATTCTGAATGCTTTGGTCTTTTCAGCTAAAGCTAGTACTGTACATAATTCCCACAGTGTGTATGAATAAATGCTGCTTGTGATTGGCCTGAATATCCTGCCTAAGCTGGAAATAAAGACTTGTTTGTGTTATGAGGCAAAATGGAGGAAAGTAAAAAGCTGGCAGTGAAGAGGATTGAACTCAGGGCTCCTGGTTTAAGCTGCCTGTGTTCTGACTACTGAGCTATCACCAACCACTGACCCTCCCTGTACTGCACAGGTATTACTGGCAGTCACACACCTGGTAGCCACTCGCTTTAGTGGTAGAGGCACTGGTGGCTCAAGCTTCGAGATCTGGGTTTGATTCCCAGTGAGTGCTGGCTCGCAACACAAACACGTATTTATTGAATTGTGATGAGTATACATACGTAAGTATATGCTGTAAGGCAGTGTGCTCCTGGTGATTGCATGGACACATAGCACATAGCAGAATAAGTGTTGTAAGAGTGATTTCAACTCCCACACTAGGCTATCATTGGGGTGAAGACACACTGAGACGCAATGGTACAGTATCATCCCAGTGGCCGTGATCAGTGGATGATAGTCGGGGCTTGCTTGTTCTTGTTCCCAGGCCTGAAGAGGAAGCTAAGTATCTCCCTTCCCTCTCCTCTTCAGGAACGAGGGTATGGCTTGCATAGGATTGAAGACTTGGCAATAGCTATGTATGTATGAAGTTTGAAGCCATGGCAATTTAATTTAACTTACTAGGAATGAAACAAGCCACCATACTGTGTACATCATTATGGGGTTTCTTTGACACACCAACACATCACCAAATGTGGTTACAAGAACTGACCTCAAGTGTGTAGGGTAAAGGGCAGAAGTTCTTTCATGGTGTATCAAAGAAGCAGCAGGAAGCATGGTTACAAATTTCATCACAAAGTTTTATCACTATACTCTGACCTGGTATAAAGAGTACTTTAACCAGATAAAAATGCTTCCATGACAACAAGTACACAGCCCCCTTTCATGAAATCAATTCTCACATAGCCAATTGCCACAACCATTGGTGCTGTACAGTGCTTGATTGAGCGCTAAAGGAATTTGCTTCCAAGCTGCATTAACTCATAACCTGGTGGATTTGATTCAGTCATGAGATCAAATGAAGTTGGTCTTGTGAAAAATTGACCTCAAGAAACTTGATCTCGTGACAATTTGACTTCATGAGAGTAGGTTTCCCGGGACTTTTACCAAAACCATGTGGGCTTAGAACAGCACAGAATCAACAACACTTGCTTTAGCTAGAGTCATTTTCACTCCAGGTCTCTTTTCACACTGCACTTGGGCAGTTAGTCTCGTATCCAGACTATATTTCGCTGAGTGGGCAGGTGCAAAAAAATGGTCTGGGAACAAGAATATCTGGCAGTAGCCCTTCAATGCTGCTAAACATACTTTCTGCGGAGAAAAATAGGCACTATATGCTGGTGGGCGAGGTTCAATCAGTGACAGTTCGAGCTACAAACAACGGACAAGGAGTGAGAGTGAGAGTTTGAGATGTTACACCAGGAACTACACACATATGGCACGTACCACGTTCGTACGGCAAATAACTAGCACCATTTATTGAAGAACAGTCAAACAATAGAACGATCACCGCTCATGGCAGTTACGTGGTGCTTAATGATATTCATTGCAGATGATTAAAAAAAAAAAAAAATAGCCGGCTGCCCAGCGTGATTGAGAATCCCAAAATTGTCTGAGAAACCAGAAATTTTATTACCTTGGCCTAAGTACAAACACCAGTAGTTTATGGCAATCTTGCTGTAATTTTTTTGTGGCTTCTCTGAAGGGGTTAATTTCAGAAACTACTGGAAAGCTTCTTTGCTATGCCCCTGCATCAAGAGCGCATAATGGCGTCATTTTTATTTGGGTGGGACAAGAGCGCATAATGACGTCATTTTTAAATAAAAATGACGTCATTATGCGCTCTTGCCCTGCATGCTTGGCACTCTTTTATGTTTACATGGTTTACCTGTTGCTCAGTGAGGGCGTACACATAGTCCCCTTCATCGGAAGGCACCAGCTGAGTGACATCATCTCTCTTACCCATGGTTCTAGCAACAAGGCGAACACTCCTTACCTGCTCAGCATAAGTTGAATCCACAAGATCAATCTACACGTGAACAAAAACTTGTCACGGGTTATAATGTAAATCACACTGTACATCATCATTCCATTGGCATTTCTTTACCTCCACTCAGTTACATTCTTTACCTGAAACATTCTTCCATCAGTTGTTCCTAGAAAGAGATAATGTGCCCCAGTGTTTAGGTGCCGGGTGTATGCCATGGATATAAATCTCCCTGGGATCTCTAGAGACAACAGAGGAAGTGGCACAGTCAGTGAATCATCCACTTGAAGCAAAAGTGATCTTGTCAGGTTGCAGGTGCTCACATCCTGTGTGATGGAAAAAATCACCACTTATACTATGATGTACTATATGTGTCTCTCAGCTAGGCATTATGTTTGTATATCTTAGAGCACATCTGCCCACATTTTTTTGTATCCAATTTCTCACTTGGCTTCAGCTAGCTCTTCCCATGCTTCTTTTGTTTTGCACAAAGTTGCGAAGCAAGTTGCGAATAGTATGTGCAAAAATTAGTAGCCATTGTCCTCTTTAAATGAGCTCCTAGACCCTCCACAAGTCTTAAAAAACAAGGAAGAAAATCTTGTAACCATGGTGATGGCTACTAAAGTAACTTTTAAGCTGCATAGCTATGAACTAAGACTAGTAACCTATAGCTAGTGACTGTAGATTACATATGGTCAACAATGTAGGTAAACATTTGCAGTGGTAACCAAGGGATGCTTATTTTATTATAAGTCTAATAGATTGCTATGGTTAATAGTTTGTTCAAAATAATTATGCATGCACACACTCACTGATGCATTTGGTAGGACGGTAGAACATGGAACCTCTTCATCTCTTGTGAAACCAGCAACTCCACTTCCATTGATGCACATCTCAAGCTTCTGATCCATTTGTTCATTGATTTCAGAGAGGTTAAAGGCACAGATGTGAACTGTAGCTGAAGTAGATACTTCAAAGGAAAGAAGAACAGTTTCTACACCAAATGGTTCAGTTGAGTTAACAAAGGTCGCTGAACTGGCTGCCTCAGAACCAGCACACTGAAGCTCCAACTCAAAATGTGAAACAAAAGAGCTGTTCAGTGATGGCTGGTTCCCGTTGTCACTCAGACAGAGTCTGGTAATTGTGGTTTTGTTGTCAATGTCCACTACAAAGTATTGATATCCCTGGCTAGAAAACACAGCTAGAAACTCTCTCTGCACAGTAGGTGGCTCCCTTTGCACTGCATACTCACTGAATGTGTATGGTGGTGAACCAAAAGCATTCAATAGGCTACCTCTAGTGATGGTAGAAGGAATATCTCGGTCTCGTCTTGTACCAAATGTCACTGACAGAGTACCATCATTTACTAGAGAAAATGTAGCCAGGACATTTGTTCTTCCAGGGTTTAGAATACGTTCCTCCCAGACAATATCAGATAACATGTTGACTGGGGACAAGGTGCAGCGAGGTGATCCACAAGCCAACACACCTCCACCAAACATTTCATCTCCACTTCTGTCAGCAACAAGCAGTCGGTTTTGGCTGTTTAGTATCACTGATTCGACCTCCACCAATTCATGGGAGAGTCTGTACAGAGCAGATGAAGATCCCACAATGATACTGTCCTCAGTCACCACCACATTCCTCAGAGTCTCTACAGAATTCTGAGGGCAGAAGGAGAGGCAGGACACAGCTGCTACATGGAACAATATACAAAGTGATAGTTTTGTCATCTTTGTCATAACATTTCTATAGCTAAGCACTGATAGATAATGGCTATGCCTATGGACAGGAGTACCACCTAACTCGCACAACTCATCAGTTTTTAATAGCTATTCTGCTGGCACACTAGCCCAAGGTCTAATTATGGCGAGGTGCGCCGGTGACAAAGTTCAACACACAACTGCGTCATGCGCTTTAATTACATTGTTGAAGAATCACCTCAAGGAACTGCTAGCTATGGCTAATTGGTTGACTGGAAGCCAAATAAATGCGGTACAGGAAATGAAACCACAAAGTGCGAACTTGCGTAGCTCCCGCTCCTGAAAAGGCGGCCGGTGTGGTCTCGCAGGGTGGGCCATGGGCCTGGGACCGCGGTTCCATGGCCAGTTCCTATTGTAGGTGGCTTGGTTTTCATCTTTCAAGCCACACCCTTTGCAAAGTACTTGGCGGGAATCTACATCAGTAACTGACATCATACACAAGCATTTTACCCCATCTATCTATCATAAACAAAAATGTGGCACAGCACACATGCACATGAGCTAGCTAGATTGCATTTTCAGTTCAAGTGCATACCTAGCTATATAGCAATGTTTGATTAAACATTTCAGCGTGGTTTCCAATAACCAAACCTACACACAAAGTTCACCTCCCTCCTCTTCCCTCTGTCATGCAAACATATTTCTCATGCACATGCATTCCTCACTCTTCTCCTCTCTGCCATGTGTATACGTACATCACTTCCCTGATTTGTATACATAATTTTAATTCAGGTCCTTCAATCCTCATGCATGCCTGCCTTGGGTTGTAATTGGCTGACCAAATAATTACACAGCTTCACAGAGGACAAGTTTGCATGGGGGAGGGGGGGGGGGGGGGGGGGGGGCAGTGTCAAGTTGCCTTTCAAGTGGATGGCTCTGGAGAGCTTGAGGAGGGAGTGTTTTCAGAGAAAAGCGATGTGGTATGTAAGCTGCATGCACCTGTCCACCAGAATAGCCTTGCTTCTTCCCAATTAGTTGCTATGTAATTACAGTGGAACCCCTCTTAACGACCACCCCTGATAAGCGGCCACCCTGTCTATGGCGACCACTCACCTTGGTCCCGACTGCATCGCCATTCAGAATAATACTTAAGAACCCCCTGTTTCGCGGCCACCTCTCTACTCCGTATAACGGCCAGTTTTCGAGGTCCCAATTGTACGCAAACAATACTTAACGACCCCGATTTAGCGGACACTTGTCGACCTTTTCCGCAAGATTGTACACCATCGCTGCTGTAGTTAACAACTTGACATTAGATTAGCACCGTTACTCGTAGTACTAGCCTCTGCTTAGCCTTCCCTGCCAGCGTACAGCAAAGGAAAGCTCTGAAAACGCAGCCACGTCGTGCTCACAGCCCGATTACGCAGTACCACGCCTACCGGAAATATACCGGAAGCCCCTGAGTTACGGACACCTCGCTATAACGGCCAAAATGTTGGTTCCCAATGGTGTCCGTTATAGAGGGGTTCCACTGTATAACGTTGCCACATGAGCTAGTGCATGTTCCACTCTAGTGCATGAGATAGTACAGCACCTCACAAAACCTATATAGTGACATCATGTCTACCAGGGCCGTAGGAGCAGGTCCGGCAGGTCCGGCGGCCGCCGGACCAATATTCGGCCAACTAACCCGCGCAATAATGCCGTATGAGCTTCGGCGGGTTGTTCAATTGTTGCTCTAAAAGTAGCTACGCTAGAAGGGACCTTGGATGACAGCTGTCCGGCATCCACAAGATTTGTGTTGGGGCTGGAGGAAAGCACACTTTGTCGCCTGAAGAAAGTCCCCGTCGAAGCGTAAGTTTCGGGAAACTACACATGCCATTACGGCGGCGAAGACAATAAAGAATGCATACAGTAATACCTCATTCTCTAGCGTAACTGCTGCAACCGAATCGTTAGGACTCAGCGACAACGGCTTCAAAACAGCCTAAAAAGCAGTTTGAAAGCAGTAACATTGGGATACCGGGCGGCGGGGGAGGGGAGGTGGGCGTGTCCCAGAACATTATGCGCGCGCTTTGCGCTGTAATATGGCCGGACCATTTCAAATTTGCTTCCTACGGGCCTGTCTACTGTAACAGATATGTAACTAGCTAGGTCACCAACAATGATATGGCAATGACAGTAGCTACATTGACTTGAATAGCCTTAATTGAAAGAAATTTTTGAGATAGTGAAGTGGCTTGATCAGTGAAATATTAATGGATTCACAGCTGCAATTTCTGTTAAAGCACAGCAATAGCAATGAATGATTTGGGGTGTTAAGATTAGCGAGGATTGGGATTGTAGTTACTGTATAGTATTATACGATGCAATTTTGATTAGCTTTTTGAAAGCAGACGATGTACTGACTGTGTTTTTTTTATGTTGCATGGGTCTAGTATCATACTAGTTTATACACAGGAACAGCTGTATGTCTATAAAATGTTACAACAAACAATCACAGGTAACAACTACAATCAGTGTACTTAACTATAGCTGAGAGTGTGCGAATGACTGGTTATCATATAACGTGCATACTGCTAGCACTGTTTGCAGTCTTGGTGTCATTAGTGTCACTTGTTCGATTTTAGTGACATGGCAAGCTCAACATAACCAGCTGTAGACTGCAGAGTATCAGAGATGGTTGACACCAGCTCACTGAACTGAGGACGATCCTCTGGCTCACTCTTCCAACAGCTCTGCATGACTGAATAGCTACAGTGAAGATGTAAATAACACCTGAATACATAGCACTAGCTGTCACATAATTCACATTGTTATGCACTGGTAGTCTCAGAAGCAGACCCTCGCCAAATCACAAAGGAGGGTCTGGTAAACATACCATGAAAGGAATGTACATAGTGCCTGGTATGCAGGCACACTTCCAATTGGTTTTTAATTAGCATCCTGATGTGCACATATTGGAAAATGCTAATAACACATTCGCTTTCTTTTCTGCTTGGAGTTCACAACTTTCTACAACAAAACAAAATGTGGCCACTTGCGAAGATGATTCTCATATAATTCATTTTGCTTTCTGTATAGAGAGTTATGGACTCCTGGTAGAAAATTAGAATGCTTGTTTGAGTGTCTGGTGCAGCAGAAAGCTAGCTCTATTGGTATTGGAAGGTAATCTGCAGTGTACACTTCCACCTAGCTCGTTTACCAGAGCCTCGCTTCTGTTTCTCAGAAGAATCTGGGATTGGTGAGACTAATGTCTAAGGAGAAGGGGAAGAATTTACATTTCCTCTGAGCAAGCTGCATTTGAGGGTTTGTCGAGTCTTCTTCCACTCTCCAGTAGTTGGATCATTGTGAGTGGGTCCACTCCACCATAGGGAATCTTGCCAGCAGAGAATACCTCCCAGCATGTCACACCAAAAGACCACTGCAACAACAGGAGATAAGGAGGTCATTTAGACATTGACAATTGAGGCTAGCATAATAGCTGGATACAAATTACAAAGAAGCAACAGATACTCAGTCAGTAAACAGTTTTACCAACAGTTATAGTATCTCACAACAGAACGCAGAACCACATGCACCACACTTCATGTGTACACAAATACGTATAATCACCCACAATCCTCCGGTATCTCAATCATTACAGTTGAGCTTTTCACATAAACCTTCTGTGTCATACTGGTGATTCTATACACCATTGGGGTTGCATGCAGCTTACATTTACCAGCCAGAAACAGGTGCCTGCAGCTTACATACCACATCGCTCTTCTCTGAAAACACCCCCTCCTGCAAGCTCTCCAGAGCCATCCACTTGAAAGGCAGTTTGACACTGCCCCCAGACTTGTCCTGTCTGAAGTACCCTGATTTGTATATGTCCTCAGCCAGCCCAAAGTCTGCCACCTTGATAACACAATCACCATCAATCCTGTCAACATGAGAGATGCTGAGTAAGTTACAAAGTGCCTTACAAGCTAGATTGCAATTTGTGAAAGAAAAATTTCAAAAGGTTACGTACATGCAGTTTCTTGCTGCCAGGTCTCGGTGCACAAACTTCTGTGATGCCAGGTAATTCATTCCTTTGGCCACTTGCCAGCACACGCTGAGGAGGAGCTTCTGTACCGCTCCAATCTGGGGTGGGAATGAGTATGAGTAATAATTTGGTTGGAGTAATTGCCACATAATTGTGAAGGACTTGCAACACAAATGTTATGCTAATACATCCCTTATATATAATAGACTCACAAAATGGGATATAAATTTCAAGTTTTATCTTATGACGTTTTTGTGGTACAATAAAAGACATGGAACTTGTTAGTGACAATAACAATAACAAGGCGGGCTCACTGTGTCAAGGTCTTGGTCATCACTTGTGGTGATATTCTTCTTGTCTTTCCTGAGGTAGCTCAGGAGACTTCCATTTTCCATATAAGGCATGATAATGGCTGGTCCACCTCCAATGCTCACACACACACCAATCAGGGTCATCACATTGGGATGGTCAAAGTGTTTCATCTTCAAAATTTCATCCGTCATGTTGTGCACATCGTTCACCGTGAAAAGACCTGTCCAACCAAGGAAAGATCATGAACTAAATGCAATTACAGTTGCATACAGTTGTATATATATAACACTGATGTTTGGTAATTTGAGTGAGCTTGAGCAAGCCCCACACTAGCGGGACTGCATTGTGCATGTGTGTATGTTTGTATGCTTGCTTGGACCAACAATTTACCATGAATTTCAAATGAGCACATTTTCATGAAGGTTGAACATCCATGGTCATGTGCACTTCACTCCAGCTTAGCAAGAGAGAGCTACTGCCAGACTGCGTGAAGGACACCAAATGCAAAAACAACTGCAATCGAAGCAATGGCAACTTATTTTTCACTTCTGTAAGTTACCTCAACTATAGTAACAGTCAGCAGAATTATGCATGGTGCTTGATGGAGGTCATTTTAGCTAAGGGGTCATGCATGAACAGCAGAGATTCAGGAGTGTGAAGCTTAGCCCTGCCTGTTTAGCTGCCCTGGCTGACAAAACCTGTTGCTAAGTGCTGCATCGATGGTCTGTGTGTCAAGACTAAATATGAAACCATGTATAGTATTGTGCAGCTTGCTCAGGCTCTCCCCACGATAAATAATCATATCCTTAGTACCACTCATGACGTTCAGCGACGGAATGGTTACTTCAGTGTTTAGAGTATTAGTTAACAGTTTACACAGTGCCAACATGATACCATGCACCTAGCTCCTTCAGAATACTTATCATCACAACATTATCAAAGCAGGGTTTGCATTTACTGATATTTTACCTTTGAGTGTCTTTACAGCCACAGTCTTAGTGGGTCTTTCTCCATGCCAGTGGGTCAACTGTGCCTTGTACACAATGCCAAATTCCCCTATAGTTGAGTATCCAAGGTAGTTATATATACACATGTACTTGTGCTTATGTATGTACTAGTTTTGCATGCACTAGCTTGCAACATCTATACACACACACACACACACACACACACACACACACACACACACACACACACACACACACACACACACACACACACACACACACACACACACACACACACACACACACACACACACACACATAGCATGCACACATTTGCATAAAAGTATACTAAAGATGAGTTTCTAACTCCCAACCACATGCTATGCAAGTACAAGATACCTATGTACCCCAGGCTCACCTTGGCCAATGCTGTTCAAGAGATGGAGTCGATCATTGGGAATAATCAACTCTTTTGGTAACTTGTGTGCAGATTCAGTCAGATGCATATTTCCAGTTAGCAAACCTGCATAATTACACAATCATATAAAATTAATATAATCATGTGACAAAGTTTTTTTCAGCTATTCATTTCACAGTTATAGCTCTAACCACATCTTTCCATAGCCAGAGTTCTCAACAAGCAAATGACAATCCAGACGGAATGCTGCCTATAGGGCCAGAAATGGTGAGTGTTTTATGCACACATTTGTGCAAAGAAGGAGAGGGAAGTGGCCTATCCAAGTGCTGACCAATGCTTTTCTACACCCAAGCACAACAGCCATCAATGCAGTCACGTGGAGTATGACACCCACCCATTACTCATCAAAGCACCTAGCGTAGAACCTCATTTTGTAAAGCGCATTGTGCCAAGTGACATCACATGCTCAAAGCCAAGTGACACCAATGGCGTCACTAGCTCTGTTACTGTAGCTCTGTAAAGTACGTATCAAGCTCCCGCCACTGAGCAAATGCCAACCTCCCTCTTTTTTTTTTTTCATCAAGTTCCTGCACACTGACACTGCATGGAGTTGAAAAGAAATGTAGTATTGGACCACCTATGCCAAGGTATGATTGCTGACAAAGCAATTTATTGTGCAAACGTAATGGCTAAATGGCTAAATTATTTATCTCAGAATTCGAATAACCTGTGGACACGAAATAAAGACCAGCCTGTAGCTCTCTTGACAATACAGAATCAGTAAAAAAAAATTCTCAGGGCTATGTTAGTCCCAAGTGCTATAAGGGTCACAGCAACAGTTGAAACAGCATGCCAATTACTGTATTGCTGCTTCTTGTCAATGAAAAGCTATGGATGTAGAAAACAGGCAGATTCTACATGACTAATCATCCTGTTTATGTAACTAGTGCCCACTTAATGTCTTCTGAACATCAAACATTGGCACACACATACTCTAGCATATAATGGTGTTGTAGATCAACTCACTTTGAGTTAATGGACTCATTGGCTCCTCTCCCTCATCTCCCTCCATTTTATGGAGTTCTTCCTGGGAGACATATTCACTGTGGTGCATTGAGAGAAAAAAGGGTAGAAAATAAATGAAAGAAACTGGAAGAAACAGAACTAAACTGGGCAGGTGGGTTACAATGGTCATGCAGTACAGGATCTGGATCTAGTTAAGTACCACTCCTGAAGTTGTGTACATTACTGCATAGTGTATGGTGTACAGCTTTAGTACCTAAAATACTGTAATGCTACATGTTTTCCATGTATTTTGCTTTTGTGAACTTTCCAGGACACCTAAAACATCATGAACCAGCTATAGCGCTCTAATGTGGTATGGTGGATCCTCGAACAGCCGAATTCTCATCTAAAGCTTTGTGCAATGGTAGCAGTATATAAGGGAATAGTGTTATTCCAGAAAATATAGTACTCTTGACTGTTGTTGTTGCTAAGTGCTTGGTAAAAACTGAGCGAGAACTAAGCCTAGATAAATATACTTAAATTATTGAAGATGGATTACTAAGAATATGTTTATCCCCTTCTTGAGGTACATTACTATATATATATATACCATCAGCTTATGTAATAACTTACTTCAACTTCTGTTTCATTTTCTTGTGCCTTTTGTGTATCACAACCAGTACTACCACTGCAATGAGCACAACAAGGATGATGATACAGCCTACCACCCCAGCTGAAACTGATGAAGCAGTGACAACCACATTATTAGATGTGGGAGGAGGAGGAGGGACGCGAGAGGGAGTGGGAGGAGGAGGGCGAGGGGGAGTGGGAGGAGGAAGGCGAGGGGAAGTGGGAGCAGAGGGGCGAGGGGGAGTGGGAGGAGGGGAGCGAGAGGGGGTGGGAGGAGGGGTGCGAGGGCGAGTGGGAGGAGGGGGGCGAGTGCGAGTTGGAGGAGGGGGGCGAGTGCGAGTTGGAGGAGGGGGGCGAGGGCGAGGGCGAGTGGGAGGAGGGGGGCGAGGGCGAGGGCGAGTGGGAGGAGGGGGGCGAGGGCGAGGGCGAGTGGGAGGAGGGGGGCGAGGGCGAGGGCGAGTGGGAGAAGGGGGGCGGGGGCGAGGGCGAGGGCGAGGTGAAGGGGGTGGGGAAGGAGAAGGGGGAGAAGTGGGACGAGGATGAATTGAAGGGGATGGGGAAGAACCATGAGGGCGACTTGAAGGGGAAGGAGAAGGGGAAAGGGGTCTGCAGTTTTCTGAAGAAATATTTTTATCAGGATCCACAGGATGACGGAGAAGCTGAATGGAGTAAAAGATCATTATAAATCTTATATTATTAATGGCACATTGCAATAATATTAGAAGCAATTCTACAGTGGGACCTCTCCAAGATGGACATACTCAAGATCAACAGTTATGTTCTGTTTATAGTGAAGTGCCTTCAACTCATGGAGAAAAGAAGAAAGTGGGACTTAATTGTTCTTGTGTTCTGATAATTAGCTATTTATTCATTCATTCATTACACACTATGGTAGCTAGTAGATTTTGTGCCAAAAATACCAAGCATTCTGCTGTCCTTTCTGCCAGTTTATGGTATTCTAATACAGTGGATAAACCCTACCTCCCAAAGGACACTTCTAAAGTAAGGACACCTTGCAAATCACTCAAGTTTTATGTTATGAGGTGGAATAGAGGCAGTCTTCAGTAAGGTCTCCTGGCTTGAGCTGCCAGTGCAGAGCTGTGGCCACAGAACAACGACCAGCCCTCACAATCTGTATGTAATGAACAGGTGATACTGAATGCTTCAGTCTCACAATTGGGACTACTCAGTAGAGCACTAAAAGCTCAAGCCTCGAGCCCTGGATTTGATTCCTGGTGACTGCCAGTCTTTCACTTTTTGTTTTTCACTTCATAACATCAAACATGTAACTTGTGAGTAGTATACACATAATACTATGCTGTGTGGCAATGTGCTCTTGGATACGTAGATACATAGCAGAACAAACGTGCAGGAATACGTTCAAAAATGAATGATGTGGGCTGTTTATGTAGCTTCTTGTGAAACACCTTTATTATACCCACTTTCCATTGAGGTCATGGTGATTATGATGGCTTCAAAGCACGTTGGTCACAGTCACTGTGGTACCTGAAGATTTTGCTAAAGTTGAGACTTCCATTGACAACAAAAAGTTACTGACAACAAATTATACTGAATACACATTGGAGAACAACGGGGGAGGCCTGGGAATGAGGCTATCATAGGGGTGTAGACACACTGAGACACCATAGTACAGTATCATCTCAGTGGCCGTGATGTGGATGATAGTTGAGGCCTGCTTGTTCTTGTTCCCAGGCCTGAAGAGGAATTCCCCTTCAGATTTGGAAATGTGATTGCTTAACTTTGAAAAAGTGGCAGTAGCTATGTTAAGTTGAAGCCATGGCAGTTACAACAAATTAATTTACCTTACTACAAGCCACCATATGTCATTATGGTTTCTTTGATGCAACCATGCATCACCAAATGTGGCAATCTCCAGGTAGGCAGGGAATCCTTATGAGAATGAAGCAGCAGGAAGCGAAAAGAATCAGGGTGTATGTTAGTGTCAATAGCATAGCAGTCATCACCACATGCAGGATGTCTGGATTGTCTGGACGTCCTGGACACTTGCAATTGGACTATTGTGGACAAAGCTGGACATGTGTGCCCTACTATAACAGCATAGCAGTCATCACTGTATGCAGGATGTCTATATCACTCCACCCTACTTTAATGCTAGTGTTGTCCAGCAAATCAATAATTTATTAAGTTCCCTCCCATGCCACTCCCTCTAATTTAGTTTGCACAAAAGGAGACCCTGCACGCATGAGTCTAAAGAACTGGACTAACTATGTAGTGTGAGTGATTAAAGCCTGGCACAATACATGCACAGATATAGCCTTATTCCTGGGCTTCTGCACAACTTTTCTGGTATGAATAACCATGTCACCTAGCCTCGTTCCCATGCGAGATAAAATCTGGGAGTGGCCTGGGAATGAGGCTACATGTCACCATGAAAAAGGGCAGTTACCCACTGTGTAAAACATGTGTGGCAGAAGTTGGAGAGGAGCCTGAGAGCATAGGCGGCGGAACCGGGGGGGGGGGGGGGGGGGGATGGTCAGTGGTGGCAGTTGCCCCACAAAATATAAGGCATGGGGGCATAGTCCCACAGTCATGACAGTGACATGGCAAGCCCCCTTTATTAGATACCATATACTCACAAATTGACACCACTGCAGCTAGATAGTGTAACCATTGCCCAGGCTAACTAGTCTTGAGTCTCGCAGCATGTCGCAGAGATCCCAGTGCGCGGGCCAAAAGTGGTCTCAGAAGCACTCTCAGAGCATCTAATTTGCAAGATTTTCCTGGGGGAGCATACCCCCAGACTCCCCTAGCATGTGTGTGCTAACGCACGCACACAAATCGTTCATCCCCCTAATTTCAAATGTCTTCCACCGCCATTGTGAGACTGAAGCTATGCACAGGGTAAACATTACACAGTGTTCGTTTTAATGCCAGGGGCATAGCCAGAAATTCTAACCCACAGAAATTTTACTGTGTTCAGAAAGCTCTCAGGGCTTTCTGCTTTGCAGGAGTACTCTAGCCTCATTCCCAGGCCTTCCTCGGCTCAAGATTGTGATCCCTTGAAGTTTGAAAAAGCCTTCTTCTCCCTCTGTGTTTGCATGCTGTAAGCAATCAAAACCTGGAGGTTGGGAAGACCTGGGAAAAAGGCTAGTGTACTCTAACCCATTTCTAATGAGGCAAATGCAAAAATTGTGTCTATTTATGTATATTTATGCATATGCTCAACCTGCATGAATGCATTTAGCTCCCTATCTACATACCGTATAGCGGGAAATTTTCGCTGGTGCAAATTTTCGCGGAAAATCGTCCAGACTCTTCAGAAGAATTTTTTTCATTTCGTGGAACGTGGGACACTCTCACCACACCCCTACCGGTTGATGTGACATCTTCGGACCGTCTCTTACAGTTTTGTTGGTATTTTGTACAGTAGCAGGCTGATTCTTTACAGCAACCATTTAGAGGGCCGACAGACTGTAGAGAACCATCTCGTTCACATGGGTACTCAACGTACGCTCATAATGACATCATCAATTTTCACAGTTTATATTTTCGCGGAAGCAGGTCTGTCTGTGAAAATCGCGAAAATTTAGCACCCAGTGAAAATTTCCTGCTATACGGTACTAACAAGATCATGGCAACCAATACCACCATGCCACAATAGAAAACTGTTGGACAAGTCTGAAATTCAGTGTGAGCAACCAGCAACAGAAACGTCAGAACTAAGTACAAACTCTTATAGACTGCAGTAGTTTTAATTAATCATGCTATAAATTTGTTATGCCTTCTCTAAATTAAGGTGGTTTTTGGAAACCACTGGAAACCCCTTGACTACACCCCAGTATGCTGGGTACTGTGTTACATCAAACTATGTACTAGTGGTTTACCTTTTTGGCAGTGAGGGCGTACACATAGTCTCCATTATAAGAGGGAACCAGCTGGGTGATGTCATCATTTCTCTGGTTTGTGGTTCTAGCAATAAGGCGAACAGTCCTCACCAGCTCAGCATTAGTTGAATTTACAAGATCAATCTGCGGTACGTGAAAAAAATTACATACACTCTACACCATCCACCCATTTATGTTGGTAGCTAATACTTAAGTATCTAACCACTACAGTCCTCCATAGCAATATACCGTATAGCCCTAAATTTTCTCAGGTCTTTAATTAATTTTCAACCTTTGTGAAATTATTTCAAGGAAAATTTTGACATGTGAGTCACAGTTTTTATTCAAGAGCATCGATGAACAACATCCTGGGGGTCTAAATCTTTTGCGAATAGCGATTTTGAAGATTTCATTAAAATAATTTCACGAATTCGCTGTCTAAACCACACACATGTCACACACGCAATGTACAGCCTAGTTCTATCAAGTACACACTGTCATCCACTCGAGCTTGCAGCTGTCAGCAAAGCAATGCCTACTTCAAAGGTATCTCTTTGGAGAGCATCTCTTGTGGATTCGGCAGCATAGCTCAAAAATTAAGCACTATACGGTATGCACACTCCACTCAATTATACAGTATCTTTACCTGAAACATTCTTCCACCATTTGTTCCCAGAAAGAGATAATGTGCCCCACTGTTTAGGTGCCGGGTGTATGCCATGGATATAAATCTCCCTGGCACCTCTAGAGACAGCAGAGGACGTGGCACAGTCAGTGAATCATTCACTTGAAGCAAAAGTGATCCAGGAAGGTTACAGGTGCTCACAGTCTGCATGATAGGAAAAAAAAAAAACACTAATTACTATGTATATAGTATGTATGTGGCTCCCAGTGTATGTTGCAGTGTAGCTATGGACTACATAGCAATAGTAGATTATGGTCAACACTGCTGGGTTAGCAAACATTTGCAGTGTAACCTCATTCCCAGGCTCGTTCCAAAAAATGGCAATCAGGGTACTTCATTTTACACTTGCCAGCTACATAATAATATGTATCCATGATACTGCATGTGTATGGAAATAGTTTCCTGCCCGGAGACGCCAGTTTTTTGTAGGTCTAATAATGACACTGAGATTGCTATTACTAATAGCTCTGTCACAATCACTCAGCATGCACACACTTACTGATGCATTTGGTAGGAGGGTAGAACATGGAACCTCCTCATCTCTTGTGAAACCAGCAACTCCACTTCCATTGATGCATGTCTCAAGCTTCTGATCCATTCGTTCATTGATTTCAGAAAGGTTAAAGGCACAGATGTGAAATGTATCTGAAGTAGGTACTTGAAAGGAAAGAAGAACAGTTTCTACACCAAATGGTTCAGTTGAGTTAACAAAGGTTGCTGCAGTGGCTGCCTCAGAACCAGCACATTGAAGTTCCAACTCAAAATGTGAAGCAAAGGAGCTATTAGGTGATGGCTGGTTTCCATTGTCACTCAGACAGAGTCTGGTGATTGTGGCTTCATTGTCAATGTTTGCTACAAAGTACTGATATCCCTGGCTAGAAAAGACAGCTAGAAACACTCTTTGCACAGTAGATGGCAGAAACACTCTTTGCACAGTAGATGGCTCCCTTTGTACTGCATACTCACTGAATGTGTATGGTGGTGAGCGAAAAGCATTCAATAGGCTACCTCTAGTGATGGTAGAAGGATTGTTTTGGTTTTGTCTTGTACCAAATGTCACTGACAGAGTACCATCATTTACAAGGGAAAATGCAGCCAGGACATTTGCTATCCCACGGTTTAGAATACGTCCCTCCCAGACAGTATCAGATAATATGTTGACTGGAGACAAGGTGCAGCGAGGTGATCCACAGGCCAACACACCTCCACCAAACATTCTATCTCTACTTCTGTCAGCAACAAGGAGTCGGTTTGGACTGTTTAGCATCACTGATTCAACCTCCACTAAGTCATGGGTGAGTCTGTGCAGAGCAGATGTAGATCCCACAATGACAGTGTCATTAGTCACCACCACATTCCTCAGAGTCTCCGTGGAACTCTGAGGGCAGAAGGAGAGGCAGGACACAGCTGCTATATGGAGCAACACACAAACTAGTAGCTTACTCATCTTATTTATATAGCTAAGCACTTGATAGGTGTATGGACAGACGATATAGCTAGCTATAGTTCACACTACTCTAGCAATTTAATCTGAGCTATTCTAAGCTGCAGGCCATACACTAGTCAATCGATAAGCACATGACTTGATGCGTTTTATTGTTACACTAATTGCTGCAGAATCACCTCGAGGAAATACTTGACCATTGACGAGCCACAAAGGTTGACAGGAAGCCAAAGAGAATAAGCTTACAGGAAATGAAACCACAAAGTACGCAAAGAAGGTGTTCATCTCCTGGGGTCGGAGTACGTAGCTCCCGCTCCTGGAAGAGGGACTAGTGAAGTTCCTGTTTTGCATGCTTTTTAGTATGGTGTCGTGGGGTGAGAGTCTGGCCCACCAGACTATACTTATAGTTCCATTTCCTGAGCTGAAGTAGGTCGCAAGTCACACCCAGTAGCCTATTGTCTTGTGGTGAGCCTGCAACAATGCAACAATCTAATCACTGGGATGTACAGAAACTTGGCACATGTAGCTAGCACTACTCAGCATTTGGTTCCTATGCCTATTGATATGGCTTTCAAATTATTTAGCTGCTTCATTATCCCGTCAGTGGACCCTATTCCCTCAGAAAACTGCAGACCTGTTGTCTCTTCTTCTCTTGGTCCATTTCCTTACCCTCCCCTTTCCCCTCTCCTTCTCCTTTCCCCCACCTTCACATCCTCTCCTCCTCCTCGTTTCCCTCCTTCCCTTCTTCTTGCCCTCACTGGTGCCTTCCTCCTCCCATTTCTTGCCCTTCCCTCTCCCCCTGCTTCCCCTTTCTCCTCCCTCTTTGCCTCCCCCTTTGCCTCCCCCTTTGCCCTCCCCCTTCTGGCATAATGATTGTGTTTGCTGGATGTTGCTTAGCAACCAAATCTTTGAACTTGAATAACACAAAGTGGAATGGGTGGAGGTGATAACAGATATGGCAGCGGGTTGCTAGGGGTAACATCCAACAAATAAGTTACATTCCCCAGACGGAGCAGCATGACCCTGAAGCATTCGCCCTTCAGGCTCATGCTGCTCCGTCTGGGGAATGTAACTATAATAGAGTTTTAACAATAAATACAAAAAATGCTAATGAGCTGTCAGAGCTAAGATTTCATACATGCGTATTGCACACACTGTACTAACTGTGCATGCTAATGTTAACTGGAACTACATGCTTTGCTGCAAATACTGGAAACGTGCAAATCCATAGTCTACATCTAAATGTCTAAAGTATATGTTTCAACTACAACATAAAGCTGTAAGAAGTAGGACTCATATTGAGTAGCTACAAAAAAAATCACATAGTTTTGTTGAGCAAAGATCACTGGCATTCATTTCCAGAATCATTGGCTCTGGATTTACTTGCCAAAACTTCAGATTTATCTTCTTGTAGTGGCATGCTAAGCTCAATGTAGCCAGCTGTAGAGTGCAGAGTATCAGAGATGGTTGACACCAGTTCACTGAACTGAGGACGATCCTCTGGCTCACTCTTCCAACAGCTCTGCATGACTGAATAGCTGCAGTGAATAATATATGATTGTGTTATTGTTCTTCAACCAAGCTATTGCAAGCAACAAAAGCTGGTAGCTAAGTAGCTACAATTCAAGGTTAGCATTGATTAAAGTTGTTTCACACTACAAACATCACTGCTACACGTCTGTTCAAGTTATGTAACTCACATTTCCTCTGAGCATGCTGTATTTGAGGGTTTGTCGAGTCTTCTTCCACTCTCCAGTAGTTGGATCATTGTGAGTGGGTCCACTCCGCCATAGGGAATCTTGCCAGCAGAGAATACCTCCCAGCATGTCACACCAAAAGACCACTGCAACAACAGGAAGGTTATATGCCACGCATGGATTAGCTAAATATGTCTGTACAGACATGCTGGGTACACACCACAAACTGCAGAATTTATTTCAGTAAGCCATGCACACCATGCATGGCAACTACGGGTATATATATAGTTCTGTGGTATAAGTACATTTCTAATTGCAGCAGAGGTTGCACACATAGAGAACTATTAGCTAATGTAGTCAGCAATCATTTCAGGTCATCACTTTGGTATCTTTTCTTCTTCATACAATGTAGTAAACAGGTGCATGCAGCTTACATACCACATCACTCTTCTGTGAAAACACCCCCTCCTGCAAGCTCTCCAGAGCCATCCACTTGAAAGGTAGTTTGACACTGCCCCCGGACTTGTCCTGTCTGAAGTACCCTGAACTGTATATGTCCTCAGCCAGCCCAAAGTCTGCCACCTTGATAACACCACCACCGTCAATCCTTTCAGCATAAGAAATACAAAAATCAAAAACATTTACCTTACAAGCTAAGTTAAAATTCGTGTATCATGTATACCAAAGGTTCAAGGCATGTGAACCTACAACAGTTAATCACTTGATGTACTAGACTCTCAAACAGAAAGCTACACTCATACACAGAATTTCCATTGGTTCACCATGCCACAACTGCTTACATTACCCCGTTCAGTAAGGGCCATACAAGGAATAGGTTGCAAACATACATGCAGTTTCTTGCTGCCAAGTCTCGGTGCACAAACTTCTGTATTGCCAGGTATTCCATCCCCTTGGCTACTTGCCAGCACAAGTTGAGGAGAAGCTTCTGCACCGCTCCAATCTGGGGTGGGAATGAGTAATCATGTAGATTGCTGCAACATGCAATACCCAAACTAGCTGAACCTTTTCCTAATGATTACACTCACATCGCCAATTTATGCTCAGCATGACTTGCATGCAGTATTATGCATCACAATGTTATTACTATTATTATTATTATTAATATGATACAATTGTTTCCAGTTCACTGTGGCTGAAATGAGGAATAAAAGTGTGCATGGAGCGAATTTCTCTGACTAGATTACCAATGGCAATGTGGTCACATGCATAAGACTTACAATGACTAGTTGCCATACAAATAGTTGTATCCAATAAAGTTTGAATTACAGGCGCGAGAGCTGTCAGTAAAAATGTTGCGAACAAGAGATGAAGGGTGGAACATGGCAGAAGAACATAAACTACTAAACCTATTATAAACAATATTGTGGATACTGACAACAGAGCCAACAGAATGGACAATAGAAGTATGACTAATACGAGGGAGGTTCCATATCCTTCTGATGATATTATTAAAGGAAACACTAAGAGTTCCTCACAGTCTAGCTTCCACAGACAACTCCCATATAGTGAAAGGCAGTAAGACTGAAATAGCTTCATCTTAGTCAGAGGATTGGTGCATTTAAAACGGAAAAGAACGGTATTTGCTTTACGGATGAATGACATTGACTTCAAACGAATGTCAAGCTTGTCCGACAGATTAAACTGAAGAGTGTTACCAAGATGAACCACAGAGTCAACAACCGGCAAAGATTGTCCATCAAAGCAAAAATGACATTGCACAGGGTAAGTTGTTCGTCGGAAACAGATCAACTGAGTCTTAGAAGCGTTGAAACGCAGCCCATGAGATTGACCAAAAGCCTCACAGTCAGCTATCATTTTCCTGAGCGCATCAGGGGAAGGGGCCAGGATAGTGAGATCATCAGCATAACAGAGTGCACCAGTGAAGTGGTTGTCCCAATAGCACCCTCTGCCACTAGCCTGAAGACATTCCAAAAGACTATCAAAATAAATTGTAAAGAGAATCGGACTCAGAACTCCACCTTGAAATGTTCTCAGGAGTTTGTTGTTTATTTCTAGCTAGGGTTAGTCTGAATTTTAATTAAGGTTGGAATTTATAATTTGCAAGGAAGTAACAGTAGCAGTATGTATATAGCTCACTGTTTCAAGGTCTTGGTCATCACTTGTGGTGATATTCTTCTTGTCTTTCCTGAGATAGCTCAGGAGACTTCCATTTTCCATATAAGGCATGATAATGGCTTGTCCACCTCCAATGCTCACACACACACCAATCAGGGTCATCACATTGGGATGGTCAAAGAGTTTCATCTTTCGTATTTCATCTGTCATGTTGTGGACGTCATTCACTGTGAAAAGACCTGTTGAAAGTATAATAGAGAAGAGACCATCATGCGATTGACCATTTCTCCAGACTCCAGGTTAAAGATCTTGTTGGATTAAACACCGTTCTTGGGCCTACACTGCGTTCCATTATCTACAAAACTACTCCTTTTCATTCAGACCTCTAGACTGGATCCATGCATGGTACCTAGTATGGAAATTTGAGCTGGCCAAAATTTTGGGCAGGGCCTACAGTGCTAAAGGTCAGAGTTCCTTTGTCAGAGAAATGTATGATGTCATTGATCTCAAATTTACTGGGCTGGCTTACAGGGCTTTTACAAATACCATAACACTTTATGGGAATAAAGAAATGAAAGGTGGCTTATGGCTACTCACAGTAACGTATAGATTATATTTACACAGAAGTTGTAAAATGGTGTCTCACCTTACTTTACAGGACAAATTCCAGCATTATTCTCTTATGCTTTTCAGTGCCTTGTTAAAATTATGCTAGCGTAGTTTATCAAGGCCTAGTCAATTGTTGGATCATGCACAGTTTTGGTACATGTGCATCACTGCATGTACAGATAATTGTACCTTTGAGTGTCTTTACAGCTACAATCTTAGTTGGTCCTTCTCCATGCCAGTGTGTCAAATGTGCCTTGTACACAATGCCAAATTCCCCTGTATTTGAGACAACACGACATGGAACACTTTCCTAGCTATGTATGTTGTGCATGCATATTTGTGTAATACCAGGCATGTACACATAGAAACTATTGCAGTGCTCTGCAAGTGCAAGCTCATAATCCATGCAGCTAGGCTCACCTTGGCCAATGCTGTCCAAGAGTTTGATCTGATCATTGGGAATGACCAGCTCCTTCGGCAACTTCTGTACAGATTCTGTTAAGTGTTCATTTCCAGCTCGCACTCCTGCACAATTGCACATTCCGATTGTAACATACCATGCATTGGGAAAGTTCCAGTGAATTACAAAATATTGGCATGCATTCAACTCACTCTGAGCTAATGTATTGTATCGCTCATTACTATATTGCTCATCTTCCTTCACTTTGTGGGATTTCTCCTTAGAGTGATATGCACATCTGTAATATTTGAGAGTAATAATTATATACAAGAGAAGAAAGGCCTTGATCTAAATTTGACATGCATGCATTCAAAATGTAGGTATATTAGCCTCAATCCAAGTGGGTCACCTCGGGGTGGGAACAAAACTGGTAAGTATATATCTACGGAATTGATACCACAGAACTGCTTGCACCTTGTCAATTTTGTACGAACACTGATGTGAGCAAATGCTGTCATTTTGCAGTTTCACTGCATCTTTGTTTGTTACTTGAAGCAGCTATTCTTGCAGCACTGCCAGTACTGAAAGCCTGGTATATATGCCAGTTAGGCTAAAACTGGTTTATTCGTGTAGAGAACGAATTCTGTGTGAAGCTAAAACTATATGCTGGAGTGCTGTATGTAGTTAGCTTGTGTAATTATGAGCTTAATAACTTTCATCTCTGTTGTAATAATAGTGAGCTTCATTTACTTTGGTTTCTGTGTTTTCTTGTGTTTCTTGCATATCACAGCAAGTACAATGACCACAACAAGAATGATGAAGCATCCTGCCACCCCAGCTGAAACTGATGCAGCAATGATGACCACAGTATTAGAAGTGAGAGGGGGAGGGCGAGGGGGAGGGCGAGGGGGAGGGCGAGAGGGAGAGGGAGGGGGAGGTGAAGGAAGAGGGGTTGGGAGAGGAGATGCACTGGGAGAAGGTGGAAGGAACAAAGTAGAAGGAGAAGTAGAAGGAGAAGGGGAAAAAGGACTGCAGTTTTCTGAGAGAATACTGTCATCAGGGTCCACAGGATGACGGAGGAGCTGAATGGAGTAAAAGATACAACTGTAAACGTCTGGAATGTGTTGTTGCATTGCACAAGATTAGAGGAAGATAACTTCTATTCTTTGATCTTAAAATTGTTTACATTTGCCATTTCCTTGATTGCACTCCATTGTCACATGCACATCACTGTGGCAGCTACAGTAATTGGTAAGTAATATTGGTAGCTAAGAGTGACTCCTTTTGAGGTAAAATCTGTGTACAAGTAATATTATTTCCTTATTAGAAACCAGTAGTCTCAGTTTTGTCTCAGTGAGATGAGTAGTCACGTCTTCCGTTTTTATAATGTACATAATTCAAGCATTAGCTGTGTCACTCCATGTGGTTTACCTGTTGGGCAGTGAGGGCGTACACATAATCCCCATCATCAGAGGGCACCAGCTGGGTGACATCATCTCTCTGGTCCATGGTACCAGGAACAAGACGAACACTCCTCACCAGTTCAGCGTTAGTTGAATTCACAAGTTCAATCTACATACAGAGTTTGTGGAAAGAACACCCTGCATATATTTGTGATTGTGACTTCAACAATATTTATTTGCAACAGTCATGCTCAGAAGTGCTCAATTACTGAGGTCATTGCAGGATGATTGATTTGTAACAAAATACTTCACTGCAAAACGAATTTGTTGTTTCACAGAGCATATATAGGTTACTACAGTACTGTTGGTATTACAATGTCATGCATGAACAATCAGTGATCGAATCACATCTTCCTTAAAAAAAGGTGCACCTACGTATGTAGATAAATAATACACAAGTCACAAAAAAGTTTTCTCAATGAAAACAAGCACATGTAGGGATGGAACCCTCAAAAACCAACCAAACAAGATAGGAACAACACCACAATACTTTTACACCATCCCTACATCTTGTGCCATTTTGCCGACTATGCATTGTGTTTGTTACTTGTGTGCACAGAAGGGTTGTCTTGGGCATGGAAGCCTGTGGAACGAGCAGTACTGGGTGTGTAGTGCACGTTGTTGTGTATGGAGAGTGCGTTGTGTTGTGGGTGGCTGTAACTTTGTTACGGTTGAGTGTGGCAGGCATGGTTAGCTAGTTTAATATGTACAAGCTGTGGGGTGCAAGATCAGTGCTGAGTCTGTGTGGCATGTTGGAGTGGGTTGCGTATGTTGTGGGCTTTTGTAGCTGCTGGGCATGGCAGGTAAGGGTTGTCTTGTAAGTGAAGGCTGTGGTGTGAGCAGTACTGGGTCGGTCCATAGTTAACGACATGGTGGTGTGTTTGAAGGGTTTGTGGGGTAGGTAGCTAGTTGTAGGGAGAAAGGTTGTTTGTTGGTTTGTGGGTGTAGCTGGTGTGCAGTGTTGTTTTAGTTAACTATAACTTTAACTAAATATATTTTAGTATGGCCTTTTTAAAATTTAGTTAACCAATAGTGCAACTTAAATTTCTTGCTAACTTGGGGGCTGTAACTAAAACGTCCAAGGACGTACAAGAAGAAACCGTAACTGTACTAAAACAGAATACAGCCTGTTTTCAACAATAAGTGTAACTAAATACCTTTTAGTAAGGGGTTTTAGAGTTTTCAGTGGTTGAAACTATAACTAACTAAAAATTTTGTAAAACCGGGAAACTAGAACTAAACTAAACCAAAAGTATTTTCTAAATAAAACTAACTATAACTAAACTAAAAGCACAAACCCTAAAAACTTAAATTTGAAGGGTTTTGTGGTGTACGTGGTTGGCAAAATGGCACAAGATGTAGGGATGGTGTAAAAGTATTGTGGTGTTGTTCCTATCTTGTTTGGTTGGTTTTTGAGGGTTCCATCCCTACATGTGCTTGTTTTCATTGAGAAAACTTTTTTGTGACTTGTTTGCTTTGTTTTTTTTTTGGTTTAGGAATGGTAAGAGAGAAGTGACATGGGAGGGTAGGCCGAGGGGAAGATGCATGGTGTGTACAGTATGATAGTAGAAAGAGCTAAGAATTGTCATAAATTCAAACACTTTGAAGTGAAATCGTCAATCCAAACATCAAACTTCGGGGGGTTTAGAAGTACAGTCCAAGCAAAGCCTCATAAAAACCAAGTGAAAAGCAGATGAGTTTAATAAGGCTTTGCATGCAAGCTTATAAATCCTGTGCTCATTTCACGTGGACTACTAATGGGTTCACCGAAAAACTCTCCATAGACTGTCACCAGAGTATTGAGTCGTAAGACCCCATTACAGAACTGTTTGATGGTGAGTAGCTATAGTCTAAATGGGTTTGAAACGAACGCATAGGGGTCTGTGGAGCTGAACAACCGCCAGTTCTGTGGCCACCTCTAGTGCAGAAGTTTGGAATGAAGCCATGCACTGTTGACTCGGTGCTACTAGAGTTTGAGTATACCAAGCTACCAATAGGCTGCCACTTGCTTCGTTGGAGGAATATGAAGACTCAGGCACAACACAAAAGGAGGATGTTAAGAAGACACCAGCCAAAGTGCTACCATCAACTCGCAGTAAACATTGTATGTGTACTATATGCATGTAAATGACTATAACAAGCAAATTTGAAATGTGAAAGTTGACAATAAAACTTGAAATTGAATATCAGTGGCTAGTGTTCTAAGTCATATGAAGTACTTGATGGTTAAAACACTAGCTGGCATAGTACCGTCTATACCACTTGAGCTTGGCTTTTGCAGCCTTCAAATTAGTCATACGAGCTGCTGCCCTTTTTTTGTCAGGGTTCCTCCAATAACTACTATGGGAGGATACGCGGGAAGCTGCCCTTCCTTTCTCAGGGTCCTCCCAATAGCGGGTATGGGAGGATACGCGGGAAGCTGCCCTTCCTTTCTCAGGGTCCTCCCAATAACGGGTATGGGAGGATGCCCTGGAAGATGCCCTTTTGGTCTCAGGGTCCTCCCAATAACGGGTATGGGAGGACGCCCTTTTCGTCTCAGGGTCCTTCCAATAACAGGCATGGGAGGACACCCTTTTCGTCTCGGGGTCCTTCCAATAACAGGCATGGGAGGACGCCCTTTTCGTCTCAGGGTCCTTCCAATAACAGGCATGGGAGGACGCCCGGGAAGATGCCCTGTGTTTCTCCGGGTCCTTCCAGTAATTATTACGGGACGCTTGCCTTTTTATCCCCTTTGTTTCGCAGGTAGTTCTGCTTGTACTGCGCTCGTTTCTTGCGGACATTACGCATATTGCGTTCGATGTAAAGTGCAGCACAACTACGTCAACTGATCCACGAAATCAGATTTGCAAACTGCAACGCTCAATTCTCACCTTCTCTACGAAGTACTGAACCACGTGCTCAGTTGAACCCTGGTGACGTAATTATGAGTAATATTTAATTCGAGCAAAATGGCGTGTAGCAGCTAGCGTAAGTGTGAGATTACCTGAGAATCGCCGACAAGTTTGAGTTCTTTCTTTTAGACCGATAAGTGGCAGGTGCAATACCTAGTGATTTATCCTGTTGTTTTGCGTTTGAATCGTTGTAAAAGCTCCAGCCGTTATCGTGCTATCGCGGTGAGAGGCAGAAGAAGAAGAAAGTCAGAAGATAGACGATTTGTCCGTTTTGGCGACTTGCCGGTCTGGTGCTTAGCGATACTTTCCAGCAAACTTATCAGTCTTTTTGCTCATGAAAACACTCGATAATGCCTGATATGGCTCATACAGGCCTTTGACTAATCTAACGAAGACATTTCGAGCGTGTTATTTGTGCACTTTTAATGTGGCGGCCATTTTTTTCGGGGTCATCCCTACATATGGCGTACTACCGTACGCCATGATATCAATTATACATACAATAAAGTCACACACTGTGCAGGATACATTTTTTCCAATACCAGGCCTCATCAGCTACGCTGGTGTGAATGGGAGATGCATGGGACCACTACCCCAAGCAAAGAAAGCAGTTAGGTGGCTGGCCAAATTTTATATGAAATGTATAGTAGCATCCACTAGCATGTGTCTACACACAATTTAGATTTATACATTAGTATATAGGTGGTCACTTTTCCAGCAGAGTTAGCGTGTAGGTTGTAATCAAGAAAGTTTTAGCTACAATGTTGTTCTTAACACTGGATGTATGTATGTATGTATGTATGAATTTGATTGAGTTTGATTGAATTTGATTGAGTTTGTTTGATCCACTAGATGTTTGTTTGTACACTCTGCTCTTTACCTGAAACAAGATTCCACCATTTGTTCCTAGGAACAGATACTGTGTCCCAGTATACTGGTGCCGGGTGTATGCCATGGATCTTAATGTCCTTGGGACCTCCAGAGACACCACTGGAAGTTGCTCTGTCAGTGAACCATCCACTTGAAGCAAAAGGGATTTGGTCAGGTTACAGGTGTCCACATCCTGTATGGGGAGGAGTAAACACGATGGATCTCAATATTTTGACATACAGGTTGACAATTTTTTACATCTGACAGCCTGAAATGCAATTGGTGACTTAATCATAGCCATAGTCTTTATTGCAGGTAGCCATACTAGAAATTATTCCTTCTCTAATTATGTACACACAATCATATGGATTGGTAGACTCACGATAATTAAGTGTCTACATCATTGTCACAGTTGTAGTTATACATTTATTTACTAACACATTATGCAAAACTAGTTAATACATGGTTCAGTCAACATCAAGATAAATATTATTGCTGTATGCACTCACTGATACTGATGCATTTGGTAGGAGGGTAGAGCATGGAACCTCTTCATCTCTTGTAAAACCAGCCTCTCCACTTCCATTGATGCATGTCTCAAGTTTCTGATCCATACGTTCATTGATTTCAGAGAGGTTGAAGGCACAGATGTGAACTGTATCTGAAGTAGGTACTTGAAAGGAAAGAAGAACAGTTTCTACACCAAATGGTTCAGTTGAGTTAACAAAGGTCGCTGCAGTGGCTGCCTCAGAACCAGCACACTGAAGCTCCAACTCAAAATGTGAAGCAAACGAGCTGTTAGGTGATGGCTGGTTTCGATTGTCACTCAGACAGAGTCTGGTAATTGTGGCTTCATTGTCAATGCTCGCTACAAAGTACTGATATCTCTGGCTAGAAAAGACAGCTAGAAACACTCTCTGCACGGTAGTTGTTTCCATTTGTACTGCATACTCACTGAATGTGTATGGTGGTGAGTGAAAAGCATTCAATAGGCTACCTCTGGTGATGGTAGAAGGAGTACCTCGGTTTCGTCTTGTACCAAATGTCACTGACAGAGTACCATCATTTACTAGAGAAAATGCAGCCAGGACATTTGTATCCCCAGGGTTTAGAATACGTCCCTCCCAGATAACATCAGATAACATGTTGACTGATGACAAGGTGCAGCGAGGTGATCTACAGGCCAACACACCTCCACCAAGCATTCTATCTCTACTTCTGTCAGCAACAAGCAGTCGATTTGGACTGTTTAGCATCACTGATTCAACCTCCACCAAGTCGAGAGTGAGTCTGTACAGAGCAGACGATGATCCCACAATGACAGTGTCATTAGTCACCACCACATTCCTCAGAGTCTCAGTGGAATTCTGAGGGCAGAAGGAGAGGCAGGACACAGCTGCTACATGGAGCAATACACAAAGTGCCACTTTCCCCATCAATTTTGTTTTTGGTACAAGCAACAAGGTAGCTAAAGCCCAAACAGTTATATACACACTATAGAGCTGCATGCAAATATACAGGTATAGTAGATACTTTATGGCATAATTGTGCATGCATGCATGGTTACAGAAACCATTTATGGGATAACAGTGCAATTATATCTTATCACCAAAGAATAGAAAGCCATGAGAATGAGACTCTTCAAAGGAATTGTGTATGCAAACACAAGATTATGTCACAAGAGCTATTGGCACAAACACCAGGAATCCACAGCATGTCACAGTGTAAGTGATAATGTATTTCCAGTGGAGACAAAATGTACTAGTGTTTTAGCCTCATTCCCAGGCCACTCCCATGCAGATTCTATTCCACAGCCTTATGACTATCCTGGGCATGAGGCTAGTAGAGCATGTTTACAGTGAGTGGGTTGGCCCCACTCTAGTTCTGAGTCCTGCAGTGGTAGCTGTCTCTTTTTCCTTTTCTTCCAACTGCATATATCAATCAAGGGGGGTGCATAGTTTGCTATTAATAGCCCTTATGCTCAAGGATCTAGCCCATTATGTCTTGCTATTATGCTCAAAAATCCACCTATTGTGGCCATTAAAATTAATTTTCAAAAGTGTTTTATTCTATATGGACATCACTCTTGTGGTTCTCCACCATTCACACACTGGCATTTGTGGTGACACACCAGCACAGAGGCCATGTAAGATGGCAGTTCCAATGTTAAATTGGGCAGTTAGCTATGTCCCTATCATGCTCAAATTATGCCAGCATAATTCATTATGCTTCAACTTTGCTCAAAATTATCCCAACATAATGTACACAGCCTTATTTATGGTATAAACAACTGCTTTTTTCATGGTATCATCTACCATAGCAAATACACTGCCAGTAGGTTATTCAATGTGACCAAGTCTGATTCAAAATACCAGTAGCTATGTGACTTTGGTATTACGGTGGTATATTAACATATTTAGAGCCATGGTGCATATAAATTAGAATGTTGAATCACTTGTATGGTCAAGAGTATACATTGGAAACCAACATAGTAGTGGTGTTGTAGTATAGTGTGAGAAGGTACCATAAAAATTTTGATTGTAAAATTATTCACTCATGGGCAAGTTTTACACATAGAAACAACACAGTTATAAGTTATAAGTCAATAGTCTTTATACAAATGCAACACAATGATCACTACAATCAATATACATGAATAGCTTTAAGAATGACTGATTACTGGTAGCTAGATAGCTTTTAGGTTCTAAGTCATCTATATAGCTAGCTTAACTTTCGGTAGCCAGGGAATATGATTCATCCTCTTGTAGTGACATGCTAAGCTCAATGTAGCCAGCTATAGACTCCAATATGTCAGAGATGGTTGACACCAGCTCACTGAACTGAGGACGACCCTCTGGCTCACTCTTCCAACAGCTCTGCATGACTGAATAGCTACAGTGAATAATATATGATTGCTCAACCAATTTCAAGCTAAATGTTTGATTCAGTACAGAATTTAAAGCACATTCCATGTCATGAAGCCAGCAGTTGGCTGGAATCAAAACCAGGGCCCTGACTTGAGCTGCCAGTGCTCTGACTACAAACACAGGACAGCCACTACCCCCCCACAATCCTCTATATGTACTGCACAGATGGTAATAATGGAGTTCTGACAGCACATATGTTCCAGTTAGCTGCTACAAATTCAAATACCACCTGTGCAGCAAATGAAGAGGATTGTGTGGGCTGGTGGTTGTCCAGTGGTCATGTAGCTTAGTGGTCAGACAACCGGCAGCTCAAGCCAGGAAGCCTGAGCTCAATTATTAACAACTGCTACCTTTTCACTTTTTGTCTCATAACATCAAAGCATTCAGTAGAGAAGTGTCATACATTCATAGTAGTGTTACAAGATCATTGTACACACAATTATACTGAAAGGGAAGCTGAAGAGAACCAGTTTGGGTTATATGTAGCCTCATTCCCAGATCCATTTATGCAGGGTGTTTATCCAGGTGGTTGAGTCTGGGACCACACTAGACACATGACTAGTATTACAAGCCACTTATTTCCTATGGGTTCTTCAGCCAAGATCTAGCATGGATCAAAAGGTACTTTCAGCCATTCTGTGCAGATTTGTGACTCTAAATGCTGTGACTCACTGCTTTCAATAGTCATGGCGCTTGACCAGTGGACACATGTCCAGACTGGATACTACCTTAATTGCTAGAAATGGAGCTCCTACACTGTAAAAAAAAATTAACCATATTTGTAGGTTATCTCAGTTGCACAAGATGGATATCAATATCAGAAGTCCCGGGAATGCTTCTAAAATAGGTTTCTTGAAATTCCATCCAAGATCTTCTTCTTTAGTTAAATCAGTTTCTTCCTTCAGAAGTCCTATTTCACTAGTGGCTACATTCCTACCATAAACGTGTAACCAAACCTTTTCCAGAAATGCTAAATGATAGGTCTTCTGGAAATTAAAGGAGAAGCTTCTCAACATTTTGATTTCAAGGTCTTCCGAAGACTTGTTTAGAAGCATTCCTTGAACTTCATGATGTGTACACAATACACATGCAACTGAGATAACTGAAATATGGTTGAAGTAACCGAATTGTTTTTACAGTGAACAAGAGGACAGGAGCATTTTCTAGGCCCATTATTCCATTCTACATAGTATTTTCTAGGCCATTATTCCATTCTACATAGTATTTTCTAGGCCCATTATTCCATTCTACATAGTATTTTCTAGGCCCATTATTCCATTCTACATAGTATTTTCTAGGCCATTATTCCATTCTACACAGTATTTTCTAGGCCCATTATTCCATTCTACACAGTATTTTCTAGGCCCATTATTCCATTCTACATAGTATTTTCTAGGCCATTATTCCATTCTACATAGTATTTTCTAGGCCCATTATTCCATTCTACATAGTATTTTCTAGCCATTCTACATCCAAGCACAATAGCCACCATGTGCTATTCACTGCATTATGCCAAGAGACACCATCAAGCTGAAATCTGCCAACTTTTAAAAAAATCATTAGTGCTTAAAAGGTTTCCCCATTTTGTCACTATCTTGCTCTTGAGTGTTCCCATAGCTACAATATGACGAGAAATGGAGGTGGGATAAGATTGTAACTCACATTTCCTCTGAGCAAGCTGCATTTGAGGGTTTGTCAAGTCTTCTTCCACTCTCCAGTAGTTGAATCATTGTGAGTGGGTCCACTCCACCATAGGGAATCTTGCCAGCAGAGAATACTTCCCAGCATGTCACACCAAAAGACCACTGCAACAACAGGAAGTTAGAAGTCATTGAGACAAACAGCTCAACTTTTATCCATTAGAGATGGACTATTTTACCATGCATGCAGCTTACATACCACATCGCTCTTCTGTGAAAACATCCCCTCCTGCAAGCTCTCCAGAGCCATCCACTTGAAAGGCAGTTTGACACTGCCCCCAGACTTGTCCTGTCTGAAGTACCCTGATTTGTATATGTCCTCAGCCAGCCCAAAGTCTGCCACCTTGATAACACAACCACCGTCAATCCTGTCAGCATGAGAGATACACAATGAGTCAGCCTAAACTATCTGTCTTCCAACAGGGTAACTCTGAAGACATGGGTCATGTACCAATAATCCAAGGCATGTAGTTAATCTTTTGATAGCAGTAGTACACTACTTTAAAACAATAAGCACCCATAAAATAAGAACCCATGAATATTGGTACCTGTTTTGATTACATTGCATTTATAAACACCCATACAAAAATAGACACCCCAAATGGAAGTGAACTGGTAGTGGCTAACTTTGCCAGTATCTAGCTACCTATCTAGAATAAGCAATCTATCAACATGAGATAAAGCCAACATTTTAGTCAAGGGATCTTGATAAAACACTCTGGCAATTAGTAAAGAAACCTCTCAGGAAGTTGTTTGCTCCAAGCGTTACATACATCAAGCAGGAGGAGAAACTCTAGGCCTGAAGTATATAACAGCTAATGCATGGACGTTCCCATACAACTGTACACTACCTTAATATTACATGTGCTTATTAGCACTCCTTGAAAAAAAAGCACCCCTTGATTATAGGCACTCGACCACAACTGCTGAGAATGGTGATCATGTTTTTGGTAAGGGTTACACTGGAGTGAAGATTGTCAAAACCTAGTTGCAAAACATAAAGTTAACACTTTGAAAGCTAGTTACTTGTTTGCAGTAATACATTTCATAAGTACACTTTCTTACATGCAGTTTCTTGCTGCCAGGTCTCGGTGCACAAACTTCTGTAACACCAGGTATTCCATCCCCTTGGCCACTTGCCAGCACAAGTTGAGGAGGAGCTTCTGCACTGCTCCAATCTGGGGTGGGAGTGCACGACATGCTAAAACTACAATTTGTGTTATGGTGGCTCTCCAACAACCGGGTCTCTCGTCTGAAGTTTCGCTGAATTAGTCACAGTATTATAAAAGGATATACTCAAAAAAACTTCATATATTACACAGCAACGATACAACTTGCGACATTTCGGCCTGATTTGGACCTTTGTCAGGCTAGACTTGGACTATCTGTACAACACAGGATAAAACTCCAGATAGTCCAAGTCTGTATAGCCTGACGAAGGTCCAAATCGGGCCGAAACGTCGCAAGTTGTATCATTGCTGTGTAATATATGAATTTTGTTTTGAGTATATCAATATACTCTTTTATAATGCTAAAACTACAAGTCACACAACCATAGAATTTTTTGCCTCATGAATACGCTTATTAATCTTTACATGAAAATTTAAGAACTTGTAAAGCATCCATGCACATGTTATTAATTACTTCTGTAATGAATATCCCCAACCTGGGAGTTTGCAGTCTATTTCTTACTCAGAAAGTTTGTAAACCACACCCCAAGATACACACAAAACCTAGCTTTTTTAAAGTGTACTTTTTTAGCTTTGTTATATAACCACAGGCCAGAAGTAAGTTGGTTTATTGCTTCATAATAGAGTTTGTGGTCCATTAGCTGTACCATATATGTTTATATTCATGTAGTTTGAGGACAGTGTAATTGCCTGGTCAAGGAAACTGTGCTGGTGATGTGTTAGGTGCACCATGGTACTCACAAATATGCACTTAATTGGATATCCATTGCTTTTTTGGTATGGGTGAGTAATTATTACTTATTTATATCAAATTACATGAACCCTTATCTTGGAGTGTAAAGTTACTATCTTTTGATTCTTGTCGTGGAACTGAAGGTGTGGCTCACTGTTTCAAGGTCTTGATCATTGTTTACAGTAATTACAGTAATTTGTTAGTAAGTAATAATAACAACATGTAGCTCACTGTTTCAAGGTCTTGGTCATCACTTGTGGTGATGTTCTTCTTGTCTTTCCTGAGATAGCTCAGGAGACTTCCATTTTCCATATAAGGCATGATAATAGCTGGTCCACCCCCAATGCTCACACACACACCAATCAGGGTCATCACATTGGGATGGTCAAAGTGTTTCATCTTCAAAATTTCATCTGTCATGTTGTGTACATCATTCACTGTGAAAAGACCTGTCCAACCAAGGAAAGATCATGATTCAGAAGCAAACACAATTACAGTTGTACGAAAGACCTGCCGGATTTGATGAAATCTTTTTGAGCAGATTCTCAAAAACTAATGTTGTGACCGTATCTGAAGACTGGGTTGCTTGGATGCATATGCAGTGCTGCATGCATGTGTATAATAACACACCTTTCAGTGTCTTTACAGCCACAGCCTTAGGGAGTCCTTCTCCATGCCAGTGGGTCAGATGTGCCTTGTACACAATGCCAAATTCCCCTATAGTTGAGTATCAAGATTAGTTATGTACAGGAACTGCTCTGTATGAACATGTAGCTAATAGGTGTATATACGTAAATGGAAGCGTGTGTGTGTGTGTGTGTGTGTGTGTGTGTGTGTGTGTGGGCATGCATGTGTGCATGCGTGTGTGCGTGCATCCGTGCATGCTTGTGCACATGTGAGAGGCTCACCTTGCCCAATGCTGTCCAAGAGTTTGAGCTGATCATTGGGAATAACCAGCTCCTCTGGTAACTTTTGTACAGATTCTGTTATGTGTATAGTTCCAATTTTCATTCCTGCAAAATACCATATTGTACATTACACATTAATACTTTTGTGGTAAATTGCCAAAGCTTTTATAACACATTGGGAATCAACTCACTCTGAGCTAATGCACTGTATCGAGCATCTCCCTTCACTTCATGGAGTTCCTCCTGAGAGTCATATTTACTGGAATGGGTTGACAAATAGGTATATCATGCATACACACTGTAACGAAAGAAAGGCTGGGGAAACTGGTTGAGATATAAGATAGCTCATTCTCCATCACTCAAGAGACTGAAAGTACTCCAAGAGATGAAAGATTGGCACCATTAATCAAGTGATAGATAAATGTTCAGTTATTCTGAGAGCTGGCCTAAGCTACTGCATATAACAGTGTCTATACTCACAAAACTAGTTACTTCATTGACAAGTGTAGATATAGTAAATTCCACGTCCAACCTTTGCCCAGTGGTATGCTGAAAAAGAGTCTAAAGTATAATCATGAAGTTTTATTATGATTGATGTATTTGAGGGATTGTGTATTTAACAAAACTTAAACCTCTTGGAGTGTTTTTAATGTACATGCATGATTCCATGATAGTGCTTACTTCAACTTCTGCTTTGTTTTCTTGTGTTTCTTGCGTATCACAACCACTACTACCACTGCAATGACCACAACAACAAGGATGATGATACATCCTGCTGAAACCGATGACGCAGTGACAACCACATTATTAGATGTGAGAGGAGGAGGTGGAGAAGAAGAAGGAGAAGGTGAAGGCAAAGGGAGAGGGGATGACATGATTCTGCAGTTTTCTGAGGGAATGCCATCATCAGGGTCCACAGGATGACGGAGCAGCTGAATTGATTGAAAGATACATATCAAACATTTTTCGTTTCACATTGGCAATATTGTTGATTTACATTGGGGTTACTATTCCTTAATGATTACAGACACAGTGGTACATGGCTAAAGCAATTTGATAAGTGGCAGCTAAAGGGTGAAAAGTTCACAAGCAACTATGATTTCCAGCCAAGTGTCAAGGAAGTTTGCAAATTTAGCGACTTCTGGAAAAGTGATTGAAAATGTAATAGTTCTCATGCATCTTTGCGTTGGAGTGCTATGTGCAATAATTATCTTTAATGTCACTCCATGAGGTTTACCTGTTGGGCAGTGAGGGCGTACACATAGTCTCCACCATCAGAGGGTACCAGCTGGGTGACATCCTCTCTCAGGTCCATGGTATCAGGAACAAGACGAACACTCCTCACCAGTTCAGCGTTAGTTGAATTCACAAACTCAATCTGCATTTGAATAGAAAAAAAAACATGTGACATAATCTACAACTCTGTTGTACGTAGGCTTCCAGGCCAAAAAAACGTCGTTTTTATCAGTGGTTACAACTGTACTTGCTTAAATGTCTTCATACATACTAACATTAGTCTGGGTGGCACATCATACTATCTTGCAAGTGAGGAAAAACACTGAAATTTTCATAACAACAATTGATCCAACAATCTAGTATGAAATAGCATACTCAACTCTACCTGAAACATTCTTCCACCATTTGTTCCTAGAAACAAATAATGTGCTGCATCGTTTAGGTGGTGAGTGTATGCCATGGATATAAATCTCCCTGGAGACTCCAGAGACAACAGAGGAAGTGGCTCAGTCAGTGAATCATCCACCCGAAGCAACAGTGATCTTGTCAGGTTACAAGTTTCAACATCCTCCATGTATGGGGAGAAATCAGTAGCTAATTACTTTGTAAGGGTGTGAACATACCTATCAGAATTCATGGACTTTGAATTACCATGCATACTTAGCCACCCAACTTGGTCATGAACTGGAGCCCAGATCATTGGTCAACATTGTAAATGTGACAGTTGTAAACATTCAGTACAATCGGAAATTTTCTTCTGATCATGAGTCAGCTATAAATAATCAAGTTGCAAATATTTCTGCCCTAAAATGTTTCAATACCATCTCAGCAGTCAGTTTAATTGCATGCAAGGTAGGATCATGCAAAATTGCATTGTCTGTGTTTACTAGCTAAACATTAGCTATGTACTCTGTTGCAATTACTATAGCTATTGCTAGTGTGTATGCACTCACTGATGCATTTGGTAGGAGGGTAGAACATGGAATCTCCTCATCTCTTGTGAAACCAGCCTCTCCACTTCCATTGATGCATGTCTCAAGCTTCTGATCCATACGTTCATTGATTTCAGAGAGGTTGAAGGCACAGATGTGAATTGTATCTGAAGTAGGTACTTGAAAGGAAAGAAGAACAGTTTCTACACCAAATGGTTCAGTTGAGTTAACAAAGGTTGCTGCAGTGGCTGCCTCAGAACCAGCACACTGAAGCTCCAACTCAAAATGTGAAGCAAAAGAGCCATTAGGTGATGGCTGGTTTCGATTGTCACTCAGACAGAGTCTGGTAATTGTGGCTTCATTGTCAATGCTCGCTACAAAGTACTGATATCTCTGGCTAGAAAAGACAGCTAGAAACACTCTCTGCACGGTAGTTGTTTCCATTTGCACTGCATACTCACTGAATGTGTATGGTGGTGAGCGAAAAGCATTCAATAGACTACCTCTGGTGATGGCTGAAGGACTGTTTTGGTCTTGTCTTGCACCAAATGTCACTGACAGGTTGCCATCATTTACAAGAGAAAATGCAGCCAGGACATTTGTTTCCCCAGGGCTCAGAATACGTCCCTCCCAGACAATATCAGATAACATGTTGACTGATGACAAGGTGCAGCGAGGTGATACACAGGCCAACACACCTCCACCAAACACTCCATCTCTACTTCTGTCAGCAACAAGCAGTCGGTTTCGACGGTTTAGCATCACTGATTCGACCTCCACCAATTCATGGGAGAGTCTGTACAGACCAGATGATGATCCCACAATGATACTGTCCTCAGTCACCACCACATTCCTCAGAGTCTCTGTGGAATTCTGAGGGCAGAAGGAGAGGCAGGACACAGCTGCTACATGGAGCAATATACAAAGTGATACTTTCCTCATCCAGTTAGCCACCTGCATGGCAGTTGTTACAAGCAAAGCAGTAAACTCTAAATATTAGCATTCACACTTGCAGTTAGTTAGATAAAATTAGAACTGCTAATGCACAAGTATGCATGTAGATACTTTTTAGTAGCTACTGCACATGTGCAGTAACAGCTTAAGGATATAACAATGCAATATTGAGCCTCAAAGTAGGAAGCCACACAGAAATAATAACATTTGAGTCACATGTATTCACCTTCAAAGGAATTGAGTACACAAAATAACTTACATCATAAGAACTAATCCATATACAGCAGGAAGCCACAACTTCCATTCTAGCACTAATCTGCATTCTAGCACTGTACATGGTTGCGGCGCAATTTGACACCTCATCAACAAATTTAAGAAGCCAGAAGCATGAGTATGCAAACAAGATTTTAAACAAGCTATCTATACATGGAGGAAGCCATAACTTGCATGAGCGGGTAATGTTTGTTACAAAGTCTTGTTGCATGTGATTTCTAACTGCCTATATATAAGTGAAAAGAGTCTCCTGATGGCACGTATTTATAACAGCTAGCCTCATTCCAAGGTGCCCTCCCACCTGTCTGTCACTTGCAGTATGGAAGCAACAACAAAATTAACCTGAGAATGAGGCTATGTAACAACAACAAAATGGCTTACAATTAGCATGCAGTTGTATACACGCAGCAACTTTGGTAACTATTTGTCATTAGTAAGATTGACAGACAATATTGCGGCATTAATATGGGTTGGCCCCACTCTAGCTCAGAGCACTTCTGTTTTTCCTTCTTCACTCAATACTGAATCAAGACACCAAAACAATCACTCAAGTAAGGTTTTTAACACAATGACTAATACGACTCTGAACCCACCAAATCGGAATGTCATAACTGAAAAAAAAAAATTAGTTGTGGAGGCCAAATCATGAGCAAGGTCCAAAAAAGATCTGGGGGTGGGGAGGGGGTGTGGATGCCACTTGGAGCTTGGAAGGTTTCAGATCATGACTGTAAGCGATGAGCCAATAGCAGGCAAAACCATGAATGATTGCGTGGATAGTTTTAATGGAGTTACAAAATTGAGCAACTGACTGAGTCACTCATCAGTATTAATTTTCACTTGTATGATTGTGATTACCTTCTGTCAAAGCCCTCCAGATGGTATACAGTTTTCACAACCTACGTTTGACAAACAAGCAAGGTAGAGAAACCAATAGCTTAGTTGTTCCTTTCTAGCTTTCTGCCTGAGAACTATAGTAGTATGTACAAGTTACAAACTGAACTTTTCCAGCCCAGCAGGGTAAAAGGAATGTATGCCTCCAGTCATCTAGCCAATGGCATCATCCGTAATAGCAATAGTTTACTTAGGGCCCATCAATGCGATGATAATGCAAAAATTGTTCTGAACTCTTCACTGTTAGAAAGGCCAGTTAGTATTATTTAATTAGCACATTCATCCAAGACCTGGGAAAAAATCTGTTGACGCCGATGTGTGTTTATACTTATTCCCATATCAACTGTACACTGGAAGTGGTTAAGTGCATGGTAAATAATGTAATGTGAGATATTTTCTTAAGTTCTGAAAAATCAATAAAGATAAAATCATACAAGTTGTACATGTAGCTAAATCTTTATTTTTTGCCCACATGTAAATTAATACTGTAACAATTACAATCAATAATACTGACTAGAGCTAGTAAGAATGACTGATGATTGTGCAGTTTGACAACATAACATCTACTAGTCTTGACTCTTGAGGTCATCTAGATAGCTTAACTTTCGGTAGCCAGGAAATACGATTTATCCTCTTGTAGTGGCATGCTAAGCTCAATGTAGCCAGCTATAGACTGCAGAGTATCAGAGATAGTTGACACCAGCTCACTGAACTGTGGACGATCCTCTGGCTCACTCTTCCAACAGCTCTGCATGACTGAATAGCTGCAGTGAATATTATACAGTGTTATCGTTATAGGGAGGCAATGGAAGCACTGTTCAGTAAAATGATAATTTGTTTATTAACCATACACTACACACAGTGAGATTCAGCAGATGCAGATTTGTATTTGCCTGTGGTAGCAGTGTACACAATAAGTAGTACATATGAATGTGGTAAAGAACCTAATTTAGGTTTCGAACATAGTCTTATTCACAGACCCTTCCATCCAATATAATTAATATCTATAGTAGTGGTCAGGGTAAAACTGAGATTAGTTCTGTCATTCAGTCACTGTTAGAAGCTAAACACACTCCCTGATTTATAACAGCCAAGTGATAAGAAATGAGAATGAGACTGTTACGTGACATTATTTTGGACTCACATTAGAATGTTAGCAGCTAGCTAACTAGCTGGAAGCTATAATAAGACTTGTATTGCATGGGTAACTCACATTCCCTCTGAGCAAGCTGTATTTGAGGGTTTGTCGAGCCTTCTTCCACTCTCCAGTAGTTGGATCATTGTGAGTGGGTCCACTCCACCATAGGGAATCTTGCCAGCAGAGAATACCTCCCAGCAAGTTACACCAAAAGACCACTGCAACAATGGGAGATACGTAAGAGATCATTGAGACAAGCAGCTTAATTTTATGAATAGCTAACAGGGGCACACCACATCACTCTTCTGTGAAAACATTCCCTCCTGCAAGCTCTCCAAAGCCATCCACTTGAAAGGCAGCTTGACACTGCCCCCAGACTTGTCCTGTCTGAAGTACCCTGAACTGTATATGTCCTCAGCCAGCCCAAAGTCTGCCACCTTGATAACACCACCACTGTCAATCCTGTCAGCACGATGGATACTCCATAATTACATGTAACCCCAAGATGCAACTTAAAGGACCCGCGTAAATAACTAATTAATTAATTAATTACACAGGCCGGAGGAAGCGTTGAACATCCAATCTGAGTTGATATTCGTTAATGGCATGGTGCACTTACCCCATGAATGAAACTTTGGTACACCAACAACTCTCTCTTCACCAGCTACACCACTGTCACCCCTCACAGTGACTCCCGAAGCGATTTTTCCGCTTACGTGACGTCACACGTTCAATATACTACGTATAAAATCATTGCGTGTATTGAGCGCGCTACCGCGCTTCGGGCTGATATTACGCGCGTAATGCGCGAGTATAAAGGAGGTGAAGGCGTGCCTTGCTATTCACAACTGATGTCTGGCTCCTCCCTTGAGGGTAAAGCTTTTTTAAGAAACCACAAAACTCTGAACTCTAAGGCTTTCCGGCCGCCACTTCAGGAAAATTTGCAGCACAAAATCCTGATCTCTAAAACCTACTTCAGGTCTTGTAGCTAAGTACCAGTGGCCTACCAGCAAACAGTACCTCTTATAAGCATTATGCATCTTGGGGTGCGGTTACTTTGCTCGGTTATTAAAGAAACTTTATGGGATCATGTACCAATGGTTCAAGGCATGTCAAAATACATGCAACAATTAATCACTTGATGTACTAGACTCTCAAACAGAAAGCTACACTCATACAACTGCTTACTTTAAGTATGCCTACCCCATTTGGTAAGGGCCATATAAGGAATACGTTGAAAACATACATGCAGTTTCTTGCTGCCAGGTCTCGGTGCACAAACTTCTGTAACACCAGGTATTCCATCCCCTTGGCCACTTGCCAGCACAAGTTGAGGAGGAGCTTCTGCACTGCTCCAATCTGGGGTGAGTAATTGTGTAGATCACTGCAACACGCAATACCCAAAGGGGGGGGGGGTTTCTATGGTTTGTAGCTAGGGCTAATTAGTCTGAAATAGTCCACATTAAATTAAAGGTGGAATTTATAATTTACACAAAAGTGATAGTGACAGTATATAGCTCACTGTTTCAAGGTCTTGGTCATCACTTGTGGTGATATTCTTCTTGTCTTTCCTGAGATAGCTCAGGAGACTTCCATTTTCCATATAAGCCATGATAATGGCTGGTCCACCTCCAATGCTCACACACACACCAATCAAGGTCATCACATTGGGATGGTCAAAGAGTTTCATCTTCTGTATTTCATCTGTCATGTTGTGTACATCATTCACTGTGAAAAGACCTGTTGAAAGCATAATGGAGAATCAAGCAGATCATCGTGCGATTGACCATTTCTCCCATGCTGACTACAGATAGAAAACCACAGACCTAGTTGTATTAAACTCTATTCTGTTGTATTGCAACATTAAAAGCATCATTGCTAATTGCCAGGGCAAACTGGGATTAGTGTGAGCCTACTATTCAAAATTATGCTAGCATAGCTAATTTATCAAGGCCTAGTCATATGTACATTGTCGGGTCATGCACAGTTTTGGTACACGTGCATCACCGCATGTACAGATAACTGTACCTTTGAGTGTCTTTACAGCCACAGTCTTAGTTGGTCCTTCTCCATGCCAGTGTGTCAACTGTGCCTTGTACACAATGCCAAATTCCCCTATATTTGAGACAACATGACGTGGAACACTTTCCTAGCTATGTATGTTGTACATGCATAATTGTGTAATACCAGGCATGTACACATAGAAACTATTGCAGTACTCTGCAAGTGCAAGCTCATGCTAGGCTCACCTTGGCCAATGCTGTCCAAGAGTTTGATCTGATCATTGGGAATGACCAGCTCCTTTGGTAACTTTTGTATGGATTCTGTTAAGTGTTCATTTCCAGCTCGCACTCCTGCACAATTGCACATTCCGATTGTTACGTACCATGCATTGGGAAAGTTCCAGTGAATTAAGCTGGTACAAAAAATTGGCATCATGCATTCAACTCACTCTGAGCTAATGTATTGTATCGCCCAATACTATATTGCTCATCTTCCTTCACTTTGTGGGATTTCTCAGTAGAGTAATATGCACATCTGTAATATGAGAGTAATAATCATACACAAGAGAAGAAGGGCCTGGATCTGGTAAACTAAACTTGGCATGCATGTATTCAAAATGTAAGTATACTAGCCTCAATCCAGTTACTTGCAGTGTTACTTGAAGTTGCTATTCTTGCAGCACTGCTGGTACTGAAACCCTGGTATATATGCCAGTTAGGCTGAAACTGCAAAACTGGTTTATTTGTGTAGTGAACAGATTCCGTGTGAAGCTAAAAACTTTATGCTGGAGTGCTGTATGTAGTTAGCTTCTGTAACTATGGGCTTATTTACTTCATCTCTGTTGTAATAGCTAGTTGATTTCCTTTACTTTGGTTTCCGTGTTTTCTTGTGTTTCTTGTGTATCACAGCAAGTACAACGATGACAACAAGGGTGATGATACATCCTGCCACCCCAGCTGAAACTGATGAAGCAATGATGACCACATTATTAGGAGGGGGTGGAGGAGGGCGAGGAGGACTGCAGTTTTCTGAGAGAATACTGTCATCAGGGTCCACAGGATGACGGAGGAGCTGAATGGAGTAAAAGATACAACTGTAAACGTCTGGAATGTGTTGTTGCATTGCACAAGATTAGAGGAAGATAACTTCTATTCTTTGATCTTAAAATTGTTTACATTTGCCATTTCCTTGATTGCACTCCATTGTCACATGCACATCACTGTGGCAGCTACAGTAATTGGTAAGTAATATTGGTAGCTAAGAGTGATCCTTTTGAGGTAAAATCATGAACTGTGTACAAATAATATTATTTCCTTATTAGAAACCAGTAGTCTCAGTTTTGTCTCAGTGAGATGAGTAGTCACGTTTTCTGTTTTTATGACGTACATAATTCAAGTATTAGCTGTGTCACTCCATGTGGTTTACCTGTTGGGCAGTGAGTGCGTACACATAGTCTCCACCATCAGAGGGCACCAGCTGGGTGACATCATCTCTCTGGTCCATGGTACTAGGAACAAGGCGAACACTCCTCACCAGTTCAGCATTAGTTGAATTCACAAGATCAATCTGCATACAAACAGTATTTGTGGAAAGAACACCCTGCATATAATGTGATTGTGACTTCAACAATATTTATTTGCAACAGTCATGCTCAAATAAAATAAAAGTGCTCAAATAAAATAAAAGTGCTCAAATAAAACAAAAGTGCTCAAATAAAATAAAAGTGCTCAAATAAAATAAAAGTGCTCAATTACTGAGGTTATTGCAGGATGGTTTGTAACAAAATACTTCACTGCAAAACAAATTTGTTGTTTCACAGAGTAGATTACTACAGTACTGTTGGTATTACATCCATGAGCAATCAATGAATCACATCTTCTTAAAAAGGTGGGCCTACATATGTAGATAAATATCATTACTGTAACATACAATAAAGTCACACACTGTGCAGGATGCATTTTTGCCAATACCAGGCCTTGTCAGTTACGCTGGTGTGAATGGGAGATGCATGGGGCCACTACCCCAAACAAAGAAAGCAGTTAGGTGGCTGGCCAAATTTTATATGAAATGTATAGTAGCATGTGTGCTATTCATGCAGTCTACATGTTCTTTTCACACAGTTTCGATTTATACTTTAGTAGGTAGTCACTTTTCCAGCAGTGTTAGCCTGTAGGTTGTAATCAAGGGAAAGTTTTGCAATGTTGTTTCTAACACTGGATGTATGTATGAATTTGATTGAGTTTGTTTGATCCACTAGATGTTTGTTTGTACACTCTGCTCTTTACCTGAAACAAGATTCCACCATTTGTTCCTAGGAACAGATACTGTGTCCCAGTATACTGGTGCCGGGTGTATGCCATGGATCTTAATGTCCCTGGTACTTCCAGAGACACCAGTGGAAGTAGCTCTGCCAGTGAATCATTCACTTGAAGCAAAAGGGATTTGGTCAGGTTACAGGTGTCCACATCCTGTATGGGGAGGAGTCAACATGTCTAGTGGATCTCAGTATGACATTTCTTTTACATCTGACAGCCTGAAATGTGAATGGTGGCTTAATTATAGCTATAGTCTTTATTGCAAGTAATGTAGCTGAGAAACTTGTTATGATCTTGGGTCAGCCATACAATAAATTTTTCTTCTCTAATTATCCGGTACACACAATCATATGGATTTGTAGACTCACGATTGAGTGTGTACATCATTGTCACAGTTGTAGTTATACATTTATTTACTAACACATTATACAATACATGGTTCAGTCAAGAATAATATTATTGCTGTATGCACTCACTGATACACTTGCCAATGGACAGTTATGTGGCAACCACTAGTAGCTATGACTATAGGGTGTATATGCACTCACTGATGCATTTGGTAGGAGGGTAGAGCATGGAACCTCCTCGTCTCTTGTGAAACCAGCATCTCCACTTCCATTGATGCACGTCTCAAACTTCTGATCCATACGTTCATTGATTTCAGAGAGGTTGAAGGCACAGATGTGAACTGTATCTGAAGTAGGTACTTCAAAGGAAAGAATAACAGTTTCTAAACCAAATGGTTCAGTTGAGTTAACAAAGGTTGCTGCAGTGGCTGCCTCAGAACCAGCACACTGAAGTTCCAACTCAAAGTGTGAAGCAAACGAGCTGTTCAGCGATGGCTGATTCCCATTGTCACTCAGACAGAGTCTGGTGATTGTGGCTTCATTGTCAATACTTGCTACAAAGTACTGATATCCCTGGCTAGAAAAGACAGCTAGAAACTCTCTCTGCACAGTACGTGGCTCCCTTTGTACTGCATACTCACTGAATGTGTATGGTGGTGAGCGAAAAGCATTCAATAGACTACCTCTGGTGATGGTAGAAGGGGTATCTCGGTTTCGTCTTGTACCAAATGTCACTGACAGAGTACCATCATTTACAAGTGAAAATGCAGCCAGGACATTTGTATCCCCAGGGTTTAGAATACGTCCCTCCCAGACAATATCAGATAACATGTTGACTGGAGACAAGGTGCAGCAAAGTGATCCACAGGCCAACACACCTCCACCAAACATTCCATCTCTACTTCTGTCAGCAACAAGCAGTTGATTTGTGCTGTTTATCATCACTGATTCAACCTCCACCAAGTCATGGGTGAGCCTGTACAGAGCTGATAATGATCCCACAATGATATTGTCCTCAGTCACCACCACACTCCTCAGAGCCTCCATGGAATTCTGAGGGCAGAACGAGAGGCAGGACACAGCTGCTACATGGAACAATATACAAAGTAGTAGATTCTCCATTTCTTTTTTCATGCAGTGTGGTGGTTAACAGTAAAGAAGTAAAGCCCCAATATAACTATAGCAGTTAGCTACCAAAAATAAGAGTTGCATGCATATACACAGTATTATCCATGGTTTCAGAAACCCCTTGAGGTATTGTGCACTTATATACCTATTAGGAAGCCAGAAGGACTGGGATTCTTTCATTATGTATTTTGCCAGCTTAATTCAGAGTATGCAAACAGGGTTACATGATCAGAACTATCCACATAAACCAGGAAACTATATACCAACATCAGTATTTTGCATGCATGAACAATCCACTAACCACATCACCCTGCAGGCCTAGATGTTACACAGAGCCATTCTTGTGCAGAATACATTATAGCCAATACCAGGCCTCAATCATTAGCTGTGCTGGAGTGATGAGGGAATACTGCAGACTAAGTCATAGTTGAGATTCAAGCCATAGCTATAACATGGAACCATGATTTACTAGGACTTGGGTTGAAGGGCTTGGAATTATAGAATGGTAATGTTTGTTACCAGTCTTGTTGCAAGTATGTGACTTCTATTATTGTCTATAACAATGGCATGCAGGTGTTTGTTAATTGGTTTGCAATTAGCTGTCACATACCTACAGCAACTACAGTAACAATGCCAATACTGTTTACAGTAAATGGGTTGGCCCAACTCCACCATCTTGTACATGATATAGCAGTCCCCACCTCCCAGTCACCCCAGCACAGTTGATGCATGAGGCCTAGTATTGGCCGAAACATGTCCTGCGCAGTGAGTGACTTTACCACAAGATATTACATCCTTGTAACTTGTGAAACTAGGCTTCAAGACATGCATATTTTCAAGTTAGCTACAAGTTCTGGGGTTTGGCTTCCCGTTGTATGAAACAACTGCTGTATGCACATGTAGTTCAAAGGCAATTTTTGCATATCAAGCTACTTACTAACAAATCGCTCTATTACATGTATTCTGATCTATGGTTTTGGTAACCTCTACAAAGCATTACTGGTGATACTTGTATGGAATTATAGCCAAATATGGCTCTCAACCTATCAATTTGGAATGTCATAACTGAAAGAGATAAACAGGCTTTCCTAGGGCAAGGTTGCACCGTCACTCATCGGAACTTCACCGTCTGGAAGATGTCAGATCATGTTTGAAAGAGAGTTTAGCTCGTAGTTTCTACTAGAGGTAAAACCATAATTAGATAAACATTTTTCTAGGGAGGAAGCATAATTTTAAAGGTGTTGTGTAACTGTTTACAAAATTGAGTCACTCATCACAGTTTCACCTGGACACACATACTGAGTGGCTGCCACATGTGCAACTGAGGCATTCAGTACCACCTGCGCAGTACATATAGACGATTTGAGTGCCAGTGGTTGTCCGGTTGTCATAAATTAGTGGCAGAGTACTGGCTGCTCAAGCCAGGTGTTCTGGGTTTGATTCCAATGACTGCTGTCTTTTCACTTTCCTCTACGTATTTTCACCTCATAACATCTATAAGTCGTTTTACCATCTGGAAGGTTGTGATTACCTTGAAGTCTATCCAAATGTTCTCAAGATGGTATGGTTTTCTGAAGTTTGGTAAACAAGCCAGGCAGGCAATTAAACTAATGGTTGATTGAGTTCTTCTTTCCTAGTAACCAAAGTAATAAGTGTTGGGATAGCTATAAAGCTATATGTGAGTGCCAAATTGAGTTTTCCACCCCAACAAGCTAGAGGGTTTGTCTGCCCTGTCATGGCATCATCGTAAGTAACGACTAGGCCAGCTAGGAATTTTATCAATGTTAGAACTTTATGATAGTGCAAAGATCATCTTTGCTGTCAGAAATACTAATTGGAATTTGCAAACTAGTGGAATCCTTCCAGCAGTAATGAGTACATGCTAATGTTCTTATTATAGTCTGTTATTGTATGTTGAAACCAGTGGTGGCAGTGGAAGATCAATAGTATGAGATTGAAACTTACTTAAATTTTCGAGTGCTTAAAACAAAGGTTAAATATGAAATCATACAAGTTATACACATAGCAGTTGTAACATTTTTGAAACACGTACATTGATCACTCTAACAGTAATAATAATACTGCAGATGTAAATGACTGGTAATCATTGTAACATTACAAATATAACTTATAGGCTTGAAATCATACATATAGCTGGCTGGAAATCTGATTTATCTTCTGGTAGTGGCATGCTAAGCTCAACATATCCAGCTGTTGACTCCAATATGTCAGAGATGGTTGACACCAGCTCACTGAACTGTGGACGATCCTCTGGCTCACTCTTCCAACAGCTCTGCATGACTGAATAGCTGCAGTGAAGATGCATGATATAGTAACCACTATGAGAGTCAGCACATGCAGATTTGCCAAAGAGTAGTCAAAAGTATCTACCGTTAGTAGTATAATGCACATTGGATCTGAGACCTATAGATTAGTTGAATCATTGACATGTATTATGTAACTCACATTTCATCTGAGCAAGCTGCATTTGAGGGTTTGTCAAGTCTTCTTCCACTCTCCAGTAGTTGGATCATTGTGAGTGGGTCCACTCCGCCATAGGGAATCTTGCCAGCAGAGAATACCTCCCAGCATGTCACACCAAATGACCACTACAACAACACGAAGGTTAGAGGTCATCAAGCAGCTATGCCATGCTGTGTATGAATGATCAGACTTGCTGTACATGTGCGTGCATGTGTGGTGGGTGACTTTGCATAACAGCTAGGCTTGCCTTTTTCAGGGATATGGTTTATTAATTGTTTATGTATATATACGCATAACTCATACACAAACTGTAGAATTTGCTATTTAGCCAGGCCCGTAGGCAGGGGGGATTCGAGGGGGTTCGCTCAAACCCCCCTTTTGACCTCCAAAAGATTTTATACACTGCCTAGCCCTACCATTCGTAAGTGGTTCACTAGCCTCTCTTCCATTGAACATCACTGTCCAAGCAAATTTGGTTGCAGCTATGTACTCCGTTTACTCATAGAAGACCAGCAGATGCGGAACGCGTGCATAAGTGCGTTACGCTGAGGACGTGCGTAAATATGTGCACTCGAGAGTTCACCAGTTGTCCTTCTTGTGAGTCACCGCCAACGATTAAGCGTCGCAACTAAACAGCCCAGACGGTGATACCATCTTTCTGAAACGCATGGAAATGTACGGTATTTTATAGATATCTTACTCTGCGAGCTATACATAGTTATATATACTACGGCTCTGCTTCTGTCCCAAAATGGCCTCAGAAGCAATCTCAGAGCATCTAATTTCAAAAAATTTCCTAGGGGGAGCATGTCCCCAGACCCCCCTAGTCTTACATGCTTATGCATACATACACTTCGGACATCCATGTAACCCCCCTTCTGGAAACCCTGGCTACGGGTCAGATAGCTATGACCAAATCTATAGATAATCTACAGACTACACAAAAACTTAATTTGCCATGTGCTTTCTACCACACAGAACTGTTCTTTAGGTAGTTACGTATACATAGCATGCACTGCCATGCAGTGATGTGCTGTGGTTGAAGCAGCAGAGGTTATACATATACATCTGAGTCACTGCGTACACTCAGCAATCATTTCAGGTCATCACTTTGATGGCGCACTACCTTGGAAATAGTTTTAGCTATAGCTATGAAATGTTCCCTATTCAATTTACCAGCCAGAAACTGGTACATGCAGCTTACATACCACATCACTTTTCTCTGAAAACACCCCCTCCTGCAAGCTCTCCACAGCCATCCACTTGAAAGGCAGCTTGACACTGCCCCCAGACTTGTCTTGTCTGAAGTACCCTGAACTGTATATGTCCTCAGCCAGCCCAAAGTCTGCCACCTTGATAACACCACCACCGTCAATCCTGTCAGCATGAGAGATACACAAAACTTAGTTTAAGGTATGTGTCTTCTGACAAGTTAGACCTGCATGCAAATTTGCTTAAAATAGGGACATGCACCAATAAAAAATTTAAAAAAAACACTTGATGCACTGCTACATTTTCTAAACAACAACATACTCTCTGGCATTTGAGTACTTGCATACTGAAATAATGGAGGCAGAGAAGGTTTAGCAACAAAGCAACATACACACATCTGGATGGTCTAGATTCTTCACCACAACTGCTGACCTAGCATACTGGTGACCATGTCCTTTTTGCCAAGGGCCATGCAAAGATGCAAATAAATTCATAAAAACCTTAGCTACAGAATTACACTTCAAAAGTTAGTGCCCTGCCCAGCTTGCAAAATACACTTTGCAAACATACATGCAGTTTCTTGCTGCCAGGTCTCGGTGCACAAACTTCTGTAACACCAGATATTCCATCCCCTTGGCCACTTGCCAGCACAAGTTGAGAAGGAGTTTCTGTACTGCTCCGATCTGGGTTGTGATATTACATGTGAGTCTATGCATGTGCATGATCGACATTAATGAATGTTTCCAACTTATGAGTTTGTAGCCATTTCTACAGGTAATGGATTGCAGTTTATCTGTATAGTCCCGGACATGAAACTTGTTAGTAAATGACAGTAACACTAACTATTAAGGTGCAGTACTTGTTAGTGACACTAACCATAACCATGTGTAGCTCACTGTTTCAAGGTCTTGGTCATCACTTGTGGTGATATTATCCTTGTCTTTCCTGAGATAGCTCAGGAGACTTCCATTTTCCATATAAGCCATGATAATGGCTGGTCCACCTCCAATGCTCACACACACACCAATCAGGGTCATCACATTCGGATGGTCAAAGTGTTTCATCTTCAAAATTTCATCTGTCATGTTGTGCACATCATTCACTGTGAAAAGACCTGTTGAAAGCATAATATAATGGAGCATCAAGCAGATTGCATAATGTGTGGGCTGCCCAGTTCTAATACTTGGATGCTGCCTGGAAAGTCGACAATTATTATATTATTACACACACACACACACACACATTCTGGCTTGATTTAGTCTTGTGCACTTCTTGCAAGTGGCAGCACAAAAATGTGGTAGCTAGCTAACAAAAACCAGTACCAGTCATAGAGGCTCAAGTGTGATACACGATTTATTTAACCTGATCCCCTGACCTCTGCATAACTAGAATAAAATAGTATTATCAGTATTGTATGACTCAAATACTGTGCTACAAAGCTGGGTAAAACCAAATCCTTTTTCCGATAATTATGCACCCCTAAATAACTTACTTATGCATATAAATGAATACCAATCTCATCTGATATCTTACCTTTCAGTGTCTTTACAGCCACAGTCTTAGTGGGTCTTTCTCCATGCCAGTGTGTCAACTGTGCCTTGTACACAATGCCAAATTCCCCTATAGTTGTTGAGTATCCAGATTATATACTGACACATACATTCCAGGCAAATATGTTATGAGCACATAATGTATTTATATTTACTGGAAGTTAGAAACTCTTATCTTTTACATAATCAAGTGGGTGTGTGCATGCGTGTGTGTATGCATCTGTGTGTGTTAAGTTCATCCACACAAACACAATTATACAAACTGAAAGAGCTAGTATATAGCATAAACATATACCATCTTACAACCATGTAGACACAGTCATTCATTCACTCCACTGTATAACACCAGGCATGTTCACATACAAACTATTGCAGTACTCTGCAAGTACAAGATACCTATGTAGACCCCAGGCTCACCTTGACCAATGCTGTCCAAGAGTTTGATCTGATCACTGGGAATAACCAGCTCCTCTGGCAACTTCTGTAACTCAGTTTGGTGTATAGTTCCAATTTTCATTCCTGCATAATGCCATATTAATTGTACATTGCCATCATCTGTGAACTATACACCTCATACTTATGGCTAAAATTCCAATTATGAAGTCAGTAACTCACCCTGAGCTAATGAACTGTTGCAGTATCGAACATCATCCCCTCTCAGTTGCCCCTGAGAGACATATTTACTGAAATGTGTTGAGAAATAGCCAGGTCATACACAGTAGGCAGCTATAGTGAAAACAAATTAAGGCTTGGGAGGGAAACTGGGTAAGAAAGAAATCTTATTGTGATCACATGCATGGTGATGATAAAAAGTACTCCAAGAGACCAGTACAGTCATTCTGAGAACTGGCCTAAGCATGTATCAATGTTTGGACAAAACTAGTCACTTTATATAGTGAATGTCACATGCATTTGCCATAAGTACCCCTTGTCCAGTTACAACTTAGCCTGCAGCGGGTTGCATGTTAATTAAAACAAGTCTAAAGTATATATCCTGACTAATGTAGCTATTGGAGGCTTCTTGTCAAACATTGAGGTGAAGCAGCAACCTCTTCTACACTGGATTATTTTCAATGTACACATATTTAGATCCCATGATGTTGAACTTAATTTACTTACTTCAGCTTCTGTTTCATTTTCTTGTGCCTTTTGTGTATCACAACCAGTACTACCACTGTAATGAGCACAACAAGGATGATGATACATCCTACCACCCCAGCTGAAACTGATGAAGCAATGACAACCACATTATTAGCAGTGAAAGGGCGAGAGCAAGGGGGAGGTGAAGGAGGAGGGCGAGGGCGAGTAGGGGGAGGGAAGGGGGGAGGGGGAGGACAAATAGGAGGAGAGGGAAGGCGGGTGGAAGGGGAAGGGAGAGGTGCAGAAGCAGGGGGAGGTGAAGGAGGAGGAAGAAGAGATCCTGCAGTTCTGCATTTTTCTGAGGGAATGCTCTCATCGGGATCCACAGGATGACGGAGAAGCTGAATTGATTAAAAGATACAATGACAGTGTAAGACGGTTGACTGCATTGAATCTTATTTGGTAACAATTATTGGATTCCTTTAACTGCACATGCAGTCACTGTGGCTACTAAGGAAACTTGATCAAGTGGTAACTAAGGGGAAATTTTTTCAGAAGCAAAATCAAAAACTGCATGATTTTCTGCTTGCCAAGATAAACTATTTGCAAGCATTTAGCTCGTCATTTTCAGTTTTTCTCACTGTCTGAGTTGAAAATTTTCTATAGTGTTAAACACTGAGTAAAAGATACAACATCAATGTTATGTATAACCTCGTGTAGCTTACCAGTTCGGCAGTAAGGGCATACACATACTCCCCATCATCTGAGGGTACCAGCTGGGTTATATCATCTCTTTTGTCCATGAACCTAGGAACAAGGTTGACAACCCTGACTAGTTCAGCATAACTTGAATTCACAAGCTTAGCCTGCAGTGAATGGATTTGTGAACATGATATTGCAAGTTCAGATCTTGCTAGTCTTCTGAAGTGAAATGAAAATGCTTATCCAAGTACTTTAGTTCCATCGTAAGATACTTGTAACTCCATGCAGTGGCTGAAATTGCAGTAACAGCAAATGGTGCCTGTTAGTCCCTTCTCTTGCACAATACTGAGTTTTCAGTGCATCTTGCTTAACATATCCCCACGTACAACAGCATATACAAAAGCATTCAAATGAAAAGCACATGCACTTTAATTGCTGTAACTTCAGTGCTAATAGTTTCATGAGCAAATAGAACATAGTTATGTAGTAGCGCCCTTCATATGGCAAACTCTCTATGTCAACATAATATACCAATGCAACCTAGTATATACAATATATAGCAGCAAATGTATGCACACTCTACTCATGCAGTTATACTCTTTACCTGAAACAATCTTCCAACATTTGTTCCTAAGAACAAATAATGTATTCCATTATTCAGGTGCCGGGTGTATGCCATAGATCTAAAAGCCCCCGACAACTCAAAAGATAGCAGAGAAAATGACTTGGTCAGTGAGTCATCCACTTGAAGCAAAAGTGGTCTGGTCAGGTTGCAACTGCTGACGCCCTGCATGGGAAGGAATGACTTCAATCCACTACACAATCAAACTGTCAGCCTGATAGTGCTACATCAAAGCTATAGTTATATTTAGATGCTATAGCTGATATGTGCAATGGTATAATCGTCAGGAAACCGTAGTTCATATTGTCATGAGTCATCCATACTACAAATATTAGCCGATTCTTGACACCACCACGGCAGACTTACGCTTGAGCAACATCAACAGATTTATAATTGCCACTACTACTAGTATACAGTTACTATATGCATGTAGCTCAGTCAAAGTCAACAATAATAGTTAAGTATTATGCTGGCTAGCTTGTAAGGCTAGAGACTAGGGAGCATGCACTCACTGATACACTTGGTAGGAGGGTAGAACATGGAACCTCCTCATCTCTTGTGAAACCAGCATCTCCACTTCCATTGATGCACATCTCAAACTTCTGATCCATACGCTCATTGATTTCAGAGAGGTTGAAGGCACAGATGTGAACTGTATCTGAAGTAGGTACTTCAAAAGAAAGAAGAACACTTTCTACACCAAATGGTTCAGTTGAGTTAACAAAGGTCGCTGCAGTGGCTGCCTCAGAACCAGCACATTGAAGTTCCAACTCAAAGTGTGAAGCAAAAGAGCCATTACATGATGGCTGATTCCTGGTGATTGTTGCTTGATCATCAATGTCCACTACCAAGTATTGATAGATGCAGCTAGAAAACACAGCTAGAAACTCTCTCTGCACAGTACGTGGTTCCCTTTGCACTGCATACTCACTGAATGTGTATGGTGGTGGACCAAAAGCATTCAATAGGCTACCTCTGGTGATGGTAGAAGGGGTATCTCGGTTTCGTCTTGTACCAAATGTGACCGACAGAGTACCATCATTCACAAGAAAAAATGCAGCCAGGACATTTGTTTTCCCAGGGTTCAGAATACGTCCCTCCCAGACAGTATCAGATAACTTGTTGACTGGGGTCAAGGTGCAGCGAGGTGATCCACAGGCCAACACGCATCCACCAAACATTCCATCTCTACTTCTGTCAGCAACAAGCAGTCGATTTGTGCTGTTTATCATCACTGATTCAACCTCCACCAAGTCAAGGGTGAGTCTGTACAGAGCAGACGATGATCCCACAATGACAGTGTCATTAGTCACCACCACACTCCTCAGAGTCTCCATGGAATTCTGAGGGCAGAAGGAGAGGCAGGACACAGCTGCTACATGGAGCAGAACACATACTGGTAGTTTCCTCATCCAGTTAGCCATTGCAGTAGCAAATTTCAGCACAAGTCCTTCAGAGCTACTAGTCTAGTCTAAGAGCTAATATCCACACTACTAGTCTAGTTATCAAAAATGACAGCTGTTGATAAACAAGTATACAGACAACAATAATCATGCATTGTGCAAACATTTATAGAATGCTAAACATTCACGCATTCTTGTAATTGCAGACTCATGACAACAATTTGTCACCCCCGTTCCAGGAAGCCAGAAAAGTTATAGCACATCATGCACACTGCTTTGTGTACTTTGTTACTCATGCAACAATTTAAAGTGATGCTAAAGTTGAGGTACATAACTGATATACAATAACATACACACATACAGAGCGATATGTTACTGGCAAGGAGGGGTTAGCTGCTTAGTGACTCATCAGCACTTTACCTGGGGAGTCAGATCATGACTAGAAGGGTTCAGCTTGCACTAGAGACAAAACCATGAAGGATTGCTTCGGGGGTTCGATCCATAATTTTAAAGGAGGATTAGGACATTGAGCTACTGAGGTGCATGATCACTCATCAGAATGTCACCTGAAAATTGTGATCACCTTCTGTCAAAGCCCTCCAGATGGTATACAGTTTCCAGGACAAAGATACGTCTCTGTTCAGATGCTTGGTATATGTCTAAAGGATCTAAAGGTCCAAGGCATGCATGCAAAAAAGGTTCTTCTGAATTCTTTGCTGTCAGAGTTACCGGCTGCAGCTGGTATTAATCATCCCAGGAGTGATGACTACACAGCACTGAAATAATAAATGTCGGCTTTGAGTCTGTGAATTGTACATTAGAACTGGTTAATGCTAATGTTGTATATACAGTTCAGATATAATCCAAAGTGCTTGAAATACTGACTAAAATCATACATGTTTTACACACAAACAAGTCTATAGTTTTCACCTAAATGTAAATCACAGTTACAATCAGCTATTAAGAATCACTAACAGTCACACAATTAGGTGTGTACAATTATTAACAACATAACTTCTAGGCTTGAGGTCGGCATCTAGCTAGCTACGTAGCTTAACTTTCAGTAGCCAGCTGATCATGTTGTATTGACATGGTAAGCTCAACATAACCAGCTGTAGACTGCAGAATGTCAGAGATGGTTGACACCAGCTCACTGAACTGTGGACGATCCTCTGGTTTACATTCCCAACAGCTCTGCATGACTGAATAGCTGCATTGAAGAATATAATTGTTGCATAGCAAAGTTAAAGTTAATTTGTTCATGACTTTTTTTGATTTGATGCACAATATATCCCCACTATGAGATTCAGCACGTAGAGATTTGCCAAACAGCATTTATAATCATTTGCTGATTGTAGTGCTACAAGGATGTGTATTGATAATGTACATGTACAACTAAGCACTACAAGGATGTGTGTACATGTACAGCTACACTAGCTATATAGCACCTACTGCAGGTTTTGAACATAGTCTCATTTCCAGACCCTTCCATCCAGGATATATTATAGTAGTATATAGCTAGGATTTCATTTGGAACTGGGAACTAGACTGTGTGCATCAAAATGTATATCTAATTATGTGCCTATGAGTCTAGTTCACAGCCACTTAATTATTAACCACAGCTTGTACTTTGCACTTGGGTGCATGTTGCATTGACATCAACCTGTATTACTACTTGTTGAAGTGTAACTCACATTTCATCTGAGCAAGCTGCATTTGAGGGTTGGTCGAGTCTTCTTCCACTCTCCAGTAGTTGGATCATTGTGAGTGGGTCCACTCCACCATAGGGAATCTTGCCAGCAGAGAATACCTCCCAGCATGTCACACCAAAAGACCACTGCAACAAAGGAAGGTTAGAGGTCATTCAGACATTGACTTACTGCTTTACCATTGTATTATTATATAGACATGCATGAACACATTGCAAACGTCTTTTAAGATAATCCACTATAGAATAAATAAAGCCACATAGCTACTTACAAACTTAATATTTTGATACATTCTAACCATGGTACCGTTCTTTAGGTAGACGGTGTGCAGTTATGCATGTGATATAACATACATTCCTAATTGTGGCAGAGGTTGCACACATACAGAATTACTGTGCTGAACAATCTTTTCAGGCATCCCTCGATTTTTTATAGCTACAAAGTTTCCTGTGAACATAATTTATACAATTTCACGTACAGATGCATGCAGCTTACACACCACATCACTCTTCTGTGAAAACACCCCCTCCTGCAAGCTCTCCAGAGCCATCCACTTGAAAGGCAGTTTGACACTGCCCCCAGACTTGTCCTGTCTGAAGTACCCTGAACTGTATATGTCTTCAGCCAGCCCAAAGTCTGCCACCTTGATAACACCTCCGCTGTCAATCCTGTCAGCATGAGGGATGCACAAAACTTTGTTTAGCCTATTTGTCTTTTGACAAAGTAAATCTGTGTAACATATAGGTCCTGTACTAATAAGCTGATGACATGTGAGGATTTGATCACTTTCAATGGTTGTGTACTAGGCTGTAAGGAATGCAAATACTGTACTACTGTAGGGTGAAGGTCTGGCAACCATAAACATTAGCTTAGATGGTCTATACACCAAAACACATCTGCTGACTAAGCAGACTGGTGGCCATGCACGTATGGGTCATGATAGATCAAAAAGCAGGGTTACACTTCAAAAGCTAGCTACTAGTTTTGTAAAATACATTTCATAAGCTTACATGCAGTTTCTTGCTGCCAGGTCTCGGTGCACAAATGTCTGTGACACCAGGTATTCCATCCCCTTGGCCACTTGCCAGCACAAGTTGAGGAGAAGTTTCTGCACTGCTCCGATCTGGGGTTAGAGTGCATGACATACTGGCATGCAATACCAAAACTATCATACAACTATATATATTTATCTATACATAAAATTTAAGGACTTGTGAGCATCCATGCACATGCATGATCAGCATAACTTTCCAAAACCAGAAATTTGCAGTCCATCTCTAAATATAATGAATAAAAGACTTTGTGTAGTTTTGGATGCGGAAGTTGTCATGCCTGTGTGGGACAGTAGTGTAGGGGAAGCATTGTACTGTTCCAGCACAATTTTAATCTGCAGTGTCAATCAGTAGGAGTGATTGCTCATGTAAAACATAATCATTCTTATTTTCTGATGCTGTGATCTAAATGAAGGACTTGACATACAAGTTCCGTAGAAACTACGAATTTTCATAGCCAATAGTAACACTATGCATGGTAGACAGCGGCTCACTGTTTCAAGGTCATGGTCATCATTCATGATGATATTATCCTTGTCTTTCCTGAGATAGCTCAGGAGACTTCCATTTTCCATATAAGGCATGATAATGGCTGGTCCACCCCCAATGCTCACACACACACCAATCAGGGTCATCACATTGGGATGGTCAAAGTGTTTCATCTTCAAAATTTCATCTGTCATGTTGTGCACATCATTCACTGTGAAAAGACCTGTCCAACCAAGAAATATCATCATGTTGATTGCAATCATGGTGTAGCTAGCTACATGTGTATATGTAATGTTTGGGCTGCCTAGCAACTAAATGGAGTTTATTTATTGCGGCAAGCCTGAGCAAGCCCCACATTAACGTGTTGAATGCAAGCGGTGTCTGTATGTATGTATGTATGTATGTATGTATGTCTGTACGTATGTATGTATGTATGTATGTATGTATGTATGTATGTATGTATTCGCACGTCGTACTGTAAATGCATTCGTGTTTGTTGAATAACAATAGTCGTGTTGTGCCAAAATTTGAAAATGCATGTGTATTTCTTGGCAGTCTCACACCCATGCTTTCAACGTGAATCTAAGAGTAATTATTGATATTGAGCCATCGTGTTCTCGTAGTGACGCTGCAGGGTCGTTGATATGGAACCATCATGTTCTCGAAGTGACCCCCACAAACAACAGAGGAGACAGAGCGTGCCGCACGGAACAAAGAGAACACATACTGAGTAAGTGCAGGACAAAAAAATAGAACAAGGCATGGTGCTTGTGCAGCTGCTAAACAGAGAGACTACACCACGTGCACATGCTCTGCTATAGTCTCGCAAGCCGGACCCACTTTCTGTGGAAGTGTGTCCGGCTTGCGAGACTAATGCTCCACCTACCCCGGTTACGTATAAGTGCAAAAGCGATAACCAACCTGGTTGTTGCTCTTCTCTCCTTCGTGCCACTGCTTGCTCAGGCTCGCCCCACAATGTCTACTAACACTGTGACCTGATATGTCTTGAATGATTATAATCTACAGTCAGTATTGCATGCGTGACTATAGCTACTATGCTGCAAAGTAGGGTATACCTGTGTATCATACAAATCGGGATATTTTACCAATCTCATCTGATATCTTACCTTTCAGTGTCTTTACAGCTACAGTCTTAGTGGGTCTTTCTCCGTGCCAGTGGGTCAGATGTGCTTTGTACACAATGCCAAATTCCCCTATAGTTGAGTATCCAGATTATATACTGACTCATTCAGGCATGTAATGTATTTGTATTCACTGCAAGTTGGAAGCACTTCTTTTCATATAATCACCAAATATTCCCTTGTATTTGGATTTCAGGCAGTTATGCATGTATTCACATGTATTGTACTTGTGCTTACAGCATTTAGCTAGCTACAGGAAGTGCATAAGTGTGTGTGTGTGTGTGTGTGTGTGTGTGTGTGTGTGTGTGTGTGTGTGTGTGTGTGTGTGTGTGTGTGTGTGTGTGTGTGTGTGTGTGTGTGTGTGTGTGTGTGTGTGTGTGTGTGTGTGCATGTATTTGCATGTGTGAGTGTGAGTTCTATCCATAGTATACAAAGCTACATGAGCTATACCAGTAAATATCAAAAGCTTGTAATGCCAACGACAACAAACAAGTAGCTAGCCTCATTCCCAGGCAGTGTGGGAGGAGGGAAACACTATGGGGTAAGTTGTGAGTGAGTTCCACACTTGTGGTAGCTACATGTTCATTCACAATAGCTGTGGCTAGTCATAATATTCAAGAGCAACGTTTGCTCAGAGCAGTACCTGTCCGATTGAGGAAATATATATCTTTCATAGTACTCACACTCATGATGCACTGTAACAGCAGGCATGTGCGCATAGAGACTGGTGGCATAGTACAAGGTACTGTAATCCATGCAGCTAGGCTCACCTTGGCCAATGCTGTTCAGGAGTTGGATCTGATCATTGGGAATGACCAGCTCCTGTGGTAACTTCAGTGCAGATTCAGTTAGATGTATAGTTCCAATTTTCATCCCTGCAAAATGCACATTATACATTTCACATTAAACATTAGCTTAATAAGTATTAGTACTTATGCTTGAAATACGAAAGCTAGTATGAAACGTTGGTAGTGAACTCACTCTGTTCTAATGAACGGTTACAGTATCGATCATCTTCGTTCTCTTCATGGAGTTCCTTCTGAGCAGCATACTCACTGAAATGGGTTGAGAGATAACATACACATTATGATGAAAGCTGGAAAGGCTGGGGAAACTGGGTGAGAAATAACTCATTCTCAAAGTGATGAAATGTTGGTACAGTTATAACAACTTTTTAATGAAGTGAAACTGATGCCCATGCAGTTATACTGACAACTGACCTAAGCTACTGCATGTTCATGTACAGTGTATGAACAAAACTAGTTACTTCATTGAAAAGCGCAGCCTAAATGTCACATTCACTACTTGCCCAGTTAAACTCTTGCCTAGTAGCATGTTTGAAACAAGGCTTAAATATTCCTAAGACTGTGAAACTAATAATACTTGAGCAATTGCATTAGTGAAAAGGTAATATTGAAAACTTCAAGTTCCATGCAACTGGAGTATCAATCAGTTCATAATATTTAGATTCTACCCTAGTGAGGTCAATTGCTTACTCCAAATTGCGTTTTGTTTTCTTGTGCCTCTTGTGTATCACAACTAGTGCTACTACTGCAATCACCACAACAAGGACGATGATACATGCTGCAACCCCAGCTGAAACCGATGAAGCAATGACAACCACATTATTAGGAGGGGGAGGAGGAGGTGAAGGACGAGGAGGAGGAGGGGGTGAAGGACGAGGGCGAGGGGATGACATGGGACTGCAGTTTTCTGAGGGAATACTCTCATCAGGGTCCACAGGATGACGGAGCAGCTGAATTGATTGAAAGATATACGATAATGATTGCAAACTAGCTGTTGTGGTGCATGACATTAGTACCATGAGTAACTATTTTAGTATCATGAGCTAGCTTTACTCATCCATTAATGCAGTCACTGTAATACATGGCTAGAGAGACTTGATAATGTGGTAGCAAAGAATTCCACACATCTTGAAGCCAAATCAAGTGTGAGGTTTGCCAACTTTGCAATTACTGGTGAGGGGAAACTGCTTCAGCATTACCTAGTTAGGCAAGTGGTACATCATGCCAATAATCATGCTTTCTGTTGTTGGTGTATGCACTGACAATCTACACAACTGTTAGTTGTAACATGTTTGATTGCAAGCTTGATGTTGGTCATGTAGCTATATAATGTCACTCCATGAGGTTTACCTGTTGGGCAGTGAGGGCGTACACATAGTCCCCACCATCAGAAGGCACCAGCTGGGTTACATCATCTCTCTGGTCCATGGTACCAGCAACAAGGCGAACACTCCTCACCAGCTCAGCATAAGTTGAATTCACAAGATCAATCTGCATGCATGTGAATAGAAATATAAAGCATGTGACATAATCAATTTGTATCAGCAGCTCATCATACATTACAAAAAGAAATCAATCCGTGATGCACTAAATGATAGGTTTTCAGGCCCAGGAATCTGTGATTTATCAGAGGTAGACCATGTGAAGTACTTAACAACAACAGCAATCTAGTATGAAATATCAGGTAGTAGGATGTGAATACTTAATTCTTCACCTGAAACATTCTTCCGCCAGTTGTTCCTAGAAAGAGATACTGTGCTCCATTGTTTAGGTGCCAGGTGTATGCCATGGATACAAATCTCCCTGGCACCTCCAGAGACAGCAGAGGAAGTGGCACAGTCAGCGAATCATCCACTTGAAGCAAAAGTGATCTTGTCAGGTTGCAGGTGTTTACATCCTGTATGGGGAGGAATCTGTATTTCCTAGAGTTGTGTACTCTCATTCCCAGGCTCCTAACAAGGTTAGGGATGTGTTTCACTGCTTTGAGATAATTACTCTAGCTACCAAATTGATTGTGAGTTGGAGCTTAGATCATGCATTGGTTAACGTTGTAGACATACAATAGTGATCTAAATTGTTCTTCTGACCATATTTATTCTTGCCTTGAAATACTTTCAACACCATTTTAATCAAACCCGTTCATCTGTATAAGGTAGGATTGGGCCTGTGTTCACTAGCTAGTTTTCATAAATATTATACCAAATTACCAATGCACAGTTATGTAGCTTTGTGACAATCACTAGTAGCTATTGCTAGTGTGTATGCACTCACTGATACACTTGGTAGGAGGGTAGAACATGGAACCTCCTCATCTCTTGTGAAACCAGCCTCTCCACTTCCATTGATGCATGTCTCAAGCTTCTGATCCATTTGTTCATTGATTTCAGAGAGGTTGAAGGCACAGATGTGAACTGTATCTGAAGTAGGTACTTCAAAGGAAAGAAGAACAGTTTCTACACCAAATGGTTCAGTTGAGTTAACAAAGGTCGCTGAAGTGGCTGCCTCAGAACCAGCACACTCAAGCTCCAACTCAAAGTGTGAAGCAAACGAGCTGTTAGGTGATGGTTGGTTCCCATTGTCACTCAGACAGAGTCTGGTGATTGTGGCTTCATTGTCAATGTTTGCTACAAAGTATTGATATCCCTGGCAGGAAAAGACAGCTAGAAACTCTCTCTGCACAGTAGTTGTTTCCATTTGTACTGCATACTCACTGAATGTGTATGGTGGTGAGCGAAAAGCATTCAATAGGCTACCTCTGGTGATGGTAGAAGGATTGTTTTGGTCTTGTCTTGTACCAAATGTGACTGACAGGGTGCCATTGTTTACAAGGGAAAATGCAGCCAGGACATTTGCTATCCCAGGATTCAAAATACGTCCCTCCCAGACAACATCAGATAACATGTTGGCTGGTGACAAGGTACAGCGAGGTGATCCACAGGCTAACACTTCTCCACCAAACATTCCATCTCTACTTCTGTCAGCAACAAGCAGTCGGTTTGGACTGTTTAGCATCACTGATTCAACCTCCACCAAGTCAAGGGTGAGTCTGTACAGAGCAGATGATGATCCTACAATGATATTGTCCTCAGTCACCACCACATTCCTCAGAGTCTCTACGGAATTCTGAGAGCAGAAGGAGAGGCAGGACACAACTGCTACATGGAGCAACACACAAAGTGATACTTTCCTCATCCAGTTAGCCATTGCAGTAGCTATTTTCAGCCCAAATATACTTTAGGTGAGGCCTCAAAAATAACTTTCAAAACACACTAAGCATTTAGCATCTATAATACTATTCTAGAGTAACATCATTATCCACACAACTTTCAGGTAGCAAAAATGACCTCTAGTTACTACTGAGATTGTGGCAAATTTATACTTCACACTTTGTATTTTGCATACTCATGACAACAATTTGTCACCTCAACTCATTATCACGTTCAAAGAAAGTGAGTGTGCAAAATACAAGGTGTGAAGTATAAAACCAGGATGCCACAAATTCTGCCATAAGAGGATGGTGTGACTATGCATTATAACTATAACACATTATTGTCCCATTCTCTTTTGCAGGAATTTGATCTTATTTCTCTAAATATTTAGGATTTTTCTCCATAAATGGCTTGACTTGTTCAAATCTTTAGTGAAGCTGCCTAAATTTAGGCACTTTTGTCAAATTTTAAGTACATAAGGATGCCTAAATTTAGGCAGCCATAATTTATAAGGTCTTCAGATTCAGCTAATCTTTAGCAGTGCCTGCCTAAATTTAGGCAGCCATGCTATGGAGGTAGTCTAAATGGTGCACATAAATATGCCCTGCCTAAATTTAGGCACCTGTAGTGTAGTTTGTGTCTGGATGTGCCTAAATTTAGACGTCTCATCAATTTTGAAGCAAAATAATGCAAATCTACAGGCATTTATTGATAAAAGTTTGGATGATGTGCTGCCTAAATTTAGGCAGTGTGCTAAATATTTACAAGATTTTTACTTAACTTTCTGCACTTTGCTAAGGATTTTGCACAAAATATCAAAAAGTGCGCAAAAGAGAATGGGACAGTACAAAAAATAATGTGTTCTATGTACACATTGCAGGAATACCCTATGCACAATTGGATATGCATATACACCAAAACAATACCAAGAATTAAATGCACATTGTAAAGTAATGTTACAGTGAGTAAATTCAAAGATATAGGCAGTTACAATGCATTGATTTGCCATCAGAACACCATATTTAACTTCCGTAGTTAAGTCACATTACTTAGTTAGCCCTGGGTCTGTGGTTAACTTTAGATATGACATTTCACAACATCTCTAGCTAGTAAATTGGCATATGTTTCATAGGTATCTGTGTTTTGACTGCTTTCTGAATATATCTGTGTTTTCTGAGTATCAGAAATGAAGCAAGAGTCAACAAAACATGAGTTATACACCTTGGAATTAGCCTAAATATTACACATGAAGGTGGTTACAAGCAAGCTACCACCCTCAGAGTCTAGATTTCCTGAGTTGGTGTCAGAACGTCAATTTCAAGAATGTCAACGTCCAAATTGTCAACACTGACAAGTGATTAACAGAACACGTGTGAACAGTGACACATTAGCAGTGCATGGAGAGAGGCTGATGCAAGCAGATACATAGCTTCAGAGAGGGAGGCTGATCCACTACACTGCATATAACACCCGAGACAGCTACTCAGCTATGAAGGAGACCAGGTAGTCTGTGAGCATGCATATGATCCTATATAGCATTCTAGCAAGAGGACTTGTGCTTTTCATGTCCTCTTTATGTTATTCATGGCATCTTGTCTTGGAGTGTTTCAGAATCTATCAGTGTAGGGTTATCCTCTGAAGCCATAACACTGAAGTATGAAGAGTTGCTGGTATAGACTGTGAGCTACTAACACTGCATGGGCATAATATAATACTGAGTACATGTAATCCATCACCACCTTGCTATTTATTAATCATTGCCATATAATTCCTGGTTTGCTGGGGATGCTCCTTCATTTACATACCCATGAGATTGTTTTTTTTTAGCTGATTGATGCACTTCATTTCCATGCAGACAATACATCTGCTTGGGTGTGTAACAACGTGACTTCCACTCACCCAAACATACATGCCGCCCATAAATGCAAACAAATATATAAAGATATCTAGTATACTGGCTACAGCTGTGGTATTGTTTGGTGAAAAACTAGACATAGCATTATTAATGGACTTACAGTTTAAAAGTGCCGTAGCTAGCTTATACTGCACTTACTTGGTAGTGTAGTTAAGTATCAGTGTGGATCAACTTTCAGTTGAGCAGATCAAAAATGGCAGTGAAACTTTTCTGCATTCTACTCTCTTTCATCACAATCTGCCAGGCACAAAGTAAGTTGTGAATTTTCAGTGCAGATATAGTTTTTGCTACTATCAGATTTTGTGCATATATATGTGTGTACATACAGTTGATAAGGCCTGTATGGTATTGGCCAAAACATGTATACATGTTCTGTGCAGTGAGTGATTTGGCATAATATCTACGCCTGCCTTTTTTCAGGGGAATGTGGTTCATTGATTGCTCATATACCTACTTACATATATGATATACATATGATCATGGAAGTAGCTAGCTTGAGAACTCTGCATATAATTTATTTTGCTACAATTATTCAGTCTCCTTCAGGAAGGATTCTGGAGTAGTATTCCTAAGGTACAATAGCCGAGATGTTATCAATTTGAGTGCAGCTGACAAGGAAGTGCTGGTACAAGGAGAGAAGTTTCGATACTTTGGGAACTTTATCATTGTTCGTAGAGCGAACAATGCCTTCAAGAGAATCATCAACCAACTGAAAAGCCTGGGTCTCTCATTTGATGGAACCACTGTGCAAATTGTAACAAGGACTCAACCAGACATATTTGGACCAGGGGTTCTGTACATTCACCAAAGTGCTGGGGTAACGTTCTACACCAGCAATTCCAATCTGATTCAGAGGATCTCTGATGCGCTGAGTAATCCTGGCGGTCTCCCAACACCACCACCAGAGGAGGGTAAAAGCTAGCACATATTTTATGAATGGATGTCTCATGAACAAATGCATGCACACACCCTCTGCAGAAACTGGCTACATGATTCTAAATAACACTTAGCCTACCTAACTATAGTGTCTGATATTGCATGTGTGTTTTTTTTTTAGCACTACCATGCACTGAAGTGAAGTTGGCTGCAATAATTGGTTCCAATATGGAAATACCAGCCGCAGGCTCTCTATAGGGCTATGTACAGCCTGCAGCTGGTCATTCCATATTGGAGATTATACCATTATATCCTATACACACAGGTGACTGGAGCAGCTGGGGGCCTTGGTCGTCCTGCAGTGCTACATGTGGCAGTGGTTTTTCGTACCAGAAAGAGGCAGTGTGAGGGATGTTAGGAGGACTGTTGTGTGTGTCCACCTGGTGCAACTTTCCAAATTGAAGAGTGTCTCCAGCAGTTCTGCAATGGTTAGTTACTAGACTAAACAGTATATTGCAGTGCTGGGTGTAACCTGTGCCAATGCCTTTTTTGTATGGGCTGTACTAGTTAATTAAAGCATAAGGAAAGCCAAATGTTTTGACTGATTATATTATGACTTTTGCTACCTGCAATTAGTGAACGTAGGGTTAACCTTGAATGGTATCCAATCACAGACCCCCCCCCCCCCCTGATTTTCATAGTCACTAAACTGTAAGTATATGTAGCAAAGTAGACTAATAGGTCTATACAAGGATTGGCTTCTCACCCAGGCTCATTTCCTCCTTCTGCACGTAGGAGAAAGAGCCTGGCCTTCGGTATGAAGCTATAGCTACAAGGAGTGACCCTAAGTAGCTATGTGAAATTGAACTGTTACATGCATGTTGTCAGCTCAATACACGAACAAAAGTCTTTATTCCATTGACAGGCCAGTGGAGTGGGTGGAGTTCCTGGAGTCCCTGTAGCCTATCCTGTGGTGGAGGCTTTCGTACTCGAATGAGGCAGTGTGTAGGGCAGGGGGAGTGCTCTCCGGGAAAAAGCTTCCAGCATCAACAGTGTAACAGCCAGAATTGCTGCGCCAAAGCCACTCAGCAAGCTACATAACTACTAATATACTTGTACTCAGTCATTAATATATCTCTCAGTGGCACTATGCATACACATAATTATAAGTAGAAAAAAATCATGTTGCAACTTTGTACACAGTATGTATGTATGTATACTGTTTTACAGAAGTTTGTGGCTTAATAATTATTTTAAATACTGAGCTATGTGTCTTGACCTTAGTTGATAATTAGCTAACTTATATCGATATGAACTCTGGAGGTGCCTAGATCACTAAAAAGATTTTATAAAAGATGGCCAGTTAGAATATTAATATCACAGCAGAATGACAGACATGCAGTAGCCAGGAGGAATCCTCAACATAGATCTGCTCACTAGGTTAACAATGCTCATGTAGCAATTAACTAATTATATAGGAGACACATGACAGAATGTAATAGTAGTTAGCGGAGATGTACTGTAAAGCAATCATATACTTACCTGATGGTGGTTCATCTTGATTAGTATGGTGGTGGATACCATTGCAAACATGACACGACAAAATATCCATGGTTGGTAGGTGATGTTCAAGTGGTAGCTGCCATGGTTACTAGGTAAGTTATAGTTTCCTGCCTTTACAATCATTTTAGTTAGTTAGCTATAGTTTCATTTTGCAAACCTCTTACTAAAAAGTATCTAGTTATGGTCTCGTGCCCAGATTCTGTCTGGAAAAATTGAGATGGGAACAAGACTAATTAAACTACTTTAGTGTTTTAGGTATATTTACATTTTTTTCTAGTAGTCCAGTTTGGCCAATAATTTTAGCTAGTTATAGTTTAACATCAGACATCCATGTAACCCCCCTTCTGAAAATTCTGGCTATGGACCTGGAGCCATCACATCATGTTATAATCTAGACATATAAGGGGTGGGTGGGAGGGTAAAGAGAAACAGAACCACCTGCTGCTGTACACACCAAGCAGAAAATGGCATGACATGCACTGTGCATGAGCAATGTCATAGTGCATGCCTGTTGGACACATGTACGCTAGCCAATTATGTATCCAACCATTATAACACATTGGTACTTAGGCCAGCACCTTGCATGGTCCTTCCTCCATTAACTGCGTTTAATGTTGTACATTAAAGTCCATTTAGTATGTATGTACACATGCATATGGGGTCTGGGGGCATTCTCCCCCCAGAAATTAGATGCTCTGAGATTGCTTCTGAGGCCATTTTGGGACAGAAGCTGAGCCGTAGTAGCTACATGGCTTGCGGTGTATTGCATCCAATTTTTTGGCTGTCCATAGCATGTGGGGTGGCAGATGGTGATAGAGAATACTGGAAATATGTCAAAAGAGCATCCAGCTTATATGACAGCAAGATGTCTACAGACTACCATAATATACTGTATGTTTCCATGCATTTTCAGAAAGATGGTATGACTCCAGGCCATTCAATTGCCACTACATTGTTGGCATTGAGTCACTAGCTATAGTAGGACAACTGGTGAACACTCAAGCGCCATTTATCCACTGATCCTCCATATGGTGCACAACTGCAGTATGGACAGCGGTGATTCTCAATGGCAGCGAGGCTAGTGGACCACTTATGTTTGAGCAAACCCCCTCGACCCCCCCCCCCCCCACCTGCCACTATATATCAGGTAAAGATTTTCTCTTGTATAGGACGACAACTTGGGTCCATGTTTATGAAAAGAAATACTTATCATGCTCAGGGGCAGGTAAAAACTCGCCTCTATTTCCATTTGCCAAGCCATGGCAGATGTGAGCTGGTCCTGGACCAGATGGGACTCCATAGTTGGGCCCCCTTAACCTTCCCCCCCAAACGAGGGCGTAAAATGGTTTGATACGTTTAGTTAATTGCAGGTAAGTGATGATGTACTCATCTGAGACTATGATTAAGTGACAGCCAGAGCTTCAGTCCAGGGCCTCCCTCCAAAAACATGACCCCTTACATTGCTGGGCTGCATGTGATTATAGATAAATAAAAGTTATTGTCAACTAAAAACATCATTGAGATTCAGAATACCCTCTGCTTCGTGTTTGTGAACAAACTATTAAAGTACGGTAAACAGTTTACCAGGATACTTTTGACTGTTCCAAGGACACAGACACAAGTGAAGACATACAGATGATGATACCGACGAAGGGGTGGGGCTCCGCGAAAGTACGCATGCAGCACCTTGCGCACGCGCACTGCTAGCAAGCTTTTGCTCTTCGTTTGTCAACAAACTAGTCGTGGAAGATCAGTTACACAACACATCTTTGATTTTTCACCAGCCTGTTTCAAGCCAAGGGCAGAGGCGACAGCTACACGTCTCGAGTACCTACACGGAGGGGGTGGAGCTCGTACTTGCTGTGTCATTTCCGGCGTAGGGTTTCTCCCTCTCAAAGCAAGTGGCGTGCAACAGCTGGCTTCTCGTCAACATCAAGCTAAGTGCAGTTGGTGAGTACGTCGTACGTTTAATCTAGATTGATCAAACCGGTGCCGTTTAGCTTCTAAGCAATGATTTAAGATTGACTTCCGAGTGTCAAGCTTTGGATGAAATAATGCGGAGCTTTAAAAGGCTTGAACAACCTTATTATATAGGCACCCCGTAGTTGTCTAGTCTATATTACATTAGCTATTCGTTGGTCTCGTATAGTATAATCATGTAGTTACCTATGGATTGAAAATTTGGGCCCAGGAGTCATGCCCTTGATTTTAATGTCCAATGTCTGGCATCTCACTTTCAGTGCTAATCTAGTGACTCTAAGAGGCTACTAGTTCTGTAGACTAAGCTGGCAACATCTAGAGAAGTGGACATTTGGCAAGAAATAGTCATAACAGAAGTTTTAGCCAGTTCCACTAAACATTCATGACTCATGGGCTGCAATAAATATGCATACTTGGAGTAAATGACTTGTGACTACAAGTACACATTAATTGTTATCATGTGATATTATCTGGCATACCAATACTGTAATAACAATACTTTTATGGACATGTTTATACTATGGGTAACAACAATCATGAGGTGGGACATTTTCTTGTAAATGCCTGTATCAGTTTGTCTATATTATCAGCCCTCAATAACTAACTATAGCAGTTGACTAGTATAGATTGAGTTTTCATTTGCTAATTTTGCAAAATAATGCATGTGTACCACCTGTTCTCATTTCACATCACAGAATGTCATGGATAAAACACCAAAGGAGCAAGAACAGCTCTACAAAGCACTTTTTGATTGCAATCTTCACATAATGGATGGAAAGCAGTTCATTGTTCCATTCATCTGTGTATCTGCTATTCCCTGTGGGCTACTCTATAAACAAAACCTCGAGTCCAACCCCACAATTTCAGACACATTCACTGCATTGTTTGGCTATGGTGAAACCAATAAAATCGCATTAACTCTGATAAAATTTTCACTCAGAATAGCAGGATGCCCTTCTGAAAAGATAGACCAGGTGCTAAACGCTGGCATCCAAGAAACAGACCCACACAATCGTAACATTGGTTCACATGAAGTAAGACAAGGTTTACAATTTCACGTGCTGCTTGTGGAAATTGTAAATGCTCTGCCTGCAGATCTAAAAAATCAGCTAATACGTATGAGCAGTGGATATCTCGCTAGCAGCCCAAGTTACACAGAATTTCTCCATGTTCACTTCCTCCGCCTCATCCAAGAAAAAGTGATTGGCTGCAGAAATGTGTCCAAGCTACATGAGATGATTGAGGCAGTTAGAAGACAGGACATCCTGGATCGTATTGATGAATATTGCACAGAATTTGGACTGCCTATTTTGCCAAGGAATAGTAAGAGTTACTTAAATACAATTGTCCAATGAGTTTGGTTGTTATTTGGAAGAATCCTTCTTTTAATCTAGGTATGCAGCATCCTCAACCACCCCTGGAAGAACCACTAGATGTAGTCAATGAATTTTATCAAGCACCAATACAAGGTAATACCAGAAATTTACTTCGCAAGAGGATGTGGCTGTTTGGCCACTTGTGCCTGTAGCTCTTGTACTCATGATTAGTATACCAAAGATGTAAAGAACGACTAACTAATGATTTGTATCTGCCACAACAACTGCAGAACAACTTATTATATGTATATACTCTACTGAAATGATCTGGCTATATGGAGATTGTGTCTACAGTAATTTCAACTAATATTTGGACTAATTTCATAGCCAACATGAATCATCCTTCAAATGCATGCACTAAGGTAAATGTTTTCTTTTTTTTTAGAATCAGTAGGAGAAACTGCAGCTTGTAAGTTCAGTTAATACTTAGTGGAGTGTGTGCAAGTAAAGTGATATATAAGGAATGCTCTATGTATTGTTCTACCCATTTGCAGATAATGTGCATAGTACACAACAGGGTAGAGTTGAAATGGACAATCCAACTGGACAAACCCAGCAACTGAAGGGTAAAGTCAATGTATATAGCTCTGTATCCTATATAGATGGTCAATTTCTCACAGTAATGTTTGAACAATGGAGTCACATGCTGATAGATAAAATTGTGGAATACTATACACATGATATATAGTTTGACCATGTCACAGTTCTCTCATGGGATTATCACAACTGTATATGCCCACCAATGCATGCAATGATAATTGTTGTGAGTACAATTATGCATATGGGTACTTCCCACAAATTCTTGAACATACAGTATCACTGTGAAACCCTAATCTCTCACTCCAGTGGTGTAGTGCATGTAGAAATATTGAGCAAATGTAACCTCATTTCCAGGCTCACTAGCTATCAGACCCGACGTTCATCTTCTATATGCACAGTCATGCATACCAAAGTATGTAGGGTGGGGTTGGATGAATGACATGATCAGTGCATTGAAAGTTGCATGCATCATGATTACATTTCCTTTCTTTGTATAGTTAGAGGAAATGGTAAACCACACTGGAGCCAAAGTCCATGTAGAGGTATGTAGTGACTCATTGGTAAGGATATTTACATGCAACCAAAACCAGCACATACTATCAGGTACATGTATTCCATGCTCATTGTTCTGCACAGCCATATACGTACATGCATACACATGATACATGCATGCATGCCTACAAACACATGAGAAGGTGGGTTAGCCAAATCATATATGGTGCCACAAATACACCTGGTTGCATGTACGTAATAAAAAGGGCCCACAAGATTCTAGTCTATTGTTGTTTTTGTCACCACAGGTCGAAAGTGGAAATGCAGCCTGATTGCAGTTCTGATAGTGCTTGGAGCCTGTTGCTTAATTACATTTTTTGTTTTCGAATTTCACCCTTCTACAAGTGGCCAAGTCTTCTTTGAGGAAGGTGATGTTGTGATGGTATCAACTGATGGTTTTGATCCGTTCTACTATACAGCGGTCAACTTCACAAGAAATGACTCCAGCACCAAGACCAGTGACACGAGTAACACTAAGCTTTACATCCAACAGTGCAGCAAACTTGTACCAAACCAACGACCCATCCTCACAAACATAACACCCATACCTCCCAGTAACGAAGATCACAGACATCCGGTCTATCAGGGATACTTAGTGAGGGGCTCCAAGGCTGTGTTTACAGTGAACATCACAGCTTATACAGAATTTCCAGACTGTTCAGCAGCCCTATACGTCTTCAATGATTATCAACTCTACTACAATTTTCTATATGGCTTTCAGGAGACCAGTGCAAGAAGAATATGCTTGTTTATCTCCAATACATCTCAGGACCAACATATGCTTATTTCTGATACATCTTCATACTACTTTGTTGCCCTTTCTGCCCCCACGAATGGTGTGAATGACATTTACTTTCAAACAACTGGTACACAGATGTATTACACCACACACAACCTATCTCCTTCTTGTAATATCGTTAGGGGCACTAACTCTAGCTGTTCTGTGCCGCTAAACACATCTGTCCAGTTATCCATTGGAACACTGGAATGTTTTCTTGCTGTCTTGCTCTCAGAAAGTGCAAGCACTGGTTCTGACGACAAACTGCATGCATACCTGCACTACTCCTCTTCAACTACACACAATCCACTCCATAACATTGCCGAACTTGTAACACTTCTAGTATTAGCAGTTACATGTGCTATCTTTGTAGTTATTCTGGTGTGTTGTATCGTGCACTGCGTTCGTGCTCCTAGGTCTGGAGGTCCACCCTACGCACGTCTTGATCGGCACCGTAGTACAACAGTGACTAATAACGACTTGCATATTTGTACATAGTGTATGAAACTAAGTAGTATCATTGTATGTGCACAAATTATTATTATCAGCAACGTACATTCATGATTACTAGCGTGAGGCGTGTTCAATCAACAATCATCGCGGCAGCCATGTCGTGGCAAAACGGAGATCCACAATTTGTCGGCCCTATCGGTATGGTGCTGGTTGAGCTCCAGTATCCGGCAAAAGGCATACAAAATCCTATTGATTTCAACAGTCTTCTGGCATATCTGCAGAAAGTGAGCTTGATGTTTTGGTGTACGTGATAACTATTGTGGGGCGAGCCTTTGAATAATAGCGCGAGTACCTTTATGTAAGTATTGAATTATGTTTCATCGGCTAGAGTAACGATAATTATTTTATAAAGTGGTTTACTTGCAAAATTATCCTTTCAGAGGCACCCGGGATGGTCATTTGTACTGAAGGCGTCTGCTCTTGATGTTGACTTTTTTGGGTACATTCCACCGCTACCGGATGAGTCAAGCGCTGAACAACCAGGAAGCGAACTGACCCTAGAAAGCACTAACCCAGCTTATCCACCACCAACCAAGCCAGTACTGGTCTTTAAAGTGTTTTATCACTGCATGACTTCTCCTGGTAAACCACCGGATGAAGTGAAAACAGTTTGCACTGACATCAACACTTACTTCTTACAGCAATACAAGTATGTGTAGTGTGCTGGGTGTGAGTGTGGGACTTTGATGTATGCTTAGTTCTATTAACCATGGAGCAATGAAAGCTAAGGGGCACAGTGTTACCAAGTTACAAACTCAAATTACAAGTATGTGTAGTGTGTTCAGTGTGAGTGTGAGCGGACTTTGTTACTTAAATGTATGCTTGGTTTCTATTAACCATATAAGGCATTATCCTCATAGCACATAAATCTAGAACTGTTGTAACTAGCAGTAACTGGCATATTTCCGCATTCTTGGCCATTAGGGAAAGATTTAGCTTAATGAAGCTTGCTGGTATAGTAAGATGCCTTTTCACAGAAACATTTCATACTACAACCATCCAATTTAAACAAAACACTGAAACTAGACTACCATATTAGTCACCTCTGTTTGTATCATAATGTTGTGAATTCATGTTGTTGTTTTTTTTTCATTTTGCAGGGTCTTGCAGTATCCAGATATAAACAAAATGAACTACTATAGCAACTAAATTTAAGGGTTGACAGTTTGTACTATAGTAATATTTCTTAGATGCCACATCATTACATAACAAAGCAATTTCAAGCAAACATGTTAGACATGACTCATGCAATAGGTTCATAACCCTTCCTCCGTCTAACTTTACAAAACTTAACAACCAACAGCATACTCAAAATTCCTAGGATACCAATAATTATCAAAACAGCTGGAATTACAAGGAGCTGATATCGTTTTACAATTTCTACTTTTACGTGTGTAGTTGGTGGATCTGTACTGTATGGTAGAGATGGTGTCACATGTGCAACAAGACAGACATCTTTCCAAGCACCAAAAAAGCTTTTGTCAGTAACCAGCAGGCATGATTCGTCTTCAGTCACTGAACATGACGGGAAGTTTTTGTAGTCCGTGGAATTGAGGTACTTTACATTTGATGTTATGTTGTACTGATAGGTTACACCACCAGGACAATCTGCTGACATGAAATAGTATGCACTTTTGTTTGCCATGAAGTTGATGTATGAGCAGGCTGGGCTTTCAGTTGAGCCAATCTTCAGCTGTTGCTGCATTATTGATGTATCCCTTCCATCTGCTAAACCATCAATGAAATTCTGGTATGCAGACAGCGAGTCAAAAACTAAAAAGTTAGCAGAAGTTGCAAGAGTTTGATTTGTCCATAGGCAAATGCTGTAAGTCAAATTGCTTCCTGGAAGTAAGTAGAGATAATCCACAAGGCCTAGCATACGTGTCTCATATGTCAGGTAAAGCTGTCGGCTTTTAAAATGGCCTTGAAAAAAGTGTGTTTGGATGCTCTCACATGGTACCGTGTAGAACTTGAGCTCACGATTGTAGTCACCATGCTGTACAATTTCTGCTGCACTATATCCACTGTACCAGAATCCACTGGCTGATGTGAGATAAAGCGTGTCTCCTTGAAACGCTAAACTGCTCTTACTGTAACTTGGAGGAACAAATGCAAGTATTAGTAAAGAAATTACACCAAGAACAGTAACGAGGAGCCATGGAGAAGTGCAGCGAAGTGCATAACATAAATGTCTCCAATTGATATTGGTTGGAATGGTGCTGCTGCCTGTGGGAAATAATATAATTATATAAACAACTACAGTTTTTGAACAATACAGTCCATGAGCTCAACACCCTATCTGATGGAGTAGTCACAGCAAGTCATTATGTATACGTAAGGCCTACAGAGGCTACTTTTACTAAAATACACGGCGGATGCTCTCTTAGTTGTTACGGCCGTATGACAGACACATGCATTCTGTGTGGACGAGTACTGGTATTCGTGCAGCCTCACTTTCCCCGTTATAATTATCTCAGTAACGGAATTTCGTGCCATAGCTAGCTAGCCAACTAAGGTACAGGATTTATTTTTTGAGTGTGTGTGTGTGAGTTTATAAGCATGCAGCAGCCAGTATTTGCTGACATGTCACGCCGAGTCAGCATGACGAAAACGTAATCTCTGTCAGATTTCAGTGGCAGGTACATATCTCTACGTTCACCTACCAATGTGATGATGTGGTTCCTTGGTCTGAGAACCATAACAACCACTGCCTAGTTCGCGATCAACTGTTTTTTTCTCCATCGGTCCCCGTTTGCCAGTGACGGTCTTCAAACGTCAAGAAGTTGCCTAGATTCCGTAGAAATTATATTTTGTCTTGCTGTGCTGATACTCGGCAGAGGAAGCTATTCGGTCGAAGTGTAGATAAACCCGCCGTGCTGGCGCCAAGTACAAACCGCAGTCAAAAGCGTAGACAGTGATCCCTCCGTGCTGGCGAAGCACATCAGCTCCTGCTATTTCGCTTTGGTTATGCGTGCTCTGCGGTTGTTACTGTTGACCATTGATAGCATCTACCCCGCGGCGGTATGTTGTTGACACACCCTGAGAGGGCGGGGCAGGGCGGGGCGACACAAACCCGATTTGAAGACATTCAAATGGGCATTGATCGCATGAGTGGCTACAATAAGGTAACACTTAATCCCACCAAGTGCAAGACCATGGTAATCTCACGAAAAAGGAACTCTGTCACACAGTTTGCAGTTTTGAATGGCAGACCACTTGCGCAGGTAGAAACCTTCAAGTACTTAGGAATCCTCCTTTCATCAGACCTCTCATGGTCAAGAAAAGTGATTGGTTTGCTGTACAGGAGACTGTATGGCAACACTGATGATCACAGCTTATTTGAATTGTACTTGTACGTCCTCACCTTGAGTATGCGGCCCCCATCTGGGATCCACACTTCACTAACAAACTCGAAAGTTTGCTTTAAGAATGTGTTTGAAACAATGGGAGGGGATACCATGACTTTCTTGATCTTTCTGAGCTCCCTACCCTTGAGAATCGTTAGTTTTAGCACTTTGTACTGTATATAAAATTATACATGGTTACTTTACTTTCCTCCCAATATATTTGTACCTGAAGTAAGTGTATACCTTTAATACATCAGTAATAATCTATATAGACAGTAGAAACAGCAGACAATAATATTATGCAAATGTTCTCCTGTCAGTGCATTAATGTATTGATTGAGAAGCCGTAATGTAAACATGTTGAAAAGGAACAGCTCACTGCTAGAGCTGCAATTCTGTGTGCATTGCATGTGCACTTGAGCTACAGGAACCCTTATTAGAATACCCTCTGCTTCTTGTTTGTGAACGAAGTACGTAAGGATATCTTTGACTCAACCGCCTGTTCCAAGGGCACAGGCGAAAGTGAGGAGATGCAGATGATGATATATTACACCAACAAAGGGGGGTGGGGCTAGCACAAGTGCACATGCAGCACCCTAGTGCGTCCGCACTGCTGGCTAGCTAAAGAGCCTTCTGTTTTGCTTCTTGTTTAGTAAACAGACTAGTTGGTGAGATGTCAGTTACACACCATGTTTGACAAGCCAAGGGCACAGGCAAGTGTTACACAATATCGCTAAAGAGGGGGTGGAGCTCATACGCAATCAAGCTTGCTGTGTCATTTCCGGCGCAGGGTTTCTCCCTCCAAAGCGACTGAACGTACGATCGGAGCTTGAAAGTCGACAGCGAGCTTGGCACACTTGGTGAGTATGTAAACCGTTGCGTTTAGTTTCTAAGCAATGATTTAAGATCGACTTTCGAGTGTCAAAGTTCTGGGTGCAGCAATGCGGAGCCCTAAAAGGCTTTGAAAAGCCTTATTAGGCACTCTGTAGTTTTCAAGTAATGTCATAACAGCCATTAACTTTGTTGGCCTCGTGTCGCCGTTATCGTGTAATTAGCTATGGTCTAAACTAAAAATTTGGGCCCAGAGAAATGCCCTGGATTTACATGCCCAATGTCTGGCATCCCACTTTCAATGCTAACTAATCTAGCATAGATTCTAGGAAAGAGGCTATTAGATGTAACCAGCTGGCAATATCTAGAGAAGTGGAGATTTGGCAAGCAATAGTCATAACAAACATTCTTGCCAGTTCCACTGAACATCCATGATTGTACTCATGGCCTCAATAACATGCACAGATGTCTTAGAGTAAATGACTTGTGACTAACTAGTGCATAGTCATCAATGTGACATACCAATACAATACCTTTATTGGCATGTTTATACAGTCACCAACAATAATCATGAGATGGGACAACACGTAAAATATAATCACAGAATGATAGGAATACTATCTACCAGTATGATGTACACTTATTGTGCAGTTGTAGTGCTTATTCACGTGATAGTATCTGAGTCAGACATACCAATCGACTCTAATAACAATACCTTTATCGGCATGTTTGTGCGATTACCAACAGTAATCACGAGATGGGAAATTTGCACACAAATATTGTCATAGAATAATAGGAACTACTATCACGCTATGATATAATGATGGTGGTTTGTCTGTAATAGCCCTTACTAACAATACTAGTATGTGCATGTTTATTGTGCAATTGTACTGCTACTTTTTCCTTTAAAGTTATGTGTACCATGCAGCAACAAATTTTGTTTGATTTCAAATACAGAATGTCATGGATAGTGCACCAGAGGAGCAAAAACAGCTCTACAAGGCACTCTTTGATTGTAACCGTCATATACCAGAGGAAAATCGCTTCATTGTTCCATTCATCTGTGTATCTGCTGTTCCCTGTGGGTTACTCTATAAAGAAAACCTCGAGTCAATCCCTACAGTTTCAGACACATTCACTGCATTGTTCAACTGTACGCAGACTAATGAAATTGCATTAACGCTGATAAAGTTTGCACTGGAAGTAGCTGGGTGCCCTTCTGAGAAGATAGAACAAGTACAAAATGCTGGCGTTCAAGAAACGGGCACCATTCAAGGCATTCATACACTTCACAATGATGAAGTAAGGCAAGGTTTGCAATTTCACAAGCTGCTTGTGGATATTGTCAATGCCCTGACTGCTGATCTCAGACGTCAGCTGATAAATATGGGCAGTGGGTACTTGTCAAGCAATCCCATTCACACGGAATGTCTCCATATTCACTTCCTCCGCCTCATCCAAGAAAATGTGATTGGTCTCAAGGATGTGTCTAAGCTACATGAGTTTATTGAGTCAATTAGAAGACAAGACATCCTGGATCGTATTGATGAATACTGTAGGGATGTTGGACTTCCCATTTTGGCAAGAACATGTAAGAGTTGCTTTAAAACATTATTAAAACATCTTTTGGTGCTTTTTTAATAAATCTTTTCTCTTGTCATTGTAGCTGCTCATCAGGTTCCTCAAGCACTGATGATCCAAGATCAACTAACTAATGAAATTTATCCAGCACCAGAGCAAGGTAGGTAGTATGCCAGAAAGGAGGAAGATAGGGCTGTATAGGGATTCGTGTATATAACAGTACCTTATGATCAATGTGTACTAGCTGCTACTATTGTTTATAGCAGCGTAATTTTTTGTAATATTTCATTTTGGGTACTTTATATTCACCTTTCATATGGACTTACTCATTCTTTGTTAGAATCAGGAGGACCACCAGCTGGTAAGTTGAACTACTGATATAAGGTTAGGGTTACTTAGTGAAATGTATGTATGTATGTATGTATGTATGTATGTATGTAATACGTATGTATGTATGTATGTATGTGTGTAGTACGTATGTATGTATGTATGTATGTATGTATGTATGTAATATGTATGTATGTATGTATGTATGTATGTATGTAATATGTATGTATGTATGTATGTATGTATGTGCAATCAAACATTAACCAAATAGGTACGGAATTACACACAGACGTAATGTATGTATGTGCATGCCAAAACAATTTATATACCACATGTAGTGTGGGACTTGCTCAGGCTCGCCCCAATTACATTTCATAGATGGAAGGATTAGATGGTGTTTATCATCCTATTGTTATATGCAGGGACACAGGTACATACTACACAGCTTCATCGTGTTGAGATGGACAAACCAACTGAGGCACCACTGGAACAATTGGAGGATGAAGACAACAATAATAGTACTGGTGTATTAACAAGTGTGATAACCCAACCTAGCCCAATTTTACATGCCTGAAAAAACAAGCAAACAAAAACACAAACAAACAAAAAACAAACCAATAAACAAAACACACACAAAATAACAAGGAGGTTTTGGTTCCTTCTATATCAATGGGCAATCTCATCAGCAAAGTAAGAAGAGTCCTTACATGGCCTTTGCTATTGCTTGGGAAATGTTTACAATTGCAGGATAGGATCTAAAGTAGGTTTCCCATGTTCATAGAAGCAGTGCGACAGGACCTGCATAGAAGCCATAAAACAAGCTACGCTATAGCTTTCTAGAGGTGACAGCCTTCCAAAGCACAATTGCAACTGAACAATAATTCTGTACCTTCATCATTTGTCAAATTCCATCCCATGCAGGATCTCTTGTGATAGCATGCATGCAAGAAATGCACTCCATGCACTCCAATATAAACAATGCAACTCCCATTGTTGGAAACCATAGCTATTGCTACTGTATATAGTTAGGCACTACAGTAGTTTGACCGTGTCACAGTTCTCCCATCATAATTACATATGCCAAACAATGCATGCAATGATAATTGTTTTGACATATCATAGATACAAATACGTGCATGAGTAAACTCTACTTCTCATGGATTTGTAAATCACATGACTGTATATAGTAAAATGGAGTGACACATACTTTATCCTTCCTTCCTTCCATATAGGACCTACCAAGGGCTGTAATGCATGTAGAGGTATGGAAATTACATGTACACCTATCCATTAGCCTGCATGTACAATCAGCCAGTATTGATGACAACTCACCTTTTAGTATATTGAACTTAGCTACATCTGCCCGGCACTTTTGCATCCATACCTACAAAAGCATGAGGGGTGACTATCATCTATGTAATGCCAACTACCATCATGTAATAGCTGTGAGGTATAATTACACACCATCTTACCATACCCCTTCATGTTACATGCTTTATGGGAACATGAACCTTACTCTTTATCATCGAACTACACTCAGTCTTAATATTTCAAAGCACAAGCTAGATGAAGAATTAAAAAATTCCAGCAAAACAAAATTCCAACTGAAATTCATTTTGCATTAGCCTGTTTGTGCCAGATAAGGAGGGAAAGTCTTGCTATATTTATGCACATGTAATATTAAAATAACTCAGATAATATTCGGGGTTAAACTCTTGGCAACATTCTTGAAAACCTTACCTTATCAGAACTTTGAGCAGACAAGGGGTGGGACTTGAGCTATATTCATGCACTATTGAATGAACTTAAGAAATATCCATTTACTGTAGGTAGTATTCATGTATTGTTACACAAGTAAGTCTTATTTTTGCGCAAATATGTTGTAAAAGGTGGGAGGTGGTCTTCTGCTGAGTATAGTGAGTAAAGTGAAAGTGAGGAAGGCTCTACAATATGCAATTGTTATCATCACACCCTCACCTAGTAGAGTATTATTTTATATCTACAGATCACATCGTCAAGTGGAAACGTTGCACTATAGCTACGTCTATCACGATGGCACTTGCATTGTGTTGCTTGATTGTATTTCTCATCTTCGAACTTTACCCTTCTACAAGTGCCCAAGTCTTCTTCGAAGAAGGTGATGTTGTGATGGTATCGAACAATGGTTTTGATCTGTTCTACTATACAGCGGTCAACTTCACAAGAAATGACTCCAGAACCCATCCCAATGACATGAGTAACATCAAGCTTTACATGCAACAGTGCAGCAAACTTGTACCAAACCAACGACCCATCCTCACAAACATAACACACATACCTCCCAGTAACGAAGATCGCAGACATCCGGTCTATCAGGGATACTTAGTGAGGGGCTCCAAGGCTGTGTTTACAGTGAACATCAGCACTTCTGCGGTATTTCCAGACTGTTCAGCAGCCCTATACATCTTCAATGATTATCAACTCTACTACAATTTTCTATATTTAGGCTCTCATGCGAAAAGTACAAAAATATGCCTGTGTACTTCCAATACATCTCATCAACATTTGTTTACTTCTAATACATCTTCATACTATTTTGTTGCCCTTTCTGCCCCAACGAATGGTGTGAATGACATTCACTTTCAAACAACTGGTACACAGATGTATTACACCACACACAACCTATCTCCTTCTTGTAATATCGTCAGGGGCACTAACTCTAGCTGTTCAGTGCCGCTAAATACACTGAATCAATCTGTCCAGTTATCCATTGGAAACCTGGAATGTTTTCTTGCTGTCTTGCTCGCAGAAAGTACTAGTACTGGTTCTGATAACAAACTGTATGCATACCTCTCCTACTCCTCTTCAACTGCACACAATCCAATCCACAACATTGCTAAACTTTTAACACTCTTGTTGCCAGTGTTTAGTTTACTGTTGACTATTGTCATAGTTCTTGTATATAGTTTTGTACACTACGTTCATTGTAGGTCCGCAAGTCCAAACTACGTACGTATTGATTCATGTAATGTAACAGATACAGAGACCTAATGCCTTACATCTTTGCACATAGTCTGTGACACTAATATCATTGTATGTGTACAAATAATTATTATCAGTATATTATCAGTAACGTAAAATCATGATTACTATAGTGTTAGGCGTGTTCAATCCCACAATATCACATTTCTACCCAAGACTGGTCTAATCGGAAAATCCATATCACATTTCTACCAAAACGGGTCTAATCGGAAAATCCATATCATGCACATTTCTACCAAAACGGGTCTAATCGGAAAATCCATATCACATTTCTACCAAAACGGGTCTAATCGGAAAATCCATATCACATTTCTACCAAAACTGGTCCATTCGAATCAACCAATTCTGGTCTGATTGATTCATAAGCATATAGCATGAACTAAATCAACCAAAATTGGTCTAAAAGGTTCAAATTGAGTAGCCTATAAGGAATAAAAATGAACTAAATCAACCAAATTTGGTCTAAAAAGTTCAAATTGAGTAGCCTATAACAAGACCAGATCAACCAGATTTGGCACCAGAAGTCTACCATTTAGACCAATATTGGTTGAAAAAGGGTATATGTGCAAATAGACCAAAAATAGTCTCGTGACATAGCTCTGAAAAGCACCAACCCAGCTTATCCACCACCTACCAAGCAGTGTTAATCTTTGTAGTGTGTTATCGCTGCACGTTTTCTCCTAAGGTGGCACCTGAAAGCCAAGGGGCACAGTGTTACCAAGTTACAAACTCTTGGTGTTACATAGCACATAAATCTGTAACTAGCAGTAATATATGCATTTCTGCATTCCTCGCAATTTTGGATTAATGAAGCTTGCCAATAATAAGATACGTTAATTTATGCATCAATCCAAATTATTATCCAATGTCATTGTGTTGTGACCTCAATGTTTTGTCATTATGCAGGGTCCTGCAGTATCCAGATATACTGAAGGAAATTAACTAATAATCAACTCTTAGATTTACATAATTACATTAACAAGTAATTGCATCCAAACAAGCATGACTCATGCAATAGGTTCATAACCCTTCCTTCGTGTAACTTTACAAAACTTAACAACCAACAGCATACTCAAAATTCCTAGGATACCAATAATTATCAAAACAGCTGGAATTACAAGGAGCTGATATCATTTTACAATTTCTACTTTTACGTGTGTAGTTGGTGGATCTGTGCTGTATGGTAGAGATGCTGTCACATGTGCAACAAGACAGACATCTTTCCAAACACCAAAAAAGCTTTTGTCAGTAACCAGCAGGCATGATTCGTCTTCAGTCACTGAACATGACGGGAAGTTTTTGTAGTCCGTGGAATTGAGGTACTTCACATTAGATGTTATGTTGTACTGATAGGTCACACCACCAGGACAATCTGCTGACATGAAATAGTATGCACTTTTGTTTGCCATGAAGTTGATGTATGAGCAGGCTGGGCTTTCAGTTGAGCCAATCTTCAGCTGTTGCTGCATTATTGACGTATCCCTTCCATCTGCTAAACCATCAATGAAATTCTGGTATGCCAATAGCAAGTCAAAAACTAAAAATTCGGCAGAAGTGGTACTGAGAGTTTGATTGGTCCATAAACAAATGCTGTAAGTCAAATTGCTTCCTGGAAGTAAGTAGAGGTAATCCGCAAGGCCTAGCATGTGTTTCATATGTCAGGTAAAGCTGTCGGCTTTTAAAATGGCCTTGAGAAAAGTGCATTTGGATGCTCTCACATGGTACCGTGTAGAACTTGAGCTCACGATTGTAGTCACCATGCTGTACAATTTCTGCTGCACTATATCCACTGTACCAGAATCCACTGGCTGATGTGAGGTAAAGTGTGTCCCCTTGAAATGCTAAACTGTTCATACTGTAGTTTGGAGGACAAAGTGCAAGTATAAGTAAAGAAATTACACCTAGAACAATATTAACGAGGTGCTGCCTGTGGAGAAATATTGGGTTACACAATCACAGCCTATCCTATGCACTCAACAATTACAACATTTTGAGATCTATAAACATGCAGTGGTCAGCATTTGCTGACACGTAACGCCGAGTCAGCATGATGAAAAAGTAGACTGTCAGACTTCAGTGGTAGGCACTACAGGTACATATCCCTACGCTTACCTACCGGCATCATGATGTGATTCCTTCTTTGTCTGAGAACCACACCAATAACCACTAGCTAGTTTGCGGTCAGCTGTTTTTTTCTCCATCAATTCTTTGCCTGTGACAGTCTTCAGACGTCAAGCGGCTGACTGAATTCCTAGATTCCAGAGAAATACTGCCGTCCTTGCTGTGCTGGTACTCGTCACGTAGGAAGCCGTCCGGTCAAAGTGTAGATAAACCCGCCGTACTGACGCATAGTTCGAATCGCGGTCAAATATGTAGACAGTATACCCGCCGTACTGGTGAAGCGCATTAGCTCCTGGTGGTTCGTGCTGCCATAGATAATAGAGACTCGTAACCCTGCGTGTTGACACCCCCGGCAAACTGGATGCGTTTGGGTGGGGCGGGGCGGGGCGGGGGCTATTAAATTTCACGTGACCTATTTTCTGCTAACCAGTAGGGAGCAACAGGGCATTAGATAGATTCCAAATAGAGCATTTTCATCATGTAATCACAATTCCGTATGCTAGAAATAATGAAACCGCCATGTTGGTGTACAACCAGAGGAGGTTGGAAGCTAGTAATTAGTGATATGCGCGCGAGATAGTAATTAGTGCTAGGATACGCGAATGACGTAATCATACTGACTCCCATAGAGGCCCATAGTGAAAGGTCAACTCGATTTACACAAACAGCTTTCGTTTGTTTGGGACGAAACTCACTCAGTGGATACTGCTAGGTGAGCTCTAGATCGACCTCTATGGTATTTTATGACACGGAGAATTTTCCGTGGGGATTCCCAAGGAAACTCTCAAATGCTTCGCGCGTAAGGAAGAGCTATAGCGGTCGATCTAGAGCGCACTTGGCAGTATCCACTGAGTGAGTTCCGTTCCAAACAAACGAAAGCTGCTTGCGTATATCGAATTGACCTTTCACTATGGGCAGTCAGTATGATTACGTCATTCACGTAGCACTAATTACTAAATCGCGCATATCACTAATTACTAAATCGCGCATATCACTAATTACTAGCTTCCAACCTCCTCTGGTGTCATTAGGCCGCTACGCAATTACGTCATCAAATTACGTAATCGAAACGTGATCCTGGAAACGTGGAGCACGGGAGAGAATGACTCTTGTCAACTGTTGTGTAGTGCTGGAGAGACGCAACAGAGTCCTGTACAACTGGGTTAACACTTTATAATATTCTGTACTTTGCAAATAATTATAAATACAGAGTACAAAGAATATAAGGCCACTCCAAATGAGACTATAGTTTCCCGTCCTCCGCCCGCCCCCTCCGGAGTCTACCGCGCCATTTGACCATTATGGCCATTATTATTCATGTTTCAAAATTATCTGCAACATCCAACGCGCACTAGTATGCAGTACAGGAGCAAACGTAGACTCATGTAAAAGCATGGAACGTTAATAGCGTGAATGCGTTCGACAGCTCCTGGATGCGGACATTCCGACGCAGTTAGGTTTTATTTCGCGCAAATTTATAATGAGATTCATAGTAATGGTTAATGGTAATAGACCGCCCGCCCGCATCGAAAATGACAGAAGTCCGGACGGGAAACTAAAGTCTCATTTGGAGTGGCCTAACAGTAAAAGGAAATCCGGTGAAAGTGAACGAAGTCCAGTCGTCCTTATCACCCGCCCGCCCGCATCCTGTAGGAAGAAAGGTAGGACCAGAAACTAAAGCTTAATTTGGAGTGGCCTTAGCAGTGTATGCGATATATCGATTAAAAAACCCACAGGTGTTTATATAGCTGTTTTAAGTTACGTAGCAGTGGGACTTTTGTCTGCAGTGATTCAACACATACTAGAAGCATTATAAGTATATCACTCCATTCACGAAGATCACCGTCAAAGCTACTATTTTGTTGTACACCAACATGGCAGTGGTTTTCCGTTTTCCTTTGTAATCTCAAAGGTGATGACATCACATGAAAATGCCCTATTAATGTCACATGGGAGATACCCCTTTCATTCATCCTGCTATGATCAGGTGGCAATTAAAAAGACTTGAAAACAAGGTTAACGTACAGTAGGAAAATAATCAGGTGCACTGTTTATCCTGTGCCTGTGCACCATAGCAAATGTAGTACACCACTAGCTACTTGTTTTGTCCTGATTATGCACCCGGATTGATAGCATTTTATTACTGAATAGCTATTTAGTCAGCTCCACCCCACCCCATGAGTTCATGGTGTACACACAGTGAGCTCACAGCAATGCATGCACCCTCTGGCTGTAGCAAATGACACGTAAAGCATATCTAAAGCACTGACAAGGCCACTTCACTAAAGAACCAATGAAGTAGCTAGTGCCACGGTACATACAATCTCAGAATAGTGAAAAATATGCTTGGCCTGTGAGAAAGATGGTGCCAATTGGCCTACTATAAGCAGCTCCATATGTAGACTATATAGGCCCAGTTTTCTTGGGCACAAAACCTTTTATACAGCTAAGTTCAGCACATCTGATTGGGTGGAGGTCAACAATTTGAGTTCATAGGTCAGTCCACAATCCAGTCCAGTTATCAGACACAACCAGCTAAGATACATCATGTGAGTCAAACCCGATTATTCATGTAAACAAACAATATAGCCTTGTAGCCATATAGGCTAAATAGCTACTCTCAACATAACGCACTCATAACCACACACTGTCTCTTCACCTGTCTGCAACCAGAGGATATAGCATCCAAAAGATGTATGCAAATAAGCACCCCATTTGTAACAGTGTATTGAAGCAATTTCATAAGGTGATCTGGTGAACTGGCAGAGGTCCCAATGATCAACCTGGTTTTTGGCATCCTCCCCAGTGGCATACCTACTACCCATCCATTATGTTCTACAACTGTGCAAGTATAGATAGGAGTACATCCCTCAAACACAATTAAGGTTTGGAATTATTGTTTCATATATAATTATCTCTCAAGTTGTGCCAATGTGTAGAGACATGTGTGAACTTCTCGAGCCTCTGGGCTGCTGTATGGGTAAAGCTGGACTCTGGACTGGACTCGTGGACTGGACTATGGACTGAAATTTGGACTGAGTTTAGCATAGCCTCGTTCCCAGGTCTTCACCACCGTCCAGACTCCAGTTTTTGATCTAAAACTGTAGGTGGGAACCACCTGGGAATGAGGCTAATCTTAGTGTCTGAAACTGTAGTTCAGTAAGTACCTTAAACCTTGGCCAAGGCATCATGCAATAAATCAATCAATAATATGCATGCAGCAACAGGCAACAGAGTGGCTGTGGATAGTCTGCACCCCAAGGTCCTTCCATACCTTTTGTGCTGTCAGAAGGGTCTGGCGTCCAGACTAGCTACGGGTATGGCTCAGCTTTGCAATGCCATGTTAGTGCTCTACTTTACCTAAGAGCATCGCAGGTTCTGGTTAGTCTCGGGCCCAGGGTAATGACTAAATGTACCAGAGCATTTTGAATTGGGTGCTAGTGATTTGTCAGTATGTATTTGCAACACAGTGTTCGGTCTAACTCATTTGACAATGTTAGCCAAGGATCCGGAGAGGTATTGTTCCTAGCCAAAGGTCCGGTGAGCATCTTGCTATGTGGTACAAATCTAATCTGGTTACGTAATGCAACAGTTGGGCTACCATGCGGTATATGCATTAAATATGTGGCAACAGCTGCTTGAGGAGTATTCAGTTGAATCTGCATTCACTGCATGTGGGGCCAAGCTATAACGACTAAACTGTCATCCAGAACTGTTTGCTCTCCTCTCTCAACTGACTTATTTTGGTAGCCTCATTTTCCTCAAGAGTTTTTCTATTTGGTTGCTAATAAATTAATGCTCACCATCTGTTTCAAATAGCTATATACCATGTAACAGACAAGTGTCTGCATTAGCTTTTTGGTTCATGAAGCTTGAGGAGGTAGTTTGTGAATTCTACTCACCACTTCAATTAACCCTGAAACCAGAGTAAGTGACCTAGTAATTGCTCTAAATACCTCTTTGCCAAAACATATACAAACTCATTTCTACAGTAGCTGATGTGTTCTTGTTTCACAAAGATAGGCATCCAGATTTGGAATTTAGATGTTATGAGGTGAAAATAGAGGAAAGTGAAAGGCCGGCCGCCGTGAGTCGAACCCAGGACACCACTGGCTTGAGCTGATAGTGCTATGCCACTGAGCCACAACAGCCGGACAACCTCCAACCCTCACAATCCTCTATATCTACTGCACAGGTGGTGCTGAATGCCCCCCCCCTCCCCTGAGATATTGACTGTGGGGTGTTTGCCATTGTTTTTGCAGTGGCAATCTGTAATAGGCAAAACCCAGAGGAGCTAACATTCCAGATACTAAACATGCATCATCACCTCTCTGACTGCTTAGAGGATAAACAAATATGGCATTTCCCAGCTAATTATAATATTCGCCGATGCCAACAAAATATCCGCAGGGTGCACTGTAAAAACATTTGGGTTACTTCAACCATATTTTGGTCATCTCAGTTGCATGCCTGTTGTGTAAGTGAAACATTAGCTATGAACGTCATCAAGGGATGCTTACAATTTGAATCAAAGTGTAGTTGAGAAGCTTCTCCCTTTTGTTAGATTAGGATCATCTTGCAGAAGGCCTATAAATCAGCATTTCTGGTAAGGTTTGGTGTTTCTTAGATCCTACACATCCGCCCCTGGAGGAGTTCCTTGGTTGCATGGTTATCCAGGAATGTAGCCAAATAGCTAGGCTTTCTGCAAGAAGATCCTAAGTTAACAAAAAGGAGAAGCGTCTCAACTACACTTAAGCTTTCAATCAAATTGGAAGCATCCCTTGAAGTTTGTAAAGTGTCACGTACACAACAGGCATGCAACTGAGATGACCATAATATGGTTGAAGTAACCCAAATGTTTTTACAGTGTGGAGAAAGTTTCAAATGCCGTTTGCAGGAGGGGGACATGATTTGCTGCGAGGGCTGTGACTTGTGGCATCACAGCACACGTGTAAACACACCAAAAGAAGCATGGGGGGACATTTTATTTCAACTTGTAGTGATTCAATTGATAAATGTTTTATGTACTACATAACTGTTGTTGCTATAGAGTTAAAATTACCATTACTTGATTACTTTCTTCAAAGACACTTTTCTTCGAAATACTTTAATTTGTGCCGGACCCTATGCTTCGTTGTAAATTGTCCGTCGGACACTCCACTTGGAAGTATAAGTTGTTCACCACACACAACCACTGTTCATCACTCTTGTGTACTGGAGTGTAGCACCAACGCGTAGCTACTAGGGGCTAGGCTTGGCGATACGACCACGAGACCTGGGCCTACCCAACGAATACAGTCTTGGCCAGCGTGGCCTTTCTGCTGTCTCACTTTCACAAGCAGGCATTACGCATTGCTCACAGCTATACATAACACTACAGCACTCTCGCATTATTGGATGACAATGCCGACAGGAAGCGCGGAAAATACCAATTATACGGACAGTGAAACTGAAAGGTTGAAGAAGACTGACAATTTGCTAACAGATTAAGAAGGCGAAGAGGTCTATCAGAATGGATTCCAGGTTTGTCGACCTTAATACAGGGTTCCGTGCTACATTTAATATTGGAGGAGTTCGCGCTAGCCTATATAAGTCTATGCGCGTAGGATGTGCATACGTGCATAAGCAAGAGCTAGAGTAGGGGGTCTGATTTGGGGGAATGCTCTAGTCTCGCGAAGCTGGATTGAGAGAGTCTATATAGCTCCGCGAGACTACACGTAGGTAGGGGGCCCGAGAAAGAACTTAACTCAAGTATGCTGAAATCCAAGAACCAAGCCAGTGATCTTGTTTGTAAACTACAGTTACAGTATTTATAGTTTCTATGACCTTCGTTCTTCCGAAAATATATAAAGCGAACAGAAGGTTATGACAAGCCGTTAACGACAGAACGTTAGCATCCGTATGCTATACGGTATTTATACCAGCCCTAACCCAACCCTAACCCCACCCTAACCATATAAATCACTGTATAGCTTACGGATGCTAACGTTCTGCTATTAATGGAAATCAAGGTTATGTGCCAAAATATGGCCATTATATGTTTTATATGGGGATACCTTTAACAGATAACCATGCAAGTGGTCCACCTATTTTATACTCTACCAATGGAAAATAATCAATTGCACCTGTGCTTTCTAAATTTACTTGTCAAAAGTCACTTTAAACTATCAATTATTCTTCTATGGTATTGCAACAAAAAATAACAGCTAATTATAGTCTCTTGACAACTGCAAACATGAATAGTTCAGGTATTTTTGCAAAAGATACATCAAGTGAAATCCATCAGTACCATTAGTTTCATAGCGAAGCTTCAAAAGTCATTTGAACTGAACATCACCCAATTTTTAACACGAACTATTATTATAATCTGGCTTTATGCATCTCAGATAGATAAATTGGAGCACCTTTGATTTTTTCCGTTGGGAGCCCTAATGTAGACAGGAAAATGTTAAAAATTAGAGATTGATTCTGTTGCCATTGCTAAATCCAACAAAGGAAGAAAGAAGGTCTGGTACTCAAAAGTCAAGGAAAGCATGCCCACCCACCTCACGTTAAATTAGAATTCGGCAAGTGTAGGGCCAACCCCTACCGCTCGTGCCGACCCTGCATGACTGTTTTTTAGTGTTTTGTGATTGCTTCAAGCATTTTAGCGTTTTTTCAGCCCATAAGCATGTTACCAAATACATGCTGTGTTTTGGCTCGTTTTTGGCCATTGGGTCAGTGAAGACATACTCAGTGGCAATGACAATGACAAATGCCACTGGGAATGCCTTTTAACTGAATGAATGAAATGAAATTATGCATGTGCGTGCTAGGGTGAGTAGATAGTATAATTTAACGTTATAGAGATTCCATTCTGCTTTCTCAGAAGGGTGCTTGCCATCTATATATATGTATCTCAATCAATCTGTTTGGTTGAAATATGGCATGCCATAGCACTATATATAGCATTTAGCTACAAATGTCCCCCTCCCCTCATTATGTAACTACCCCACCTATTTAGCTACAAATCCCCATCCAGTTCAGCTACCCACCTTAATGTCAGTCTGTATGTGTGTTCGGGACAATGATATGCCCACTTTACACATGAACTCCAGAATTACGAGACTAAATTGAAACTCACATAATATATGCTGTAAAAACAGATTGGTTGTTTTATCTACAGAGTGGTTACCCTGGATGCATGGCTTAGTTTGGTTTCAGAGGCTAATTGGGGCGAGCCTGAGCGAGCCCCACACTAGCGTGACTGTATTGCAAGACGCATGTGTATGTTTGCGTGAGGCCATATACCGTAAATTTTAAATGCGCATAAATATTTCCCGAAAATTGAACGTCCTCGTGCACTTCGTATAGGTAGCCTCAGTCAATAGGTGAAGGGCAATGCTGGGCTACTGCCAGAGTGCAGCGTCGGCAACCGTAGCGGAGACTGGCGCCTCAAGTTGAAACAGGTACGGCACCTTACTTCTTGTTTGTCACGGCAGCTACGGACCGACCATCAATGGCAGGCTGCTCGCAGACCGTACAAATTATACACGCCGGTTTGAGACCGTAAGGCCCGTGCATAAACGGCACTCATAAACGCTAGCGATTCAGCTCTTCCTCAGGCTCGCCCCCACAATGTTCTAGTTGTATAAAACAACTAGAACATTGTGGGGGCGAGCCTGAGGAGTAGTTTCCTTGTTGTTTCCTCCTCTTTTCCTTTTCCAGAAGGAGGAAAAGAGGAGGAAACTACAAGGAAACTGGTTGTCCTATACAGGTAAGTGGAAAATGCTGAAGTGCAAAACTGAAGTACGAAACGGAAGTACAGAAACCGAAGTACGAAAGTGAGAAGAAAAGCTGCCTATCGGTGTTTATAGTGCCTTACTGACTCACGAATGTGTTTGTTGAGGCTTTGTAGCCAAAGGTGACTCTATCCCTGTGATGTGAGAGCTGGATCTTGGGCTCTAGGACTGCAGGGAACGTCGCTATCATGATGCATGTGACTGCCAGTGAGTGTGGCCAGACCCAAACCAAGACTAACGGTGAGTGGGCCAATCATGCGGGCTCTATGCTCCTGATGTTCTTGTGACAGCGATGCAGATGCGAGTGTTGTCATAGTTCCTCGCCAAGAATCTTTGCTAATGATTCAACCAGTTACGAAACTACACCAGAAACACTGGCGAATAATTGCCATTTTTTTATTTTTTATTTTTTTTATTTATAATAATTTTGCATATATAGAGCATGGATACACAAATAGCATGATGCTAATACAAGTGTGGACCCAATGTTACAATTATAGTACAAGTCATATATTTAAATGTAGTGGTGTGCATTAAAGAAGTAATATTATACTAGGTATGATATAGGCCATAGTCTCGGAATGAGACCAAGACAAGACTACACTCACCATGTCATGCTAAACGGCCGTGTTAGTACTCGCTGGAGTCTGATGTGTCAGTACTCGGCTCTCACATTGCTTAGAGACAGTCACCCTTTGCCTACAAGGCAAAGTAAGGCACTAAACACCGATAGGCGGCTTTTCTTCTCACTTCCGTACTTCAGTTTCTGTACTTCAGCGTTTTTCACTTGCCACCAATTATCGCTATACAATTATCTACTAGTGCCACGTAAACCATGCAACCAGAGTAACCACTCTGCAGTTAAAACAACCAATCTCTTTTTAGTACATCCATGCATGCATGCATGCATGCATATCACTGCAAAAACTATATATACTTGGTTAAAATGAGCATTGTCTGTGCTAGCTCTTTGAAGTTTGATGGGGTGATGGATGTTTTGGATTTCTTTAATCATAGACTCACCTGTTCAATGAACCGTGAAACTGCAGTAAACTGCACTCATGGTCATTTTAGCCAAGTAGTTTTTGCAGTGATACACAGCATTTTTTGCAGTAGCACCATTATCACATTATTTCAGAAGTCACTGTTATGCATAGCACATACTTCTACTTTTCTGCAGTCATTTTAACGCATGATGGTCCAGTCTGCAATGTTCACTGTGGTTGTGGCAGCACTGCTCATTATCACCCCCTGCCACTGCTCTGCTGAGAATGTATACTGTGTCACACCCAATTCCACCTCATGCCCATTCTGTCCTCGTGATTCAATCCGCTGTGCCACACTCTCTGAGTATGCACGAGAAGCTGAATCATATTTTACCTCCAATACCACAATAATATTCTTGTCAGGTGACCATGTTCTTGATACAAATGTCAAAGTTGTCAATGTAGCCAGGCTAACCATGCGTGGAAGTTCCTCCTCAGGCAACATTGCAACAGTTGTTTGCAACAGGTCAGTTGGCTTAATATTCATAAGTATGGTGGAGTTGAAAATCTATTCCTTAGCTTTTATATCCAGCAGCAGGAAATACGGTACTCCTTCAGCTATTAAATATGCCCTGTTTTTGTCCTCTACACAATATGCTGAACTAGTTGACTGTTCCTTTCATGACAACCTTGGCAGTGCACTTGTAGTGATTAACACCAACATTACTCTGGCAGGGAATAGTGAATTCACACATAACCACTGTGAGTCTTGTGGTGGAGGTGGTGCTATCACTGCTGTCAGCAGCAACCTAACATTCGCCGGGAACACAACTTTTCTAGAAAATAGTGTATCAAACAGTAATACTAGTGGTGGTGGTGCAATCTATGCTTTAGAAAATGTTGTACTTAGCTTCACTGGAACCAGCAGTTTTATCAACAACTCAGCACATGAGGGTGGTGCAATCTATGCTTTAGAAAATGTTGTAGTTAGCTTCACTGGAACCAGCAATTTTATCAACAACTTAGCACATGAGGGTGGTGCAATCTTTGCAGCAAGCAGTGTTGCACTTAGCTTCAATGGAACAACCAACTTTGTCAGCAACTCAGCAGGCTCACAAGGAGGTGCAATCTTCACATTAGGGAATGTTACACTTAACTTCAAGGGAAACACCAACTTTATTATCAACTCAGCAGTGTATGGCCATAGTACTGGTGGTGCAATAGTCACATCACTAAATACTGTGCTTAGCTTTGATGGAACCAACAACTTCATCAACAACTCAGCAAGCTCGCTAGGAGGTGCAATCTTCACATTAGGCAATGTTACACTTAACTTCAGCGGAACTAGCAACTTTATCAACAACTCAGCAGATTATGATATTGGTATTGGTGGTGCAATCTGCACATCATACAACACTGTGCTTAGCTTCAGTGGAACCAACAACTTCATCAGCAACTCAGCAGTTCGTTATGGTGGTACAATGTACACATCAGACACTAAGCTTAGTTTCAATGGAACAAGCAACTTCGTCAACAACTCAGCAGTTGGTGGTGGAGCTATCTACACATATATTAACACTGCACTGATATTCAATGGAACCATTAACTTTTCTAACAATGGACACACCAGAAGTGGAATAGACCTGATGAAGGAAGGTATTACCTATGGAGGTGGAGTGTTTATGTGGCTAAAATGTACCTTCTTCATTTTGCCTAAAACAAATGTGTATTGGGTGAACAATCATGCAAGTTTAGGGGGAGGTCTCTATGTTTACGATGGTAGCCCTATAAGCTACTGTAATGCACCTGTATTAACTGAAGAATGCTTCTTTCAACTTCCTGGTCAGAATCTGTCTAGTAGTGATGTCCAACTTGTTTTTATAAACAACTCTGCTGACATTGCAGGAAATGCATTATATGGTGGTGTAATAGATAACTGCAAACTCATTGGCCTGGACTTACATACCTCTGGTGAAGTGTTTGACATGATCTTCCATGTTGACACTGATGACAACATAACTTCAAACATTTGCTCTGACCCATTTCATATATGTCATTGTGAAAACAACCTTCCAAACTGTAGCGAGTCTGAATACAATGTTCCATACGCAGTGTATCCTGGTGATACAGTTCACATTTCTGTTGTTGTTGCTGGACAAAGAGATGGAATAATTTCTAGTGCGGTGAGGTTTTTTAGCAACCAACCGGAAAGTAGATTTCAAATTCTGGATTCTCAGTACCTCCAACAAGCAAACAGCACTTGTACCACTCTCAGCTACACTGTATTTTCACTATCTCAGTATGTGAGCATTGAGTTACATGCCGAAGGTAGCTCATGTTATTCTGATGACCTATACGTTTCAGTGAACTTAAGTCAGACCTGCCCACCTGGATTTAATATTTCCAAGTCAGCAAAATCATGTGTCTGTGAGCAAAGACTTCTACAATATTCTGGTACACATCAATGTAACATAACAAATGGAATAACACGAGATTCTAGCCGACAGTTTTGGGTTGGGTATGACAATCAATCTCATGAACTAATTCTCCACCCACACTGCCCATTTGACTACTGTGTTGATAATACGGTAGTCTTTTTTCTCGGCAATGCAGACATTCAGTGTGCATACAACAGGTCGCGCCTCTTATGTGGACATTGTAAGGAAGGTCACAGTCTGGTACTTGGAACGTCTCATTGCAAAAAATGCACCAATAGCCATCTTGCTTTGATTATTCCTTTTGCAGTGATGGGAGTAGCACTGGTATTCTTGCTCCTTGTTTGCAAACTGACAGTGGCAACTGGAACACTCAGTGGCCTTGTGCTTTATGCCAATATTGTTGGAGTCAATCAGACCATCTTTCTACCAGCTAATCCCTTACTATCTGTCTTTATTGCATGGCTCAACCTTGACTTTGGTATTGAAACATGTTTCTACAATGGAATGGATGCATATAGCAAAACATGGCTGCAATTTGCGTTCCCAGTATTTATTTGGGTGATAGTAGGACTCATGATTGTCATTAGCCGATACTCACACAGATTTGCAAACATGTTAGGCAACAACCCAGTTTCTGTCTTGGCAACACTCATTCTCCTCTCATATACAAAGATCCTCCGTACTTTGATTGCTGTGATTTACATCACCTACCTTGAGTATCCGACATACAAAAGAAGTGTATGGCTGTATGATGCAAACATTGACTATCTCCGTGGCAAACACATTCCACTCTTCCTAGTGGCAGTACTCGTCTTTCTCTTCCTCTTTCTTCCTTACACTTTCTTGCTTCTGTTTGGTCAGTGGCTGCAGGCCATATCACATCTGAGGCTCTTCTCATGGGTCAACAGTGCTAGGCTGAAACCATTCATGGATTCATACCATGCTCCCTACAAAGCGAAACATCGCTACTGGCCTGGACTGCTGCTTGTGCTTCGCTTTGTCCTTCTGCTAGTGTTTGCCATTGAATTCAATCCTCAGCAAGACAGAGCCAGTATTAATTTGCTAGCAATTCAAGTAGGAACTGGGACTCTCGTAATATGGGCCTGGGTCTGTGGTGGGGTTTATAGGAACTGGTGTCTAGATGCCCTGGAAGGTTCCTTTGCTCTGAACTTGATCATCTTAGCTGCTTCCACCATGTATACCCACCATGTCAGTCACTCAAAAGATCAACTTGTTGGGCGCATCTCTGTCTCCATAGCACTTGCAACATTTGTTGGCATCCTTGCCTTTCAACTGTTGAATGTAACTGGAATTGCTCAATATCTGAAAAGAAAGTGTACAGCAGTATCAATCAGAAATGTACTTCATGCTGGAGCAGAAATGAAGTCTCCTAATGACACTCTACCAGACCGGCTGGTAAACCCAGGGGAGTATGAACCACCATTCCACACTTCACAACAACACGCCACTGCTGAGCCAATGGAAGAAGAGCAATTGATTAATGAAACACAGAGGTTAATTGCTTATGGCTCCATCAATTAGTTTCGTGACTTAATGCTCCAATCTGAACATTAACAGTTTGATACCTACCTAGAATTAATGCAGTGTGTAACATATTTGGTTTGACTTTGTAAAGCCTTTGTTTTCCAGTATATAACAAAAAAATTAAGGTGCATGACTTGACTATATTTGTTTGTACATGTGTTGTGATTCATGTGTAAAAAAGCATACTAAATGAACATATAGGGATTTTTACCTGAGCTGCTATTGACCATGCAAACAACTTCAGATACATAGTCAATTAAGTATATCCGCCTCTCATCCATATGTTTAGTACCCCAAACAAGTGGACATTACAATAGTGGATAGAATTTTAGTTCATGCCCTTGTGTCATTGAGCCAGGCAGGTTATAGTGCACGTCCTTCCACTCATCTGCAATGAGACTACCTACATGTACTACCCATCAACTATGTTCGATAACTGTGCAAGTATAGATAAGAGTACAAGCCTCAAACACAATTAAGGTTTGGAATTATTGTTTTGCATATTACAAGTATTGTTTCTACTTCACTTCTCAAGGGCTGCATATAATCTGTGAAAAAATACAAAAGTACAATTTTCAGGCTGATATATTTGTGCATTTTTCAAATATACGTACAGCCTACCAATAGCTGCGTAACACAAAAGAGCCTGGGAACAGTTGTACTAATAATGGTTATTGCTATACCAATTCACTAAATCAGAGTGTTTAACAAAAGTAGCTGACCAACAACTTACAAAAACAATTAACACAACACTGATTCAACAGTCAAAGCTGATGAGAAATTAGCTTTAAGATGAATAATGTGCATATCTGTCATGAAGTTTGGTGTAGTTTATAATATGGAGTGGCAGGTCGAGTGTTTCGTATGGTATCTTGGCAGCTACAATAGCTCGTGAGGCTAGGCATGTGAGAGGTAGAGGAAAGAGGTCCGAGAAGATTCGCTGAATACTGTCAGTGTTTTTATGACCAACCACTTCAGCTGCAGTTGAGCCTTCACTGTTCACTGCATCAAGATGAGCACCAAACTCCAGAAGGAGAGAAACCAGCTCTAGTTTGCCAGACTGTACAGCCACATGAAGCGGTCTCTTGCCATGTTTATCAAGAGAATCGATATAACAATCTCCTCCACATTCTAGCATGGTTCGAACAACATCTGCACTGAGTTTACCAGAGCAACTCATTGCATCATGCACTAATCCAACATACTGGGAGTGACGAAAGCATGAAGAGACAAACTGCTGAAGGCATGTTTTGTATCCATCATCTGGTACCATCCTGGTTCTATCTGTTGGATTGTTGGCCTTTCTAAGCACTTGCTGATCATACCAGTGGGTGAATATTTCAAGTGTACAAGACACCATGATAGACATGTTGAAACTTTCCATACAAGAGTGGCTTTGAGATGCATCTACCATCAATTCCAAATATCTCTGACAAAAGTCAATAAATATCATCATATTTGGTGCTTCGCCATTTGTAATCTTAACCATCATGGGAACTGTGGTATTAACACATATTAAACTGTGGTCCAGCATTGAAATTGCTGAGTGATTCAATTCATATGCTCTCATGTCAGGAGGCAAACACTGCACAAGTGACAGTAATTTCTTTAGTACATGTTTCAAGAGGAGCTCAGCTTCAGAATACTGATTGGACTTGAACATTTCAACTGCATGAACACATGCACCAATGACAACATTTGGTTCGACTGTACCTAAGCACCTATTATTGATGATCCAAGATTGGTATTGCATTTCAGCTCTAGACGACATTACAGGATCAAGATCTGCAGTTGTGTGCATTTCGGTTCGACCTCCATACGATTCTATTGGAGATAGTAACTGTGTGGAGGACGAGCACTTTTCGCGAAGTGTAAGTGCTTCTCTCCAGAGTGATTCTACTGAATCTACACCTATGCGAGAAACACCACTTCCAAGAAGCAGGAGAACATCTATCCTCACTTCTGGGGTGCATTCTGGGTGTTCAAGGAGCACATCAGCAACTTTCCTATGCATGTGAGAGGCTGCAAGAAGTGGTGGAGGGGGAACATAATTCCAGTTCCGTGAACTAGCTTGGACAAATTCAGGACTGGCTCCAAGAGCAAGCAGCTCTTTCACTGTCTCTACGTGGCCCTCAAGAGCAGCATAGTGGAGGGCTGTGTACCCAAATGTACAGTGGTGACCAATGTTTGCACCTTTGCTTGCTAAATACTTGGTAACATCCACACTGTTGCTTCTGGAAGCAGCTCCATAAAACAGTGCAGTGCAACCACCTTTGTCACAGGCATCAATGATGGCGCCTCGTTCAACAAGATACTTTAGCACTTCAACTTTTCCGACTCCTGCAGCTTCCATGAGAGGCGTGTGATTATAGCAGTCACAGGAGTTCACCAATGCTCCCCGTAAAACTAAGATCTCCACAACTTCAAGGCAACGATCAGAATACCTTATATGACAGGCTGCACTCAGAATGCTACTACCATGTACAGAAGGATTAGACTGGTGCAGATATCTCCTCAGGAAAGGTGATGAAGAAAAGGAATGAGGCTCAGTGGCAGACGCAAAGTCGATGACATCACCAAAGCGAGTAACAAAGTATAGAAGAGATTTCATACATCCCTGGATGACAGCTTCAAAAAGAGGTGGGCGAATTCTTTCTTCTGCTGGTGTCTGGAACAATGTCTCATGTGTTACTTTTCGACCATGATTCTCAGGTCGAGAGAGTATCTTCCCTACTTCTTCATTGAGGGCTCGTGATATAGAGGTATTTGGATCTTTAGAATTATGATAACGCCAGTGGTTTGAAATAATTTTGTTAATGCTACGAAAATCATTTGTTGTCAGTTTAATGTAACCTTGGGTCTGATGATTCATTTCTAAGGGAGTAATTATTCCAACAGTTGCCATAGCAGTGGAGTTGGTTCCTATAGGTATCAGATTGTAACTTTTCTGCAGGAAAGGGTGGGGAATGGAAAGGGTGGGGAATGGAAAGGGTGGGGAATGGAAAGTCTACAATTCAATTAGCCACAGAACACAGGTAATGTTTAGGCAGGTCTAAGATTGCTTCTGGGGAAAACATTCTGGGCAAGTTCTGGACAAGAACCTGATTCATTTCACTTCACATCTTAGCCACATGCATGCACGTAAATGAGTGGGCTCTAAATAGAAACTGAGGTCTGTACACTTAATCCGCACATTCAACTTCAAGAATCAGTTTGTAAGTCGTTAATTTAGCCCATGATTTATTACATGACTAATACCAGTAGCATACAAGTGCCACGAAAGAGTATCAAACTACTAGACATCCCATTTAATTTCTGCCAAAATTAACGTACACCCTACAAAAACACCTTATAAGGAAGCGATGTAATTCAAAATACTGCTTCCTTACATGATATTGTAAGGTGCTTAAGTTCGTCAGAAAATGGTATCAACCGATGTCTGGTAGTTTGGTACTTAATCTTAATGCAGTTTCGCACTCCTTTGCAGTGCTTATATGTTTCTGGTATCAGTTATATGATAATTCTAGTCACAGCAGGCGGGCTTTGAGAATCCATAGTAGTCAAAGTAGTAACCTCAAACTGGGAAATGCAATTATCTAGTACCAAACAAGGGTAGGTTAAAATCCATAAAGGAACATTTTCTAAGTGTGATTTAACAGAAGATGGGTACACTAGTGAAAACTCCATCTCGCTGTAGCAGTTCGAAAGTTCCTGCTCATGGTTTGGGCTCATTTCGCCTACTCTCATTTTGCCTACTCTCATTTCAACTACTCTCATTTCACCTACTCTCATTTTGCCTACTCTCACTTTGCCTACTCTCATTTCGCCTACTCTCATTTTGCCTACTCTCATTTCAACTACTCTCATTTCGCCTACTCTCATTTTGCCTACTCTCATTTTGCCTACTAAGACCAATTTCTGTCATTTTGCCTACTCAACATATACCGTAGTCTCCCGAAAGAGCACCCATGGGCGGAGCACCTTACAAGTCTGCCAAAGAGGGGGGTGGGCACTCTTCCGAGTGATTTCGCATTTAACCATGAAAGAGTACCCATGTCATATTTACAGCAGCCTTCAAAGCAAATAATTGGACAATCAATAACGTACAATGGAACCACCAGTCCTGACACTCTGAAAGGCAGCATGTCACTCATGGGTATAGCTCACATTAGCTACGTCCATCTATACGCAAAGATGCCTTCGGTGAAGTATTAAACAAAGTTTCTTACCTCAGATGTGCATAGCACTTGAGGCTGTGCTTTTCAAACTCCACGCAAAGCTCGCTCCAGGATGGGTGCTCATTTGAGTCAACTTTGACCCTATACAGGAACATGGGCCAAAAGTAGGGGGTGAGCACTCTTTCGTGAGTGGGCAGTAACCATGCACAGGAAAGCAACTAGTTAAGGACATTTGGTATATAATTCATCCTTCATTTAGGCCCCAATTCGTTGATTATTAGTTTCTCATTGACCGCCCATATGGATTTTCTGCAATAGAATCTATCACCATTATTTATATTTTCACTTATCAGCGACATTAAACAAACGAGCGATAGGCATCATGAGCATAGTGATGAACGTAACGCTAACAAACATGTCTGTCTAGTGCACAGCATCCAAAAGAACCCTTCTACAATAGCGGATGATGAGTGACGATCATCTTGCCATCACGTTTGTCAACTTCTTTCGTGAGAAATATCTGTTGGCTGAATAATGGTAATACCTGCCCACCCGCATTGTGTGCAGGAGAAGCACCTGATGAGAAACTAAAAATCAACGAATCAGGGCCTTATGACCATCAATAATATCCATATTCATAGCAAAGCGTCACTTGCTATATAAATTTTGTACACTAAAACTCATAAACATATGGATGTTTTGGTGGTCAAACATCAAAGGAAGAAATTTAGGTATAAACAAGGCGAGCTGTAGTGGTGGAATGACTACATTGGAGGATGAACTGATTTCACTTTCATACTGCGTGACAAGGCTCACAATTCATACCAGCAAATCTTTGCTGAAGGAACATGCTGGCAGAAAAACTTCGCCCCAACTCCTTCCCCAGTGTGGTCCTGTATCTACAGTCATACTGATCTGTAAAATTCAACATACCCTAAGGCCATGCTTTGAAATTACCTTGTTTCATGTCGCCTGGCCACGTCCTTTTTTGCTCTACAGAGCAAAATTATTATTGGATTATATCGACTCAAGCTGCGCATGCGCATTTAGTAACAAACCGTGTGATGTTGCTTAGCGTGCGTTGAATTTAGGCAGGCCACTTGAGCATTGTTGCAGTAAATGGAGAAGATCAGACTTTTCTTACTCTATTCGAGAAGCTACAAGCTGGGTGCTTCGATGCGGTGGAAGTGTCGGACGATTTGTCACAACACTGGAAGGAAGTAGCTATTTAATAATAATATTAGTAGTGATAATAATAATAACTGCCCGCCCCGCACGCACTTGACTGGCTTTTGTGGACAGGAAACAAGCATATTATTACTAGTGGCCTAATTGGGTTTTCTATAGTTGTTTCTGCACTCACTTGCTGAATAGGTGAAATGACACAAATTGGTCTTTAGTAGGTGAAATGAGATGATCCCTTGCTCATATAGCAGTTCAATTTGAACTGCTATATGAGTATTATGTGGGATGTCTGTGAATTTACTGGGAGTCACAAGTATTTGTTATTATACAGTGCACTCTGTGTAATTATTCCCACCGTCCCTGAATGACCTTTATTTTTTCACATCGAGTGACTCTAAACATCATAGATGACATGGTGGGCTTAAGACAACTTTCCCAAGTGTACCCCCAAGGTTTGGCAGGGCTGTGCTGTCTTTGATGCCCAAACTATGCCCGCCGTACGACTAAGTACAGAGTAGACTGGCGCCTTGATAACTTACCTGTGGTTGTGTACGTATCTCTGATTCCCTAAACTCAAGCCTTTGTAGTAGACTGTACAGCCATGTTCGGAAAAAAAAGATCCACACCCAGGCATGCATGCACTAGTCTCGTTCCCAGACCAACCTGCGAAGCCTGGGAACAAGGCTAACCGCCGTTTCCGGTTCCAGACCAGTCCCGACTCCCAAGTCCCCGACCCGTTACAGACTATCTACTTTCTCCTTTTAGAAGATAACTGCAGATAGCCATTAAATATCTCACACTGCTTCTGAGAGTTTGAGCAAGCAGCTTGGAATGCAGAAATTACCTTAGATTCTCTGTTATGCCGCACAGTTCTGAAAAGATAACGTTATAAACAGATATTTCTGAATTCTCTTCCGGATTCACAAGATCAAGCTGTCTATAGTGTGAGCTTACTGAAACTGAAGTAAGAACTTAAAGAGTTGTTTTCTGCAGTGTTTTTTTTTTTTGGCAGTGTATACATGTATCACTGCAAAAACACTTACTTCAACCACAATTTTAGGTTGTCTCAGTTGCATCAGTGTGACCAAGGAATGCTATCAAATAGGTTTTCTTGAAAGTTCATTGAGGAGCTTCTTCTTTAGTTAGTTACATTAGCTAGTCTCTCTTTTCAGAAGACCTATTTGGCTACATATCTGCATGGCATTTCTACCACAACCATGCAACCAAGGAACTCTCCAGGGGAAGATGATTATGTAAGATCAAATAAACAACAAACCTCAACTGATATGCTGATTTATAGGCTTTCTGAAAGGAGATATACTAATTTCACAAAAGAGGGAAGCTTCTCAACCACACTCCGGTTCAAATTGTAAGCACTCCTTGAACTTTACGTGTCACACACACAAAAAGGATGCAACTGAGGAGACCAAAATATGTGGTTGAAGTAACCTCAACCTTTTTAAAGCGTACCACAGGGAAAAATCTTGTTCTCACAAACTTGTAAAAGTGTTGCATTTGGTTGTGAAATCATCACATTATTATAAACACTTAGTTAAGTCATCTTGAGCGTAGCTGCATCAGTGTGACACATTACCCATGCAACCAAGGTCATCTATAAACTTTGTGGTGCAATTATTATTCCCATAGTATACAGAATACATGCCACTATGGCAATAAGATTTATTATTTTTTATTGTAGCTCTCTTCCACACAACACCAGCCTCGTTCCCAGGCTACCTTGCTCCAGAACATGACCAATAGCTACTACCAAACAGATTTTCTTAAAATTCCATTGAACCGCTTCCACAAGACCTAATTGGCTACATTTCTGGGATCTCTACCATAGCTATTATTTTGCAATTGGAAGCATCTCTTAAACTTGATGATGTGTCATGCACATGCACAACTGGCATGAAGCAGAGATACTGAAATGTAACGGATTAAGTAATCCATATTTCTACAGTGATATAAAATGATCTGTACTGCAATGGACTTCAGAATGTGTTCTGTTCTACCATTTATATAAGAGTTAAAATTCTGATTATAGGAATAGTTGATCATGTAAAGTTTGTGAAGAAGCCTTCATGCACGTGCACTAAAGCCACCCATGATCATTGAAGAAGGGCAAAGATGCAGAAACAGAAGTTAATGTAAACAGTCAACATCCATAATTATACGCAAGTACTAACAATAATATTTATGCTGACTGTCATGAAGTTTGATGCAGTTCTTAATATGGAGTGGCAGGTCGAGTGTTTCATATCGTATTTTGGCAGCTACAATAGCTTGTGAGGCTAGGCATGTGAGAGGGAGAGGGAGGAAGTCTGAGAAGATTTGCTGAATACTGTCGGTGTTTTTATGACAAACCACTTCAGCTGCAGTTGAGCCTTCACTGTTCACTGCATCAAGATGAGCACCAAACTCCAGAAGGAGAGAAACCAGCTCTGGTTTGCCAGACTGTACAGCCACATGAAGTGGTCTCCTACCACACTTATCAAAAGAGTTGATATAACAATCTCCTCCACATTCTAGCATGGTTCGAACAACATCTGCACTGAGTTTACCAGAGCAACTCATTGCATCATGCACTAATGCAACATACTGTGAGTGACGAAAGCATGTGGAGACAAACTGCTGAAGGCATGTTTTGTATTCCTCATCTGGTACCATCCTGGTCGTGTCTGTTGGATTGTTGGCCTTTCTAAGCACTTGCTGATCATACCAGAAGGAAAATGTTTTAAGTGTGGAAGAGACTATGTGAGATATACTATCACTTTCCATGCATGACTGGCTTTGTGATGCATCTACCATGAATTCTAGACATCTCTGAGAAAACTCAATAAAAGGTTTAATGTTTGGCTCCTTACCACCGGTACTCTCCACAATCTCAGGAATGGTAACATTAACAGCAATGGAAGCTAAAGAAAGTAGTGAAAGAGAGTGGTTCAATTCATACCCTCTCATGTCAGATGGCAGATGGTGCAATAGTGACAACCATCTATTCAGTGCATGCTTCATGAGTATTTCTGCTTCAGAGTGTGACAAGAATTCACCCGCAAAGTATTCACCAATTGATAAGATGAGGGCATCTGGTTCAAGTACACCAAAACACCTTTCATTGATGATAAAGCACTGGTAAAGTTCCTCAGCCTCAGAGGACAATACAGCGTCAAGTTCTGCAGTAGTGCGCATTTCAGTTCGACCCCCAAATGCTTCCAATGGAGGTAAAAATTGTGTGGAAGGCAAGCACTTTTCACGAAGTGTAATTGCTTCTCTCCAAAGTGGCTCAATGGAATCCACATCAGAAGCACAAATTCCAAGAAGTAGAAGAGCATCCACTCTCAATTCTGGGGTGCAATCTGGGTGTTCAAGAAACACATCAACAACCACCCTATGCTTTTTGGAAGCTGCAAGAAGTAGTGGAGGAGGGACATAACTTGGCTTTGAGGAACTAGCTTGGACAAATTCTGGACTGGCTCCAAGAGCAAGCAACTCTTTCACTGTCTCTACATTGCCCTCACGAGCAGCAAAATGGAGGGCTGTGTACCCAAACATAGAGCAGTGAGCTATGTTTGCACCTTTGCTTACTAGGTACTTGATATCATTGACACTGTTCCTTTTTGATGTGGCTGCGTAGAAGAGTGCAGTACACCCACCTTTGTCGTAGGCATCAATGATGGCACCTTGTTCAACAAGGTACTTCAACACCTCCAGATTCTCAGTTCCTGCAGCTTCCATGAGAGGTGTTTGACCATAACAGTTGCAGGAATTCACTAATGCTCCTCGTGAAACCAAGATCTCCACAACTTCAAGGCAACGATCTGGATTGTTTATACTACAGGCAGCACTCAGGATGCTGTTGCCATGTACATAATGAAACTCATTAAGATCATCCACCATTTTTGGTGTACAAAATGATTCATTTGCATTCAGTTCAGTAGCAGATGCAAAGTCGATGGCATCACCAAAGCGAGTAAGAAAGTATAGCAGAGATTCCATACATCCCTGACTAACAGCTACAAAGAGAGGTGACTCAATTCCTGCATCTGGTGGTATCTGAAAGAATGTTTCATGTGTTACATTTTTACCCTGATACTCAGGTCGAACAAGTACCTTTCCTATTTCTTCATTAAGTGCCTGTGAGATTGAGATGTTAAGGTGTTCCGATTTGTAGTTTGAAATAATTTTGTTAATGTTACAAAAATCATCTGTTGTCAATTTCACGTGCTCTTGTACCCAATGATCCATTTCTGAGGGAGTACATAAAGAAAGACAACATCTTAGCTAGATAGTCAAACATTGGAGTGAAAAGACAGAGTGAGATTAGTTTTCAGATTCAGTAATCATTACATTTCACTAGATTGCTTCATTTAGGATGGCAAATCTGCACTCTGTGTACAAGTAAAACCATATTATGTTGCCTTGGAATTGGATACTTGCACAATTGCAGAACACTAGTGCAAGTGCATAATTATGGTAAACTTTTGTGGACTTAAACTGCAATTGCAGATACCAAAAGATCTCCAGCTGTTATGCACTCTGCTGTTTACAGATCATAAATGTACAACAGGTGCAGAATGTGGCCCCAAAACTCTCAGTCCAAAATGTGTCCCGAAAATCTCAGCTTTTTCAGGCATGTATTCAGAAGTGTGAAATTGATGTGCATGGATGTGAGCGATTTCATCAGATCAGCACTGGCGAATAGAGAAACATTCACAATCTCATTTACATGCAGACATTTTGAGAATTTTTGGAAATATGGGTTATTATGGTAAGAGTGCCATTGTGCTCATCTTCGGAGTACCATTTAGCGTAGCAGTACAGTGGAACCCCGCTTAACAGACACCCCTCGACAGCGGACACCCATGATATAACGGACAATCCTGAAAGTCCTGACTGTTTCTCCATATAGACTTCAATACTTAAGCAACCCCTGAACAGCGGACACCCCCACTACTCCGTATAACGGACAGTTTTCGCAGTCCCAATTTTATGCAAACAATACGACCCCGATTTAGCAGACACTCAGCAAAATTGTCCACCACCACTGCTGTAGTTAGCAACTTGACATTAGATTAGTGTTGTTACTCATCCTCTGGTTAGCCTTCCCCGCCAGCATATAGGAAAGGCAAGCTCTGAAAACGTAGCCACATTGTGCTAAACAGCCCGATTACGCAGTGCCACACCTAGTGGAAATATACCGGAGGCCCCTGAGTTGGGGACACCTCGCTATAAGGGACAAACTGTTGGTTCCCAATGGTGTCCGTTATAGAGAGGTTCCACTGTAGTATTTAGACTAGAGCTTATTGAACCATTGCACTTCTGTATTTTCCAAATTTACAACCAATAGCTGTGGTTAATTATTGCATAGTCCTATGTGGGTACAGTTGCTATGCAGCATAAAATAAAGATGTTGCAATGTAGATGCAGTGACTTAGGTAACTCACACATTGCAGCAAGCTTTCTAGCTACTGGTAACACTTAAAACAAAGATACACATCGAACAGAGGCCTAAGACTGTACATCCTTTGTTGGTACAGCTAGCCCATACAGGTTTATGAGTAAATTGTGTAGGCCTAAATCTCTTGGATTTTGGGCAAAACAGATTTATAGACAAGTAGATCCAATATGTCACATGCAATTGTGCATTTAGCTAGCCTTGTCACACAAGCACACCCACTTGCGGAAGTGGTCAGGCTTGCGAGACTAGCTCTATAATTTTCTGGCATTAGATAGTAGAGTAAACTTAATATCTATGTTTTTACAATCAGATCGATCCAAGGCAAAAGTTCTGACTGTAAAACGGTACCGTAGACTACTCAGCACTCCTGACCTACGTTTTGCAGGTACCTGGAATCCGAAACGATCGAGACGAGGCCAGTGACGATCGCCAGTCCGTAAAATCTGATACTGTCTCACGCTAAGTTTTATCCGGATTTTACCACCACTGGGATCGCCAAAAGTGAAGTCTAAGAATAGCTACTATATACATGAAGTAAGGGGACACTTCCAAACTATTTTTAAAAAATTAGCGTCAATATGACGTTAAATCTTGGACCCCTCCCCCCCCCCCCCCTCTTAGCGTCATGGCAAAAGTAGCTGATAGTCGTACCTGGACAAGACAGTGGCAGATATACATGTAGGACATTCTATATAACATCATGTGTAGCTACGTGTAGACACAAGCTCAAGGCCTATTATTAAAAAGGATGGTTCGAAGTTTAGCTAAAATTAGCGTCATGGCCCTAACCCCCTCCCCCCCCTTAGCGTCATAATGATGCTAATATTTTAGTTTGGAAGGTGTCCCCTAACTTAGAATTATGCATGTAATGTTATTCTGTTGCTTCTCTTCTTTGCTGGTCATCAGGGGAGTCCGAGTCTGATCGGTGCACAAACATAGGTTTCAGCTCCTTTAAACTCCATGTTGAGAGTATACACAGCTGTTTGTTTATCTACCATGTAGATGATGTAACAGGAAGGATTGCTTTGATTCACATTAGGTATCTTAGTTTTCTACTTAATCATCAAACAGCTTGATTAGCTATAGGCTTTCCAGAACATTAATAAATGTCATGGGAGGAAGATTCTGGTACTTTTGCTAATAAAAATATCCAATGTTGCTGAAAAGTGTTAACCGGACCATACCTACAATACCATAGCAAGCCAAGGATACCATCATCCCAAACAGCAAACAACTTGATTATAGCTATAGGCTTTCTAGAACATTAGTAAATGTCGTGGGGTGAAGATTCTTGGTAGCTACTCTCGCAAATGAAATTATCCAATATTGCAGAAAGGTGTTTACCAAAAGAATCAAACTATACTGTAGCAAGCCATGGACACCCGCATCCAAGGAATACCACACGCACTGATGACATTCTGAGCAGAGGCGCAGTTCAGAATGCCTCCACAGTCTGCCTAGAGGAGGTGCTTAAGAAGTAGTAGCCACATCTTGTGCAACTGAAAGCAGCTAAGTGTGCAATCTTACAAGATCTTGATAAGTTAGTTGGGTACACTGCTGACCAATGGGGTTACGTACATAAACAGCAGAAAAGTTGGAAAGAGGCAAAGAGTACATGCTACATACATCATACATGTACAACCTACTTAAATCCATCAATGCCACATCAATGATTAAACCTGGGTCGGGTAGTGATAAAAAATCTATACTCTCACTCAATGTAGAGAGACTGCCAGTGCATAGATGCATGCACCCAGTTTTCCTTGATGTCCTGTTAAATGGACCATGCAGTAAACAGCAAACAACTTGATTATAGCTATAGGCTTTCCAGAACATTAGTAAATGTCGTGGGGAGAAGATTCTTGGTAGCTACTCTTGCAAATGAAATTATCCAATATTGCAGAAAGGTGTTTACCAAAAGAATCAAACTATACTGTAGCAAGCCATGGACACCCGCATCCAAGGAATAACACATGCACTGATGACATTCTTACTTAATGGGTGGGCATGTAATAATTATTGATCAGTACCGAAGTTTGCCGTCATGGTATTGGAATATTAATGAAGCTTGACGAACTTCTGGTAGTAATATATAGTAGCTATCATGCAGTACTTTGTGCTTTCAAGTGTGTTGCTACTTCATTGCGTAGTGGCTCAATGCAACAGTACAGGAACTTGTGATTTAGATCCACGATCTAAAACATTTGCTGAAAAGCTCCGACACCATAGTGTTCAGGTTCATGAACAGATCTGCCAAATTCAATAAGGTAAGGTGAAAGGCATAAAAGTATTCTCCGCAGTGATAATAGCTCTTGCATCAGCATGCAATCAGCAAACAATTACCTGAAATAATTATGAGTCAAGAAGTATGTTGGTATTATACACTATTGTACAATACTTTTAAGCAATATATTCCCAACCTTGATGGCCTACTTGTATTCACAACAAACAGTAAGTGTATAGAACACAGAAAATCTGTTGATGACAGAGCAGACAAAAGTCTGCATAAGCATGTGAGACCATAGGGTCATTGTTGACGTTGACTCACTGGAAGGACAATTGATGAACTCTCGAGTGCCTGAAACACCAATTTATTTAGGCAACGTACGTATAATTTAAGTAATACGGGCATAGGGCTGAGAGCCAGAAACTAACTAACCCACAAACATTGAGTTGGAACACTTGTAAACTGTGCTTAAGGAGCTGTAGAAAATTTAATTTTTTGGCTTATGTTAGTAGGGTAAGTCTTACGCATGTTTTTTTATTATTTCATTTTGTGCAATTTATGCAATTTCCAGTACTTGATATGTGGGTTAGTCCATTCTGGTTCTCAGCCCTTCTGGTCTTTCATCGCAGCGGCAGAAATGCATATGCGCCTTCCAGATTTATCCCCCAAGCTTGAAACTTGAGGGGGTGATGCATAAGAAATTCTATAGTAAATTCTCTTCATACACCAGTTCAATTAACCCTCAAACTTGAGTAAGTGCTTAGTAATTGCTCTAAATACTTCTTTGCAAAACCAACCCTTCCTTATATTACAGAAACATAAAAAAATAAATTGCAAAAAGTTTGACAATGAGCATAATGGGTACTTTATGAAAGCATAATGGGCTATTTCCTTGAGCATAAGGGCTATTAATAGCATAATGGGCCAGAAAAAGCATAATGTATGCAGGCCTAGTCTGTCAATTAGTTTATACTGGTAGAGGAAATGATGGATGCTGGAGTGAGTGCATGGATAGTACAATTTGAATGTTAGTTACCATTTTGCTCTCTCAGGAGGGTGTTTGCCATTTATTTTTCATGTATATCCAATCAATCTCTTTGCTTGAAATGGCATGCCATTAGCAACATACAGATTAAATATTAGTCATGAAACATATCATACAACGCAATCACTTAAATATTCCAATAGCATAAACCTCTACTTTTCTGCAGTCATTTGAACGCATGATGGCCCAGTCTGCAATATTCCCTGTGCTCATGGCAGCAGTGCTCATTAACATCCTCTCCTACTGCTCTGCTGAGAATGTGTACTGTGTCACACCCAATGCCAACTCATGTCCATCCTGCCCTCGTGATTCAATCCGCTGTGCCACACTCTCTGAGTATGCACAAGAAGCTGAACTGTATTTTACCTCCAACACCACTATGGTGTTCTTGCCAGGTGACCATGTTCTTGATAGAAATATCACAGTTGCCAATGTAGCAAGGCTAACCATGCATGGAGGTTCGGGTTCCTCCTCAGACAACATTGCAACAGTTGTTCGCAATGGGTCAGTTGGCTTAATATTCATAAGCATGGTGAAGTTGAAAATCTATTCCTTAGCTTTTATATCCAGCAGCGGGAAAAATGGTACTCCTTCACCTATTAAATGTGGTCTATTTTTGTACTCTACACAATATGCTGAACTAGTTAACTGTTCCTTCAATTACAATCTTGGCAGTGCACTTGTAGTGATTAACACCAACATTACTCTGGCAGGGAACAGTGAGTTCACACATAACCGCTGTGAGTCTTGTGGTGGAGGTGGTGCTATCACAGCTTTCAATAGCAGCCTAACGTTCACTGGGAATGCAACCTTCCTTGAAAATAAGGCAACATATCATAGACCACACAGTAATATTAGTGGTGGTGGTGCAATTTATGCATCGGAAAATGTTGTACTTTGCTTCACTGGAACCAGCAACTTTATTAACAACACGGCACACATGGGTGGTGCACTCTATGCATTAGTAAATGTTGTATTTAGCTTCATTGGAACCAGCAACTTTATCAACAACTCGGCATACCAAGGTGGTGCAATATTCACACTAGACAATACTGTACTTACCTTCAATGGAGCAAACAAGTTTATCAAAAACTCCGCTCACAAGGGTGGTGCAATCCTTGCATTAAAAACTACTGTACTTAGTTTCAATGGAGCTAACAGCTTTATCAACAACTCAGCAGGCTTTCTTGGTGGTGCAATCTACACATTAGACAATACTGCACTTAGCTTCAAGGGAACAACTAGCTTTATTAACAATTCGGCAGACTATGGCTATGCTGGTGGTGCAGTCTGTGCATCAAAAAATACTGTGCTTAGCTTCAGTGGAACCACCAACTTCATCAACAATTCGGCACATTCCCTGGGTGGTGCAATTTTTACAATAGAGAATACTGAACTTGACTTCAAGGGAACCACTAACTTTATCAACAACTCAGCGGGTTACCTGGGTGGTGCAATCTTCACAAGAAACATAGCTGTACTTGACTTCAAGGGAAACACCAATTTCATTAACAACTCAAACTATGGTTATGGTGGTGGTGCAATCTTCACGTCAACGAATATTATTATTAACTTCAGTGGAACCAACAACTTCATCAACAACTCAGCAGTTGGTAGTGGTGGTACAATGTACACATCAGGCAATACTAGCCTTAGCTTCAATGGAACAAGCAACTTCATTGGGAACTCAGCAGGCTATTATGGCGGTGCAATCTTTACGTATACTAGTACTGCACTGACATTCAATGGAACCATTAACTTTACTAACAATGGACACAATAGAAGTGGAGTAGACGCTCTCAATAAAGGTACCAACCTTGGAGGTGGAGTGTATATGGGGCTAGAATGTACCATCTCCATTCTGCCTAACACAAATGTGTATTGGGTGAACAATCATGCAACTTTGGGAGGAGCCATCTGTGTTTTTGATGGTAGCCCTTTAAGCTACTGTATGACACATGTACCAAATGAAGAATGCTTCTTTCAATTGCAACTTCCTGGCCAGAATTTGTCGGGTATTGATGTCCAACTTGTTTTTATAAACAACTCCGCTGACATTGCAGGCAATGTGTTGTATGGCGGTGCAATAGATCACTGCAAACTCATTGGCCTGGACTCACATACCTCTGGTGAAGTGTTTGGCACAATATTCCATATTAATACTGATGACAACACAACTTCAAACATTTCCTCTAACCCACTTAAGGTATGTCATTGTGAAAACAACCTTCCAAACTGCAGTGAGTCTGAATATAATGTCCCCTACACAGTGTATCCTGGTGAGACAGTTCACATATCTGTTGTTGTTGTGGGACAAAGAGATGGAATAATTCCGAGCACAGTACGGAGTGTCATAAACCAACCAGAAAGTAGCCTTCGAATTCTGGATTCTCAATACCTCCAACAAGCAAACGCTTGCACCTGTCTCAACTATACTGTATTTTCACTATCTCAGTATGTGACCATAGAGTTACATGCAGAAGCTAGCCCGTGTGTTTCTGACAACCTAGAAGTTTCAGTGAACTTAAGTCAGACCTGCCCACCTGGATTTAACATTTCAAAGACAACAAAATCATGTGTCTGTGAGCAAAGACTTCTACAATATTCTGGTACACATCAATGCAACATAACAAATGGAATAACACGAGATTCTAGCCGACAGTTTTGGGTTGGGTACAATAATCAATCTCATGAACTAATACTCCACCCACACTGCCCATTTGACTACTGTGTTGGTGATACAATAGTCTTTTTTCTCAGCAATGCAGATATTCAGTGTGCATACAACAGATCGGGCCTCTTATGTGGACATTGTAAGAAAGGTTACAGTCTAGTACTAGGCACGTCTCACTGCAAAAAGTGCACCAACAGCCACCTTGCCTTTCTCATCCCTTTTGCAGTGATGGGAGTAGCACTGGTCCTCTTGCTCCTTGTTTGCAAACTGACAGTGGCAACTGGAACACTCAGTGGCCTAGTGTTTTATGCCAATATTGTTGGAGTCAATCGGACCATCTTTCTACCAGCTAATCCCCTACTATCAGTCTTTATTGCATGGCTTAACCTTGATTTTGGCATTGAAACATGTTTCTACAATGGAATGGACGCATATAGCAAAACATGGCTGCAATTTGTGTTCCCAGTATTTATTTGGGTGATAGTAGGACTCATAATTGTCGTTAGCCATTACTCATACAGATTTGCAAGCCTGCTAGGCAACAACCCAGTTTCCGTCTTGGCAACCCTCATTCTACTCTCATATACAAAGATCCTCCGCACATTGATTGCTGTGATTTACGTCACCTACCTTGAGTATCCAACATACAAAAGGAGTGTGTGGCTGTATGATGCAAATATTGGCTATCTCCATGGCAAACACATTCCACTCTTCCTGGTGGCAGTACTTGTCTTTTTCTTCCTCTTTCTTCCTTACACTCTACTGCTTCTGTTTGGTCAGTGGCTGCAGGCCATATCACACTTGAGGCTCTTCTCATGGGTCAACAGTGCTAGGCTGAAACCGTTCATGGATTCATACCATGCTCCCTACAAAGCAAAATATCGCTACTGGCCTGGACTGCTGCTCGTGCTTCGCTTCGTCCTTCTGCTAGTGTTTGCCTTTGAATTCAATCCTCAGCAAGACAGAGCCAGTATTAATTTGCTAGCAATTCAAGTAGGAACTGGGACTCTCGTAATATGGGCCTGGGTCTGTGGTGGGGTTTATAGGAACTGGTGTCTAGATGCCCTGGAAGGTTCCTTTGCTCTGAACTTGATCATCTTAGCTTCTTCCACCATGTATACCCACCATATGAGCCACTCAAAAGATCAACTTGTTGGGCGCATCTCTGTCTCCATAGCACTTGCAACATTCGTTGGCATCCTTACCTTTCAACTGTTGAATGTAACTGGAATTGCTCAATATCTGAAAAGAAAGTGTACAGCAGTGTCAATCAGAAATGTACTTCATGTTGGAGCAGAAATGAAGTTTCCTACTGACACTCTACCAGATCGGCTGGTAAACCCAGGGGAGTATGAACCACCATTCCACACTTCACAACAACACGCCACTGCTGAGCCAACAGAAGAAGAGCAATTGATTAATGAAACACAGAGGTTAATTGCTTATGGCTCCAATAATTAGTTTCGTGACTTATTGCTCCAATCTGAACATTAACAGTTTGCAACCATTTGATACCTACCTATAGAATTAATGCAGTGTAGCATGTTTGGTTTGACTTTGTAAAGCCTTTGTTTTCCAGTATAATAATTATAACAAAAACCTTAAGGACTGGTGCATGACTTGACTGTATTTGTATGTACATGTGGTGTGATTCTTCATGTGTAAAGAATGTGTTTTCCACAGAGATAGCCAATGTTTGCATCACACAGCCACACACTTCTTTTGTATGTTGGATACTCAAGGTAGGTGATGAAAAACACAGCAACCAATGTATGGAGGATAACTATTATGTTATATACATATACCTCAACTTATGCCAATATGTATGTAGAGTCAAAATTAATGATGGAATCCTAATGCATATTACAAGTATTGTTTACTACTTCACTTCTCGAGGGCTGCATATATTCTGTGAAAAATGCACAAGTACAATTTTCAGGCTGAATTAAATCATTATATATTCCTGCAACTTTCAGATATAGAGACTACCAATAGATGTGGCATCGATCATTGCTGTGCAGGTAACGCACAAGAGCCTGGGAACAGTTCTACTAATAATAGTCATTCTACATAAGTAGCATAATTTCAGTGATCACTTGATGTTGCTATACCAATTCGCTAAATCAGATTGTTTAACAAAAGTAGCTGACCAACAACTTACAGAAACAATTAACACAAAACTGATTCAACAGTCAAAGTTGATGAGAAATTAGCTAAAAAGAATAACGTGCATATCTATCATGAAGTTTGATGTAGTTTATAATATGGAGTGGTAGGTCGAGTGTTTCGTATTGTATTTTGGCAGCCACAATAGCTCGTGAGGCTAGGCATGTGAGAGGGAGAGGGAGGAAGTCTGAGAAGATTTGCTGAATACCACTAATTTTATGACCAACCACTTCAGCTGCAGTTGAGCCCTCACTGTTCACTGCATCAAGATGAGCACCAAACTCCAGAAGGAGAGAAACCAGCTCTGGTGTGCCGGGCTGTACAGCCACATGAAGAGGTCTCCTACCACACTTATCAAGAGAATTGATATAACAATCTCCTCCACATTCTAGCATGGTTCGAACAACATCTGCACTGAGTTTACCAGAGCAACTCATTGCATCATGCACTAATGCAACATACTGGGAGTGACGAAAGCATGTGGAGACAAACTGCTGAAGGCATGTTTTGTATTCCTCATCTGGTACCATCCTGGTTCCACCTGTTGGGTTGTTGGCCTTTCTAAGCACTTGCTGATCATACCAGTGGGTGAATATTTCAAGTGTAGAAGACACCATGATAGACATGTTGAAACTTTCAATACAAGAGTGGCTTTGAGATGCATCTACCATCAATTCTAAATATCTCTGACAAAAGTCAATAAATATTATCATATTTGGTTCTTTGCCATTTGTAATCTTAACCATCTCGGAGACTGTGGTTTTAATACGTATTAAACTGTGGTCCAGCACTGAAATTGCTGAGTGATTCAATTCATATGCTCTCATGTCAGGAGGCAGACACTCCACACGAGACAGTAATTTTGTCAGTACATGTTTCAAGAGGAGCTCAGCTTCAGAGTATTGACGGGACTTGAACATTTCAACTGCATGAACACATGCACCAATGACAACACTTGGTTCGACTGTACCTAAGCACCTATTCTTGATGATCCAAGATTGGTATTGCATTTCAGCTCTAGACGACATTACAGGATCAAGATCTGCAGTTGTGTGCATTTCGGTTCGACCTCCAATTGGAGATACTAACTGTGTGGAGGACGAGCACTTTTCACGAAGTGTAAGTGCTTCTCTCCAGAGTGGTTCAACTGTATCTGCACTTATGCGAGAAATACCACTTCCAAGGAGCAGGAGAGCATCTATCCTCAATTCTGGGGTGCATTCTGGGTGTTCAAGGAGCACATCAGTAACTTTCCTATGCATGCGAGAGGCTGCAAGAAGTAGTGGAGGGGGAACATAATTCCAGTTCTGTGAACTAGCTTGGACAAATTCAGGACTGGCTCCAAGAGCAAGCAGCTCTTTTACTGTCTCTACGTGGCCCTTATGAGCAGCATAGTGGAGGGCTGTGTACCCAAATTTAGAGTGGTGACCAATGTTTGCACCTTTGCTTACCAAATACTTGGTAACATCCGCACTGTTGCTGTTGGAAGCGGCTCCATAAAAGAGTGCAGTGAAACCACCTTTGTCACAGGCATCAATGATGGCACCTCGTTCAACAAGATACTTCAGCACTTCAACTTTTCCGACTCCTGCAGCTTCCATGAGAGGCGTGTGATTATAGCAGTCACAGGAGTTCACCAATGCTCCCCGTGAAACTAAGATCTCCACAACTTCAAGGCAACGATCAGAATTACTTATATGACAGGCTGCACTCAGAATGCTACTACCATGTAATAAAGGATTAGACAGGTGTAGATATCTCCTCAGGAAAGGTGACGAAGAAAAGGAATGAGGCTCAGTGGCAGACGCAAAGTCGATGACATCACCAAAGCGAGTAAGAAAGTATAGAAATGATTTCATACATCCCTGGATGACAGCTTCAAAAAGAGGTGGGCGAATTCTTTCTTCTGCTGGTGTCTGGAACAATGTTTCATGTGTTACTCTTCGACCATGATTCTCAGGTCGAGAGAGTATACTTCCTATTTCTTCATTTAGGGCTTGTGATATTGAGGTATTTGGATCTTTATTGTGATAGCACCAGTGGTTTGAAATGATTTTGTTAATGCTACGAAAATCAATTCTTGTCAGTTTAATGTGACCTTGGGTCTGATGATTCATTTCTCTAAGAGAGTAATTATTCCATAGGAGTGGACTTGGTTGTTATAGGAATCAGCTTGTAACTTTTCTGCATGAAACGGCAAGAAAAGGAAAGTCCATCATTCACTTAGCCACTGTACAAAGTCTCTGCATGAATGTTTAGCAATGGAGGTGGAAGATACTTCAGAGTGGGAAGGCTAAATGCCATGATCACTCGGCATGTGTAAGCACAGCACCAGCTAGGGAATATTTAAACTTAGATGGTCTGAGATGGTTTCTAGGGCACTTTTGGGGCAAAAGTTGTCGACAAGTAGAATTTTGATTAATCTCACAGCACACCTTACGGCGGCCACATGCATGCACATGACTGAGTGTGTTCTAAATAGAAAACTCAAGCCACTAACCTGCACATTTAAATCATTAGTCTACCATGATTATATGACTGATACAATATCATGAGTGCTGAAAAAAAAAAAAAAAAAAAAAAAAAAAAAACTACCAGACCACTGGCAATGCATGAGTGATTGGAATATGTCATGTACTAGTACAGAGCAGACATCTTGTTAACTTACCTATGGCTATTTACGTATCTCCATGTATCTCTGAATCTCAAAAACAGACGTGTTACCTCTCGAGCCTCTGGGCTGCTGTACGGGTAAAGCTGGACTCTGGACTGGACTATGGACTGAGATTAGCGTAGCCTCGTTCCCAGGCATTCACCACCGTCCGGACTCGCATTTTGCGATTTTCGAATTTGGACGCGGTTTTTACGGAAATACGTACACTTCCGTGTTATCAGGCTTGACTTTAACCCCTGGGCCACTGCAGATCTTTGTAACTGGAAAAGATAGGCGAGCCTGGGATTGCTGCTTGTCCTTCGCTTTTTCCTTCTTCTAGTGTTTGCTTTGAATCCTCAGCAAGACCCCCATATTAATTTGCTAGCAATTCTACTGGGCACTGGGTTTCTTAAACTATGGGCCTGGGTCAGTGGTGGCGTCTACAAGAACTGGTGTCTAGGTGCCCTTGAAGGATCATTTGCTCTGAACTTGATCATACTAGCTGCTGCCACTTACTATATTGAATTCTCAAAAGCAAACAAGCTTGCAGTTGGCTGCACCTCTGTCACCCGATAGCACTTGTGACATTCATTGGCATCCCTGCCTACCACATCTTCCAGCAGCTGAGGCACATCAAGCTGTGGAAAAAGATGCCTAAATTGAACCTGAATTTTAAGAACAGAGAAGCAGTGGATAATCAGAACAATTCTATAAATGGTCCCACAGAATCTGTGAGCCTCAATCAGCTTCGGAAACCTTGGCTTGAAGACCTGTTACAGCCCACCCACAGTAGCTTCTGACCTTTTGCAGCTTCTCTTGTGTTTGTAGGTATTTCCACAAATTGTAATTACTATTAACTAGCAGTGGCATATTTACTAGTATATATGACATTAATTGATATACCCAGTTGTTACTATAGAGATCACTTGTGTGTTTCACTATTAAATTGTTTCACCTTTGTTGAGCTATAGAATGGAATACAACAGTGATAGTAATGCCTTAAAATGACAATTTCAATGGCTGGGAACATGACTGGTATTGCTGACCAATCACATTGCTAATCTTGCAATATATTAACAAAAGATGTAGCTATAATATACGAGTATTTCAGGATTTGTAATCGTAATATGTAGCCACACAAACCCAATCATACACTACGCCATGCTTTACTTGCATGGGTCTTCTGGATCAACTTTGGCCCAACATACAGAATAAAGAACATGTTAGGTTTTATGAAACACACCCTCAATATTATTGTTTGTAGGAATGAAAACAATGTTGTGTGTATGAGCCTTTGTTGAGGCAAAGCATGTATGCCACTAGGGTGGCCCAGAAAGTTGTCTTCCCAAGAAGGGTGTGAGAAACAGTGCTGGCATGGTGTTGTATTCTACTCTGTGGGAGTCAGCACACACAGGTGTTGGGCCTACTTCATCTCTCAAGTATGTGGATAGTGCTCAAACAATCAGCATGAAGGTAAAGAAAAGTTCCCAGGTGCAAGAAAAATGTAGGGAACTTGGAAAATGTCAACACTAGGTGCAGTTTACTCTGCCCTAAAAAAACGTACAAGCATGAGGACTACCAAATGCAAGCACAGACAATAATTGGTTTCAGATCACTCTTGATGGTGCTCTGTAGGTCTTAAGGTGAAGAGGATATCCTTATAATTATATAGCCAGCTAGAAGGTGAATGGGAACATGTTTGTCTGCCACTATCTTGGAAATTAGAACCATGCTTCATGCCGCTAAGTGGGATACTTTGACAGAAGACATAATAGGTCTACTGTCATTAAAGGTCAATCAGTCAAACAGAATGAGACATAATTACATAGTTTCTTTAATTCCAACCAGAATTTTCTCATCAAAATATCATCAAATTGCCAACATTTTTACTTCAATGTTGTAGTCTTCTACAGCATTGTAGTTGAAACATTGGCAATTTGATGATATTTTGATGAGAAAATTCCGGAATTGAAGAAACTGCGCATACAAGTACCAGCCAACTGAGAGAATCCTTGAAAGGGTGAGGCATATAGCCTTGTTTTTAGGCCCTGTCCAGTTTTCCTGGTGTGAAGATGCAGTCTGTCTGACCCTCTTTAAATAGTCTGCACCACTCCATAACATCACAATGAACAAAATAGTGTATGCTATTACTTTATTTGTACAGCCCTCTTCTGTCGCTAATGAATAGTGATGATATACTCAGCTTGTATCTAGCTAGTCAAGACTATTGTTGGGTGAGGAGTAAGGGTTACTGAAGTCTCTAAGACAGCATGCAGTCTACTTCACCAAAAGTTAACCTTCCTGTTCAAAACTGCAGGTGTGAAGTTATATTACATTGTCTCCATACAAATTCATATGGCCAC